>NW_004624735.1:15291513-15310701 GCF_000247695.1 Heterocephalus glaber | reverse complement strand
CTCACCTCCCATTCCCACTCAATGGAGTTTTTAATCTCCTGGAAATCTGTTTGTATCAGTTTTATGGATTCCATTTGTTTCCTACGTTGGGATTCCATCATGTTCCTCAGTTCCTCTATTTTTAAAAATCTGTGTCCTCTCTAGATTTATTAATCAAGTCTTGCACTATGGGCACAATCTCTGCTGTTATCTGAGAAATTATTTCTGATTTCATTTTTTCCAGATCCTCTTTCATTAGCAGTTCAATGAGTCCAGGTAGTTGAATATCAGATTGTTCCATTTTATTTCCCTTTGGGCTTGCTTTAGGTGATCTGAGAGTCTGGTTTTGAGACTTGTTTCTGTTTTTGAGACTTTGTCTTCTCATTTCAATGGGGCCAGGGGGGTGGGTGTGTGCTTCTGGTGCCCTTATGGTTCACCTCCTGGGCACTGGGGGCAGCTGTGCTCTTCAGTGCTGGGGGGGGTGGTCAAGGTAGTAATTTTTTATTAGCATCGATCACTTTATTTATCAGTTTGTACCTTATGTTTTGCTGTGCAGCAGGAAGTATTTTTTGTAGAGAAGTTTGTTGTGTCCAATATCTGGTGGTGATTTGTTTGTACAGACAAGTTCCCAAGTCATTCTGCCTCAGCATTTGCACTCACATTAGAGGAAACTTCGGTTTTATGAAGTAGAGTCACTCGGGGTAATGCACAGCCTGAATGATGGTATTCCATACAACACAGGGTAACCCACAGCCTGCTCTCCACATGCATACCACCCGAGCATCCACAAGCAAGGAGGTGAAAGTGGTGAGGAATCAGTACCTGTGATGCTTTAGACTTGAAGTGACCCCCAAAACTCATGTGCCAACAGCTTGGTTGCTGGCTGATGGGGGTTGGGGGAAGTGATTGGATTATGAGGACTCTAACAAACATGGATTCATCCATTGATGAGATCATAATGTGATGGCATTATATTGAGAGGTGATGGAAATGTGCAAAGGATAATTGAAAGGAGTGTGTCACAGGAGTATAAGCTTGGAGCCTGTGTCTGGTCCTGGGCTCTTCCTCTTTGGCTCTCTCTGCTTCCTGGTTGCCATGAGATGCAAAACCCTCCTCTGTTATGCCTTTCTGCCATGATGTTTCTGCCTTGTCACAGTCCTGAAAGCAATGGAGCCAGCTCACAGTGGATTGAAACCTATGAAACTATGAGTCAAAATAAACCTTTCCTCCTTTACACTGTTTATGTGAGTTATTTTGTCACGGTGACAGAAACCTGACCCTGTGCTCCACATGGTTTTCTAGAGGTGCCCAAAGCAGCCCCCTGTGCATTAGGGCTTTCTTTACTAATGTCTTCCCAATCTGCTCCCTTCTCAGTGCTGGAGTGACTTCCCAGGCAAACCAGTTGTATTGAGGCTTGTCTCAACATGCACTTGAGGGGGAGGGGAGCAGGGAAGTAGGAAAGAGCCCACACTTGGACTCCCACAGACCTAGATTTGACTCAGCCTTGCCACTTCCAAGCCATGTAACTTTAGCAAAGTCTCTCTATCTCTCTTAGTATCATTTTTCTCCTTTTTAATAGGGGCAATAATAATTCCCCAAGTGTCTCTTTTTGCATCTGCTGTTGGGAAATTCAGATCCAAATATGGACTGGCCCCTAGGACACAGCCCCTGATGTTCTTCAACAGTTGAAGAGGGGAGAGGTCCTAAGAGGTTGAACTCCCTACTGACCTGCAACTGGGGGCATAAAAGGAACAATGAGGGCCCGAGAGGCAGCCTGATCTATACTGCTGCGGCAAGGTGTGTGATGCTCGGTGGTCCACCCTGAAGAACAGAAAGTTGTGAAAGGGCAAAGGACCAGCTCTGCAGGATGTCTGCAGCCCAGGATGACCTCGTCTTTCTCCTCTTCATACCCTAGAAAGCTCCTGTCAGACCAGATGTGCAGGACTGTACCCGTGGGTGAGGAATGAGTCGGACCACTTGTGATGTTGTGTGGCAGAAGCAGCGACAGGTGAAACACAGGCCCACAAAGGGGTTGCTCCCAGATTTTCCTCTCTGTAGGCAGAAAGCCAGAGGGAGGGAGGGAAAGCAAGAAAGGGAGGAGAGATGGTGGCCTTCCTGCTGACCTGTAAGGCTCTGGTAAGACAATAATTAGAATGTTAAAAATAGTCTTTATTTGTACTTTAAGTTGGTAAAACTATTTACACAAGTAGCTACCTCACAGGCAGGTATGGGAATTAAATCAAGTGGTTGAAAGCATCGAATACAGTGCCTATTGTGAGATGGTGTCTAAATGATGCTGTATCTTTTTTATTCCTTCCCATCATCCTGGGAGCTCTCTGGACACCAGGTCTAGTCTGTGCCCCTGAGGGTGAGCCAGGGCCTGACACACAATAGGTGCTCAAGAATGTCTGGGGGATACCTAGGTGACCTGGACACTGACCATTTCTAAATCATGATGGAGAGAGTGCTGGTGTCCTTTAACATTGTTCCTGTCCTCCCAGGTCCCTTACCTCAAACCAGCCCTGAGCCAGGCCTGATTTTCTAGCTTTCACCAGCCAAGGTAAGGCACAAGCCTAGAGCAGGATCCTCTGCTTGCTGGGAGGAGGCCAGCTTGTCTTTTTCTCCTAGTCCTGAGGCTGGACAGCCTCAGTTGGACGGCCCTTTCATTTTTAGCTGTCTCATTTGTTCATCCATACAAGGGCCCCCCCCAGGTTTCAAAGGGTGGAGGATAGGGAATTCCAAACACTAATACATAATGTGATGACACCATGTTTGGCCCAAAGAAAACAACACATAGAAGCCAGACTAGCCCTCCAATCAGCACCATGTCATTGAATGTGAAATACCTTGTGGTTAAGGTTGGTTTGGATGTCTTCCAAGGGAAGTTCAAGATGCTTTGACTTAAGAGATGTGCTCATTCTCTCTCTCTCCTTCTCTCATAGTCCTGAGTAAATGACAAAGTTCTGATTCAACAGTCCTTCCTAGACACTGTTATTGATAGTATTTCCATTTTTCCATTTGTAAGGTGGTGCTTTTCTGTCTATAAATCTTTTTCACATTGGTTAACTCATTTGAACATCACAGCACCCAAGAGATGACTGTAACTGTGGTCTTAGAGATGGAGGAAACACAGGTTAAAAAGAGTAACTCATTGTCACAGAGCTAGGACACATTGTCATAGGAGCCAGGACTGGAACTCAAGCTCCGCATCATGACAGACTTTCTTCCACATCGTGTGTAAATGTTTGCCAGGCACTGGGCTGAGAACAATGAGGATTCCTGGGCAGGCAGGATGGGCTGTGCTCAGGAAGCTTATGTTTTACTGTGGGTGAAGATGAGTGCACCCAGTGACTTGAAGATAGTGTGTTAACTGCCCTGATGACAGAACCAACCATGGGTGATAAGGACCCAGAGCAACAGGTTTAATGTGGAGGAGAAATCCAGGAAAGCTTTTTGGAGGAGGTTCCCTATTTGTTCATTGTGCTGATTTGGATTTCAGTCACCTGCATGTACTGACAACCATGGATGGTGGCTTAGCCATTTGGGAGATACTGTTCTTGTGGAACAGAAGTTTGCAGGAGGCAGCCCAGGCCTGGAGTGACCACTCAGGATGAGGCTCCCTCTAGCTTGCTGCCCTACCATCTTTGGGGCTTGAGGTTGTCCTCAGGCTGCAGTTCAGCAGCTCCATCTCTGGGCTTTGGGTTTTAGTCTGGGAAGGAGGGAGGGAGGGCAGAGATCAAAAGCAAAAGGTGAATGTAGGCTGAGTCATTTGAATTCACTGGGCCTGCGGCCAACCCTCATGGCATAGGAGTTCTCCTACCCAGGCATGTCTTTTCTTAAAGAGCCAGATGGGTGGGTATTGAGAGGGCACAGGGCAGAACCTGCCCCAACTTGTTAGCTGGGTAGGAACCCTGCAGGGAATAGTAGATAAGAAGTGGAGCTATGAGTCTAGAAAGAGGTAATGGGGAGGGGGAGTGCAAACTGGTGGTGTAGTGTGGTGGGAAGGGTGCAGCCATTCTGTGTGTGGCTGGGTGTGTTCATGCGTGTGTGTCTACACTTGTGTATACATACAAATGCATGTGAGTGTACATGTGTTCGTGTTTTGCTGTGAGTAGGTGGTGATTACACTGGTGGAGGAGGTAAGAGCTTAAGCACGAAGGCCTTGAAAAGTTCTGACTGATTCCATATTGAGTGTCCAAAACTACTTGGGAGTGACTTGGTGGAGTCACAGTGGCAGTGTGGTGCAGATGGGAGAGGAGAGAGAGCCCAGCAGCAGAAGCCTGGGGAGAAGGCTGTTAGGAGCAGCTCAGAGTTGACGGTATTTCCAGGTAGGTGGACTTAGGAACGCTTTCTGCAGGTGTGCTGGGAGAAAGTATAACTTAATGACTATGCCATATGCTCAGGGTCAGGCTGCCTTGGTTCAAATCTCAGCTCTAGCACTTCATACATGACCAATCATTAAATTCTCTATGCCTCATTCTTGGTACATGTACATGGGAAGTAATAATTTTCCCGGCGCCTAGGAGATATAAACATGATTACTTGAGCAGTGACCAGAATGTAAGTGCCAAATGAATGTTAGTTGCTATTATGACACTACAAGGTGCCAAGCCCCCGTGTTTCATCAGAGGTCTTGTCCATTTTCCTCACAGATGCTCTCACTGGCCACAGACACTAGCTTGTGCATTCTTCCTCCTGTACGGAGGCCAGGGAGCCGTTCAGGCCTAGGCATCCCCAAGCAGCTGCTCTGAAGCTGGGGCAGCCAGCTGGCACCTCGCCAGGATGCCCTGCCCTGAGAAGATGCCTCCAAGAGTCATTCATAAAAAAATCCAAAGAGGTGGCGCAGTTCCCTTGTTACCAGTGCCCTCTTTGCACGATGGTTTGCTTCTGTTTCCCAGGAGTGTGTGGTCTCCAGGGAAAGCGGAGTGTCAGTGCCGAGGGGGCAGTGATTAGCCCCTATCATTCTGGGCCCAGCCCTGTGTCTAGGTCCACGCAGAGCCCAGAGTCAGCATGCAGCCAGCATAAATTTGTTCACAATCCCTGCCTGGGGCCGGGGATTTAGCTCAGTCGTTCCAGCGCCTGCCTCGCAAGCGCAAGGTCCAGAGTTCGATCCCTGGTACCAAAAAACAGAACAACACACACAATCCCTGCCTGGTCTCCAGTTTTACTCACATCTAGCAGGGAGACTGACAGAGAAGCAGCAGCAGTTGGCAAAATGAATGGTACAGCAAGGATTGCTAAAGACAGCTATGGGAGTGCAGGGAGGCTGGAGCTCAGAGAAGACTTACTGGTGGTGGTGATATCTAAACTGAAGAACAAGCCAGAAGCAATTTTTGAAGAAATAATGGTTGGGGACTTCCAAATTGATTAAACATTAAGTCACAGATGCTAGAAACTCTAAAAGCACCAATCAAGGTGAATAAAAAGAAGGTCCCACCTAGATACATCATTGGCAAACTAGTGAAAAAATCAGAGAGAAAAATTTTTAAACCAGCTGATGAAAAAGACATTAAATGGAGTAAGAGTAGAACTGAGTGAGAGCTGACTTCTCAAAGAGATGATAGAAGATAATGGCAGTGCATTCTCAAAGTGCTGGAAAAAACCCACTGCCAACATAGAATTCGAAACTAGGCTACAACAGACTTCAAAATGAATATAGGGCTGGGGATTTAGCTCAGTGGTTTCCCCGCCTGCTGCACAAGCGCAAGGACCTGAGTTCAATTCCCCGGTACCAAAAAAAAAAAAAAGAATATAAAAGGATCAGGGTATTTACAAATCAATGGCAAAGCACTTGCCTAGCATGTGTGAGGCCCTAGGTTCCAGCCCCACTACTGAAAAATATATTATATATTTAATAAAGACATATTTAGATAAATAAAAACTATTGGGATCTGTTACCAGCAAGGCTATATTAAAAGAAATGCTATACAAAAAAATAAGAACCAAGATAGACTACATAAAGGTAGAAATTTCCAGTGATGAATGTCATTATATTGTATACCTAAAGTGTACCAACAAAATTAATTAAGAAAAAAGAAATGCTACAGGTAATTTATTGGAAGAAGGAATGCTATCCCAGGTGAAGATAATAATGTTGGAAGGAATAAAGAAAAAGTAAATATAAAATTAAATATCAATGGTTTATAACAATAATAATCCCACACAATAGTGGTGAGATTTAAATATATATAGAATAAAGATAATTAACAATAGTTCAAAAGTCAGGAATGGGGTTTATAGAGTGAAAGTATAAGGTCCTTATATCATTTAGGAATTGGTATTAAAAAGCTATAGTAGGCCTGGGATTTAGCTTAGTGGCACCACGCCTGCCTTACAAGCACAAGGTCCTGAATTTGATCTTGGACACCGCCCCCCCGTCCCCCGCAAAAAAAGCTATGGTAAACTAAAAAATTAAGGACACTGTGACTTTTAGAGCAACTTTTAGAGCAACCACTAAAAAATAAGTGTTAGAGGGGCCGGGGATTTAGCTCAGTGGTTCCGCCACCTGCCTCACAAGTGCAAGGTCCCGAGTTCAATCCCTGGTACCAAAAAATAAATAAATAAATAAGTGTTAGAATGCACAATGAATAATGTAATAACAGAGAAAATAGAATAATAAAAGATATTTGAATGATCATAAAGGCAAGAAAGGGGAAAAAGAAACAAAGAACAGATAGGAAAATAAAAAACAAATAGCAATATGATCAATTAAAACACAAATATGTCAGTAATTGCATTAAGTATAAGTGGACCAAATAAATATTCCAAGGAAAAAACAAGATTGACAGACTGGATTAAAAACAATAATTGAATGGGCCTGGGACGTAGCTCAGTGGTGCTCTGCCTCCCTTGCAAGTTCAAGGTCCTGATTTTGATCACTGATACCAAAACAAACCCAAAACAAAACCCATAACAATTGAGCTGGGCATGGTGGCACATGCCTGTAATTCTAGCACTTGGGAGGCTGAGGCAGGAGGATCGCTGTTGCAAGTCTGAGGCCAGCCTGGGCTACATAGTGAGTTCAGGGCCAGCCTGAACTAAATAGCGAGACCCTGTCTTAAAAAACTGAAAAACAAAAACAAAACCCCACAAACAAAAAACTGAGTACATGCAACTTTGAATAGATAACATTGTAAATATAAAGTCACAGATTGATATAAAGACACTGAAAGACTGAAAGTGCATGGAAGGATGAAAAAAACATGGCATGAAAAGACACAGGAAGGAAGGAAAGAAGGAAGGAAGGAAGGAAAGAAGGAAGGAAGGAAGATCGAAGGGAGGGATATAGTTAAACTAATCAGACAAAATTGGCTGTAAGAGATGAGGGACATTTCAAAATAATTCCAGAATAATTAATTTCAACAGTAAGATACAAAATTTCAAATTTGTATTCACCTCAGAAGATATAAAGTAAAAAGCTGACAACTAAATGGGTTGAAGACTAGCAGAATAGAAGTGTCACAAGTAATTGTTTTTTTTTGTTTTTTGTTTTGTTTTGTTTTTTGGTACCAGGATCGAACTTGGGTCCTTCCGCTTGCGAGGCAGGCTGTGAAACCATTGAGCTAAATCCCCGGCCCACAAGTAATTGTTGGTAGGACATAAATGGAGGCTTCACGGAGGCAGAGAAATATGAAGTAGGTTGTTATGGACTGAATGTTTGCATCACCCAAAATTCATGTATTGACATCCTAACCCCCAGTGTGATACTATTGGGAAGTAGGGCCTTTGGAAGTATTAGGCTATGAGGTGGAGCCCTTACGAATGGGATTTGAGCTCCCATAGGAAGAGACACAGCTGGGGATAGTGCCGCATGCCTGTAGCTTCACTGCTCTGGGAGGTTGAGGCCGGAGGATTACAAGTTCAAGCCTAGCCTGGTCCACTTAATGACTTAGCAAGAACTTGACTCAAAATAAAAACTGAAAAGAGGGCTGGGAATGTAGCTCAGTGTGAAGCCCCTAGGTTTAATGCCCAATACAGAGAGAGAGAGAGAGAGAGAGAGAGAGAAGAGAGAGAGAAGAGGGATGATCTAAGTTCCCACCATATGAAGAGACAAGAAGATGGTCTTCTGCACACCGGGAAGTGGCCCTCAACTAGACATCAAATCTGCCAGCACCTTCATGTTGGGCTCAGAGCCAGAGCTGTGAGAAATAAATAACTTTGTGGTTTGAACAATCCAGCCCACGGTCATTGTCATAGCAGCCCAAACTGACTAAGACATTGGGTCTTCAGGATTTGCTGAAGTTTTCTAGGTGGAAATAGCAACAGAAATAATAAAAATGGCTCTTTCTTGACTTGTTTACTGATACCATTTTATCCAAGCCTTAAGAAAATCCTGCACTGCAGGCTATTTTCAAACCCGGCAAGTCAATGAGGATTCCGAGGTCAAAAGATCTGAAAATGTTTGACTAAGATGACATAGAAAGCTCTGTGCAGAAACATTGTGTTTGCTTGTCTTATCACTTGTCTGACTCAATTGTAATATTTCCAACCTTTAGGAAAAAACATAGCAAACAACAAAAAACTTATAATCGATGAAAATTTATAAATCTGTGAGAGGTGGCAAAACTCACACCTCCCAGAATACTGCTATGCCTACTGCCACCTAATGACAAGATAAAACAATTACAGAGAAAGAATAAAGAAAAGAGAAAAAAGTTTTAGGAAATAGTAACCAAAAACCTAAAGTCATGAAACAACAGTAAACATTGGAATCTGTCATCAAGTTGTTCAATAAATATTTGTTGAATGAATAATTCATTGTCAAGCTGTTCTGTCAGCTGCTTTGGTTTTACAATCTCCATTTCTCCTTCTTTTAAAAATAAAATAGTTGGTTCTTTCTTTTAAAAATTTAAAAAATACACACACACACACAAAAGTATAAAAGAAATGATGGGGCTGGGGATTTAGCTCAGTGGCACTGTGCCTGCCTTGAAAGCACAAGGTCCTGAGTTCGATCCCTGGTACCAAAAAAAAAAAAAAAAACAGAAGAAAGAAAAGAAAAGACAATCATCCATGATCCCACCACTCAGTTTTCAGTTAGTTCTGGTGAACAATTGTAAAATGTTTTCTTCCAGTCTTTCTGTGTAAGAAAAAAATCAGAATTTTTATTTTGTAAAATCACTGGGTTTTTTTGTTTGTTTGTTTTTGGTATCGAGGATCGAACTCAGGTCCTTGCGCTTGTGCAGCAGGCAGCGAAACCACTAAGCTAAATCCTCGGCCCCTAAAAATCACTGTTTTTTAAAAAATAGAAATGATGGCTGGGTGCTTGATCTGTTTTGTCACGTGATGTCTTCTGTATGATGTCACGATGTACCAAGCAGGCCCTCATCAGATGCCAGTATTATGCTCTTGAACTTTGCAGCCTCTGGAATCACAAGCAATGCACACCTGTATTCTTTAATGCTTTTTTAAAAACATGATACCTGTTTATTATAATGAATTCAAAACATGCTGAAAATCCCAAAGTTGGAAGTTGAGAAATGAACTCAAATTTCACCAACCAGAAATAACTATTCACATTAGGTGAACAACATTTTATTTTATTTTATTTTATTTTTATTTTTTATTTTGGTACCGGGGATTGAACTCGGGTCCTTGCCCTTGCAAGGCAGGCGGCAGAACCACTGAGCTAAATCCCCAGCCCTCAGCATTTTAGACAATTGGATCTGCAAATACACAGAAGGCTGGATGAAGGAGCCAATGGGTAGAAATACTTTTACAAAACCAGAAGAATCATATTTTGGATACTATTTTTAATTTAATTTTACTTGAGTTTAACAGAAAAGAAAGGGTAGTTAATGGAATTGTTGAATTCATATAGATATTTCTTGTATATGAGAGACTTTTGCAAAAATATACCTTTCAAGCTTAAGAAAGAAAACTGTAGAAACATTAACAGGTTGAAGTCATTATGACTTTATTAAAGGATGGATTTATTTTTGTTTGTCTACCGTGCTGGCACCTGCATAGTTTCTAGGAACCCTGCGGTACCAACTGGTGAAGAGAAGCTGCTGGGCCTCAGGACCCCTCCTCCACTCTGCTACCTGTGCCCAGTGCCAGGTCCAAGGCAACCCTTATCTTACCAGGACCCAGAACTATAGGCCAAAGGGGACTCAACCTGTCTCCTGGCCCCCTTTCAATTCCCATTTCTACCAAAGTAGCTCAGTTTTTATCTATTTTATATATTGTGTGTTCTTGTAAAGTAAAATATTGAACAGCCAAGGAGGCCAAAAACAGTTTGAAAACCACCGCTGAAATCAGCCTTCACAGTCCTGAACCTTGAAAATCACTGCTGCAGGCTAGCCCTTAAGGCCCTCCCTGGAAGACCACTGCTTCAAGCTAGCTCTTAGGCCTTTGGAGTTTGCATAAGTCCTGTGAGAATTGGATTCACTTGTCCAGATGTGTGCCCTGCCCCCAGAAATGGACTCCAGAGGCTGGAAGAATAGTGAAAGCAAAGCTTTAAGGCAGTCAGTTTTGCAGGCCAGGATGTCTGATGGACAGACACACACAGAGTAGTCGCACACAGCAAACAATTTAGAACCTGAACACACAGGTTCCTTGCCCCATTTTTTCACTGGCTGAGAACTATGGGAGGATACAGTCTACCCCAGTGATGCCTATCAGTTACCCGGTCCCCCTCTCAATTTGAATTTGGATTTCTTCTTAGTATTTATCCTTTATTTTGGGACTTTCTGAGAAGCAGATATTTCAGGCAACCTTGGACCACATTGTGATTACTGTACTCATGCCTACCCTTTACCAAGGCACTCTTACTCATTATTTTTATCTTTCCCTCAAGGTCTCACTTGTTCAGACTCTCCAAATGCACGAACTCTGTCAGACAGAAAACTGCCAGGAATTTTTCACTCAGAGTTTATTTTATCTTGAAAAATGGGGCCAAGGATTTAGCTCAGTGGTTTCGCCGCCTGCTGCTCAAGCGCAAGGACCCGAGTTCGATCTCCGGTACCAAAAAAGAAAGAAAGAAAAATGGACTATTTTAAGTTTCTTTTTTCCCTTGGTACAGGGAATCAAATTTAGGACTTCGCACTTGGCAGGCAGGTGTTGTGCCACTAAGCTCCAAAGTTTCTTGTTCTTACAGTACTGAGTTTCAAAGAATGGAGCCCTCGGCCTTAGCACCCTTAGCTCATTAGGAAGTCAGAGAACATGGTCTGTAATCACAGTATAATTACCTTGCTTCCTAATTGGCAGCAGATGTAGGCCTGAGGGGATGGAAAGTCCCCTGTGAGCTGGCTCTGAGTAGGATGAGGCAGAAGGTGCCAGGTCTGGGCACACACCAAGACTGCTGGAAGGGAGTGAGGTTTCCTAGGGATCCAGTGCTGCACCTGCCCTGTGCCCAGGGCCTCACAATCCTGAGAGAGTCATGGTTCTCCCTCTTACAGAAGAAGAAACTGAGGCTGGAAGAAGTGTGTGCTTGCTTGAGTGCCCCCTCACTTTGCCTGCGCCCCCGCCCAGAGGTGACCCCAGGGATGCCTTAGCTGAGTCCCAGGCCTCTGAGAGCTTCCTCATCACAGAGCGGTGACACAGGTGATGAGGGCTGGAAGAGACTCACTGCAGAAAAACCCTCAAAGCCAAGAGTGCCTCTGTGCCCCTCAGCCCTGGGGCTGGGCATTGGAAGCTGTGCTGGATGGTGCAAACAGAGAGGACTTGTGGCCTCACAGCAGGAGTGGGTTTTGGGGTCAGAGTGACCGTGGTTCAAGTTCCAGCTCTGCCTCATTCCTGCAGTGTCGGGTAGACCACTATTCTCTTGGAACCTCAGTCTCTTCCTCTGAAAATGTGCCAGCACTGAGTACCCCACCAGGAACTCAGCCAACGGCTATGTTCCTCATTTTGTGAGCCTGGAAACACTAGGTTGGGCTCCTTTTTATCCTTGTGTTCCCGAAGCTAATTCCACGTGTGAATATGTGCATGTGTGTGTACATGCGTGTGTGAGTGTGTGTGTGTGTTGCAGTAGGGAGGCATGTATAACTGTCTCCAACCAGGTTAGCAACTTTGGCTGTGGTATATGTGTGAGAAGGGGGAGAGGTCAAAGAAAGTCAGAACTAAACCAAAGAAACAGCTGCCCCTTGGGTGGGTGTACGTGAAGGTGGGCGTACACAAACATGCACGCTTACACACAGGAGCATGTGCATGCTCTCACACAGGATCTGACCTCCTGCGGGTGGAAGCTGGCTTTCAGTCTCTGTGAGGCTGCTGGCTGCTGTTCTGGTTTTCATACTGAAGCCCTGAGTGTGCAGGACAGGCAGTCAGGGGAACAATGCATGACACATGACAAGAGCAAGCACAACGGGGCCCATGAACATGAGCTGCAGCTGGGTGGGCTGCAACCCTGTTTCTGACCCGGGCTGTGTGGGAGCCCGCATAGCCCAGGCCATTCTCATACAGCTAAATGTACATGCCAGGCTTGGGAATCTGATAAGGGAGAGATGATCAGCTGTAGCCCACCACTGCCTCAGGCCTAGGAGGTGGCCCTGAGATCGGCAATAACACATGGGGTAGCAAACCCGTCACCATTTCACCTCTGCCCTCCAAATCTCCCACAGGATGGCTTCAACAGGGTGGCCCATCCTGACCAGAATCTTACAGGGACAGGGAGCTCCCCAGGCACATTACTCTGGGTGTAAAGGACGTTCCATCCTGCAGCCACTCTTGGAAGGAAGCTCGGAAGTTCTGCATCCGGGGACAATGGGCTGAGATCCTCAGTGGCTCCTTTGACCTGGCATGTGGAGGGGTTGACATGTGGAAGGGCTGATGGTCCAGTGGCAGGATGCAGAGCTGGTAGGCACAGCAATGTGTGACTCAGCCATCTGGCCCGAGTGGTCCCCAACCTAGGCCTTGGGGATCCCCCTCATCACTGAACAGACTCCAAAGCAGAAATGGGTAACCTTGACTCATCCCACCCATGGAGCAAGTTGTAGGTTTGTTTACTTTCATCACAGAGAAGGAATTTTCAAGGTTCATCAGTAAGAGGTGTAAAAGGATTTATTGGGCAGAATTTTGAAAGTACACACTCAAAGAAATCAAGTGTGGGCCCTCAAGAGAGAGACACTTGTGACCTCAAGCTGGGTACATTTATGGTGGAAATCTGTGGAACTTGTGATTCTATGGAAAGAGGAGATTGCATTTACAGACGACAGCTGTAACCCATGCATAGGGAAAGGTCCATTTTACAGGTGAAAAGACCACTTGACAGGTCAAAGGGAGAGACCTAGGGTTATCGTGTTTTAAGGATCTTAGGAATTTTTTAGTGGGTTTCTGTCCTAAACCTGCAGTTTTCATTACAAGTACAATTTTAAAATTATAATTTTTCTTGTCTCCTTTTTACCTACTTTATTTTCCCTAACTTGCTCTGTTCCCCATTCCCCCTAGGCTTTGATTCCTTATTCTTAAGGGGTATAGAGGAGTTGAAGGTTCATCTTTTTATAACTGGGGTGGAGTGGAGCTGACCCTACCTAGCTAGGAATCAAATGTTTCATCTTGACTGACTAAAAGAGACAAAGGAATACAGAGTTTGTTATCAGCATATCATTGAGGCTTAAAGCAGAATTTAACATTGCATTACTTTGTGAAAGTAAGTATCTTAGTCACTTCCCTCATCACTGGGACAAAATACCCGACAACCATGATTTAAAAGAGGAGAGTTTGTTTTGGCTCATGTTTTTTAGACATTTCAGTCTTTGCATGGGCGGTGGTATGGGGAAGGGACGGCACAGGAAAGCTGCCCAAGTCATGGCAGCCAGGGATCAGAGCTCTGCAGGGCGATACACCTGTTGCAGCTTGTATCTATGGTCCCCTAAAGCCTTATGGGGTCATGGGTGGGGCTTTTCAGAGGTGGCTGGATCTAGGGTGTGAGATTCTGGGATCAAGGGTGTGATGCTGGGATTGATTCATGGTGCAATGCTAGGAATAAAGGTGTGAATACAAAATACAGAAAGGGGGCTGCTGCTGTGGCTTGTCACTGTTTGCTGCCTGCCTGACTTTGCCATGGACTGTTTCTCCTCTGGAATTCCCCTCTGCCATGCTACCTTGCCTTAGAGCCAACCAGCTATGAGCTGAAACCTCTGCAAGTGGTGAGCCAAAATAAACCTTCCCTCCTTTAACTTTGGGTGTTGGGTGTTTAGTCTCAGCAACGAGAAAAATAACCAAGACAACACCCTTCTGGGTCACATCCCCAGTGACCCACCTCTCCCCGCCAGGCTCCACCTGTCTACCTCACATTTAGTTATACTGCCCCTTGATTCTATCACCTGCCAAAAGGCCTTCCTATGAGCACACAGGCCTCGAAAGGACATCGAGATCTAAATCATAAGAATAGGTTTTGTATGCTGTAGACATGTTTGCAGAGTTGTTAGCAATATATACACAGCCTTGTTTTCATAATGCACAGGTGAGAGCTAGGCCTGGTGGTGCACACCTATAATCTCAGCACTAAGGAGGCTGAGGCAGGAGTATCACCATGAGTTTGAGACCAGCCTATATGTATGTACAACCACAGGTGTCATCCCAGTTCTCCCCACTGCGTCTCAGAACTAGTCTTCCCATGCCGAGTGTGTAAGGAAGCTGCTCACCACACTGAATGGGTCTATCTTTCTGTGTGTCCGCTGGTGAGCAGGTTTAGTTCCATGTGACCAGGAACCAGATGTTTTGAGGTGAGGAGGTATCTAACGAGGCTGACACTCATCCTGACCTAGAGTGTACCTCTTGATACCTCTCCTTATTTCCAATTAGAGGGAGCAAATGCCTTGTTCTTCAGTGATGTTTATATGTAAGCACTCATGTTTTAGGGGCTTAGGAGCCTCTAACTGCTGAAAAGGAAAGAACCCCAAGCTACAGATGTTCACAGAAAGAGAGGTGGAGAGGGAAGGGCAGAGAGAGAGAGAGAGTGAAAGGGGGGTGGGAGAGAAGGGAAGAAGATGAAGAGGGAGAGGGAGAGAGAGAGGGAAAAAGGGAGGGAAGGAGGTAGAGGAAGGGCTATGGATCAGAGGACAAAGAGTTGGGGAAGTGGGAAGAAAAAATGGAAAGCCTTCAGCTGGATTTACCAAAGTTGTAGTCCCAGTGCCTCCGGCTGCTGGCTCTCCAAAAGAAATGTCACCACACAGAGTCCAAGAAAGCTCCCAAAGTGGAGATGGGGAACCTTGGCTCACCTCACCCATGGGACAAATTGTTCATCACAAAAAAAGAATTTTCAGGATGCATCAGTAAGAGGCATAAAGGGATTTATTGGCAGGATTTTATAAGCACACCTCAAAGAAATTGGGCCTGGACCTTAAAGAGAGAGTTCAGTATGATGGCCTCAAGCTGGGTATATATTTTTAAACAGTTTCTTTTCCCCTTTTTTGAGGGGGGGTACCAGGGATCAAACTTGGATCCTTGTGCTTGTGGGCCAGGCAGAGGAACCACTGAGCTAAATCCCCGGCAGGGTGGGTATATTTACCCGGGATTTGGAGGTGGAAATCTGTGGAACTTGTGAGTCCTTGGAAAGAGAGGATTCAATTTGCAGATGAAAGGGTGATGACCATTCATAAATGACAGCCATCACAGGTGATAGAGCTGTCATCCATCCATAGAGAAAGGCCCCTTTTACAGGTGAAAAGGGTTGGTCTATTCACAGGCGAGAAGGGCCACTTTTAGGTCAAAGGGAATGGCTTGGGTCTACTCATAGGTCAAAGGGGATGGCTCAGGCTTATTGTGTCTTAATGATGTAGGGGGAATAGATGCAAAACCCAAACCTGCTAGATATCCAGAGAGCAAGTTTGTGTTCTCTAAAATCAAAGAATGAATTCTAGGAACAACAGAGGTTAAGAGTAGGAAAGTTTATTGAGAGAAAGAAAGCTTCTAGACAGAAAGGGGGGCCAGAAAATGGGTTACCTGCCCACCCTTCTTTTCAAAGGTGTTTATATGGCAAAGCCATGAGGTGAGGTGGGTACAAAGTGGGACAAAACTATAAGACCCAGTGGAAAATTACAAGGTGGGTATGAGGTGGGACAAATCCATGACCAACCAATAAGATTACAAGTACATTCACTCAGGTAATATTGATTAAATGGGGATCAAATGAGAAAACAAGTCAGTACAAGCAATTTCCCCATTTAGAATATCAATCACTGCTATTCATCTCTAGGGGGAAGTAGTACCTCTTTTTCTTTTTATAATGCTAACCAGTGAATGTGCCTCAGTTGTTCTCTATATTGGCTCCTTGGTTGTCCTCCATGTTGGCTCTGTGAGAGTACCCCTGTCTAACTGCCTGCAAGAAACCTAATTAACTTACCTGATTGTGTGTGTTCTGAACCTTCAGTTTGTATTCAAGTACAATTTTAGGGCTGGGAACTTAGCTCAGTGGTGCTATGACTGCCTGGAAAGCACAAGGTCCTGAGGAAAAAAAGGTACAATTTTAAAATTATGATTTTTCTTGTCTCTCTTTTAGCTATCTCTTATTTCTTATTCTGCCTTACCCACCATGTTCACCTCCAAATTTCCAAACCCAGCCCCTTCTGTCACCCACACTGGCCCTTCCGCAGGTTAGCACCCGAGCTGGTCCACCAGGATCATCCCTGCCTCAAGGCTACAGCTGGACCATCACTTTCCTGCTTTTATGTCTTCAACATTCCAACTGTGGCAGTGGGTGCCCCCATTGGGCAGGGGGTCCCTCAGAATCTGCCCAGAGCTTTAAAGGCTTATACAAGCCCATCCTCACCCTGGCCTACTGGATCAGAATTCAGAGCCCAAAGTCCTAACCTAGGCAAACAAGTCCAAGGTCATGGCCCAAAGGAAGAACTCAAGCCCCTTGCTGGGTTTCCAGGTACTTTCAGTTTGGGTTCTACCACCATCTCCAGCCTGGCTTCTTTCTCCTCCACACCCCATATTTTGTTTGCCCCAAATTTTGCTGCCTGGGTCATGTTCACATGCCACATAGTTTGGTACACTTTTTTTTTTGGTCATACTGAGGATTGAACCCAGGGACCTACTAAACTACATCCTCAACCACCTCCTTGTTTTTTGAGACAGGTGAATGGGGAAAGTGTTTCTCTGCAGTTAAAGTTAAGCTTACTGGTGGAAAAAGTTTCCCCCCATTCCCTCAGTCTCCAGGCTTCCGGACACTTCCTGTCGCGCATCTCAGGAATTTTCTTTGTTCTCAGTTTTATTGCTTCTATCTCCCCACCCAATGTAAATGAGATGTGGCTCTGTGCACTGAGCTTGCTGTCTGTAATATCTGATAACCGGTGAATTTGCTGGGGTGATGACTTGTGCTCTATGTAACCAATGCAAAGTGCTCAACTCCTGCAAGCCCGCTCCTCTCCCGAGAGTATAACCTGCCCTGCTCAACCCCAAAGAGGGGTCAGCCTCTGTGGATAAGTCCCAGACTGACCCACTGGCGTTAATAAAACTGTACACTTTGGCTCCGAAACTTCTGGGTGCATCTTCTATTCTCCTGTACTACCTGTGTTAAGCTGTACACTAGAGCTGTATATCCTAGCTGGCACTTTGCCACTACACAGGGACTTGCTAACTGCCCAGGCTGAACTTGAACCTGCCATCCTCCTTCCTCAGCCTCCCAAGTAGCTGGGATTACAGGCATGCACTACCGTACCAGAGCTCACACTCCTCTTGTTGCTGGGAACATCTTCCCTCCAGCACTTTTCCTTTGGGCAAACCCCTATTCACTCTTCAAAGCTCCACTCAAAGTGTAACAGCAAAGTGCCAGCCAGTATATACAGCTCAATGCAGGTAGTCCAGGAGAATGGAAGATGCACACAGAAGTTTTGGAGGCGAAGTGTACAGCTTTATTGTTAATGCCGACGGGTCAGTCTGGGATTTCTCCACAAAGAGACTGACCTCGCAACTCAGCCAGAGCTGGGCTATTATACACTTAGGGAAGGGGCAGGGTTACAAGTTTCAATCCTTCATTTACATATGGGCCCTGCAACCTTATTGGTTACAGAATTTCGCTACAGCGGGTTCATTGGTTAACACCGTGCACTGAGTTTTTTCTTATTTGCATATGGTGGGAAGGCAGAACAAAGAAAATTCCTGAGATGTTTGAGGGAGCTGGCCCCGGGCAGGCCCCCGGCATGTTAAAAGTAATGGAAGGAAGTCATCTTTCCCAGTTAGCAAGTTCAGCTTTACCTACAGAGAAGTTTATTTCCCTTTCAAAAGATCATCTCTTCTGTGAAGACTTCTGTGACTGCTTCCTCTGCTGCACTCCCACACACATTCCTCTTCCATGCTTACCACTTTGTCTTGTGGGGTGTGATCCCTGTGCCCTGCCAGGCACCTTTTGGGAGGCAGAGGCCTGACTCTGCCTAGCACCCAGAGTAGGGTTTGGCACAGGGTTGTGAAGGAATGGATGAACAAGCAAAAGGATGAGGGCCGGGGATTGAGCTCAGTGGTTCTGGCACCTGCCTCGCAAGAAAAAGGTCCTGAGTTCGATCCCAGGTACCAAAAAACAAACAAACAATCAAATGAATGGACGGTCATCTTCAGGTGCAGGGCCTAGCTTTGGGATGTGCTCCCCACGTGGCTGTGACTAGTGGAAGACTGAATGACTGAGGCTGCGCCCTCAGGGGCAGAGAGTCAAGGGAAAGGTGGAGAACTCGAAGAGCCAGATGTTCCTTTTCACTTGATTTAAAAATATATGTCGCTGAGTGTAATTCTAGCACTTTGGGAGGTGGAGGCAGGAAGATTGCAAGTTCAAGCTCATTTTGGGTAACTTAGTGACTGTTATGGCTTGTATTTAGAAGTCCCACTAAAGCCTCATGTTGCCTCATATGTGGGGCTTTTTGGAAGTGGCCTGATTTAGGGTATGTAAATGTGAATTAAGTGTGTGATACTGGGATTAAGAGTGTGGACAATGGAAGCCCCACCCTGGTTGTGGATGGGACCAATCAATACCTGCTACTGCACCATGAACTGTTTCTCCTCTGTGATGGCCCTTGGCCATGCCACTCTGCTGTGGACCCAGCCAACTATGGACTGAATCCCCTATACACTGTGAACCAAAGTAAACCTTTTATCTTTTAACTGTGGGTGTCAGATATTTTGTTTCAGCAACACCAAAAGCAAACAAGTGGCTTAAAGACCTTGCCTCAAAATAAAAAAAGGGCTTGGGGTGTAGCTCAGTGTGAAGGCCCTAGGCTTGCTCAGTCCTCAGAAACACACACACACACACACACACACACACACACACACACACAC
>NW_004624735.1:15249666-15271608 GCF_000247695.1 Heterocephalus glaber | reverse complement strand
AAAAAAAAAAAAAAAAGGAAGTGTTGGATGCCCATCTGCAAAACAACGCAAGTGAATAACACAGGATTTTTGTCTCCAGCTGCTTTTACTGGGGTCCTTCTCCCCATGCAGGGTCCTGGAATCTGATTGGCTCCCTGGCTGTCTTTGACCCTAACCTTGGATTCCTTATGGCCCTAAGTCTTTTCCCTGTCTTTGGTGGTGGATAAGAGTTGGGGGGGCGGTGCTTAAGGAAAGGTAGTTTACCTTAAGGAGTAAGTAAGGGATAGTGTACAATGATTCTTATGTTAATCGCGCTACCAGAGACCTTCCTGGGCCTGGTTTCTTCCTCTTTGCCTTTGATTGCTTGAGTCTAGCTGTAGAGGCAGAAGCTGCCTTTAGAAGGATTCTCTACTAATTTTTAATAAAGCTTAAAGAGGCCTTTATCCTATCATTGTGCTACCTACGGGGCGGGGTTCCCTATCCCTACAATGCAATGAGGACTCCACTTCATAGGGAGTTGTTCTTATATCTATGGATCAGCTACAAGCATCTTTCACAATCTTAGCCAACATTTATTGGTACATTTTAGGCATACCTAATGATAACACTCATCATAGGGAATTTGCACCTGTACACAGTATATCTCACCCCTTTTTTCCCATTCCCTCCTCCCCTCTTTATGTTCAAAAGCTTTGTTTCCATTTTTTCTTCTCTTTTCACTTTTTTGCCACATTATTATTGTTATTGTTTGGTACTGGAACTCGAACTCGGGACCTTGCACTTGTGAGGCAGGAGCCTTGTAGCCACATTTTTAAAAGTAGAAATTTTATGACAGTTTTTCTGATCACAGTCCAATAACATCAGAAACAAGAAGATGACCAACCAAAATTCTAACAACTTAGAAATTAAGAAACAGTCTCTGAACTATTTCTTGGGTCAAAAAATATTTAAAAACTAGAATGATAAAAAGGGCAATGAAAAAGAGAACATGTCCCAGCAAATCTAGGAGACACGTCTTAAAGTTGTACTGTGAGGAAAATGTGTAGCCTTAAATGCTCTCATATCAAAAATGTAAATCTCAAGATAAAGGAACCTAGTAGTTCTCTTAAGAAATTGTAACAAGAACCATGCTGAACTAACTGAAGTAAGAATAAGTTATTAAAGATGGAAGCTAAAATTAATGAAATAATAAAATAATGGAAAATATAAATCTAAGAGATGGTTCTTTCAAGAGACCAGCAAACTACTGGAGAACCTAATTTAAGAAAGAGGAAAAAATAATTAGATTAGGAATGAAAAAATAGATTTAGCTACACAAACAGAGGATATGGAAACAATTGTAAGAGAAATGCAATTTTTAAAAAAAAATTCTGAACAATAGAACTTTTGGGGAATACTATTTTGTAGTTGCTTTCTAATGCTATGAGCCCAGAGATTGTATTCTGAAGATTTCCTTTATAGCCCAGGGCATTAATAATATATATGTTTGGGGAGAAAATTGGAAATCTGATAGCTTTCCCTCCACTGTTCCCAGTTATGCTTCAAGAAAACCTCTAGTCCCCACTATGGTCTGAAAGTACTCAGATGATGAGGCCCTCTGCTCACATCTCTTTGTGACATCTGCCATTCCTTGTGAATGTCCTTCCTCATCACCACATGGCCTCCCCCGGACCCTCCATTGTGCCAGGGTCTTTCAACCTCAGGCCCTTTGCACCTACTCTCCTCTCTGCTGGTATTCTGTTCCTCTTGCTCTCACCAACTTCTAAGTTTCCTTCAGGTCTCAGCCTGAATGTCCTTTCCTTGAAAAGCCCTTCCCTCACCTCCCACCTCACAGAATCCAGTGACCTGCCAAGAGTCACTTAGGACAATTTGACCAATATAGTTGGGCATTCACTGGTTGGTCTGGAACTTCACTGAGGGCAGGAATGAGGAATCTTATTCATAGTACTTGGCACAACATCTGGCACACAGTAGGTACTCAATAAATATGGAGCCCCCCAGAAATCTTATGCATATGAGAAAATCTAATGTGGATGGAGGGGCCAGAAAAGAAACAGAACTGAGGGCCCAGGGACTGCAGGTTTCTGGCCCAACAGCCATCTCCATATGCCATCCCTGGAGGTAGCTGACCACAGGTCAGGCCATTTATCCTGTGCTGGGCTGGACTCTCACAGCGTGGGAAGAGCCAGCTGCAAACCCAGGCCAATATGGGTCCTGGGCCCAGTGGGTTAGGGCAGGAGGTACCTCAGATGGACCTGTGCCAGAGGCTGTGTAACACTACAGCCCATTAAATTAGTCATTTTCTCATTGCTGGGACAGAATACCCAACAGCCACAATTTAAAGGAGGAGAGGTTTATTTTTGGCTCACAGTTTTCAGAGGATTCAGTCCATGGTTGATTGGCCCTGTGGCAGAATGGCATGGTGGGACGGAGATGGAAGAGGAAAGCTGCTCACCCTCATGGCAGCCAGGGAGCAGAGGAAAGAGAGAAGGGAAGAGCTGGGGACAAGAATATAGCCTTCTAGATCACACCAGTAATCCACCTCTGCTGACCAGGCCCTACCTTGTAAGAGCACATGTAGCTACTGAGCTCATTAATGGATGACTCCACCAAGGAGAAGAGTGTCTGCATGATCCAATCACCCTCCAGAAGGCCCACCTCTGAACACATGAGTTTTGGGGGTACATTTTAGATCTAACCATACCACCCATCCTGGCAGCTGTGTCTGGGGAAGTGTGTGAGTTTTGGGTCAGTCTGACTCTACCATTTGCTCACTGTGCATCTCAGTTTAAATGGCCATGGTAACACTTATACCTTGCTGAAGAAAAAAGTTCTGGAAAGTACCTCCACATCTAATCACTCTCCACTGTTTAGACTGGATCACATAGATATAATGATTGTACATTCAGTGCTTCATTAGAAAATAGAGCAAATTACCACTTCTTTCTTTTCTTTTCTTTTTTTGGTACCGGGGATTGAACTCGGGTCTTTGCGCTTGCGCAGCAGGTGGCGAAACCACTGAGCTAAATCCCAAGCCCTTATTTTGTTTTCTTGAAAAGTGGTCTCATTATGTAGCCCAGGCTGGCTTTGAACTCACAATTTTCCTGCCTTAGTCTCCTGAGTACTGGGATTATAGGTATGTGCTACCACTCCTAGCTTTGAATCATTTTCTCTTTTTAAAAAAATAATTATATTGATACATTTAAGGTATACAATATAACGGCATTCATCATTGGAAATTTTCACCTTTGCATAATCCATTTTGGTCCTTATTTTTTCCCCCTTCCCCTGCCCTCCGTTCAACCCCTCCACCCCTCCCTATCTACAAAGACTTTGTTTCCATTTTTCTTTTTCTCATATTAATTCCATTCCCTTCTTTCTTTTCCCCAGAATCATTATCTCTTAATAAATAATGATATTTGTACTTATGAATGTTTAAAATATATACATGATTTTTTTCACAAATTTTTTTTTTTGGTACCAGAGATCAAACTCAGGACCTTACTTTTGTGGGGCAGGTGCGGCACCACTGAGCTAAATCCCTGGCCCTACATAAATGATTTTGAAGTGATTTCTATTACTTATATTCTATCATTTATATTTATTTATATATCATTTATATTCTATCATTTATAAATGATTTCCATCATTTATATTCTCTTACAGACTCACACAGTCATGTATCTCCAGGAGAAACTGAGACCTTGACCATGATTTTACTGAGGTTTGTGTCCTGTTTGGGAGGAAATATCTGATAAAGTTCTAGAGTGGAGAGAGACTCAGTGGGAGCTGCTTTCTGGGTCCTAAGTCACTGACCCTAGGGCCTGGAGGAACTGAGAGACTTGAGAGGGGTCAAAGTTTCCTTTAACTACAGACATAGGAGACAGTAAGCTGCAATGTTCCCCCCAACCTCCTGCCAACAACAGATCTGTAGAAATAGTTTGGTGGTTGTATGGGAACATATAAATTTGCTCAAAATCAACTCTTTTTTTTTTTTTCCAATAGTGGGGGTTTGCTAGGTGCTCTAATACTAAGCTATGCATGCTGCCCCTTTTTATTTCATTTTGAGACAAGATCTCTCTAAATTGCCCAGGCTGGCCTTTCACTTGCAATCCTCCTGCCTCAGCATTCCAAGTAGCGGGGATTACAGGTATGTGCTACTGAAACTGGCTAAAACTCAACTTGTTTATTGTTTGATTCAGATGACTGGGCTGCATAAATGCCACTCTTGTATTGTAGTACTGTTGTCATCCCAAGCTCATGCCCTGGCACTCTCCTCCTTCATGAGCTAGGCTGACCAATGAATCAGCAGGACATTGTGGAAATGAGTGTGACATCTAACACTAGATCATGAAGACCTGTGGCTTTTGTCTTGCTCTCTGACCACTGCGGTGGGGGAGCCAGTGGCCATGTTGTGGGGACACCCCAGCAGCTCTGTGCAGAGGCCCAAGTGGAGCAAAGTGAGGGCGAGCCATCCTCCACCTTCCGATGATGGCCACACTTGCTGACACCTCGACTAACACTCCTGGCCCTCAGAAACCCTATGATGATTGTTACAGCTTTCAGCCTCTAAGAGCTGGAGTAACACATAGCAATAGATAACTAACACATGTGTGTTCTATTCCCACGTATCATTTCCTTTCAGGGCTCCCTAACTGAGAAAACAGCTAATGAGCAGTATTTCAGGATATTCTTCCAAAATAAAGAGCCCATTGAGATCCACTGTGAATGCAGGTTCAAAAAGGTAACTGCACTCTTCTTGTCTTCATTTTATTTTGTTTTAACTGGATCAAAATAAGACAAGAGAGAAGACCCTGATGATGCTCACCAAGAGGTACTTTTTATTTTTCTCTCACAGCTACCTCAAATGCCTTGCAGCCAGCCCTGTTATGTTAGACATGATGTCTACTCTGAGAGACGTTTGCATCGGCTGCAGCAGGCTTCAGCTGTGGGCCTCCCTTGCTCTGCTGCCTCTCTGGATGATTCTGCCCCTCTGCAGTCCTCCCTAGTTATGTCTGCAAGGAGCTTCTCCTAGCCCCATGACCAACAGAGAGTCTGACACCTTGTATGCATGAGCCTGCCTTTTTTTCCCCTACGTAAGCAACCTCCCCATAACCTTAGCAGGTGAGTCTGGGTGCCGCTCCTCCTTAGGCTGCAGCATAAATCTTTTTCTTTTTTCCTTAAATTCTTTTATTGGTACATTTTAGGTATACAATATATTTACATTTATCATTGGGAACTTGTACTTTGCATAATCTCTTGGTTCTTATTTTTTCCTCATTACCTGTGTGCCCTTCACCCCCTCCACCCTTCCCTATTTACATAGACTTTGTTTCCATTTTTTCTTTTCTCATAATTTTTCCTTTTCCTTCTTTCTTTTCCCCTTCCCCTCCCACTTCCCCTTCCCCTTTGGACCTTTTCTTCCTATTTCAAATTATCAATTATTCGTTTTAATCCTTAGTTACACTTTCAGTTTCTCACACTAAAGAAACTATTCAGTATTTACACGTGTGTCCTATTTATTTCACTTAAGAGTATGGCCTCAATGTGCATCCATTTAGCTATAAATGTTTCTAGCTTCTCATTCTTTATGGCTGAGTAATACTCCATTTTATAAAAAAACCCACATCTTCTTTATCCAGTTTCCACTTGATGGGCACTTGGGCTGCTTCCAAGCTTTAGCTATTACAAACTGTGCCGCTATAAACATGGGTGCACATATATCGCTGTGGTATGATTCTTTTAATTCTTTTGGGAAGATCCCCAGCAGGGGAATAGCTGGGTCAAATGGGACCTCCAGCCCTAGTTCTTTGAGGTATCTCCATACTGATTTCCACAGTGGTTGCACCAGTCTGCACTCCCCTCAACAATGGAGAAGGGTTCCTTTCTCCCCACACCCCTGCCAGCATTTGTTATTGGTTGATTTCTTGATAGCAGCCACTTTGTGGGGTGAGGTGGAATCTCAGTGTTGTTTCCATCTGCATCTCTAGAATAACCAGTGATGTTGAGCATTTTTTCATATGTTTATCTTGCAGCATAAGTCTTAATACTGCTTCTTCTGGCTGACATAGACCTGCTTATTCACGACATCTATCTTGAGTAGAGCATGATGTGCTGGTACACCAAGAGCTAGTAACACTGAAGATGATCACCAGCTAGAGAACAGCAGAGTGATGAAGAATCACTGGGACCTACCATCTCTGGTGGCCAGGAGGATTCCTGAGGTCTGCCAGCAGCTATTGGCTCTGAGTGGCAAGGAGAATGATTAACATTAAGAGCTGATAGACTCTGGCTTTCAAAACCCGGTGCTGGTAACATTAAAAGAGCTGGTAGCTGAGGGCATTCAAATGTCAGGGCTGTTAACACTAAAAGATCTACACTTTGCCAGTTTGTGATTTCTCTACGTATTGAGCAAGAACCCTCAGCCATCTTGGAAATATGGGGACTCTCACTGGGAAGTATGGGGCTTCTCCCTCTCAAGAGCCCCTGAAGAAGGGGGCAGTGATGACAGCTGTTAGCAGCTCAAGAATCAGTCCACGTCTGATTCCTATATGTGGCTAAGACATCCATGCTAGCCAGCAACAGAAATGGTGGCTCCATACCAAGGAACAAGAATTTCTTGTTACTTCTTTCTAGAGCCACTGTGACCAGGAGTTATCATGAGAAAATTTAGACATTACTTTGTTGGTGTCTTAGTCAGTTCCTATATGCAGTTCCTATTGCCGTAACAAAACACCACAGATTTGATAATTTATAAATAATAAAAATGTGTTTCTCACAGTTCTTGATGCCGGGGTGTGCAAGACCTAGACGCTGGCAAACTTCTTGTCCCATGAGGGCTTGTGCTCTGCTTCTAAAACAGTGCATTGGTGCTGTGTCCCCCTAGAGGGATGAACTCTGTGTCCTCACATGGGAGAAGGGAGGGAAGGACAAAAAGGATAAATGTTCTCTTCAGCCTCTTTTCTTTCCTTTTCCTTTTCCTCCCTTCCCTTCCTCCTGTCTTTCCTTCCTTCCCTTGCCCCCCTTTCTCTCTCTCCCCTGCCTTCCTTCCTTTTCTGTTGTGGTGCTGGGGATTGAACCTAGGCCTTTGTGCATGCTAAGCAAGGAGTTCAGTGCTGAGCTACATTCCCAGTCTTTTTTATTTTGAGATAGAGTCTTGCTAAGGTGATCAGGTTGGCCTTGAACTTGTGACCCTCCTATATCAGCCTCCGAGTAGTTGGGATTACAGGCATGCACCACTGCACCCAGCTTCAATTTCTTTTCTAAAGGAACTAATCCCATTCATGACAACAGGGCACTTGTGATAACCACCACCTCAAGCCCCAACTATTAATACCATCATATGAAGGATTAGGTTCCAACACATAAATTTTTGGAGGAAACCATTCAAACAGTTGGAGTCACCAAAACCAGGTGACTTACCTGGGAACTGACCTCAGGGAGCAAAAACAAGGGGCAGGAACAGTGAGGCAAGCACAGAGGAAGAACACATTGGTAGTTGTTGCGGTGGGAACTGCTGGGAAGCTGTGATGTGCCTCTCAGAACTGCCTGCCTGGGACTCAAGGGGCAGCATTTGTTCATTGGCTCCTGTCCTCTTGTGCCAGCCAGTGACTCCCTGAGTACCTGCACTGGCCCTCGGGGGGGGTGCAGCTGGTCCCCAAGGGCCTTCTACCCCAGGAGAAGCTGGAGGTACGAGGTCAGCCTTCAGCTTGGCACCTGCACGGGACTGGCCGCCTCAGTGGTGGCTGGAGTGAGGGCGGGGAACTGGGGTGATGTGAGGCCAGTTGGTTACCCACATTTCCCCACCGGCAAGGCCGCTGTGAATCTTGTCCTGAAGATTGAGTTTTAAGACACAGTTTGGGCCTCTTTCTCATGGGAGGAGAATGGACATAGATTCTACTTTTAGAGAACTCTTTGCTGAAAGAAAATATTACAGGAATGTACAAACACTATCATGGCAAAGAAAACCTTAGGGGAAAATTCCCCAGTGAATCCCTCAATGGTCCAGATTGCTTGAGGGAGTCCCAAAGCAGAGCACTTCATCTTCTTGTTGTGGACCAACTCTGATTGATTGGTAGTGTGGGATGAGTTAAGAGCCTTCTGAGGCCACATCCAGGCTTAGTAGGAAAAGATGACAGCCACGGACAAAGTTGTGGTGGCCTCTCAGTCATTTGTGCACCATCTTAGGCTAAGTCGTGGCTTTCCAGGCTGGGCTTCAACTGAGGCCGGGATTGTAGGCATGTACAACCATGTCCCTCTAAGTGAGGTATCTTGAGATGGGCTGATTCTCCTGGGGAGTGAGGGAGGAAGGGAGAGACTGACACAGAAGGAGGCAACTTGACCACTGAAGCAGGATGCTGCACTGCCGGCTTTGTGGGTGGAGGAAGGAACAGGGCACATAGCTGGAAAAGCTGGATGAAGTAAGGAAAGAGGTTCTGTCCATGGGACTTGGAGGCAGCACAGTCCTCTCAACTCCTGGTTTTCACCTGTGGAAATGACTTCAGACTTTCACTTCCAGAGCTGCAAGAGAACACATGAGCTGCTCTAAGTCACCAAGTTGGGGGTGGTTGCAGAAGCCCTCAGAGACACCACCCTTAGTGGTTCTTACTGTGGCCTGTCTTTTTCATTCTCACTTGTGTGAGTGAACTCAGGCTGCCGTAACATAACACCATGGTTTGCGTGGCTTAAACGATGGAAACTTGTCTCTCAATTCTGGAGGCTGGTCGTCCAAGATCAAGGTGCTGGCTGATTTGATTTCCAGTAAGGGCCATTTCCTGGCTTGTAGATGGTAGCTCTCTCTGTGTGTCCTTATGGTGGAGACTGTGGCATCTGTGCTTCTTCTTACATGTATACTCATCCTCTCAGATCAGGACTCAACCTTGTGCACCCCACTTATCCTACATTAAGTCCTAACTCTCAATACAGCCACGATAGGGCCTGGGGCCTCAACATCAGTAATTCAATTGATAGCAATTCCTTTCATTTCCCCTTCCTCCCTTGGTGAAGGACTGCTTATTCGTTCTCTCCATTTTTCTTTTTTCTGGCACCGGGGATGGAACTCAGGACCTTGCGCTTGCAAGGTAGGCATGGTGCCACTGAGCTAACTCCTCAGCCCTTCATTCTCTCCATATTTAAGTACTTACTGTATATAAGGTGCTGGGTGGCGGTGCAGGTTACACTTGTGAGCCCTGCCTGCTTTAAGCATTGTGGTAGGTGCTTTCTGAACACCTGGCCATCCTCAATTCTTGCAGCAAGGCCAGAAGTAGGTATTCATGGCTCCCACTACCCATGAGAGCTGTGTGCTGATGCCCAAACAGCTCCTATGCTTTCTAGAAGGAGAAAAAAATTATAGGTTAGGTGAGAAATGCTCTCCAATGGCTGTGTCTTTATACACTCTGTGAAGCCCTACTGGGGCCCCCTGCTGGCTGCCAGACAACTTGGCAGGCTTGTGTTTCTGGGGGTGGCCTCCCTGTTGGCTCTCTCAACCGGCTCTCAGACCTGTCAACAGTCCCTTTGCCAAAGCCCTTCCAGAAACTCATTTGCACACACCATCTGTTTCCTGCCGGGATGTGGCAGACACAATTGGAAAGGAGCGGAGAGGAGCAGGGGCCTGGGCTGAAGTCATGCGGAAGCCAGAGGGGAGCACCCTGCACCGCCCTGGCAGGCCTGACAGAAGGGTCATGGGCAAGCTGGTGATTAGTGGTGCAAAGCCCTCAGGCAGGTGAGCACCCACCATCACCCCACACTCGTGAGGGGCACAGTCAGATTAAGGAGAACTGTGTGTCCCTGTCCCAGCCATGAAAGGTTCAGGACTGTTTGGGTTAGAGCAGGCCTCCTGGGCCCAGCAAAGGGACTTCCCTTGTCCTGACATCTGGACATCCACATTGTCCTTGCCATCCCTCCTGGCCTGTGACTCCGGCAAGGGTCCTATTGTGCTAGGGAGAGGGGTCTTGTGTGGCAAACTCCAGCCTTCTCTTGCCATCTGTTTGTGGCCCAGATTACAAAGTACCATTATTTATTCTTTGTCTGGCTTCTTTCTGCCTGCCTGCCTTCCCCAGATTTTTTTTTTTCATTGAAAAGAAAATTGATTCAAGGCACTGTAAACCTCCCAACTGGCTTTCTGCATCAGCTCAAGAAATGGAGGGCCAGGGATTTAGCTCAGTGGTTCCGCCGCCTACCTTGCAAGCGCAAGGACCTGAGTTCAATCCCCGGTACCAAAAAAAAAAAAAAAGAAGTGGAGCTGCTGTCTGCAATGCTGCTCCCAGCTCCCCAAGCCCACCCCAGGGGTATCTGTCTGGAGTCAGCACTCATTGATCACACCCTGAAGCCTAAGGGACCCTGCTGAATGCAGACTCCTGAAACCTGCGCTATCACCAATCCCCCAACTCTGCCGCAGCCCAGCATTCTCAAGCCAGCCAGGGAGAGGCAAGAGACACCTTAGTAGGGTAGCCTGTAGACAAGGGGTAGCACTCAGCCCTGGACAGCCTTGGGGCCCTGGAGTCTGATCTGGTGCCCAGCTCCCAGCTGGTGTGTGCCAGCTGGACAGTGCAGCCCACCTAAGAGGCAATGGGTGAGACTCAGGTCTTGCAGGCAGGAGGGTCTGGAGGCTGGGCTTCTCCCTGGACACTAGGTAGAGTTCTGTGTGGGGCTCAGATCCTGACCTACAAGCCCTCACTCCATTCACAGGTGTGGAAATTGCTGGAGAGTGCAGGAAGGCTGGAGTGGGGTGCTGTCCAGGACGGCAGTGATTGGGCCAGGGGACAGTCTTCAAGGAACAGGACTTTTGTCAGTCCAAGAAGCTGGGCAGAAGCTCTGTGATATTCGTCTGTCCACCTAACCTTCAGGATGGGGACAGGAGTATCACTTTAGCCATCCTTGGGGAAATGAGATTTCCTGAAAAGGAAGGAGGTTCTGGAAAAGGAAGCAAATTCAGGAGGTCAAGAGACCAGAGGAGACAAAAGCAGGAGGGGGAAGTGTGCTGTGTAGGTCAGCACTGGCCTCCACCAGGCCTTAGGAGCCTTCCCCAGAAACAGTAGTGAGCAGGGCCCAAGCACACCTGGGGAAGATCTAGGAGGCAAGGAGAGCTCTTGGGGACCAGTGACTATTCCTGGGGTGTTCTAGACACTGTATTCTCACCAGGGTCCTGCAAGGTGGATGTGATCTCCACTTTTCAAATGAGGAGACTTGTTTCAGAGAATGTAAACATCTTCCCCAAGATCACCAAGTGTTCTAGTGACCTATTGTTACAGAACAAACCGCCCAAAGCACAGTGACTTGTAGCATTTCACAGATCATTTTATTTTGTTCCCAAATTTGAAGACTGGACAGCTCATCTGTGCTCTGTGGCATCTGCTAGGCAGCTCAAGGACCTGAGGGTCCTCCATGCTGGCCAGCTGTAACTGAGGAGCAAGCTCTGAGGTTTCCACACAGAACAGATGTCTAGTCCCAGAGGAAGTGCTCCGAGAGGCAGCACCCTGTTTCCCCTTCCTCCACAAGAGCAGGATCCCAGACAAGGACCACATTGTGGCCACTGGCTTCTGCTGCTCCAGCAGCCATGGGCCCTGCCTCTCTGTAAGAGGTGCTGAAGAATCTGTGGCCATCTTTACTCTGCTGTAGGGACAGAGCCAGGATTGGAACTGAGATTCTTTGAGGTCTTCCAGCTGCCTGCACAGGGCCATAGGGAAGACACTTGAGGTAAATGTGTGCCCAGGACTGACTTGCTCAGCTGGCTGGGCTAGCCCATAGATGCTTGCACAAATAGGGGGAGGTACAAGGTCAGGACTGGGCAGGGGTCTGCTGCTGGCCCAGGGATCTGACATCGTGGCTTTTCCTCTTGGACCTCTCACCTCCACATTGTACATGTGGCTCCCAGGGACCCACTGTAGTTGGCATGACTCTTCCCCAGCCCCAAAGGCCTAGAAAGATCTGCATCCAGCTGGGCAGTGGTTACCAGCCCTGGGGCTCTCACAGCATCAGGGACCATGCTGGCTGCCCCTACGGAAAGGTTGTCCTCAGGGAGACAGCAGGGAGAGTTGCCAGGCTGAGGATCCTAGGGAGGAGAAAGGCCCCAGGGCTTCCCGTGGCTGGCTTCCTGCATCCTTGAGGTCAGCTGTGTGGTTACTGTGGGAGACACCTCAGTTCTCTCATTACTATGCCCTCTGCAGCCTCTTGTAAGGAATAGGAAAGGGGACATTACCAGAACCCCCACAGTGAGTCCTGGTCTCCTGTGAGCTACTACAACACAAAGCAAATTAATGAATTACATTAAAGAATAAATACAGGAAACAAGACTTAGAAGATGAACCTTGGCCCTGATCAGTGCTGCTCTGGGCAGCAAAGGCACCCTGAGCTTGCCATTATTTATTGGGTTCAGAGGAAGTAAAAGATGACTCAGAGGGCAGTGATGATCCTAAATTGACGAGGATCTTAGGAAGTGGATCTTAGGAAGTATCAGGCGACTCAAAGTGCTAATCCTATGATGCTGAGGATCTTATGCCAATGAGGTCAATGAGAAATTTAAATTGATTAGCATGGTGAGATGAGCAAAACGTTCTTACACGAGTAGGTGGGATGAGTTAAGTTGATAAGGAATTTGTCCCTCCCCAGGTGAAACCTTTCTACTTGGTTCTCAAAGACCCAGGATGTCTTCAGCTGATGTAGCCTTGTCCTTGAGCATCACAGCATCACAGGGCCACTGAGACCTCAGATATCACTAATCATAATTTAATTGTGAAATGATTTTTTCCCCAGAATTATGTAGAATGGCTCCCGACAGCCTCTGTCACCAAGAGACCTGACTGAGGAGCCTGTTCTAGCTGCCTGGTGGGTCTTGAACCTTTAACTCCCTCCTAGAGACAGCGCTGGCTCTCCTGCCTCCTATCAGCCCCCTCTAGCTATCCTCTAACCTGTGGTCCCTATGATGCAACTATGTCACCCTCCCCGTGTTCAGATCACCAGCAGCACCCATGACCTGGCCCCTGACAGCCTCCCACCCTTCCTGCTCCCCTTGCCCAGAGAGACTCTTCTGGGAGACTGTTGGGAGCAATGTTACATAATTTTAGGGAAAAATCGTTTGATTAGGCCTAGTTCTCCTGCCTACAGCCCAGCTATGGCATTTCGAGACATAATTCCATTTTAGCCTCGGGTCTCAACTGAGACCTCAACAATCCTGGGATGCTGTGATGCTCCAGGGGAAGACATACCTGTGGGAGACATCCTGGGAGGAGCCAAATCTTCATCTGCATAGTTCCTCATTGATCTAGGAATTCCGCCACTCCCCAGTCATCTGTCACATTTGTTTCTCCCAATATATTGAAGAAAAGTTGCAGCAAGCTTGGGGACTTTTTGTCTTTGCCTCCCCAGCAGCACTGATCAGGCCCAAAGCTCAGCTTCTTCTCAAAGTCTCATTTTTTCTACCTTTCCTGTATAATAAGTTAATTCACCTTGTGCTGTCGTGGCTCACAGGAGACTAGGACTCACTGCAGAGGTTCTAGTAACGTCCCCTTTCCCTGTTCCCTACGGGTGACTTTCCTCTGCTTGCTTGCTCCAGCCCCTGGGCCTCTGTCCATGCCTCTCCCTCCACTGCAAATCCCTTTCTCTTCTTTTCACCTGGATGATTTCCTGTTCTTCCTTCTCCCCAGGAAGCCCCAGCAGCTCCTACCAAGTACAAAGCCTGGTGGTAAGTGTTGATGTCACCACATCACCCAGCTTCAAGTCCTGGCTCTGCCACTTACTACTCCTGCGACCCTGGGAAAGCTCCTAAACCTCTTTGTGCTTTGGCTTCCTCTCCGTGGGGATCGGATAATGATGGTCCTGCCTGCCTAACTCACAGGGCTGCAGGGAATTTTAAGTGAGTTAGGTGTGCACTGGGTGTGAGAAACGCCACACAGCACAGGTCTGCTGCCCCGAGGGTGCCCTGGCCTGGGGGGCCCTGGACAGCTGTCACCCTCTCGCTGCCTCAGGGCTTGGCCTGCTCCACCCCGCGTCCCGAGGCTCCGCTGTAGCCCTGCTGCCAGATACATCTGTCAATCTCGCTGGGTGGCTCGGTCTCCAGGAGACAGCTGTGCCCGCCCCCGCCCCCTGCTGGCCGGTGCGGGTCACTGCGGGAGGGCGGGAGGCCTGCTGGGAAGAGCAGGGCCTGGGGACTCTGCCCTGACTCCCAGCTGTGTGCTTACAACACAGCTCAGCCCGAGTCTCAACCTGGGTCCCTCGGCCCAGCTCTTCCTCCTGCCAACCTCCCACCCACCCTTAGTAAACACACTTGATCACACACCTTGGCAGAGCATAAACTCAGGCTGAGGTTAAAGCCGGGCTGCAGGAGCTGGGAATGAATAAATAAGGTGCTGTTGCACACTCAGGGGCCACATTCTGGTGACCAAGTCAGTACAAAAGGAGCTCAATAAATGCTTGATGAATACCTGACCTAATAAGTGAACTCAGTCCCTGAGACGAGGTGGCCAAATGCTTGGCCAATTGGCGATCTCTTTCCTGTGCTTCAAAGCTGCTCATGTTCATGTCTTTCAGGAAAAGGGGTCTCCTGAAACCCTTTAGAAGGTCATCTAGCACACCACTAGGGTAGACTGCAGTACAGGCCTGCTCTGCCCTGAGTCCTGTGGTTCCCCTGTGGCCCCACTGTAAGATAGATGGGGTCAGTCTTGCCCTGTGGCTGGAACACAGTTGGCAGTAGGAGGGAGGACAGGAAAGCTGCTCCCAGAAAGCTTCCTGCAGGAGGAGAAGGCTTTGCGCCTAACCTGGAAGGATAGGGTGGTGCTGGGATGGGGAATGCTGCAGAAGTGACACTGTGGAGGAAACGGTATGGTTTTAGTGTTCCAGGATGGACAAGGATGGACCAGGACAACAGTCTGACTGTAACAATATGTCTACAAGCCAAAGAATGCCAAGCATTGCTGGCAAGCATCAGAAACTAGGAGGAGGCAGGAGAGGACCCTTCCCTAAATTGCCCTGCTGACCCCCGCTCCCAGAACCAGAAGGGAGGCATTTTTGTTGTCCTGGTCCATCATCACATGGCATCTCCCTGTGTCTGTCTATCTTTGCAAGACATTTGCCTCTCTGTGTCCCACGTTCCCTCTTCTTATGAGGACACCAGTGATAGGATGAGGGTCCACCCAACCCCAGCATGACTTTGTCTCAACCTGATGACCATTGCAAAGACCCATTTCCATATAAGATTGCAGCCATAGTCACCAGTGGCTAGGATCGAGCATATCTTTTTGGGGAACATAATTCAACCCCCAAGAGGTATGGAGGTTGGGGCAACTTGTGCACATTTGGGAAGTGGGGAGAGAGGGGTTCTGTTTCAGGGGCACCTGAGGGAGGGAGCTGGTGAGTGAAGATAGAGACAAAGTGGGATGGTCCTGGATGGGGGCGCCAGCCAGGGGGCTGGAGGGGTCCTACGGGGCCCTGCAGCCCCAGGGGTTGAGCCCTGACTTGGGGTAAGGCTGTGTGCTGAGTAGTCACCTGCCACATCTCATTTGATCCTCCTTGTAATCTCCGAGGCAGGTGACATCAGCTCCAGGTTACAGACAAGAATACAGTACTAGGTTCATGGATCCATAGCTGTCAGCTCAGGGGGTCCAGTTGAGCTGCCATCTCAACCAGGCCCGGTGGCCTTCACAGCCTGCTGCAAGTAGCTGAGCCAGGTGCCTGTGCTGCTCAGTTGCCTACAGAAGTTAATGTTTTCCTGTTCAATCTTCGGACTTGTATGTGTTCACAGCCTTTGTGGATTTTCCTGTTTGGAGACTCAGAGGTGATGCTGTAAACAGTGGACTTTTCAGTTTATACTGACAATTGTTTACCTCTCAGATGTCACATGTGGGTAGATGATTTTTAAACTTTCTGCAGTAAGGGGCATTGGTTTATCTTGCTGGCTGAATTTTGCAGGGCATTCAACAAATTAGGCAATGCCTCTGGTGTGTGATGGAGAGGGTGTGGGTGGCTGCACACTGTCTCCTCAAAGCCTTCCCAAGCCCTGGGGCCGCTGAAGACTCAGCCCAGACAGCTTCTGTAACCAGGTGTCAGGAGCAGGATTTGCACCTTGCTGTGCCTGACCCCAAGTCCGTATTGCAGCTGTTATGAATAATGCTGCTGCAGACACTCAGGTGCAAGCCTTTTGTGTCAACGTAGGTTTTCAATTCTCAGGGGCATAAGTATGGATGGAATTGCCAGGTCACATGGAGGAGCTGCCAAACTTTTCCAGAGGGCTAACAATTTCCCATTCCCACTGGCAGCGTATAAGGGTTCCATCTCCACACTCTCTGTAACACTTGCTACTTAATTTTTTTTGAGTAAGCCAATCTGGTGGGTATGAGTGGTGTTATGGACTGGACAGTGTCACCTTCAAATCCTTACCTTGAAGCCCTCACTCCCAGCGTGACTGGCTGCATTTGGAAGTGGAGCCTTTAGAGAGTAATTAGGTCCTAAGGGTAGAGCCTTAGTCCTTGGAAGGGAAAGAGCCCCCCAAAGCACTCTCTCTTTTTCTACTTCTGTCTCTTCCACGGGAAGACACAGGGGGAAGGCGTCTGTCGGCAAGCCAGGAAGAGAGGCCTCACCAGAAGTCAGCCTTGACAACACCTTGATCTTCATCTTTACAAACCCCAGGGCTGTGAGGAGTTACATTATCGTTTAGAAACCACAGTCTGTATTATTTTGTTATGGCAGCCAGAGTAGATTAATACAAGTGGCATCTTAGTTTTGATTCGAATTTCCATGATGGCTAAAGGTATTGAGGATCTTTTCTTATGTTATTTGTGGCTTATATATATTGTCTGAAGAAATTATCTATTCAGATCCTTTGCCGAATTTAAAAAATTAGACAATGTGTCAGGTTTTTTTTGTTTTTTTTCTGGTACCAGGGATTGAACTCAGAACCTTGCATTTAGAAGGCAGGTGCAGCACCACTGAGCTAAATCCCTGGGAACTATGTATCAGTTTTCTGTTGCTATGACAAAATACCTGAGAATAGCAATAAAAGAAGGAAGTTTTACTTTGGTTCAGGATCTCAGAGGTGTCAGTGCATGGTTGGCTGACTCCGTGGCTTCAGGCCTGAGGTGAGGCAGAACATCATGGTGGAAGGGCGTGGTTGAGCAGGACTGCTCACTTCAGGGCAGCTAGGAAACAGAGAGGCAGAGGGGAAGGGGCTAGGACAAGATATAGTCCCTAGGGCCATACCCCCAAGAGCCACTTGTTTAACTAGGTCTCACCTCCTGGTTCCATCTCCTCCCAATAATGCCATCAAAGTATGAGTCCATCAACGGATTAATCCACTCATTGAAGATAAAACCCTCATGATCCAATCATTCCCCCTAAACTGGCAATCAAGCCTTTGGTACATGGCCTTTGGGGGACATTTTAGAGCCAAATCAAATTTTTATTAAAAATTTTTTTCCTTGTGGCTCTAAGTATCAAGTCCAAGGGCTTTTCCATGCTAGGCAAAGGCTCACATTTTATTTTTAAATTATAAGACTTTTCTAAATACGTTCTGGCTACAAGTCCTTTATCAGATAAATGATTTGCAAATCTCTTTTCCCATCCTATAGATTATCTTTTCACTTTCTTACTGGAACCCTTTGAAAAACAAAAGTTTTTTTTTCTTCTAATGAAATCCAGTTTACTTATTTTTTTTCCTTTATGTTGCCAATATTTTTGGTGTCATATCTATGAAACCATCGCTGAATTCAAGGTCATAAAGATTTACTGCTGTTTTCCTCTAAGAATTTTATAGTTTTATTGCATTTAGGGCTTGGATCTACTGTATTTTGAGCTAACATCTGTATATGAGAAATACTGGTCAACTTTCCTGTTGCTGGGATAAAATGCCTGACAAAGGAGGAGATGGTTTATTTGGCCTAGAGTTTTGGAAGTTTCAGTGCATGTTCAGCTGGCTCCAAGGCAGATATATCATGGAGGAAGGGTGTGGTGGAGCAAAGGATCGTGATGGCCAGGAAGAAGAGCACAGGGGAAAAGCACCCCTGAGAGAAGCATCACCCAGAGGCAGGCCCCCAGAGACCCTCCTCCAATCGGGCCTCACCTCCTAAGAGCACATTCAGCTATGAGCATAAGTGAGATAATCTGTGGATGAATACAGAACCCCCATGATCCAGTCACTTCTCCAGGAGTCTCTTAACCCAGTCAAACTGACAATTAAGATGAACTAGCACATGGCATAAGGTGGGGGTTGAGCTTCATTCATTTGCATGTGGGTATCCAGTTGTCTCAGCATTGTTAGTTGAAAAGACTATTTTCCCCTGTTGAATTGTTTTGGCACCTTTGTCAAAAATCTGTTGATTCATTGCGGGGTGTGGTGGTGTGCACTTGTAAGCCCAGTACTTGAGAGGCCCAGGCAGGAGGATTAGGAGTTCAAGGTCAACCTGGGCAAGTGGTGTGTGTGTGTGTGTGTTTGTGTGTGTGCGCGCGTGTGTGAGTGCGTGTATGTTGCTGGAGATTGAACTCAGGGCCTCACTCACGTTAGCAAGTGCTATAGACCCAGCCCCAAGTCTGGGCAATGTAGCAAGACTCTGTCTCAAAATTTAAAAATAGATAAACAAATGGAAAGGGCTGGGGATGTTGCTCAGTGGTAGACAGCTCCTGGGTTTGAGCCTTGAACTAAAAAAAACATCTATTGAGCCAGATGTGGTGGCACATACCTGTAATCCCAGCATTCTGGGAGGTTGAGGCAGGAGTGTGACAAGATTAACCCAGTCTAGCCAACTTATCAAGACGCCATCTCAAAAGAAAAACAAATTTAAAGAGCTGAGGCTATAGCTCAGTGCGAAGACTAGGTTCAATCCCTATTATCCTCAAATCTATTGATTGATAAATATGAGGACTTATTTCTGGACTTTTAATTCTATTCCATTGATTTTTTTTTTTTGGTACTGAGGATTGAACTCAGGACCTTTCGCTTTCGAGGCAGGTGCGGTGCCATTTAGCTAAATCCCCAGCCCTGTCATTGTTCTATTTATCTACTCTTATATATATCTAACCCAGTCCTGATTCACTGTAGCTTTGTAATAAGTTTTGAAATGACACCGTGTGAATTCTCCAGTTTTATTCTTTTTTATATTTTTCAGGATTGTTTTATGCTGGTACTCATGAATTTCTACATGAATGTCAGTCATCTCAACTCGTCAATATCTGTAAGAAAGTCAGCAGGATTTGGATGGGGACTCCATAGTATCTGTAGATCCACTTGGGGGAGTGCTACCTTCATCACAAAAATAAGCCTTCTGACCCGTGAACTTGGCGAGGTTGGATATCAATGTAATTTTATTTTTGAGTAGGTGGAAATTTTGAAATACAGTATAGAAGAGTGACAAGGGAAAGTGACTTGCTTTGTTCCACTCCTCTCTAGTAACAATATTTGCACAGCAAGAAACTCTGATGCGTGTCTCCAGCGTCCTCTCATGCCTTTATCACTGAACTATGGTAGCAGACCACATTGGGCAGTGGTGTGCTCTGCCCCGGGGCACTCGGACTGTGTGTGTGCCCCCTCCCTGGCTCTGGTGTACTTTTTTGTTCCAAGGCCAGAGCCTGAAGCTCTTATTTGGAGAGCTGCCCTTGGGCCAGCAGATACCGCTTTATCCACACTTGCAGAGTCAAAACTTGTTGAGAATTCACATCTCCCCGAAGCCTTGAGCCAAAGACTGGGCAGTGGGGGAGAACAAAAGCCTTTCTGGGTTGGCTGCTTAGCGTCAGGCTGGGCTCCCTGGCACAACTTCGGGGGAAATTGTTCCCCGTTCATGTTCTCCTTGCCCTACATCCCCAACCTGCCCCATTCACACAGGAGCCCTTCCCTTGAGAACCCTGTAGGGCCCACCTAAGAAAGCAGTTGGGAGCAGTTCATTTCAGTGCATAAGGACTAGCTCACGTTTTGTGACTGCACCTCGTTCCCTTATTTCCACCATCCATTACCTTCGTTCACTCATTGGATGGTTAATTTTCTCCAAGAGCAGCTCCGCCCTTCCTTGTACGTGTCCATGCATACCTGTGAGGTGCATTCCTAGAAGAAGATGGCAGGTCAAAGGGTAACTGTGCAAGACCTTGTTTTATGGCCCTCCCTGGAGGTCGCGCAGCAGTTAACCCTCCCCTTCTCCCCAGACCCTGCAAACGATAGGCAGAAACGTTTTCTGTTCAAGAAGCCACTTTCTCTGGAGTCCTCTAGGGGGCGCGCACACCATCCTGTGCAAAGGGCAGGGAGGTCTCCAGGGTCTGCTGTTGGGCAAAGCGTGAGGAGCCTGGGTTTTCAAAGCAGACTGATGTACTTGGTTTTTCCCATGAGGCGACTGAGGCACAGGGAAAAGAAGGGACCTCCCGTTTGTCCTGACCACCCTCTCCCTACCACGCTAGCGACACGAAGCTCCGCAGTCCACACTTTCTCTTCTCCGTGCCTTCATCGGCTATTGCCCCACCTTCAACGCCCTTGGTCTCCCCTCAGGCTCCTCCTGCCCTGTTGCAAGGTGTGCTGCAGGTGGTAATATGTGTGCCTGAGCGAATAATTGAATGAAAAAATGAGCATGCAAAAGAATGACTGCAGATGCCACCAATGGTCTGTGACATAAGAAATAAAGTTGATACTCAGGAGTGGGACAGCCCTTCTATCACCTGAGGGTGCCTGGACACAGGGCCCAGGGAGCTCAGTGGGACTCATCCCAGCCCCTTCTTCCTCTTGACTTGTCAATTTCTGACTTAATGTCATTCTAAGTAAAGAAAAATTAAAAAGTGAAATCATCGGCATGAGTATTATGTCCATCTCTATATCATGTGATAGCAGCTTTTGGTGGACAGTGCTTTGCTTCCATGCTGACTCACTTGAGTGCCACAATTTCTATCCTAGGGCCTGTCCATGCTAATGTCTTCATCTCACCAGGATCATGGAAAGGTTGCACAAATCTAACTTCCCTATTTGGGTGTCATTGTCATTATGTCCTGGCAGGTGGTAGGTCTACTGAAGCACTGTGCTGACAGGCATCATGAGTACCATGTGTGAACAGGTTGTCATGAGCCATAGACATGGGTCACAGGGCTCTCCTCTGCTCCTGTATCGTCGGACAAGACTTACAAAACCCAAGTTTAAGGATGACTTAATCATGTCATGGTGGTGATAGCAAAGCACCCACCAAATGTGGCTCTTCTGAGTGGGGCAGGCCTGTGCCACTGCACACAGTGTCTGTCTGTAAAATGAACCCTGCCAACATGTCCAGGAGGAGACGTTAAATATGGCCTAGTTGTAAGGCTGGGGCTCAGGGAAGGACAAGGTTGAGGATATAAGTGGGAGTCAGGGACAGATCCAACAGATACAGATGTGTTGTTGGGTATCAGTGAGGGGAGACACAGTTCTCCTCTTCCAGAAGCGGGGAGAATCTGGACCTGAAGGTGGACCCTTGCAAGCTTTGCCACTGAAAGGTTTAAATAGGCAACTGCAGTTCTCATCCATCCATCCACCCACCCACCCATTCACCTACCTCAATTCACCCGTCCATCTACCTGTCCATCCTCCCATCCATCCCGCCAGACATTCATCACCCATCCATCTCTTCAAACTTCTACCCACCCATCTGTCCATCCATTTGTTCATCCATCCACCCATTTATCTAACAAATATTTTTTGAAGTCTACTGGGGCCAGACAATGTGAGGAGCATGTGGTAAATTTGGCCTCTGCTTCTTGGCATTGTCCTTTCAGTACGATGAGGATGACTTATTATTATTATTTTTTAAATTCTTTAATTGGTACATTTTAGGTATACAATATATTTACATTTATCATTGGGTGTTTGTACCTGTACATGATGTATCTTAGTTCTTATTTTTTCCCCATTACCTGTGCGCCCTTCATCCCTCCACCCTTCCCTATTTACAGGGACTTTGTTTCCATTTTTTTCTTTTCTCATAATTTTTCCTTTCCCTTCTTTCCTTTCCTCTTCCCCTCCCATTTCCCCTACACTTT
>NW_004624735.1:15200861-15248386 GCF_000247695.1 Heterocephalus glaber | reverse complement strand
TACCTCCAGCCATGTCTCTGTTGCCTAGAATTGCTTTTGCTATTCTAGGTCTTTTCTGGTTCCAAATGAATTTTTGGATTGTTTTCTTTAGTTCTGTGAAGTATATGAGGATGACTTATTATTTAGCTGTTATAACAAGATCATGATTATAAATCGTCTGACCAGGGTGGACAAAGGGCAGAAGCCTAACATTTGGATGGGCCATAACTTTCATTCTCCCTCATACTTATCCAAACTGCTAAGAAGTAAAACAAGCACTGCTGTGATTTAAGCTTTTTGGTTTTGGTTTTGAGAACGAAGAGCAGAGGCCTGGCTTTGCTCAGGGGCAGCGCAGGGACTCCAGAGAGGGCCAGAAAGAGCAGGGCAGAGGCTGAGAAAGGGCCGTGAGAAGAGGACAGTGTTAGGGGGAGGCTGAGTTACAGGTGTCAGTCCCTGAGCAGAGAGCAGGCGGGACAGAGGGCCCTCTGGGCACAGCCACGCATTGTAACAGCCCTCTCAAAAACCCATTTTAGAGAGGTGAGTGTCTGAGGAGCAGGGCTGGGGCAGGCCAGAGCGAAAGAGGGAGCCCTGACCCTGGCCAAGGAGCTGCACCCCGAGGTCTCTCCTCCCTCTCTGGAACTGGCCCTTCTCAGGTGCCAGCTGCTCTGGGTTCTGACCTTGCAGACAGCAAACAAGCATCAATTCTTGCTCAACGCTCTGAGCAGCAGGGCAGGAAAAAAGGAAGGAAATGAGGCCTCACTGAGTACACAGGGGGTGCCGGGCAGAGGCTGGTAACAATGACTTCTCACGATAGCTGGCAGTCTGTGCCATCACCTGTCCAACAGATAGGGAAACTGAGGCTGTGGACCCTGCACATCCCCATAGCCCATGGCCTCCCTGAGTGGCTTCTCCACTGGTCCCCTGCCATGGCTTCTTTGTTGAATTTAACTGATCACCCCAACAATGCGATCACCATGGAGGAAATGAGAGACAAGAAGAAAAGTCCCAACCCTAGGCCTCAGCCACTGGTCTCTGGATCCCAGCCACATCTCAGCCACCTATAGATGTCATGTTGGCCACTGTCACCCTGAGGGAGTCTCAGGGTTGCTTAGGGCCAAAAGCCCCTGCATGTCTTGTGGCTACACTAGCTCTGCGGTGACAAGGTTCAGAAATAACTATTTTTCTCGTGTGAGAAATTATTTACAGGTTTTGCAAAATAATTTTGTTAAGTAAAAAGAAATAACTTGCAATCCCACTGCCATTGATGTGTGTACCCAGGTGAGACACCTCCCCTCCTCAAGTAGGGAGCAGCTGAGACTCTGGCTGGACACTGCTGCCATGAGCCTGGTCACATCCTATCCTTCCAGCTGTGTAGGGTCCTCTGGCTGCCTGGTGGTTGTGACGGCTGCCAGATAGAAGCACAGTCCCTGGCCACTGCAAGTTCCTCAAGGCTGTGCTGCTTGCTGTCCTTTTTGCCAGTTCCCTCCCTGCTGTGCACAACTCTGAGGCGGTTGCCAGCCCTAGACCTAAGCCACGTGCTAGGATGCTAAGGGAAGAAAGGCCCAGGAGACACAGAGCCTGCCCCAAATGCTGCAGGCCCCAGATAGGGCCACGTGGGACTCTACACTGGAGGAGGCCTTTCAGCCACCAGATCACAGTTCTGGAAACCACACACACACACACACACAGATGTGTAATTACACAGGCACACATGTGTATGCCCATCAAGTATACATAGACAAGCATGCATGTGTGCACAGAACACACATGTGCACACAGAAACAAGGCAGACACGTGGCCATGAGCACACATACCCATGAACATACATGTATACAACCCACATGTATATACATATAACCATATAAACATCTACATACATAGCAATATATACATTAGCACACACACACAACCTACACATACACACATGCACATATGTATATAAGCACACACATACACACATGCAAACACATGCACACCTATACCCACAGACACACAATCTATACTTACGCATATGCACACAATCCCCAGGGCCACAGGTGACCTCTCCTCTTCTCTCCTGCTTACTTTTCTGTGCTGCACTTGTCTTCATCTGGCAGACTACTCAGCGTGTACACCGATCATCGCTCTGGGGTCAGACCTCCTGGGTTCCTAGCCTGATTTGGGCAATCTACTTGCTGTGTGACCTGGGCAGCTACTCTCACTTTTTTGTGCCTCTGTCTCACCTCTGCAAAGCAAGGATGAGGTAATCCCCATGTCACAGGTGCTGTGACACGTAAGTGACTTATTGAGAGCAAAACACTTAGACCGCCTGGCAGTGTATCCACTGGGCAATTACCCTGAGTGCAGTGTCTTGCTTGGTGCCTAGCTTCCCGGCAGGGTGAGGCCTCTCAGCCTGCTCTGTAGCTCCCACACCCACAGCAGCATCTTATGTGCCTGGCAGGTACATTCTGCTATTGGTGAGAGAGGGCGGTACACGGCAGCTTGCGGGCTTGAACTCAGTGGCCCAGGACCCTCCCCCAGAGCAGCTAGAGACAAGTGTGTTTCAGGACAGAAGGGCGGACAGCTGGGCCCAGGTCCCGGCTGACCCTGGGGAACCGGTTTGGAGGCTCCTCCTCTTCTGGTAGGCTGGGCCCCTGTGCAGCTCAGGTCAGGTGCCTCCAGGCTCCCAAACCACTGATAACTGAAAGCTGAGCGGCACAGCCCTCACTCAGGCCCTGATTCCACCCCCAGGCTCCGGTGAGGGGCCCAGGCCTCCCCAGGACAGCTTCCCTCCCCTGGGATGCACTGGCATGGCCTCTTGGCCTCAGCTTGTGCTAACCACATCCAGACAGCCAGGAACTGGGGCGGGCGGGTGTGTGTGTGTGTGTGTGTGTGTGTGTTCGGTGCAGCTGTGGGGAAGGGAGGGCCACTGGGCTCTAGGCTCTGAGAAGCCTTGCTGGGACCCCAGTGTCACAACACCTTGCCTGCACCTGGACAGGTCTCTTGGCTTCTTTGCCTGTCCAGGAGATGAGGCCTAGGCTTCAGCTCCCATGCACTTAGCAGCTCCTAGAAGTGCCAAATGCAGCCCATGGCTGCAGAGCTGAAGGCATCGTGCACTGTGGCCAGCTTGTACCCAGCTTGTACCCAGCCATCAGCATGGTTCACATCCCTCTGGACCTTCCCTTTGTCCTGGGGCTCTGTCCTAGGTCTAGGCTGTGGGGTTGGCAGGAAGGTGGGGCTTCTGACCTCCGTGTTATCACCTGCCTGCACTAATATGTGGGTGTCACTCCACACAGGGCATGGCTGTATCCCCTGAAGCCAACAGCAAGGCCCTTGTGGGTCAGCAGCTGCTGTGCCACTTATGGGCCATGAGGCCATGTGCTCCGTCACAATCAGAAGTACAGATGTCTGTCGGGAGGCCTCAGGCCTGGGCAGAGGGCTCTGCTCCCCCTGCACTCAGTTTCCCCCAGCTGTTCTGGGTTCCATGGTCTCATCTCAGCCAGGGGAGGGAGCTGGCCAGCTTCCCAGGTAGCTCTCAGGGTCTGTCCTTGCACAGTGACTGAGTGAGCCTGGGTGGCAGCGTGTCCCTCCCTGCCAGAATTTGGGTTTCTGAAGCAGTGCAGCCTCAGCTCTCTGTTCGCTGTGAATTGCTCTGCCCCCATTTCCTCTGGCCAGACACTACAGACACTCCCCAGCTGTGGCCTGAGTGGCGGATTGTGGGTAACAGGGTGTTTGGGGAAACCCACACTGGTTTGTATCTTGAAAATATTGGCCACTGATAGCAGCAACTCTGATGTGACAGCGAGACAAGGAAGATAGGGGAGGAGATAACAGGGTTGTGGCTGAGGGGCCTGGGACCCCACACCAGGACAATTGTGTTCTTTTCTGGGGTGGGGACCCCAGAGGGCTCTGGCTGCAGAAGGACCCTGGATGGGGAGGTGAGCCCCTGGACTTGGGTAGTAGCTGCACTGTGAAGTGTTTGACCATAGCATCAGCAGGTCACGAGGCCTGCCTGGGTGGTGGGGACTACTGAGGAAACAAAGTCCCTTCCCTGAGCCAGGCTGGCAGGAGGCAACATTTAAGTAACTGGGCCATCCCAAGTTAGGCAGCAGCAAAACATTCCATATGACTCATGCCTTCCTGTGAGGACCACAGGAAAGAGGCAGAATAAATGCCACCAGTGGCACCTTCCAAACCTCCTCTGCACCAGAAACATGACAGAGAGAGAGAGAGAGAGAGAGAGAGAGAGAGAGAGAGAGAGAGAGAGAGAGAGAGATTGAAAGAATTTACTCTGTGTTTGAGGACACGGGCCCAGCATAACCAGCAACAAAACCTGTTCTGGTAAAATAGCCAGACTTTTTTTTTAAAGAAGAAAAAATAAGCAGGAGACTTACAAGAAATGAAAAGTTAGATTGTCTTCAGACTTTACAATAGCCAGGAGCAAAAGGAGAAATACTTCAAACAGACAAGAAAAAGAATGTGAGCCAAATAACACCATCCCTTCAGGATAAACAGCCCTTCGGGATAAAAGGCACAAACAAGCAGCAGCCCAGAGGAGTGTAAGAGACGTCAACCAGAAGTCACTAAAGAGAGCGTTGGCCACAGATGGAGACTGTGTGACACTAACAAGGGTAGAGTGGGGTGCATGATGCAAGTCCTCCGGCCACACGGACGTGGGTGAGGCGCCGAGGGCATGGAGGGTGGGGCGGGCACATGAAGGCACTGACTTAGTTTTGGTAGCTATAATAAGCATGGTCAGCAGCAAGATGGAGATGAAACATGTAGCTGGAAAGAGGCTCACAGGACAATCCTGAGTGTTTTAGAAGGACAAGATCAAGCTAGATTATCTAGAAAAAAATTGAGTGACAACACTGTTAACCAAAGCGTACAGTGAGGCTATTTCTGCAAAAATCAGGACAGCGTTTAGTTGAGGGCAGGCAGGGGTGTGACAGTGGAGTGGGACAGCAAGGGCACAGAGTCCCTCTTAGTGTGGAAGGTGGTTGCAAGGGTGCACTTTACGGTACTTCGCTAAGCAGTGATATGTCGTACACGTTTCTCTGTGGCTGTGTTTATTTTATAATACAAAGGTGAACAAGAGGATGACCCATAAGGTCAAAGAGGCTATTCTTGGGGAGGGGGATTGTTGCTATGATTGCTACCAAGAACATCTGAAAACTCGGACTGAGCCCATGGAGCACAGTGGAGACAGCGGACCAGGGGTGGCTTCCTGGAGGACAGGACTGAAGCAGGGCTTTGCAGAGTGGATGGGATACGGTGTGGACCAGAGTTTCTCAACTTTGACACTTGGCATTTGAGGCTGGATCATGTTTTTGTGAGGACCGCCCTGTGCACTGTAGGATGGTGAGCAGGACCCCAGATCTTGACTCATGAGATGCCAGTGGCACACCCTCCCCATGGCTGTGATGAGAGATGTTTCTAGAACTTGCAAAATATCCCTGGGGACAGAATTTCTCCCAGGCAAAGATCACTGGTTTAGAGAACATGAGTGGGTAAGAGACAGAGAAGTGCCCATGCCTCCTGGAGGGCCTCGGTCTGCAGGCGCCCTTCTCTTCTGTAGGTTTTGAGCCACTGCCTCAGGTCCCTACAGGAGTCCACTTCCTGCATAGCAATTCCTGTATTGTCATTCCTGACCTCAGACTTCTGGTAGACCTGGCCACAGTCCAGGCTGGGGGCTCATCCTACCAAGGTCCTGCAACCTGCCTCCTCATTGAAGCTGGAGTCAAGATGCAGGATGGTCACAGACCATCTGGTCTCAAAACACATGACCGTGCCCTCCCCAGACTGAGGAGGAACCAGGGGCCCAAGAGGGAAGTGCCTGGCCACAGTCTCACGGTGGCAGAAGCCACATCTCCTGGCCCGGGTTGAAGCACTCCTGGCAAGCCCCCTACTGGTAGCAGGAGTTCCAGAGTCTGCGGCCAAAGGGTTCTCACTCAGGCTCCCACTCAGGTCCCTCCTTTGTCAGAGGGAAAACTGAGGCCTGGGGAAGCACTTGTTAGTTAAGACAGAGCCAGACCAGAACTCAGATGTTTAGACTTTCCAGGGAGATGGATACTTGTTCGGGTCATTATTGAGCACTTACTGTGTCTTGAGAGCTCTCTTTTATTTGCCATTTTGGAACCACTCCTGCACGTGAGTTTTATAAGATGCAGCGAGGTGGGCTGCAGGTAGGGGCAGAGCCCACAGGGGTGGATGACATGGTCAGCCTGCATGCTGGTGCACCGACAGACAGCAAGCCAGAGGATGGGTGTAAAGTAGGTGCATAGTGCCAAACAGCCAAGGAACCCTTGTTCCGACACCACTTACTGCAGAAGGGAAGTGAGGGGAGCTAGGAGGTCCAGACCTGGAAGCACTGTGTCCCCTGGGCCCTGTGCTCCTCTGCAGGTCCCAGTAGCAGGAAGAAGGGGCAGGGAAAGGTCACTCTCTGGCTCCAATCACAGCTCCACTGGGATTTGTTCAAGATGTCATTTGAAACAAAGAGCTGTATTGTTTAGAAACAATTTTTTTTTTTGGTGCTGGAGATTGAACTTGGGACCTTGTGCTTGTGAGGCAGGCAGCGGAACCACTGAGCTAAATCCCCCGCCCATATTTAGAAACAAGTTGTCAAAGCAGGATCTGGAGCTGGACCTTGAGCCTTCCAGGGTTCCCTGTGGCCCCTGGAGGACTCCCTGTGTGCTGGTTCATGGAGATGGACCTCTAAGGAGCTTTCCCTAAGGGCAGCCGGATGGCTTTAAACAGAAGAGAAACCCTTTGAAAGCACTGGCCCTGTATGTGTGGCTCCTTCTTTGCTGCCTGGTGCCTCTGTGCTGTTCCTGAGCTGCAGTTGCGGGGTGGGGAGCGGTGATGGTGAGGTGTTACCAGGGGAAGGGCGGACCCAGCCTGCTGAACAAAGCAAGGAAGCGTGACATCACTACAGAGAGGTAAAAGCTGAAGGACCCTTCCTCTTTCAATTCCATGGGCTGCTGCCTGATCCAGAAGGTTCTCAAAGCTGCAGAAACTTGCCTAATCGGGGGCTCAGATCGCTCTCCTGGGCCCCTCCCCAACTGAGAGGAAGACAGGGTTAAAACCAAATAGGCAATGCATGTGAAAGGGCAGCGCTGGGTGCCAGAGGTGGCTGACATCAGTCTTGCCCTGCGCCACCCCTTTGCAGATGAGGAAACTGAGTCTCACAGGGTTTAAGTGACTCCTGAGCAGATAATCTACTAACACCGTGAACACACAGTCCTTACACAGTGGCTCTCAGAGGTCTGGGGGCTTCATTAATGGAGCAATGTCTTCTCACTGTCCTGCTGCAGACCTGGACATTTCCTCCAGATTTTACTCCCCGTGGGGCTTGCAGAGGGGGAAGGACAGCAAGGTGAGGGCCTTCACCCTGCTCTCAGCCTTCTGTCCTGGAAAATGGGATAATGATACCCAAGTCAGACTGATTAATGGGGATTGGCAATCCAGCATCTGAGATAAAACTGGCCTTTCCCTCCTCTCTCACATGTCACCTGCCACGCAGCCCAGAGTATTGCACCTGTGGTGCAGACGTGTGTGCAGGAACTTCCCCCACACAAAGGTACTCTTTTCTTTTTTTCTTTTTCTTTTCTTTTATTTTTTGGTACTGGGGATCGAACTCGGGACCTTGCACTTGTGAGGCAGGCACTGGAACCACTGAGCTAAATCCCCAGCCCTGAAGGTACTCTTTTCTGTAGCAGGCCCCTCTACTGCCCCCTAATTTAACTCAGTTTAATATTATTCGCTTGATGACAGCATCAGATCCCACAGACTAAGAGCTCAGCTTTGTATGGTGGCAGTTGCAAGGCATCAGTTCTCACCTGAACTTGCAACTGACTGGCTGCAAATCACGGTTTCTACAACCTCCTCCTTGGTTTCCATTAGTCTGATAGAGTGGGGCAAGGCTCAGTAACACTTTATTTACATTTAGCTGTTTACTACAAGGGAAATCACAAAGGATGCAGAGGAACGCCAGGTGAAGAGACGCAGTGGTGAGGAGAGTGGGGGAGGATGTAAGGCTCTTGTGCACCTTCCTGTGTTTGGTCATTGGGAAGCCCCCAAATCTTGTCTTTTGGATTTTTAAGGTAGTGTCATTACATGGGCTTGTTAGACTACATCACTGGCCACTGGCGATCCACTCAACTTTCAGCCCCTCTCTTCTACCCTGGGCAGGGGGACCTGGGGAGTCACCTATGGCCATAGACAGGATACACAGTGGAGGACCTGCCAGAGAGGCCAGGGTAACAAACCTTCCCAGAGCCATGGCACTTTCAAGCTGATGGGACAAAGTTTCAGCACCAGAGTATGGACACTCTATTCTACTGTCTATCGTGGGGGTCTCTATACCTCTCTGGATGAGTGGACATGGGTCTGGACTCCTTGTGTTTTTCTAGTACTGAGTATCAAACCGAGGAGTATCCTACCACTGAACTATATCCCCACCCCCACCCCCTTTTAAATTTTATTTGGAGACAAGATCTCACTAAGTTGCCTAAACTGGGCTCTACTCATGATTGTCCTGCTTCAACCTCTCAAGTAGCTGAGTACGTTAGTCAGCTTTCTCATTGCTGGGACAAAATACCCAACAGTCACAACTTACAGAAGAGGTTTATTTTGGCTCATAGTTTTAGTGGGTGCAGTCCTGGTAAGCTATTTCCAAGGCAGAAATGGCATGGAAGAACAGCATGGCAGAGGAAAGCGGTTCACCACACAATGGCTAGAAAGTAGAGAGTGAATGGAAGAGCTGGAGAGAAGAATATGCTCTTCTAAGTAATAATCCTAGTGATCTGCCCCTCTGAGTAGGCCCCACCTCCAAATGTGAGACTTTGGTGGGACATTTTAGATCTAAACTGCACCATTCCACCTGTGGAATGCCCCCAAAAGAGGCAGGCCCATCTCATTATGCAAAATACATTTAGTCCATCTATAAGAGTCACCAAAGTCTTAACAGTTCCAGCAGCAAAGTCTTTAGGTTCCAGTTGAAAAGCCCAAGTCCAAAGTCTCCCCTGAGACTGAAAGCAAACTCTTAGCTGTGAACCCCTGTAAAAATAAAAAAGAAAATTAAACACCTCCAATATACAATGGCTCAGGGTAAATATTCCCATTCCAAGAGGGAGGAATAGGGGAATAGACAGAAATCATATTAAAGTAAGACCAAAACCCAGCAGGGCAAAAGTTGAGTCCTCTAGCTCCATGTCCAACACCTACAACAGGTTGTGGTGCCATGTGAGCTCTAAAGGGGTTGGGTTGCCTTGCCCCTGTGGCCTTGCTAGTTGCAGCCCACCTAGCCTCTCTCTTGGGCTGGTTCCATTCACTGCCTGCAGCTTTCCTCAGAGACCTTCCTAAAATCTCCACTGTACCTTTGGCTTTCACAGTACCTTTGACTTTGTACTCTGACAGCTTCATGCATCACCCTATCAGGGGTACCTACTAGAGGCTGTGACCCAGTCACACATTTTTGCATGACCTCCCAGGCTTTTTTCTAAAATCTGAATGGAAGCCTCTGTGACCTTATGTCTTGCAGTCTGCATGCCTGGAAAAGCAGCACGTGGTAGGCGACACCAACGTCAACCACCAGCTTCAGCAGTAGCTGGGGCTCCCTGGACCATGGCTGCAGCAGCATCTGAGTGCTTGGATGGCTGAACTTGGAGATACACTTCCCTAAGTGGTCTTGAAGGGCAGAGAGTCCCATGGGCTCTCTTCTCAAAGACTCACTTTTGCATCCCTGAGTCTTGTGGTCTTGTTGATTTCTGAGATGTCCTCAAGGCATCTTTCTTCTTGTCCCTGTACAAAGTGCTTGGGTTATTTTAATGCTAATCTTTCCAGCAACCATGCTCTCCTCTGCCTTCAACTTTGCAGGCACTTCCTTTGTGATGAAACTAAAAACTTTTCAAATCATTCAGTTCTGTCATTTGTTCCTGATTCTCACTGCACATCTGACTAAAAGCAACCATCAGCACCCATGTCAGCCTGAATGTTGGGCTGCCTTGAAATTTCCTTTGCTGGCTTAATTAGTCCACTGGTCTTAATCTCATTCATCTGAAAATTTCAGGAATGGACAGAATGTCAACAAATATTCTGCTGGGGTGAAACACATATGGCCTCTGGTCCAAATGCCAATGGAGTCCTTGTGCCCAAGTGAAACCCCCTGAGCCTAGTCTTTAGGGCCCACGCTACTATCAGCATTCCAGGCTTCTGAGCAATGACCAGTAATTGCACATCAAGCACTGCTTATAGCAATCTAGGGCTTCTGTAGACCACTTCTCCAAACTTTCAAACTGTTTCCCCAAACCAAGTTTAAAGTCTTCTGAACTACAGTCAGGTATATTCATAACAAGGAGGTATGGTATGGTATTGTATGGCATGGTATTTGTGGTACCAGTTTTCTGTATTAGCTTTCCTGCCACTGGGACAAAAATACCTGACACCCACAACTTAAAGGAGAAGAGGTTTATTTTGGCTTGCAGTTTCAGTAGGGTCAGTCCATGACTGGCTGATTCTGAGGCAAACATGCCATGGTGGAGGAAGCTTTTCACCACTGTAGTGGCTGGGAGGCCAGGAGGCAGAGAGCAAGGGAGGAGTCAGTGGCAAGAATAAACTCTTCCAAGTCATAATCCCAGTGATATCACCCCTTATGACCAGGGTCCATCTCTAAATGTGAGACTTTTGGGGAGCATTTTAGATCCAAACCACAACACAAGAATTACAGGTATGGATCAGTGTGCCTAGCCTTGAGCCTCAGCTTTATGGAGAAAGACTAAAGGGAGTCCCCAAGCTCCATGTACCCAGGAAAATGCAATAGGGCCCTTATATTTGGATTCTTCTTGGCCTCTGTACAGCAATCCTTTCTCCAAGGGTAGAGCAGTACCTTCTGGAATGACGGTCTAGACTAAGCCTATCTATACAGGGCAGGTCAGAGAACCTCCTTATGGACCACATAGAAAGGTAGAGAAAGGTTTGAGTAATCTTTCCAGGTTTTATGACATGCTTTGGAGAAGAGAGACTCCAATTTCCATGACCCACCTTGGGGAGAAGGAGTCTGGTTGTTATGGCCTGCCCTGAGGGGGAGGGAGCAGAGAACCAAGGGCAGAAGTGGTCAGAATGCTGGTTCTAGTGTCCTTCCATGCAAAGTTCTCAGCATGCCAAGGTGCTGAAGTTTAGGGTGTCATTCTCTGAGCCCCAACGATAGCAAAAGTACATAAATGATTCTAAAAACCTTTTTTTTTCAGTGCTGGGGACAGAATCCAGGGCCTGGTGCATGTGATACAAGTGCTCCTCACTGAGCTACACCCAGGTCCAGTGATTCTAAAACTGAACAAATGATGCTGTTATCGATATGCTGGTGCCTCTTCATGTTCTGGAGTTAACAAGAACTCTGCCAAGCTCAGATCATGAAGAAGGTGCACAAATCCAGTATGGATCATTTTCTGTTTCTCTTGGTGCTCTCTGCACACCAATTAAAACCAAGGGAGCATTTGCCAAATATTTCGAGTACAGATGAGTCAGAAAGTTTACAGATCGTTGATGCCATGAGAACAGGTGTTTAGCTCTTCTGATATCGAAAATCAGAGAGTGAGACAGAACTGCTTTTGGCGAAAATGAAACCCGGAACCTTGGTAAAAATCACCAAATTTCTGCTAGCATGGCAAAGTAACAAGGACAGTCTTTCTGATGAGTTTGGGGACCCAAAAATCTTGTGAGTAATCACAAGGGCCTGAGATGCATGTGGTCATCTTAGGAAAGGTATGCATACTTTACATAAACAAATGTTAGTCTATATAAAGATTTCCTGTTAAGGGAAAGAATGGAATAATAGGTTCATGTGGCTCCTCATTCTCACTGCTTTAAGAAGAGCTCAATAACAATAGGTTCAAAATGATTGTAAGAAAACCCCTATAGTAAATACAAAACTATACATGTCTCCTTTTTAAATCCTCCACCCCTGTCTGCGTTTGATGGAGTGGAATGGAATTGAGGCCCATGACTTGTGAGGCTGCTGAGGCCCAACCACGCAACTGTGCTAAACAGAATTTGGGCCTCGGGTATAATTTTAGAAACCACTTTAAGACAAGTAAAAGGAAATGTGTAAAATTCATTTTAATCATACTATGTAACTCAGTATATCAAAGATATCTGTACTTGGTTTACACATTAGTCATGAGATAGTTTTCGGTCTTTTTCTGTGCTACATCTGTGAAATCTCATACATTTGGACTTATACAAGACTGATTTCTGATGCTGGGCAGTGCTGGATCAGAACAAGCAGAGGTGGTACCCAGTGGTCACTATTCAGGACAGGTGGGCTATGGTGCTGTGAGCAAGAGGGTGCCATGGCTTCTGCAGCCGGAATGGGGGGTGAGCAGGGCCCGGCAGGGGGAAGATGGGGAATCCCACCTCTGGGGAGGGGAGGAAAGCAGAGCAAGGGACCCTGGGCTGCTGGAGGCCCTAGGAGGGGAACCTGTGCATGGTGGAACACCTGAGCAGGTGGCCACACACTGACTGATGAGCAGCAGGCCTGCAGTGACAGAATGGCACCATGCTGTGGGAGCCCAGTGGGGTCTCACACCCCTCACATGCACCCCATACCTGGCTGGGTGGGCCTCCTCACATAGACCTCAGTCACTCAGGTCTCACTGGTCACCACTGCATTCCAGAGCCTGCCACAGCTCCTGACCTGAAAGGTGCCAGCAGCTACTGAATGAATAAATCGCTCTCATTGCAATTTATGCAAAAATAGCACAGGAAGACTTGTCCATTCATTCATTGAAACAATACTTTTTTTCTGTACTGGGGATTAAGCTCAGGGCCTTCACATTGAGCTACAATGCCAGACCTTTTAAATTTTTTTTAAATTTTGAGACAGAGTTGGACTTCCCAGCTGCTCCCCACAGGAGCTCATAGGCACCAGCACCCCCCGCCCCCAGTATATTTCTTGCCTGGTTAATCCAAGCTTGGTATGTGCTTCCCAGGGATCAGGGCTAAAGTGGTCTGGTTTGAGAAGCTGTGGCTCATTCTAGGGTGGGGACAGGAAGATCAGATGGGTGGCCAGTGGCCAGCAGTAGCACCTGCAGCCTTGCACCTGGCTGTTGCGTCAGCCAGTGAACAGGAGGTGGCCAGGCTGATCCAGGGGTCTGACTTGGACAGCAGAGAAGGGAGCCATGGTTACTGAAGTGAGCTTCATGGGGAGCAGGTTTGGAGGGGGTGGCCAGCCACAGGAAGCTGAACTTGAGGAGCATATGGGGCCCACAGGGAGGTGTCCGGGCCCAGGAGTCACAACAGGAGGCTGGCCTGGTCCTGACCCAGTGCCCTCCACCACAGAGGAAGTGCAGAGATGTGGTTGCCTAATCTGGAGAGGAGTAGAGAAGGGCTGAGGGCCATGGGGAATGGCCAGAGGTAAAAGCTGAGCTGGCAGGGCTCAGAAGGAGACTCTCCATGACCCCTATATCCTGAGGAGAATTGGCACAATGAAAGAAGGCAGGATGGGGGAGCCCCCATCTACGGTGCCCCCACCCAGCAGGCGAGCAGGACCCATCCTGGGCACGTGGCCCCTTCTCCCCCAGGCTCAATCCCAGAGTGGTGTGAGGAGCTCCTGAAGTAGAACTTCGGGGCTGACCCACTCTTAGGGGGTCTGACTTACTCCAGGGAGTGAAAGTGTCTGGACCCAAAGCCTCCTCGTCAGTTTTAAACAAACCCATGGCTTAGCTGACTCTCCCTACCAGGCTTCTCCAGATTATGTGATCAGATTCATCTAAGCCTGATGTCACTGATGGATTCACACCACCCACCTCCTGAAGACCTGTCTGTTGTTCCTGGAAGGGGTCCAGGTGCCAGGAAAGGATGCCTCAATGGGCTTGGGGTGGATGGGGTGTAGAGGCTACCTGGGTTCCTGGAACCACCCTTGCCCTTGCACCTGTCATGGATCTCCCCCCACCACCGAACTTGGGGCTGGGCTGAGCATCCACCCTGATGGTCAGCCTGGCTCTGTCTTGCAGGTGAGGAGGGACAGGCAGGGAACAGAGCTTAGGTAATGCTAAGTGATGCCCTTATCTCCACAATCCTGCCTTCTAGACTCATAACTTGCTTGCAAAGGCCCAGGTAAGGCCATGCCCTCCTCTGTGGGTGGCAAGGGGACCACGTTGGGGATGTATTTTTACTGCTCCAGTCTGATAGGGTAGCTTTTGCAGAACAGCCTTGTAGGTGCCCTTCTGCTTTCTGGAGCCCTCTTGTCTCTTTGCCCCTTCTTGCTGGGTGCTGTGTTCAGGATCCAGCTGGAGCCCTTGCCTGGGATAGGAGGAGACAGGGAGACCCCAGCCTACCAGGGTATCACTGCTAGTGTCTACTTTGTATGGGGATGCAGGACACACCAGAGTGTTTGAAGCATGCTGTGAGAATGAATGGGAGGAAGCCACTTTGAACTTTCTCCGGGGCTGGAGGAGTTATAGAGGTGTCTGAATTTGGCCAGGTGGGCTTACAATCCCCTCTAACAATAAGTAAGAACCTACTTTGGAGGTATTGTTACCCATAAAGCAAATTTTAGGATGTCCTGCAGAGAGGATGATGGGACTGGTTGGGGAAGGGCCCACATGTAGGGCGGTGGGGGTGGGGGTCCTGCATGAGACGGATGGGGCCACACTTAGCAAAGCAGTGCCTTAGGGGCAGTGGCCTGGGCTTTGGTGTCAAATTTTCTAGGGTGCACATTTCTGTTTCCATGCTTTCAACTATGTGCTGTTGGCTACATGGCTGAGCTGGCTGAACCTCAGGTGCCACAGCAATGAAGTACGGTGAAGCATTCTCAGAGGACTGTTGGGAGAGGATTCATAAGAGAATGCATGTGAACAGGGTATGATGGCCTGTAATTCCAGCACTCTGAGAGGCTGAGGCAGGAGAATCACTTGGGCAATTCAACTTATTAAGACCCTGTCTCTTAAAAAAAGAAGGGCTGAGGATGTAGCTCAGTGTGAAGGCTCTGTGTTCAATCTCCAGTACAGAGAGAGAGAGAGAGAGAGAGAGAGAGAGAGAGAGAGAGAGAGAGTCAGAGAATGCATGTGTATGTATACAGCAGGGAACATGGATTAAAGGAACAAACAGCAGTCCTTGTTACTATTATGTTATCAGCCCCAGAGAGCAGTGGAACAATAGGTAGGCCCTCCAGAGCCTGAGGCTGGGTGGAACAGAGTGTCTGGCATTCGCTGGGTGTCTCCCAGCAGTGGACAGAGATGGAACGCTTGTCAAGCACCTTCCCCTGCTCAATAGCCTCTCCCACTTTGTGTGGCTATTTTCTCTGTCTTGCAGCTGGTGAGGGGTGGAGCTGACCTTGTGATCAGGTCTCTCTGCCTCCAATGGCAGTGGCTTTTCCACTGGGCTCTTCCACAAGAAGTGGCTACAAGAGAAGAGCTGGGCTGGGGCCCTGGGACAAAAACAAGGGAGGTTGGAAGTCCAAGGACAAGGGCCTGCCTACCAGTGGCGTCATGGTCAGAGGCAATATGACTTGGGATGCAAGAAGTAGAGTGGCAGGTGAGAGATGACGTCCTGGAGGAGGAGGTATCCCAGCCAATGAAAGGCAGTCAGTTACCCATGGATGAGTGAGCAGGACATTCCAGTAGTAGTCGCAGGTACAAAGAATCGCCTTGAATGACCTTGAGACATTTGAGTATCCCTCCTGGCCCTGGGCAAGCAGGGCCAGCATCTGCTCCCCTTCCTGCTCAAATTTACTGTCAGTTATCTATTTTTATTGGTCTTGATTCCCAGTATGGATGGGCTGGTCTCATAGCTGTCCCCTTCCTCCCTGACCGAGCACACAGCCCAGGCAGACCACAGCTTCCTGTCTTTCTTCATGCCCATGAAGATGAGAATGAGTGTGGCCACCCTGCCTTGCAAGCTCTGACCCCAGTGCACCCCAGCCTCAGCTGGCTGCAGCTCCTGCTGCCCAGAGCAACCCGGCTTCCCAGGGTTTTCTTTCAGGGAGACCCTTCCTAAGGGTGATGCTATTCAGAGCAGGCTTCCATCAGTCAGGAAAATAGCTCCGTGTCAGAGTCCTCCCAAGCCATTCGACACCCAGTTTCCCTTTTAATCTCATTGCTCACTCTTCCTTGGCTCATTTTTCCCTAGGTCCAGTCCATTTTCTTGGAGACCAGGGTATGGGATATTTCCCTGGTTAGGGAAGTTGCACTGTTTTAAATACACAATAGCGTTCCAGAAATAGACCAAGTCACTGGCTTGACTTTTTTCTGATAAAATATTTTATATTTATAAAAACATGTCTAACACTATAAAGTGAATTTCCTGCCCCAACAGCTGGTGTGACAGTGTGCCACCAAGACCCCTCCCATACACACCCCTGGGGCTCCGAGTCCCTGGACTTAGTGCATGGCTTCTAGTTCTTCTTTGTACTCCTCTTACAGGACTGTGCTTTGTCCACTCTTAGGCTTTGTTAAATGGTACCATGGGGTTTTTCTGGGACTTTATTCTTTTACTCAGGATGAGGTTGCTGAATCCAGTCAACAGTGCTTGCGTGGAGTGTGGTCAGTGGATGGCGGACATTTCCCTTCTCCTGTTCATCAGAGTCACAGTGCACCTGTTTTTGTGTGCCTATGCAGGGAGTTGATGTCCACAGATGGGCCAGCCACCTATCCCCCTGTGCTTCCAGGGCCCCCTCAGTGCAGATTCTAACTCCCCCATGAGTTCAGCCCCACTGTGCACTGGAACTACTGGGTAGGATAGACTGGCACAGAGGATGCACTCAAGCAATGCAGCCCAGCAAAGCCATGATCTTCCTCATTCTGGAGTCAGTGCCTCTCCTTCCACTTCGCACATGACAACACACAGCATAAGGCCAGCTGCAGTGAAAGCAGCCTCAGCTGCTTTCAGAGTCCCCTAGGGGTTGTTGGCACCCCAGATGGTGGGCCTGACCCATCCAATGGCTCTCAGCAGCTTGGGGCAGGACCTGGCCCTAGGGGTTTGTTAGAGCAGCCAGTGTAGAGCTGCTACTTGTTCTCTTTAAGCCCTACGGGACACCAAACTCAGAGCTTGCATGGTCCCCAGGTGAGCTGGGCACTGTTTTCCAACACACGGCTGCTCTTAGGTATTCATTTTTACAGGAGAAAATAACTTCTAATAAATGGGGCTATAGCTAGTAAAGGCGGGAGGGGGCAGGCTGGGGCACTGGACAAAAGCAGCCTCTCTTGCAGAGTGGTTAATCTCGGTTGCCAGAACGTCTGTGCCAACTTAGGTTACCATCACATCATCATTGTTTTTAGATGCCACAGGCTTGTTCCCTAATGCCCACAGGCCAAAGCCCACAGAACTTTCTCCATTGTGATGGCTCTGGGGGCTCCCCACAGTCCTCCCTCTCTTTCCTACCACAGAGAGAACAAAGTGGCTCAGACCCAGGCATCAAAGCACACAAGCCACTAAACACACACACATGCACACACATAAGTGCACAGAGATGCCCACACGTGTGCATGTGCAGCCTGCAGGATGTCCACAGCCCTGCCAAGGCCAGCTTGTCTCAAAGCTACCCCAGGGACTCCTTTGCCCCTCACCTGTCCCAGTTCCAGCCCCTGGTGTGCCTGGCTCTCCCTCAGGAGTGAGGACCTGCTCCTAGTGGCTCAGGGGACAAGCAGAGGCATTTCACCCACAAGGAGCCCTCCTGGAGCTGTAGGGACAGACCAATGAGCAGTACAGTGCAGTGTGGCCGGCTCTGGGAGCCCAGTCTGTGGGGTCCTGAAGGAGAAACCTGAGGCCACCCTTGCCCCTTCCAACCCCAGCTTACCTGTCTATCGGGTCCATTTCCTATACTACCCTTCCTCTCTTTCTAGCCCACAAAGCTGTGTTCACACCTTCTTGCCTGAGGTAAGTGTACTGCTGTAGTTGCTCTCTCACCTCGGCCTGTGGCTCTGTGCAGACCCTTCTCCTTCTTGTCAAAGTCCTCCTGAGCACAGTGCCTAAGCCTTCTTAGGCTGGCTCTGGCCCCTCTGCAGCTATCTTTGTCCCTCTGCACTGTGGACAGGGCCCCCTCCATGCTGGCCACTGTCCTAGGGTTAGGGCAGAGTTGCAAGCAGGCGGCAAACCCTTCTTTGCTCCATGCTGTACCACCCCTCTCTCCCACATGGGGCTCTACACACACCATGCTGTTCCCACAGCCTCACCTGCCCTCTGTGCCTTCCTTCCTCTGGAAAATGCCTCTTCAGTCTTTGTGGTTGGTTCTGAGTTTCTCCTCTTGCCTGGTCTCCAAAGGGTTGGGATCCCACTTCTTCATATCCAGAGCAATCTCTGCCTCCCACCCTCCTCTTCACACACACCTTCTGCCCTATGGAGAGCATTTCTCTATTTTAATTTTATTATTCTGTGTTTCCAGCTATTATCATAGGCCCGTACAGGGGCTGAAGAAATGTCCAAATAGATATGAGGAAATTGAGACTCAGGAGGTCAGGTGACTTTCTGGGTCCTGGAGCTGGAAAGAGGAACTAGGATTTGGAGGTGTTTGTGTCTCATTGCTAATGCAGTGAACATTCTTCTCTGGTCATGTTGCTCCTAGCATTATTCAGAGCCACGGTTTGCTTTGCTTGCAGATATGTGATTGCACTTTCCCAAGAAAAGGGGAGGCTTGGCTCCAGCTAACCTCTATCTCAGAAGTTTAGTGAGGAGTAAGTAGCTCAAACAATAAAATTAGTTGTCCCATGGTAAAGGGGATGCCAGTGCTGCCAAATGTGCCTGGTTAGGTGTTGGCTGTGTGTGGATGGCTAGTGCCATGCACTCTGGGAAGCTATGTCAACCTAGCCTGATCCCCGCCCACCTTGGCAGATAGGCCCTTCTTGGCACTTCCTGTGAGGCACCATAGAAGGCCCTGCTAATTGCATGCTTGCTACCAACCATGGTCCGTGTGACAGGGAAATCCCAGGATATCTTTGAACATGGGTACTAGTATTATTATCCCCACTGTACAGTGAGAAACCAAAGCCCAGAGAGATGAACTTGTACAAGGTCAAATGCTGAGCAAATACTGGATCAGAACCGGTGCTGGGCAATTGAGAACAAAACAGTTGTTATCCTGAGTACAGGGTCCTAAAGTACTGTAGTGTGAAGGACTAGTCAGAGGGTGTCAGGCCAAGTAGGCAAATGTGTCCAGGGCTGGGAAGGATGCACATCGGGGCTTGCAAGTCTGCTATTGTACAGGAGTGGGGCAGGGACAGGCATGGTTGACTGCACAGGGCCTCATATGCTCCAAAGTTTGACTTTTGATGCAGGTATGAGACGTACCTCACCTGTGCAGTTATAGTAATCATGACGGCATGTCGTGTTCTCTGTGTGGAGCTTTTCCACATCAGTGGTTTGTTTAATTTTTCCAGCAGCTCTGGAACTAGATATTGCTCTAGTTTTACAGATAAGGAGACTGAGGCTCAGGGAGATTGGGGGTCACCCAACTTGGAGCAGAGCCAAACTTTCTAGCTCCAAATCCAGAACCTCAGGTTTGCACAGGTAGCCTGGTAGAAGGGAGCTATTCATGGCTGGGATGACATTCAGGCTGCTGTGTGTCTACCTGCTGTTAACTCCTTGAAGCTCATACAAACACAGCCTGCTCCTGCTGTTTTTCAGGGGACAAAGTGATGCTATTCTGGAGCAGATCACTGAGAGTCCCACTCGTGTGTGTGTGTGTGTGTGTGTGTGTGTGTGTTTAACCTGGAAAAGCAAGACCATTTTCCTCCAACATCTCCCCACAGCAAGTCCTCAATAAACTGATTACCTTTGGCTGTGTCTATATAAATAGACTGCAACAGTCATGTCATATCACATAAGGCTCTGAAGAACCAGCAAAAGAAAAATCTGAGAAAGTTGTGTCCTAAGCCATTTGGGGAGCTGTGTTAAACAGGGTGGCAATAGGGTTACAATTATCATTATAAGTAAAGGAACATCTACTTATCTACTTATCTTTTTTTTTTTTTAATTTACCTGTTCACACAAGGTGGCTGCATCATTTTACATTCTCATCCGATAGTGTTATGGCTTATATCTGGATGTCTCCCCAAAGCCTCATGTGCTCAATAGGTGAGGCTTTGGAAGGTGGCTGGATCATGGGTGTTTAATACTGGATCAGTTCACTGAGTGGTTTAGCATAGTTCTGGGTGTGGATGATGGATTTATTGAAGAGGGAAGACCCACTCTGGGTGTAGGTGGGACCAACCAATAGGCTTGTAGCCTGGATGGAATAAAAAGGGAAAGAAGGAAGGCTCCCTGCTTCCTGCTTGCCATGCCATGAACTTTTTCTCCTCTGCCATGCTTCCCTGCCTCGCAACCAGACTGTGGACTGAAACCTCTACAAAGTGTGAGCTAAAAAAACCTTTCTTCATTTATCTTGTGGGTGTTGGGTATTTTGTCTTAGCAATGAGAAAGTAACTAAGACAGTGCACAAGGGTTCCAATTTCTCCACATCCTTGCCAATACTTATTTTCAGTGATTGTTTTTACAATAGTTGACCAAATGGCCAAATGTTTCTCACTGTGAATTGCATTTGCCTAGTGATTAGTCTTGTTAAGTATCTTTTCCTGTGCTTATTGGCCATTTGTATAACTTCTTTAGAGAAGTATCTATTCAGGTCCTTGATCCACTTTTTGAGATTTGGTTTTGATTTGTAGATTCTCCTTATATGTTCTGAACATTAATCCCTTATCAGCTATTTGATTGGCAAATATTTTCTCCCATTCTGTGAGTGGCCTTTAGTCTCTCTTTCTTTCAAGGTACTAGGGATTGAACCCAGGGCCTTCACACTAAGCTGCATCCTCAGCCCTTTTTTGTTTTTATTTTGAGATAAGATCTTGCTAAGTCATTAAGTTTCCCAGGCTGGGCTGGAATTTGTGATCCTCTTGCCTCAGCCTCCCTAGTGCTGGGATTACACATACAAACCATTATACCTGGCTATTTGCACTCTTTTTTTTTTTTTTTTTGGTACCAGGGATCAAACTCGGGTCCTTGCACTTGAGCAGCATGCAGCAAAACCACTGAGCTAAATCCCTGGCCCTCTGCACTCTTTTTATAGTGTGCTTTGATGCACCAAAGATTTTTCATTTTGATGGCTAATAGAAATTCCTTCGTTGGTTATGCTTTTGGAACCATATACAAGAAATCACTGGCAAATATGAAATCATGAGGCATTCCTCCCCAGTCTCTATTTTTTTTAAAAGAATTTTGACACCTAAAGCCCCACTAAAATGTCCCAAGTAGTGTGATGGACTACAGAGTTCTTATAAACTTTATTTTAAAAATTCATTCAGATGAAATTCATCTACCATAAAACTAACCATCTTAACGTGAACAATCTTGTGTCACAACATTCACAATGTGACTGTCCCCTATTGTTTCATCAGTACTTTCTGGTTTACAAAACTATGTTTATATCCATGTTCTCAATTGATGTTCACAGTAACTGTTGGTGTTGGAGAGAGTAGCAAAATCCTTCACAGGAATGGGTGGAAGGGGAGGGTGTGCCACTAGGCAAGACACTGAGCCCACAGGGTTTTAGACAGTCTAATGTGGGGCAGACTGCCTACCTGAGAAGTGCCCCTTCTAGCCAAGGTCCTGGCACTCTCACTTCTTCTCTGGGTCCCCTGATCTGCATCATTTGCCTCTACCTGGCTTCTCCACCTGACTTTGATTGCAAATTGGTGGCATCTCCACACCCACTGGTGATTTCTCAAGGACAGACAGAGCTTTCTTGGGGCACTTGGGCAATACCTGCAGCATGGCCCATGGGGGACTATTACAAAGTACAGGGCCAGGAGCCCCTCAGAGGTCAGCTAGCCTGATTCCGGCATCAGGATGAGGAAAGGGAGTCTAAAGGAGTGGGTGGCACAAAGCCTCAAACTCAGCTGGAGCCTGGCCTTGGCTTTCCAGTCCAACTGAGGGAGTCCCTCCTTAAACCTTTCACCCTTCAGAGGAAAAGAGGCAGCAGAGACCTGCCCTTGCTTGAGCCTTCTGGGTCTCTGCTGCAAGGGCTTCCAAAGTGAATCCTGATCACCCAGGCAGAAAGTGGCTCATGCCACCAATGGTCCCTGTGAGCCTCTTTCCTGGATGCTGGGGATTCCCAGGTGAGGACTCAGGGCCCACCCTCAGCAAAGGCCACCAAAAATAAAGACACCATGGAAAGAGCCAGACAAGCATAAGCAAAGTGTACCCTTTTTTTCCCCCCTTAAATTCTTTTATTGGTACATTTTAGGTATACAATATGCTTACATTTATCATGGGATGCTTGTACCTGTACATGACATATCTTGTTTCTTATTTTTCCCCCATTCCCTGTCCTCCCTTCACCCCCTCCACCCTTCCCTATTTACAAAGACTTTGTTTCCATTTTTTCCTTTTCTTATAATTTTTCCTTTCCCCTTCCCCTCCCACTTCTCCTACCACTTTGGGCCTTTTCTTCCTAATTCAAATTATCAATTATTCATTTTAATCATTTTAATCCTTATTTATACTTTCTCGCACCAGAGAAACTATTTGGTATTTACATATGTGTGTCCTATTTATTTCACTTGAGTATGGCCTCAATGTGCATCCATTTAGCTCTAAATGTCTCTAGTTTCTTGTTCTATATGGCTGAGTAGTGCTCCATTTTATAAAAAAACTCACATTTTCTTTATCCAGTTTCCAGTTGATGGGCACTTTGGCTGTTTCCAAACTTTAGCTATTACACACTGTCAAGTGTGCCCTTCTTTTGAAGTCAATGACTTTAATGACTTGTCATAGCTCATGGAGGAGAGCCATTGAGGCTCTTTGTAGTCTTGGGACAAGGAGGAGCTTGCAGACTCATGCTGGTTATGATACAGGAGATAGGGCATGGCAAAGCTGGCTGGGGGAAATGAGCGGGATCTATCAATTACAAGATCTCAGGGCTATGGCAGAACCCAGTATGTAGAACTTCTCCAGAGCTCCCAGGAATGGACACCATAAAGTGGACCGGCCATCACAGAAAGCTGCTACCATGCTTGTGTTTCTCAGACGCGGGGTATACTTTTATTTTTGCTTTTAAACTTTTTTTTTCTTTGTTCGGCCCAAGTTCGCTCTGCAGTTGGTTTCCCCCATACACATTTACCACACACTTTTCAAATAAATATTTTGGCACCATTATTGGCTTGTCTCGTCCAATTCTTTGTTCGCGGCAAGAAGAACCTGGAATGCTTTTGATCGGTGAGCCATTTCTAAAGAAACTACCCTGTAACAGATTGCTGATGAGTCAGGCTGTGGTCCAGGCTCTGCCCAGGGGAAGGAATTCCGTTGGTCTCCAAATGCAGCCCAGCCTACTCACTTTGATTTTGACTGGGTATATTGCTCCGATCCCTGCTAGACTGATGACAGAAGTTTGACATTATTATTAAGCATTTTAGGGTTTTTCCATTTTAAAAATTAGAATTCTAGGTTACCAGAACTCAGAAAGTCCCTTGGTCGTATTTCCCCTCCTTTTTACAAGTGCCCGGGGCAGGGTCCAGAGGGGCAAGGCCAGCTGGGTGGGCTGGAGCTCAGATCCTTCAGTTCTGCAGCCAATGACCGGGCCCCAGACGGTAGGGCGCGCTGACTGCCACCTTCCTCGTGGTTCACCAGCGATCAGGCCAGGCCTGGAGCTAACCAGGGAAGCAGCCTGCCCGAACTCACTTCCTTCAGCCCCAGCTGCCTGGGCTCCCTTCCAGGGTGTCCACCTCGTTTCCTGCTGAATATTACTCAGCCTCTTGTTGGACATGGCCAGCCTTAGGTTAATCGGGCAGTTATTAACCAGCACCGGCTCGCCACCCTTCCTTTCTCGCCGGTCCTTCCGGCCATGCTCTTCCGGCTCTGCCGTCCGGGCACCGGAGGGCTTCCTGGACGAGGCGTAGATGGTGCTCCGGGCCTTGGTCTCTCCACGCTCTCCAGGGTGGGCTGGGGACTATCAGAGCAGAGCCCCGGGGCTGGAGGACGCTGGCGGGAACCAGGGGGCTTTTTCCCGCCAGGGGGCGCGGCTGCGGGGCGGGAACCAGCGAAGCGAGAGAACCGAGCACACAGACGACGCGCAGGCGCCAGCCGGCTTCGCGGGTTCGGAAGTGACGACCGAGCGCTAAGGCTACAGAGCCGGCTCCGGGGCCGGCCACGCCCCTCCCGCCGGCTCCGCCCCTTGCCGGCCCCTTGTAGTCCCGCCCCTCGACAGTCCCTGTCAGGGTCCGCTTACTCTGGCCAGTCCCGCCCCAGGCCTCCGCCCCGCTCTCCAGGCCCCGCCCCGCGGACCGTCTCTCTGCGGACGCGGCTCCGGGTTGCCTACCCGGACCCAGGCTCCCCCACGGCTGGAGCGCGGGGTCGACACTGGGCGGCCTGGGGGGTCCCGAGCTCAGTGTGCCCGGCCGTCCGCGGGGCAGCCATGGCGGAGGCCACGCAGCAGCACCTGTCGCTGCCCTCAGGGCTGCTGGAGTTGTGTGCGCTACTGGGCGCCCCTCGCGACAGCCTTCGCAGCCTCGAGCAGGTAAGGGGCCGTCCAGGACACTGAGGCAGAGCGAGGGATGACGACCCGAGAGCGAGGTCAGGTCGGGCGCATCCCGAACGAGGGCCCCGGTGTTCAGCAGGGCTGGCAAGGGCTTCCGACGGCTATGTCACCCCCACCACCGCTGGCTGCTGGGCTCTCGGTCCCGCGGGTCCCCGAGAGGTGCACCCCAGCCTGTGCCCACGAAGCTCACGACGGCCTGGGAGGGGCCCCTCGCCCCTGCTGGGTGGGTGTCAGTGCGCCCAAGGTCAGAGCAGGTACCGTCAGCGGGCCCTGGGCCGAGGCCAGCAGCTGTTCGCCAACGAGAGCTGTTCGCCGAGAGGGGGGTGCTTTCCCTTCTCCCTGGGGACCCTCGAGGCAGAGGCCACCTGGATCTGTACCTAGCGGTGATCGTGGTGCAGAGCGCTCGCATGCGCTGCAGCGCTTCCCCGTGGCCTTTTGCCTCCCTGGAGTCCGGGCCCGCAGGCTGCCCCCGCCTGGAGCAAGGTGCTGACAAGCCAGTACCCCCGAGGTCGAGGTCTAGTGAACCAAATCCTTGCCGATTAGCACATTAAATGATTTCCTTCATTACACAAAGATTTATTGTCTCCTAAGTAATGTGTGCTCTGCTGGGCACAGAACAATGTGATCTTAAGTTGTGGATTTAATTACCAGGTTTAAACATTCTACATTTAGTTGTTGTGCGACGAAGCCTAGCTGTTTTGTTTTGTTTTGTTTTTTCTGCCTTCCCTCCATCCCTGCTCCCTAGTGGGGAAATTCATATCCTTTCTTTGGAAGAAGAGCAGTTTTAGAAAACCTCCTCCTTGTTCCTCTCCTGTGTTCCCTTTTTTACTTGTGGAACCTGGCTTTCTTTTGAATCTGTCTTTTTTCCTGTTGCTCCAGCATTATCTGTGATGTTGTCTCTGTCTTTTTCCCCAGAGGTTTCACTGGTCTCCTGCCCAGGTGCCTGGGGGAAGTCCTTTCATCTCTCTCCAGCTGATGACACTGGAACAGTATATGAGGGTTTGATGGCCGGCTGTTCAGGGAAAGCAGACAGCTGAAGCTACATGGTTGTCATCAAGAAAAGTTTAAATATTTCTAAAAGTAACAGAATGAATGCCTGTTAATGTCTCAGTAGTTTCTATTGCTGAGCTTTAGTACAAAGCTAATTTTGACTTATGCAAAAAAGCATTTCTCTACTCAGAAATGATTTCCGGGAGTCCCTCCCACCTGTCCTACTTCTCAATCCCCCCATAATGTCGGTGTATCTGCTCCAACCCTCATCAACTGAAAGTTGTCTCTTTGCCTCTAACTTGCCCAATGGCATTGCCTCCTTTTTCTTAGAACAGGAAATAACCTGGTGTCACTTGTGGTCTTCCAGGCAGCTCAGCATTTTTGCTTCCTGGACCACTTCAGCATGTCTCTTGGTTGCTTGGTGTGAAAAATGTTTTGAGAGAGGATGAATCAACCAGAATGTTTATGCTGGTACTTTCCTGAGCTAACAGGCTGCAGTGCTCCTCAGCTAAAGTGAGAGGAGATGGTTTGCTATTCTGCATTTAACATGAACCCTCTTTGTTTTATATTCTGATTCTGCTAGGGATTTGGCAGAGTGGAGAGAAAAATAGTTATGAGTTTGTAAATAAAGCAGAGTTAGAGCTGGGCATGATGGCACATGCTTGCAATCCCACTACTCGGGGCTGAGGCAGGAGGATTGCAAAGTCAAGGCCAGCCTGGGCAACCTACTGAAACCCTGTCACAGAATAAAAAATAAAATAGAATAAAGGGCTGGTGGTGTAGCTCAGTGGTAGAGTGCTGGAGCTCAAAGGCCCTGGGTTCAATCCCAGTGTGGCAAGAAAAAGGAGATTAGAAGATGGATTAAATTTCTGGAGTGACCCTCCTTTTAAATCAACATCAACGTTCCAGTTAACCAAATGTAAATTTTATGTAATTTAATTTTTATAGTATTTCTCTTTTGAATGTCCAAGGTTTTAAAAAACACTTTTTTATTTTACATTTTAAAATTGCCATTTCTCTACCGTTCATATGTTTCTCTTTGGTGGCACATGAAAACAAGGATGGAGTGCTGAAAAGTATCCATCCTGAGATTAAGGTAGCATAGTGCCCTGATGTGTTGTTTCATCTGGTAGATAGTGGGGGATAGGGTTAATTTTGTTGGGAATGGTGAGAAAGAACTCCAGAATTGGTCAATCGCCATGCAAGTTACGGTGATACGTTTCTCTCTAGCCCTATGCTGTAGCGGGGTCCCCCTTTATTGATTGCTGTGGTGTAAGGGGATCCATCATAAATCCATCACATAGTGGCAGAAAGTGCTCATAGTGCCTTTTGCAGTGTAGGTTACTGGCATAATTGCTGTGTGTAGAGATACATTTTTATGGTTTGAGTGAGGGCTTTCAGTTCCTAGGACAGCACTGTCCAGAAGAATTTCTGGGTTGGTGGCACCCTGTCCACGTAGTCCAATACATGTCCCCTGGCTATATATGGCTACTGAGCACTTGCAGTGTGGCTGGTGCTCCTGAGGAAACTGGACTTTATGTTTCAGTTTGTTTTTTGCTGTTCCTTTTCAGGGCTGGGGATTGAACTCAGGGCTTCATGCATGCTAGGCAAGTGCTCTGCTGCTGAGCCACATCCCTAGCCCTCATTTAGTTTTAATTAATTTAAATTTCAATGGCCATATGGTACAGCTGTGTTGGAAAGTATAGTTCAGGGGCATTGAAAGAATATTTTTGGTTTTATTTCATTTATAACAGTCAATCCTACAGTAAAGAGTAGTGCACTGTATAGTCTAGTTTAGAAGTAAATCTGGTACTTAATGAGTTAGGTGCTGTGGTTTTAACTTTATAATGAGCTTTTTTAAAAAAAAACACAAACAGTGGTTATTGTATAGGGGTTTAATAAGTCAGTGTTTGGGGCAGGAGAGGAGGAAATAACTGTCAGCTCCTGGCTTAGGCTGGCAGAGGTGACAGAGTTGGCAGTCTGTGGGCATGGACCTGTCTTCACAGCCAAGCTGTGTATCACGGAGTATCCATGCACACTCGTGATGGGGCCATCCATTTCCGGAAATTTATTCTAACAAAGGAATGATGGGTGCAGCCATATTGGTGAGACCTGAGCGTGTACCAGATGCTTCTCAGAAGAGAAGGGACAAATATATTACTGATCTGTCAGTCACATAGTGTGACAGCTGTGAACAGGGAAGTCAGTCACACTGCAATGAAACAGGCAAGACAACCGTGTAAATTGGATGACCACAGTATTAAAAAATGTTGTAAGTTTACATGTGCATAAAAAATGGAAGGAAGTGCCCTGGGCTGTACAAAGGGTGTTACCTTGGAGTCATAAAACCCTGGGGAAGGTCTTCCTGTCCTGGTGTGTCCTTTAATATCTCTTGTTGTTATTTGTGAAAATGAGACTGTACTGCTTATCCAGTCAGGAAAGAAAACAGAGATTTCCAGACAGGGAAGAAGAAACACAAGTGAAATGGACTGGTGGACAAATGTTGGATGGATTTTGAGTACATCGTTTTAGTAATTAAAGATAAATAGAGGGAATGACAGGAGTGTGTTGGCTTTAGTGTGATGACCAGTATTCAGTCCAGATCTGAGATCACCAAGCATTAGAAGTGTGAATGGAGGGACATCACCTAAGAGCTAAATGTGGGGACAGAAATACAGTACAATCTCTGTCTCACCACACCCTCACAACCTGGAAGGTGAGAGAGTAGTGCTGTGGGGGGCAGAGAAGCTCTGATGTACTGGGGAGGTGGAGCCCTGGGAGGAGGAGCTGTAGGACATGATGAGTCAGGAGCTGGAGGTGTGAAAGGAGGCACCGTAGGAGGTGATGAGCTGGGTGGTGGGGGTCAGGGTCAGGAAGAGCTCACCATCCTGGCCAGGGTGGATGAGGCCCTCTCTAGTGAGTTGAGGGCAGAGGATTTGCCTGGTGAGGAGGTGGAGCCAGCAGAGAGCTGGGAGGTGTCAGGCTGAGCCTAGGGCATCGAGAAGCAGGGTGCTGCAGAGACCCCTGAGGTGAGTAGCTGTGTGTGGTTTTGAGGCACCGTGGAGGGGGCGGCTGGTCTGCCGCTCGGGAGCACACTGTCATGTGGCCCATGCAGATGTGTGATACTTACACAGGAAGATTAGCGCTAATGATAACGGAGAGACATGGTTCTCAGTGCGGTGGAAGGTCAGAGAAGGGTTTGTAGGGCTGGTTGGTCCCACAAGGTGCCTGGTCTGGTCATTCAACAGGGGCACCTCTCTTGGGGAGTATGGACACAGATGATGATAGGGAGCCCTGGGACCTTTGAAGGATTTGGTCCTGATTAATCTATTCCTACTCTTAGCTACAGCTGTGCAGGTGCTGGGTTTGCAACCCCAATGCCATGGGACAGCAGTGAGCTGATGTGGGAGATCTTTCCAGGCCAGTGACCCCACGGTGGGGGTTTGCAGATGGGAAGTGGGCCCACAGCCTGGAGTCCCAGCTCCAAAGGCCCAACCTGAGCCATTTTCATTGCAGAGAATATAGGTGGGAGACCAGGTTTTTTGGAAACTAGCAGGAGCTTAACTGTTGAACCTGTAAGGGACCCCTGACAGGCAGGGGGATTGCTAGAGAGATTTGAGGAGAGTGTGGGAGTGGAGAGTTTTGAGTGGAGAGCAGGACCCTTGGAGCTGTGCGTTTGGAACTATGGCCGGAACCTGGGAGTGAGATGGTCTGGAAGGCTGGAGCTCCAGCCTTAAGGAAGGGGCCGGGCAGGAACAGTGAGAAGCTGGAGAAGAGCTGAGGGAAGCCAGGATCAGGGAAGCCCCAGAAAAGGGGCTGGTCAGCTGTCCTGTGTGTTGCTTGATGTGAACTCACTTGCTCCCACAACCTGACATCTATCAAGAGATGATTTTGCATGGTGGGGGTACATCTCAGTCTTTATGGCCATAACTCTCCATAGTGGGAGAAGCAGACAAGCATATTTTCAGTTAATTAGGTCAGAACTGTTGACTTTTGGTAAGAAAGTTTTAGAGGAAGTTTCATGTGACTGGAGGCATGGGTTCCCTTCATGTGTAGGACATGAAAGGTTTTCACATTATGAACTAATACAGAATTCCCATGTTTGATCTTCATTGCTACTGGTGTATTTTCCCCAAATATAAAGAATTGTTGACAGAATTTGAATAATACAGCATATAAATAATTGTATTGAGTTTAGAGCATCCTTACTGACTGAAGATGTTGTCTTTGTAAAATTCCTTTCCTGTGAGAGGTTCCCTTTTAGCTCCTGATTCTTAGGAGTTGTTGACAGCTGGCTATTCTTTTTTTTTTGGTACCGGGGATCAAACTCGGGTCCTTGTGCTTGCGAGGCAGGCAGGGGAACCACAGAGCTAAATCCCCGGCCCAGCTGGCTATTCTTTTTGTGGGGACAGTGCAGTCCTTTTAGATACTCCTTCTAGGGCAGCAAAGACTCTCAGTTGCCCAACCTCCCAGCCCTTGCCTACTGCCTCCTGCTTTCTCATATCCTGTAATCCAGAGAACTGTGGCTGAGGCTTTTCTATTTTTAGTCTGCTGAGCACCTGGGCCACTTCCTTCTCTCTCAAACTGTGTTTTGGCAGAAGTTCTTTGAAAGATCTGAAACCAGCCTAGCAGCAGTACACGCTCAGCCCTGCTCTGCATTAGGAACTATGTAGCATTGTATCTGGACAGAATAGAGGTTTAAGATTCAGCATGTATTCTTTCATTATTTGGGAAAAGAATGGAAAGATAAATGGTTTAAAAAAAAAAAGCTGGTACCAACTTAAAGTTTAAAAGAATTCAGGTTAAGTGTTCTCCTTTTACCCATCCCAAGGAACCATTTGGTCAGTGAGGAGGCATGTGTCTCTCCTGTTCATATCCATCAGATCTTCCTCACTCCTCTGTCCATCCACCCAGGTCAGCAGGGACAGGAAGTGATTTGAGAGATAGCTCAGGGGCATGGAGGGCATGGTGCCAGTGAACATGTATATGTAGAGTGTGAGGGTGCACAGAGCCCTTCAGCATCTGCCCCTGATCTCCCTGGGCAGAGGGCACATGCGCGCTCCTGGCGCTCCCCTCCTCTGGGTGTCTGACCTACTTGGTTGCCCCATCCCCTGCATGTACCCTGTGAGAGGAGCACTAGGAGGCATAGTAATATGCTGCTGGCTGTTGGAGACAGAGCTGGGATTGGAGCTCCAAGTCTGCTTCTCAGTAGTCGGCTCAGGAGTGCAGTGCTTGTGCCAAGAGGGCGTATTATTGCTGCCCGTATTCCACATGGAAACCCTGGGCTTGGAGGGCTTTGTGACCGCTTGAACACTGGGCCTGGAAGTTCTTAAAAGAAACTTTCTCAACATGAGTCTCGGGAGGGAAGGACACTCCTGCTGCACCTTTACAGGACAATGCAGAGCCACTGGAGCCTGTGGCAGAGGGGAGGCAGAGGAGATGAGCAGAGGATGCTTTCTGGGAAGGAGCAGACCATGCAGTGACTCTTATTTTTCCTTTTCCAGTTTACTCAGAAGAGGGGAGTCAGAAGCCTTTCTTTCCTGGACCCAGAGGTTCTGTCCGTTTTTGTGCCTCCTTTTATCAGTAAAGAGGACAGCCAGGGGGCCGGTGGGAATTGTGCGACTCTAGGGAAAGGCAGGAGGCGCTCCTTCAGGAAGAAGAGAGAGAAGCCCAAGACAGAGCCCTGGAAAGGCCCCCCAGGGGACTCCAAAGGGCCTGATACTGAAGACATCAGCATCCCAGGTGGTGTGGACCTCCTTGCCCTGCCCCAGCTGTGCTTCCCAGGTATGGTACATGTGGCGGCCAACCTGAGTGGCTTATGTCAGGTTGGTCCATGCCCAGAGGTCTGCATGCTGAGGACGGCAGGGTGGGCAGTGGAGCCAGGGGCCCCGCCATCCAGTGTTGGATCATGGGACTCTGTGTTCTCTCAGGGGAAGTTGAAAGCATTTAGTGCAGTCCCAGGGCTTGGAAAGCTAAGTCCAGAAAGAGCGGCTGTGCGGATTGCCAGGTGGTGTGGTACGCTTTGGGGCTCCTTGAGGCACTGGTGCTTTGACTTTACAGGAAGTTTGTTTGGCCTCTGGAATGTCCCTGAGCCTCTTCTCTCCCCATCACTGTCTCTGTTTACTGGAAAAAAGGGCTCAGTTTGCGTTTTGTCCTCAAGTTCACAATTCCAGTTAATGGTAAACTTGTGTTTCTGGGCTTCATCTTTTCCCTGGTCTTAAGAAGAGTTAAGATGGATGATGTAGGATAGTCAGGTCCTGTCTTCGGTCCCCATCAAGAGCCTCATGCCCTTCCTGGTCACAGGGTTACAACCTGGGACAGGTGTGGGGCAGGGTTCTGTGCCCAGAAGCATCACCGTGCCACCAGGCAGGCCCCGAAAGTGTGTCTCAGCTCTGAAGGTTGGTATTGACCCCACCACATCATTCACCCAACTCTTCAGACCACAGGAGTTGTAAAGAAGCTGCTGCTGGGGGAGAGACAGGGAGAGAGGGTGGGCAGAGCAGGCTACAGAGTGGACACATCTTGGGCATCAAAGTGCCCCATGGAGAAGGAGTGATGGTCACGTCCTGTACCCCAGGGGAAGGTTGTCAATTGAGACTGTTCTTTCTTTTCACTCTGTCTGCAGGAGGCATGCATGTGGCCTCAGAACCAAAGGAGGACCATGTCCATTTTCTGGTGCTGACTGACGTGTGTGGGAACAGGACCTATGGCGTGGTGGCCCAGTACTACCGACCCCTGCATGTAGGTGGCCCCCTCTGAGTGGGTGTTGATTTTTAAAACACTTGTGGTGAAATTCATATATAAGATTCACGTTTTTCACCATTTCACAGTGTTTGGTTCAGCAACGTAGATTGCGTGCACAATGCTGTGCAACCGGCACCACTGTCTAGTTCCAAAGCATTTGCATCCCCCAAGCCCCGCACTCATTAAGTCCTTCCTGCCGGATTCCCTTGTGCCAGCAACCACTAATGCACTTTCCTGCACTCTGGATTTCTCTAAAGTGCAGACTTTGTGTAGATGGAATCGTACACTACAGGGCCTTGTGTGTCTGGATTCTTTCACTCAGCGAGATGGTTTCAAGGCTCATTCACACTGTAGCGTGCTCTATTCCCTCCCTCCCTACTTTACTTCCTCCTTTTTTACCTTCCTTCCTTCCAGGATTGAACCTGGGGGTGCTCTACCACTGAGCTATGCCCCCAAGCCTGTTTTAAATTTTAGATTGAGGCAGGGTCTTGCAAAGTTGCCCAGAATGGCTTCAAACTCAAAATCCTTCTGCCTCAGCCTCCCAAGTTAGCTGGAATTATGGGTATGCAGCACTGTACCTAGCTTCGTTATTCCTTTTGTGTGGATGGAATACATTTTATTTATCTATTTACCCACTGATGGGCACATGTTCCCATCTTTCACTTGCTGTGCAAGGTGCATGGGGATACATATTACTGGGGATTGAACCCAGGGCTTTTGTACATCCTTGCCATTATTATTTTTTATTTTGATACATGATCTCATTTAGGCACTAAGTTGCCCAGGCTGGGTTCAAATTAGCAATCCTCCTTGCTCAGGGGGTTTAGAATTTTTGAGCACATTTCACTCATCCTGTGTTGGGGTACTGTCTAGTCAAGACTGTGAGGTGAGAAACAGCTGCCCTTGAGGAGCTGTTAGGGGACCCTGCTCCCTCTTTGTCCTCAGAGGCTGGGGAAAGAATTATGCTTCCATTGTGACTGACCAGAGGCAAAAGATATAATCAGATGGACTCTGTCCTGTATGCCATGGAGTAAATCCCAGGCATATGCAGATGCTGCCTTGCTGTGTAGCTGCTGCTGTCAGCTCGCCTGCTTTGTGTCCCGTTGTGTTCTGGCTGTGTGTCCCTTTTCATCCTCAGGCCACAGGCATCTGGTACATTTTTGTGACCTCAGTGCCCTGCAGAGGCATATATCACATGGGGCCTGTCCATGGCAGTTGGTAGGTGGTTCTGGCTGGGACATGGGCAGCATGTTGAGGGACCTTTCCCACCCCTATGTTGTCTCTGTACTGATGTGCGACTGTTGGATGCCAGGACTGCAGGTGTATGTGACAATGTCCCTGTTGCTCTTTCCCTAGGATGATCGCTGTTTCTACAATGGCACGGCACACTGGGAGCCATCCTGGCCAAGTATAGTTGGCGCTGCCGGCTGCTTTGTGCCCTTTGCAGTGTGTGTGGTCTCCAGGTTCCCCTACTACAACTCCCTCAAGGACTGCCTCTCTTGGTGAGATTAGGGGCCACTTGACTCCAAGTGTGGGGGGAAAGTGGCAGGGTGGCCAGCCAGAGGTCTTTGAAAACCCAGATCTGGTAATGGTAAAGTAGGGATGTGGCATGGCAGAGGTAGGAGGTAAGTGCTGTGCTGCTGGAAGTGAAGCTAATAGGGAGGAGTTTATTTTTGTTGGTTTTAGAGAAGAGACGCCTATCAGGAAAACTCTTCCTAGCTCTTAGGAAGCTATAGTTTGTTCTGACCAGGTTGTTTTTTTTGTTTGTTTGTTTTGTTTTTTAATTTGGTGTACTGGAGATCAAATCCAGGCCCTTGTACATGTTAGGCAAGTGCTCTACCACTGTGCCATACCCCCAGTGCTGTAAGTTTCACTGACATTTTAAAAACTTATATTTTTGGGTGTGGTGGTGCAAATCTGTAATCCCAGCTACCCAGGAGGCTGAGGCTGGAGAATTTCAGGTTGAGCTGAACTTGGGTAACTTGAGACAGCAAGACCCTGTCTCAAAACAAAAATTTAAGGGCCGGGGATGTAGCTCAGTGGTTCTTGTGCCTGCCTCGCAAGTGCAAGGTCCCGAGTTCAATCCCCGGTACCAAAAACAAAACAAAAATTTTAAAAGGTTGGGGACGTAGCTCTGTGGTAAAGTGCTCCTGGGATCAATTTCCCAGTATCACCACCACCACCACCACCACCACAACAAAATAACTTAGGTCTTTGGGGGAAGCCTGTAATTGTTTTACTGCTCCTAATGAGTGGAAAGCCTGAAGATATAAATAAAGAATTTTGAAAAAAATCAGGAAGGCATTTTGTGGGACCTGACTATCAGAGGCTGTTACTGTGATGGGAGAGGCCCCCAAGTTTGGCTTGGACCAGTCAGTCCCCTGAACACAGGTGAGAGAGTCGTTTGCTTTGAAGCCTCATGAAGTTGTAGTTGTAGAATTTGTTACTTGATTAAAGACTGAGAATGGGGCAGTTACAGAGTCCCTTAGTCAAGACACTAAAGAGCAGTCCATACTCACTGGGGGTTTTGCAGCTGGTACCCTGTCAAGGACACTTGCTGTGGACCCTACACTTTGTCATAGAGTGCACCAAGCAATGGTTTGGTGAGCTGGAACCTTCTGGTTCACATTAGCAGCATTTGTAATTCAAATTCCAGCCCTTTCGTGTTTTGCTTCTTAAAATATAGCTGGTGTCTTAGTTACTTTTTGCATTGCTGAGACAAAATACCTGACACCCAAAGTTAAAAGAGGAAAGCTTTGTTGTAGTTCACAGTTTGTAGAGGTTTTAGTTCATAGTTGGCTGGCTCCAAGGCTGGCTGACATGGCAGAGAGGCATCACAGAGGAGAAACAGTTCGTGGTGGATGAACGGCAGCAAAGCAGCAAAGTAGTGAGAAAGCAGCAGGCCACAAGCCAGGACAGCAGCCCTCTTCTGTCCCTTGTTATATTCCTTAGGGTGGGTAGCACTTATACTCAGGGTGGACCTTCCCATTATCCACACCTAGAACTATGCCAAACTAATCAGTGGACTACTTTATTTTTTATTTATTTATTTATTTGTACTGGGGATAGAACTCGGGTCCTTGTGCTTATGGGCCAGGCAGCGGAACCACTGAGCTAAATCCCTGGCCCACTGTGGACTACTTTAGTAATCTCACACCCTTGATCCCAACATAACACATTCTAGATCCAGCCACCTCTGAAAAGGCTACCTATGACTGCATGAGGCTTTGGGGGGATATCTAGACACAAGCCATAACAGCTGATTTGTGGACACTGTGTGGGTCCATCATGCATTTAGCAGCCATGGACAGAGGAGTCTGTAGGACAAAGCCCACTGGTCTTTGTGAGAGAGAGAGCTGAGCCCGTGCTTGTGCCCACAGGGAGCACTAGCATTATAATTAGGATGTGGTTCCTTCTGAGTTATTAACTGATGACATCCTCATTCCTTGAGGGTAACAGGTTTCTAACTCATCTCCAGTTTCCTCCTCTGTAAAGTGGGGTGGTCATGTCTAGCCTTTGCTAAATGAAACAAATGACCAAGGGCCTGATGATGCCTGTACTCAGCAGATGGACAGAAAGGTGTGTTCTCTCCCTGGCTGGGCTGGTTCTGTTTCCTCCTGTGGGCATCAGTGCAAATGATGTGACAGCAAAGAGTGGAGCTTTCACGTCCATGCTTCTGAGTTCTCTTCTTTCAGTGGTCATTGCTGCAATATCAGAACTGGAACTAGAGCTAGAGAGGAACAAAGGACAGAAAGGCAAGATGCCTCATGTCAATAAGCATTATATTTTTAAGCCATCTGTTCATCAACTACAGTGATACTGTGCACAATTCACCTTCTTATGGACACAAATTGGGTATTCAGTTTGTTATCTTTGTGGGAGTAGATTATAGGCAGTTTTCTTCTTAAATTTTACCTTGATGCTATTATAATTTTATAATAAATACAAATATGGAGGATTATTGAATTATCTCCAAATCCTGACAGTGGCCACATGAATAAATACTGTTTGTTACTTAAAGTAACAGCACTTTGAATTGCTGGGATACGGGGTCTTGCATCATGGTGGTTCCTTCCTGGGTGGCTGCCTGGTCAAGTGTGACCATTGGATGCACTCTCAGCACTATGGCCACCCCTGGACATGCACTCCGTGTGGCTTCCATGCCCTCATGTTGCTTTGTGTTGAGTTTATTTTCCTTTCCCGTCAAACTCTTTTCCTTATGGCCAAGTAGTCATGGACTCCAGGGCTAGCCCAAGGCATAGCACTTTGTAAACCTTCAAAAATAATTGGTCAAGGGCCAGGGATTTGGTTCAGTGACACTGTGCCTTCCTGGCAAGCGCAAGGTCCTGAGTTCCATCCCGGGTACCAAAAAAAAGAAAAAGAAAAAGAAAAAAAATAATTGGTCAAATGAGTAAATGTAGCAAATGGGTAACAAATGAATTTATGCAAATATACATTACAGTGTCCATTCTTGGGCTCCTCAGAAAGGGAGTGTCCTTAGCATCTGAACATTTCCTGTGTATCTTTTAACTCGTGTGCTACCTTCCAGGTCTGCTGTTCCACACCCATAGAGTTCACACCACATATCCAGTTGTGCCTGAACTGAGCATGTACAGAGTTTTTTCCTGTCATTTTCCTTAAATAATTCAGTATAATAACTGTTTTCATGGTATCAGTTATTATTAGTAATCCAGAGGTGACTTAAAGTACAGGAAGGTGTGTGTGGGTTCTATGCAAGTATTATACCATTTTATATAAAGGACCTGAGCGTCTGCCAGGGTTCTGGACCCAGTACCTTGCAGATACAAAGGGACAGTTGTACTTTTACACACACATTTCTAAGAAGCAACTTTATCATAGAGTAATAGATATGCAACAACAGCACCCACCCATGTAAGCATATGGGTGGGTATATTTTGACATGTGTACACACCTGTGTAACCAGCACAGTTGTGAGAAGGGATAGTTCAGATGCCAAGTTCCCTGGCACCCTTACAGTCAGTTCCCAGCCCTTCTGCCCCAACACCCACTTGTACATTGTGTCTTTAAATCATATACTTAAAAAGTCAGCATGCATTTGGGGACAAAGTTTCTCAAGTGCTTCCCTTCAAGGTGGTGCTGGGTTTTTCTTCCTTACTGACTTCAGTATCACACACAATATAGAACAAGGCTCAGAGTCCAGCGATTTTTCACAAATGGACACACCTAGGTAACCAGGGCCAGAATGGGAAACAGAGCATGACCATGCTCCCCTCCCACTTTGTGGCCCCTTCCAGGCTTCCCCACCCTGGGGGGCCACTGTCTGATAACTCGGGAGAGTCTCGGAATTGAACATATAGACCCTTCAGGAGATGTCAGCTTGGTTAGAAAGACTAAGGGTGGCAACTGGATTCTCACTTTTAATTTGTGACTTGACTTTTTTTTTTCAATTACAGTTTATTGACTCATCTGAAGCTCTGTAAAGACTTTGAAGTTGACAGTCATATAAAAGATTTTGCTGCGAGACTATCGTTAATACCTAGCCCCCCACCTGGACCACTCCATTTGGTAAATTAAATCTGGAATTATATTATGAGTTTTTCTTTGCAAGTAGTAAAAGTAATATGCTGATGATTAAGTTCTAGCTGTGTTTAAATTATGTTCCTCCTTTCTAGAGGTGAAAAGTTAAATATTTAGGGATTGAGTTTTGCTGAGTAGCTCATGAGAACTGAGCTAATAGTATGAAATGGGACACTTTGGTGTTAACATGCAAGTTTGTTTCTTGCATGCAGAAAATACATAGAAACCCCAGTCCTTCAGTCTAAGTAAATCCTCTGAATTTACTTTAAATTTGAAATTCCCCTTTAGTTATTTGTCTTGAATATTGATTATTATATTTAACTTGTTAATGTTTTCTTTTGTACAGTGGAATTAATGAAAAGTAACTGGTTGTATATGTTTTGTTATTCTTAGAAATGCCGCTGGGTTTAATTAATAGACAAGTACTTCTCAAGCTGGGTTCTATTCTAAAAAATGTTACTGCCTACTTCACGACCTGGGTTTCAGGGTGAAGCCGGCTTGGAGAAGTGGGGCCCAGATTCCCCTTGGGTTGAGTAATGTGTCAGACTGCTGAGCTGGGTGAAGAAACCTGTTCTATGTGACTCAGCATTTTCTAAACTCATTAGCCCTACACAGGATGCTTTCTTTTAAAAACATATCTGGGGGCCGGGGTTTTAGCTCAGTGGTTTCGCCACCTGCTGTGGCGCAAGGAGCTGAGTTCGATCCTGGTACCAAAAAACAAAACAAAACAAAACAAAAAGCATATCTGTTAATCACTGGTCATTCGAGAGATGCAGATGAAAACAACACTGAGATTCCACCTCACCCCAGAAAGAATGGCTGCTATCAAGAAATCAACCAATAACAAATGCTGGCGGTGGTGTGGGGAGAAAGGAACCCTTCTCCATTGTTGGAGGGAGTGCAGACTGGTGCAACCACTGTGGAAATCAGTATGGAGATACCTCAGAGAACTAGGACTAGAGGTCCCATTTGACCCAGCTATTCCCCTGCTGTGTATCTTCCCAAAAGAATTAAAAGAATCATACCACAGCAATATATGTGCACCCATGTTTATAGCGGCACAGTTTGTAATAGCTAAAGCTTGGAAACAGCCCAAGTGCCCATCAACTGGAGACTGGATAAAGAAGATGTGGGTTTTTTTATAAAATGGAGTACTACTCAGCCATAAAGAACGAGAAACTGGAGACATTTATAGCTAAATGGATGCATATTGAGGCCATACGCTTAAGTGAAATAAATAGGACACACATGTAAATACCAAATAGTTTCTCTAGTGTGAGAAACTAACAGTGTAAATAAGGATTAAAATGATTAAAATGAATAATTGATAATTTGAAATAGGAAGAAAAGATCCAAAGAGGGAGGGAAAGTGGGAGGGGAAGGGGAAAGGAAAGAAGGAAAAGGAAAAATTATGAGAAAAGAAAAAAATGGAAACAAAGTCTATGTAAATAGGGAAGGGTGGAGGGATGAAGGGCACACAGGTAAGGGGGAAAAATTAAGAACCAAGATACATCATGTTCAGGTACAAACACCCCATGATAAATGTGAACATATTGTGTACCTAAAATGTACCAATAAAAGAATTTAAGCAAAAAAAAAAAATCTGTTAATAAGCATCTAGAAATGTTTAGTGAGCTTTACTTTATTAGTCCCTTTTGAGAGATTATACAAATAAATCTCGGACCTCTACATTTTTTTATTCTTGACTATTGAAAACCAAGTGTTGCTTGTCAGAAGACTTGTGATCCTGAACTGAAAACATGTATTTTTAATATTACTCCCAGCCCAGAAATCTGCTAGGAGGAGGATCCTGCCGGTGCATTCCAGTCCAGACAGAGAGCAGGTCATTTCCAGTCTACTCCCAGGGACCTTTGCTGGGAGTGACTATTTTATGGGTATAGCTGGAAGATTTCTTTCCTGAAGTTTTTAGGTAAAGGAAATTGTTTAAGATTTTGGATTTTTTTCCCCCCAGACTTTGGAATGTTTGTACATACAAGATACCTCAGTGATGAGACCTAAATCCTAGCACAGAATTTATTTATGTTTCATATGCACCTTGTGTGCATTGTCTGAAAGTCATTTTATTTTATTTTATTTTATTTTTTTGGTACCAGGGATCAAACTCAGGTCCTTGGGCTTGTGAGGCAGGCACTGCAACCACTGAGCTAAATCCCCAGCCCTGAAAGTCATTTTATAAAATACATTTAGTACGTGTACTTTGTAGTACTGGGGATTGAACGCAGGGGCTTCTCATTGAGCTGTATCCCTAGCATCTCTCTGCCTCTTACTTTTTCCCACATTTTATTGTGAGACAGGTTCTCACTAAGTCACTAAGTTGCCCAGGCTGGGTTTGAACTTGTGATCCTCCTGCCTCAGCTTCCCAGCGTGTTGAATTACAGGCCTGTCCTGCCACACCCAGCTGCCCTTGTTTTTTGACTGTGACTCATGCTATGAGGTTAGGTGAGGAATTTTCCACTGTGACGTCATGCCAGTGCTCAAAAATATTTGGATGTGGAGCACTTTTGGAGTTGGGTTTCAGGTTAGGGAGGCTCAGCCTGCCCTTGGTGTTTTCTCGTTGACAGCGACTGTAGTGAAGTCTTCCAAGTTTGTGCTTTCATCCTGCAGCCTAGCACTGCCCCAGAACTTGTGCTAGATAGAGCAGAGTGCAGCTATGCCTGTGAGATGTTCACAGCAGCGTTTTGCACCTAGACTCCCTGCTCTGCTGGCGTCTGTTCCCCACTCCCAATTCCCGGGAGCAAGTTCATGGAGGGTGGTGTTTGACCTTCCCTTCCCCTGCACATTCACTTTCGCTCAGGCCTTGCCCACCTACCTGTCCCCCTTACTTTAATCATGTTCCTGCTATCTCCTGTTCTGGGCCACCTGGTTCTCCCTCCTTTGTGACTTGGGAACCACTTGTCTGCCCACTTCTGCTCCTTCTTAGCCTTTCCTTCATCCTCTGCTCTGTGGCTGCAGAGGCCACCAAAACCTGTAAGTTGGGCCCCATTATTCTGCCTAAACCCCACAATGGTTCCTCATTGCACTTCTCACCTCAGCCCTGCACGGTGCACCCAGCCTCACAGTCCGGCTTTGTTCTGGACCTCTCCCCCTTGCTTGCTGGGCTCCAGCTTCACCAGGCTCCCATCAGTCCCCTGGAGGTGGTGCCACAGGGCTCTTGCCTATGCAGTTCTGGAAGTAATTCCTCCCTGTCCTGTGCCCAGCACCTGTTCCTCATCCAGCTGGTGCACAGTTGTCAGCTCTTCACAGTAGCCTCTGGGCACTCTCCTTGTCCCTCTCATGGTCCCCAGCCCTTCCTGCAGGGCACAACACTGTCTGTAGTGAGTCAGCTCTGTGTGTGTTTGTGTTTAATGTCTATCTCCTCCACCAGACGCTGAGCAGCATGTGGAAGAGGCCACAGCAGCACTGCGTATCTGCCTCTGTTTCTGATATAGCCCTCATGCCTGCACCTGATGGCCTCATTCAAGTGCTGTGACTTCCTTTAACCAGCTTCTTTGGCTTCTGGAGCTAAAGGAGCATATTGCTCATGATCTATTTGAGGGAATGTCACATGATAGTGCTTTTTTTGTTGTTGTTGTGGTGCTGGGGATTGAACCAAGAGCCTCATGCATGCTGGTTAAATCCTGTACCACTGCTCTACATCCTTAGCCTTATTTAAAATTTTATTTTGAGACAGAGTCTTGCTGAGTTGCCCAGCCTAGGCTTGAACTTGTGTACCTCCTACCTCTGCCTCCTGAGTAGCTGGGATTACAGGTGTGCACCACCTCATCCATGTTTGTTGTTTTAAAGAAATCCAAGAGGCTGATTTAGGCGAGTGTTTTCATCTGCACCAGAAGCTGACTCAGCAGCATGTTCTAGAACCCATTGCCAGCCAATGTCTCCTACAGGTGTCAGTGGCAGTTGTGGGCATCAGTGCTTATGTTTTGAGTGATGTGCCTGCATGTGGTGTGCAGCCATTTCCTGTTATTTCTGGGCCTGGTCAGCTCTATTTTTGCTAACTGGAAGATGCAGGAGGCCCCACAGCATGGGGGTGGTGAAGAAGTGGAAGCTGAGCCTTGTTCCCTTGTCCCCTCTTCCCCTTGTCCCTCACTGCGCCTGGACCCCCCACCCAAGAGAGCAGCAGATATTAGGGACACCAGAGGCCCAGGGCTTCCTTTGCCTGCAACGTTACCTGCTTTCCAAATCTTGGGCCCAATGGGTGTGCACAGTGAAATGTGCCTCTGTGTGTGTGTGTGTGTGTGTGTGTGTGTGTGTGTGTGTGCATGTGCGTGCGTGTGTATGCATATACCTCTCCCTACCCCATTGTTCCTGAATCATTGTGTGAGTTGCTTTGAATGTGAACTTACTCTTGTTTCGGGACTCAAATCAGATGACCTTTGGCAAGAATTGACCTAGAATCTGTATCTCCTCAGTTTCTTCATTTGCAAAGAGAGTAAGATAACAGCCCACAGGGAGCAAGGGTGCGTGCTGTACACTACCTGCATGCACCAAGGCATCCCGGGGACAAGCATCAGCAAGAGGTAGAATGATTAGCATCTGCTTTTATGTCTAATTGGGTAACTGGTTGACACATTTTTTTTTGAAATATTGAGAATTTTCATCTAAACTATATAATTATTAATATTACAATATAGCCTGCAGAATTTAACTCCATTTTATTTTGTTTTCCATGAAAAGGCCTTTATTGTTCACATAAATGACTCTACCTTATTTTATTTTCTTACTTTTGAGATGCTGGGGATTGAACCCAGGGCCTTGTGCATGCTAGGCAAGTGCTCTGCCACTGAGCCACACTAGCCCCAGCTGCCTTATGTTTTTTTTTAAAGTGTATATCCTTTTATTGATAAATTTTAGGTATATAATATAATGACATACATCATTGGAAATTTGCACCTTTACATACCCTCTTGGTTCTTATTTTTTCCCCCTTCCCATGCCCTCCCTTCGACCCCTCTATCCCTCCCTATTTACAAAGACTTTGTTTCCTTTTTTTCATTTTCTCATATTAATTCCATCCCCTTCTTTCCTTTCCCCTACCCTTCCCAGTTCCCCTTCCCTTTTGCCCCTTTTCTTCCTATTTCACATTATCTATTATACCTTTTAGTCCTTATTTACACTTTCAGTTTCTCACACTAGAGAAACTATTTGGTATTTACACATGTGTGTCCTATTTATTTCACTTAAGAGTATCGCCTCAATGTGCATCCATTTAGCAATAAATGTCTCTAATTTATCATTTTTTATGGCTGGGTACTACTCCATTTTATTAAAAAAAATTATACAGTCTCCAGTTGATGGGCAATTGGGCTGCTTCCAAGTTTTATCTATTACAAACTGTGGTGCTATGAACATGGGTGCACATATATGGCTGTGGTATGAGTCTTTTAATTTTGGGGGGAAGATACCCAGCAGGGGAACAGCTGGGTCAAATGGGACCTCTAGCCCTAGTCCTTTGAGGTATCTCCATACTGATTTTCACAGTGGTTGCACCAGTCTGCACTCCCACCAGCAATGGAGTAGGGTTCCTTTTTCCCCACAATCCCACCAGCATTTGTTATTGGTTGATTTCTTGATAGCAGCCATTCTTTCTGGAGTGAGATGGAATCTCAGTGTTGTTTTCATCTGCATCTCTCAAATGACCAGTGATGTTGATTTTTTCATATGTTTATTTGCCATTTCTACTTTTTTGTGTGAGAAATGTCTGTTCATTTCAGATGCCCATTTTTGGATTGTGTCTTTAAATTTGAGTGCCTTATGTTTAATGTGTCTTGCTTCTGTAGGCAAATTGGTAACAGGAAAGCAAAGAGTCTCCATGTATTGATGAAAAGCACTTACTTGTGTCTTTACTACCAAGAAACTATAATCTGTCTTGTTTCTTGTTTTCCTCCCATGAAAATACACTTACAAGAGTGATGTAGGTGACTATAGGGAAGTATGAAAGCAAATACTTCATCCTGTTACCTTTTCCTCGACTCAGTGCCCTATTGCTCTCAATTTCCTCCTCCTCTCATGCTTTGCTTTTGTGAAGCTATTCTGTCTGTTTCCTTTCTATCTTCTAGATCTTTGCTTGTGACTCTAACATTCCATTCTGCTCATTTGGTGGAACCTGGGGCAGAGAAGATGCCCGAGCCACCCCTATGTTGTGGTGTTGGAAACTTGCCGTCCACAGCTTCATCGCCCAACAAGCTGGGAAGCCCCTCTGAGGAAGCAACTGTATCTTCCTCTTTGATTTCTTCCTTCCGCAATGAGGTCCTTTAGCTCGACATGGGGATTCTGTGAAGAAGGAATTTGCATTGAAACGTTATTTCAAAATCATGTCATTTAGAAAAAGAAAAGGTCTTTTTTACAATTTTTTGAGTTCTGAGAGTGATCTTTTTTTTTTTTTTGGTACCGGGGATTGAACTCAGGACCTTGTGCTTGCCAGGCAGGTGCGGCACCACTGAGCTACATCCTCAGCTCTTACAATTTTTTTTTCTGTTTTTTTTTTTGGTACCGGGGATCGAACTCGAGTCCTTGTGCTTGTGCAACAGGCGGCAAAACCACTGAGCTAAATCCCCAGCCCTCTTACAATTTTTTGAACTACAAGTCTAAGGAACTTTGACTGTTAAGTGGAAAATACTGAGAACACATAGTATGTAGTGACTAGGAATAAGAGTAATACTGAAGAATAATTTGAATGTGCTTGCTGTAGAATTTGTGCCAGTTGGGACAAATGTCTGTGTCTTCCAATGAATAGTTTGCTGATCAGTTAACTTAGCAAAAAAAGTAATTATGTACTTAGTTTGTGTGTGAACTTGTGGTCGTTATGAGTGTCTATAGGCTGTTGTTTAATTCTGTGACACATCACCTGGTGGCACAAGTCTTCCAAAGTGATCTCTAACTCAAGACACTTCCTGTGCCAAAGTAGTGAATTTGGGCACATTTCAGCTTTTGCTGGGTGCAGTTCTCTGAGCTAACTGTGGCTCTTGGTCATTACAGATGTTTAACATGAAGCCATTGCACATCGTGTTTCCCTCCCGAGCAGACCCTGAGAGCCCCGTCATCGACCTGGACCTTCACCTGCCCTTGCTGTGCTTCCGGCCCGAGAAGGTGCTGCAGGTACAGCTTATGCTTGGTGATTTCATGGGGCATCCAAAAGCATTGCTTATCAGAGACTGGCATACACTACAGAAATATATATATGTATTTGCTTAGCACCAATATTCACTACAGGGCACAATGTTTGCAAATAAAACATTTTGTGAGATCTTGGTGGCTTTATTTTGGCAAATGGAGTGGGGAGCCCAGGGCAGAGGCTATACTCTGGGTCACTGAATGTTTGAAGTTTGCTGTACCGGATTGGCAGCTTCTGAACAATACTGTTGGTCCCCCCAGATCCTTTCCTGCCTTCTAACGGAGCAGCGGATTGTGTTCTTCTCCTCGGACTGGGCCCTGCTGACGCTCATTGCGGAGTGTTTCAGGGTCTACCTTCACCCCCTGCAGTGGCAGCACACCTTTGTGCCCATCCTGTCGGGCCAGATGCTGGATTTTGTCATGGCTCCTACATCTTTTCTCATGGGCTGCCACCTCGACCACTTTGAAGAAGTCAGCAAGGTTAGTTATAGAATGCTTGATGTGGAGCGTTAAATTCCTGTGAGTCTATTGTGAGGACAGTGGGAAGTGACTTTTGAAAGTGTGGGCACAAGGCACTTGTTCCATCCCCAGTGTCCAAAACGAAAACAAAAACAAAAAAAGGAAAAAAGAAAGTGTTGTGCACAGGGATAGAGTACACTGTGCTGAGGAGGGTTTGCTTCAGTTTTTAAGCGCTTGTTGAGTTCCAGGCTCTGTGTGTATCCCAGCTCCCCTCCCCTAGATGACCTTGGGGTATATTCAAGGCTACAGCATTGTGAGTCCTGGAGCCTGTGGGTCTGCAGATGCAGGCAGCTCAGTTGACCCTAGAAGACTCAGTGAGGAGAGTGTAGGTGTTGAAGCCCCCGGAGGCTGAGTTCCAGTCAGCCTCTGCTGCTTACTTGTTTGTAACCTTGTGCAGTTACTTGCCCTTGCCCAGCCTGATTCCTTGTCTGTGAAATATGACAAGGGCCTGTCCTTCTGAGAAGGCTTGGAGCTGAGGAAGATTCTGTGTCCCGTATGTTGCTGGGTGCCTGCCTGGGGTTTGGTAGGTGGCAGCTCCATTGTTATTGCTACATACTTTCTAGTTTTTTTTCTTTTAATTCAGCTTTTGTGGTTTGTTGCAGTTACAGACTTTGTTCTTAGAAAAATGCAAGTCCATGCAGCCTGTTCCTTATGTGTTAGACGGGCTCATGACCTTGCTGAATTTAGTGGCTATTTACTGTCATATGGCTGACCCACAACAAAGCACTGAATCCCTTCTTTTTCTAGTTGTAAAAGGACAGCGAATGTGCCAGCCTCACTCTTAGGATGAAAATCACATGAGCAACAGAACAGTACCTGGCATATATTAAGTGCTTACTAAGTGGTAGCTGTCATTACTTTTGATGCTGATTGGAAATGGCATAGATTTGAATGGTTATCTGTTCCCGATATATAATTATTGTGATAATACTAACAGGCAGTATGCAGATTGAATTTGGTTTTAATAAATACTTCTTTTGGCTAGATGTGGTGGCACATGCCTGTAATCTCAGCTACTCAGCAGCCTGAGCCGGGAGGATTGCAAGTTCAAGGACAGCCTGGTCAACTTAGTGAGACCTTGTTTCAAAATAAAATTTTAAAAAGGGCTGGGGATGTAGCTCAGAGATAGAGTGCTTGCCTCACATGTACCATGTTTCAATCCCAAGTACTGTAAAAACAAACAAAAACTCCAGACAAACAAACAAGCAACCCAAACGGCTTTATTGCGATATAATTTATCTGCTACAAAGTTTAACTGATTACTTTGCCTATTCTGGACATTTCCTATAAGTGGACTCATTCAACATGAATCTGGCTTCTTTCACTTAGCACCACATTTTTGAGGTTCATCTATATTATAATATCTATCCCAATTTTATTGCCAAACAGAATTCCACTGTGTGATTCTGCCATACTGTAGTATAGTTGACAGGCAGCCATCAACTTGGTGACAGCCTGTGGCTGTTTGGGTTGTTTTCTCCTTTTGGCTCTTACAAATAAGGCTGCTGGGAACACTGTTGTACAAGTTTTTGTGTGGACTTAGGTTTTCATTTCTCTTGGGTACAAATGAAATGAGCAGAATTGCTAGATCCTGTGGTAACTCTGTGTCTAATCATTGAGGAGCTGCCAGACTGCTTGACAATGCAGCAGCCTCATTTTACATTCTCACCAGTGGGTAAGAGGTTCCAGTTTTTCTGCATCCTTGGCAGTGCTTATTATCATCTGTCTTTTTGATTTCAGCTCTCCTGGCGGGTGGGAACTGGAGGCTCACTGTGGTTTGCCTGTGCATTTATTTCCCAGTGACTAATGATGTCGAGCATCTTTTCATGTGCTTACTGGCAGCTCTAAGGGTAGGTTTATGTTTAACTTTTTTCTTATTCTAATTTTATTTCTTAAATTTTTATTAGTACATGTTTCCAGTACATAATGTTTACAGTCCTTGCGTGGAGGTCATACCTGTACGTAACACATCTTAATGCCTTTTTTCATCCCCAATCCCTTCTCTCCCTCCACCTCCCACTATCTCTTGATTCCCTTCCCATTCGAGAAAGATCTATCTTCTTCTTCCTATCTTTTATTTTACTCTTTATTTATATTTTGGGTTTCTAAT
>NW_004624735.1:15067464-15200761 GCF_000247695.1 Heterocephalus glaber | reverse complement strand
TCCTTCCACTGCATCTCTGGATCCCCCACCCTGTTTCCTGTCCTCTGTCTTTTATTTTTCTTCTTCAATTATTTGTAATTTGGGTTTCTAATATAAGAAAAACCATGTAATATTTAAACTTGTATATCTGATTTATTTCACTTAACATTATTGTCCCAAGGTGCATCCATTTTCCTACAAATAACTCAAATTTATCTTTCTTTATGGAGAGTAGTACTCCCATTGTGTGTAAATACCACATTTTCTTTATCCATTCATCTGTTGATGGACATATAGGCTGCTTCTAAGATTCAGCTATTTATGAGTTGTGCTGCTATAAACATGGGTATGCATGTATCACTGTAATATGATGTCTTTAATGCTTTCAGGAAGATACCTAAACGGGAATAGCTGGATCAAATGAAATTTCTAGTTTCAGTTTTTTGATCCCCACTGCCTCAGCAGCATTTGTTACTTGATTTCTGGATCATAGCCATTCTTTCTGGAGTAAGAAGGAAACTCAGTGTTGCTTTAATTTGTGTTTCTCTAATGGTCAGCGATGTTGGACATTTCTTCATGTGTTTATTGGCCCTTTGCACTTCTTCTGTGGTGTCTATTCATTTCACTTGCTAATTTTTTGACTGGGTCTTTTTTGGGGGGAGTTTAACTTTTTTGAGTTGTGTAAATATTCTAGATCGGTGATGGTGAATCTTAGAGTTTTCAGTGGTACAAACAGCCTGCCGTGGCACGTGTGCCATGAGTTCACCACCAGTATTCTAGATATTAGCCCTCTGTCTGAGGAATGGCTGGCAAAAGATTTTTTCCCATTCTGTAAGTTGTCTCTTCACTCTACGGGTTGTTTCTTTTGCTGTGCAGAAGCTTTTTGATTTGTTATGACCCGATTCCTTTATTCTTGGTACTATTTCCTGTGGAATCAAGGTTCTGTTTAGAAAGTCCTTTCCTATGCCTGTGACTTCAAGAGTTTTACCTATTTCATCTTCTAGCAGGTTAAGTGTTTCTGTTTTAACATTTAGGTTTTTTGATCCATTTTAATTTAAGTTTATTACATGGTGAAAAATACGGCTCTGGATTTAATCTTTTGCATGTGAATGGCCAGTTTCCCCAGCACCATTTATTAAAGAAGCTATCTTTCCTCCAGTATATATTTTTTGGCCCCTTTGTCAAAGATCAAATGTGTTTAGGGTTGTCTCTGTGTCCCATGTTTCTGTTTTGTTGATCCTTATATCTGCTTTTGCGACAGCACCATGCTGTTTTTATCACTGTGGCTTTGTAATATAACTTCAAGTCTGGGATTGTGATACCTCCTGCTTTTCTCTCATTACTCAGGACTGCTTTTGCTATTCTGTATCACTTCTGGTTCCATGTGAATTTTAGGATTGTTTGCCCCAGTTCTGTGAAGAATGCTGTCTGTAGTCTAGGTGCTTAACTTTTTATTTTGAAGATTTTATTTATTTATCTTTTGAGACAGGGTCTCGCTATGTGGTTTAGGCTGACCTTGAACTCATTGTGTAGCCCAGGCTGGCCTTGAATTTGTGGTGATCCTCCTGTCTCAGCCTCCTGAGTGCTGTGATTACAGGTGTGCACAACTATACCCAAATATTTTGAAGATTTTAAGTGTACACTGAAATTGAGAGAGGAATACAGGTGGATGCCAGTGTACCTTGTTGTCTTCTGTAGCCTGATGCTGGCCTATTGCTAGACCGTGTGTCCTCCACATTTCCCTTTTCCTGGGGGTTTAATATGTTTATGACAGGGCTGTAATTTGTATGACTTGCTGCTGGGTGGCTCTGAGATACTGGTAGTAAATGCCTGACTGACCCACCAGGTGGCATGGGACAGTCCCATCGGGTGGTACAAACTGCCTGATGGAACTGTCATGCATATATCACTGGTGGTTCAAGCCGGCGGGATGTATTAAAACAAATCTCCACCTCTGGGCATTTGCTCAAGTGTCCAGGAGGTGGGAGGTGCTAGGTTGGGCCTGGTCCCTCCTGTGAAAGGGCAGGCATTCTTTCTATGTTCTTCTAAAGCCAGTGATTCACCAGGGGAAAAACACACTTTGGGAAAGGGCCATTCAGGGCTCTGTGGAAGGAATAGAAAAACGTCACCCAGTGCACTTTGTGGACAAGAAAAAATAAGCCATCCTCTGAAGTTTAAAGTTGTTTTCCTTTTTTAGTCATTGGGGAAAGAACCATCTTGTTCCAGACTCCTAAGGAGGGAAACTTTTTTGGCATGTTTACTTAACAATTCTAGTCAGCACTCACGCAGGAAACTCACTTCATGAATTATTTGCTCTGGGAGATTCCAGGAGCCACAGTTACTCCTAACTGAAAGCATTTTGGGTTGGTTTGTGTGTTTGTGTTGCTGGCTGGTGGTGGGACCTGCAGAGGGAGCTGGGGGTGATCCTGTACCACGTCTGCCCATAGCCCTTGCAAAGGCCTGGCATTGACTCTTTCAGAGGTCACTGTGTGCTGCTGGCTGAACACTGTTTGCCTTGTGAGACTTGGGGCCAAGAGGATACTGGTGTTTACACATAGTGTTTCATTTGTCACCTGGAATGAGGCAGGGCTCAGGATGAAAGGCAGGAGTGGTGCATTGCATTCTGGAGCCTAGAGTCCCCAGAACTCTAGTGAAGCACTCATTCTGTGTGTATTTTGGTGTGGATAAGACTTTACAAATAATCTATGTGCATATTTCAGAAATTCTCTGTGTGTGTGGTCACTTAGCCCGGGACCCTGGGGGGCAGAGCTGGCTGGGCATTGAATGCCGGTGGTGCACTTAGTGGAGGCCTGGAATATCCCCCAGGACACTATGAAGTAGCACATGCAGTGTTTGTACCACAGTCAGTGAAAACTTGACACCACACATTGGAAACTTAACTTAAAGAGAAAAGCATAAAGGGCCAGGGATTTAGCTCAGTGATTTCACCGCCTGCTGCGCAAGCACAAGGACCCGAGTTCGATCCCCGGCACCAAAAACAGAAAGAGAGAAAACCATATGGTCTGTTCCTACAGTGGAATAGTCAGCCTGAACAGGAGGGGGAACTCTGACCCATGCTACAGTACAGATGAACCTTGGAGATACTCTGCTCAGTGACACAAGACAAATACTGTATGATTCCACTTAGATGGAGTCCTTAGAGGAGTCAAACTAGAGGAGACAGAAAGTAGCATGGTGGGTGCTGGGGGCTAAAGGGAAGAAGGAATGGGGAGTTCATGCTAGTGGCTACATAGTTTCAGTTTAGGAGCAGGAGAAAATTTTGGAGATGGATTGTGGTGAAGGTTGCACAACTGTGTGAATGCAATCCACAGTAATGTAGTTACAGAATGTAATTAACAGTATTGAACTGTACACTCAAATAGTAAATAGTATGTTAGTATATTTTACTTCAATAATGAAAAATAAGAGAAAGGCACATTGAATCAGATTTATCCTATTGGTATAACTCATGGTATAGTTCACATTTTTTGTAGAGATAATATAAAGATATATGTGCATATTAGAGTAATTTTTGGCACTACTAGGAATCATATGTTAGAATAATTTAAATAATGATACTATCAGTGAGTGAAAAATGCATTCTTGTGTTTCTAAAGGTATGCACAAATTCAAAGATTCTTACATCAACCTTTATTTTGCAGGAAGCTGATGGTTTAATTCTCATAGATATTGATCATGGAAGCATCACATGCTCTAGGTCCTCAGACAATGACATGGACATTCCGGACATCCCTCTCCTGGTGGCACAGATGTTTATTCAGAGGTAACAGGAAATAGTATGTGTTTGAGAACATCTTTGTTTAAATCCTGTGTTTGCTACTGTGACAGTCTTTTTCCAATTTTATATTGTTGATAGTTGTTTTCTATATTTAGATTTTGGAAATTATTTGCAAATATTTTTAAAGAAAAGGGATTTATCTGTATTCCAATTTTGTCTAAATACTAATTATGGCTGAACAGTCTAGGAGCCGTCACTTCTCCTACTCTCCTGATCCTTGGCCCTGTGCCTCAGGGTCCTGTACTGTTATCTCTTGTCATTCATTAGATAGGTGTTGAATACCCATTAAATGCTGGAATTGGGCAGGACTATACAGTAGTGACAGAACGGTGGAGGCCCTGCTTTGGGATACTCAGTCCAGGGGACCTTGTGGATGTGACCTTCTCTCACCTCCCCTGGCAATCTGTTGGTGCTCTTAATTTTTCAAATCTAGTTTTATAGATGTTTACACTTTTTTTCATCTCTTTTACTAAGCTTCATTGGCCTAGATCAGGTGTCAGCAAACTTCTAAAAATGACCATGATATATTTTAGGTTCTGGGGCCCTGGGGTCTCTGCTGTGGTACAGATGCTGGGCAGGACTTTCCTCCTGAGTGGTGGAGGGAGGTTATTCATTGGTCATGGCAGGCTGTGGTGTGTGCTGTGGTGTCTGGCTGTAGCCCTGGGGGATGTCAGCTCAGGCTGAGCAGGACGGCTAGGTGCAGCAGCATGGGCCTCTCTTGGGGTTGTTTGTGCAGCACCTTTTCCCTTTGAGTTTTGTTTTTTGATTTTTTTTTCTTTGGTACTGGGGATTGAACTCAGGACCTTGTGCTTGTGAGGCAGGAAAGGTGCCACTGAGCTAAATCCCTGGCCTCTCCCTTTGAGTTTTTAAACAAAGGGTAGCAGGAGAGCTCCTGCTTGTCTGTCCTCATGACCTGTGGTCCAACTGCTGTCAGACCTTGCATGTGAGTTGTAGAAGTGATACTCAGTTCCTTTTAGGCTTTTGGCAATCAGCCCAGCCTTACTGGTGTTTGCTGACCCTGGGGCAGCTGTACGTAGGGTAGTCATCCTCACCTTGTCTTTTGTTGGGAGATCAGAAGACATCGAGCTGAAAGCTCAAGGTGCAGGGAGGAGGGTGGCAGTTTGTCCTGGCTTCCCTCCACATGGGTTTTCTCTCTTCTGACTCTCCTTGGTGTAGTTTGTTCCTTTTACCCAGGTGGTTTTTGCAAAGTATAGGATTCGAAATCTGAAATGCTCCAAAGTCTGAGACATTTGAGTGCTGACATGACAACACAAGTGGGAAGTTCTGCCCCTGACCTCATGTGATACATCAAAATGAAAAAAGTTTCATGGAAATACTGTACAGAATGGCCTTCAGTCTGTGTGTACAAGAAATAAGTGAAACATAAGTGAATTTCATGTTTGGGCTTGGGTCCCATCACTAAGATATGTTATTATGTACATGCAAATATCCCCTAATCTAAAATCTGGAAAACTTCTGGTCCCAAGCTATTTTTTATTTTTGTTTACAGTGTTGGAGATCAAACCCAGGGCCTCATGCATGCTAGGCCAATACTGTACCACTGAGCTACATGCCCAGCTGCAAGCATTTTGGATAAGAGATACTCAATCTGTATATAGGAGTACCACCTTTGTTATTGTTCCTTCCATCTCAAAAAAACTTAAAAGCTCCCCCAGAGCTCCAAGAAACAGCTATGATATAAGTGGAGGGGTAGGGCCAGGGATTTAGCTCAGCGGTTTTGCTGCCTGCTGTGCAAGTGCAAGGACCCAAGTTCGATCCTTGGTACCAAAAAAAAAATTAAAAAAAAAAAGTGGAGGGGTAGAGAGTGGGGGAGAGGGAGGAGGTATGTCCTCCCTTGCAGTGAGGGTGCAGGGTCACAGGGCTCCTCTTCCTGCAGCTGCGGGCAGTTTATTCTCAGGGCACCTGTGCAAGGTGTTCCATTGGAATTTGGACCTGTGTGAACTTGGAAGTCAAAACTTGAATCCTCCTTGCCCTGTTTACTTTCAGATAAGCAGGAGCTGCTTCCTCTGACTTTCAGAGTCATTCCAGAACTGACCTCTGCCAGCTTCTCAGGTGTTTGCTTTGCTGTCTGCATTGCTCGGATTCCAAAATACAAATGCATACGGTGTACAGGTTGGAAACAGGGTACATGACATGTGGTGTCTGATATAGGTTCATCACAGGGACTTTGTTTATAAACATGAACTAACCTGTGTGCTGTCCACAATGTATCTGTCTGTCCTGAGCTCTGAGCCCATAAGCCAGGTTGCAGTGCAGCTTCCCCAGTGTGAACTGGGGTGTGGTACACATCTGCACATGGGCATTTCTCCAGAAGGGCCGAGGGGCAGTGGCCTTTCCCTCCCAGCTTCCCTGGGAAGGCCTTGGCTCCTGCTTGTTCTCTTTGCCCTTCTGTCTTTGTCTCTTTCATCAGAAGTATACATTTGTTGTGGCTTCTTTGCTGCTGCCGACTTCCCTGGAGGACTTTCTGGGACGGGGACCTGGCACAGAACTCTGCGCTTAGTGTGGGATGGGAGGGAAGGACTGCATTTTGGGGGTGCAGGGAGTGGACTGCCTTCTCCCCAAGACCTGATTATTCCTGTATGAGGGAGGACAAGGACTCCAGCATCCTTGATGCAGGCGAGTTGGTCACATATCCTTCCCTACTGTGCTGTCCGTCCTGTGATCTTCTGGATCACAGGCTGGTTTGGGGCTGACAAACAACAACATGGCCGTTGCCTGATCAGGTGGGCCAGCCAGGCCTGGGGATGTCCTCAGCAGCAGCTTCCCAACACATCAGAAGTGGCTCCAGAGCCTCTTGCTGACCACTTAGCCCTGGCCTCACAGCTTTCCCCTGGCTTGGAGCCACACTGGCCTGGCAGGCCCGCTGTGCCCACAGTAGGGCTTTTGGTGACTGTGAACCCCTCCTCTGCTGCCCCCATCTTGCCTTTCACATTTCAAGTTCAAAGTCATCTCTTGGGAGAACTCATCTCCACCCAGTCTGACCTTTTCCATGTGCAGCCCAAGGCCCTGTTTGGATTCTCTGCCTGATCACCTCATTGTTTCTTGTTTTGTGATTAATTATCTGTTTTTCTGTTTCTTCCCCCTTGCATGTAAGCTCAACACAGGCAGAGGCTTTGGCTCAGTCAGCATCCAGAACCAGGCTTGGTACAGAGTAGGTGCTTAAGGAATATCTGTGAAACAAATGTGTATTGGTTGTCTTTTTTTGGGGGTACCGGGGATCGAACGCGGGTCCTTCCGCTTTCGAGGCAGGCAGCAGAACCACTGAGCTAAATCCCCACCCATGTATTGGTTGTCTTTATTTTGCTTATTTAGAACCACAGACTGGGGAGGTGCAGTGGCTCATGCCTGCAATCCTATATAGGTGGGAGGCTGACATAGGACAATTGTAGATTGGAAGTCAGCTTGGGCAACTTATTAACACCATACCTCAAAAAAATGGTGGCGCCATGCTTGCCTGACAAGCACAAAGTCCTGAGTTTGATCCCTGGTACTCCCCCCAAATTTGTTTTTTAAAGGACTGGGGATGTAGCTCAGTGGTTCTGGCGCCTGCTTCCCAAGTGAAAGGTCTGAGTTCAATCCCTGGTACCAAAAAAATAAAAATAAACCTTACAGATTTGCTCGTTGGTGTCCAAAGTCCCTCTCATAACATGGCCTTGGGTAGTATTAGAAAGGCCAGGCCTTGTGACTGTGGTGACTTGGGGTTCGCAGATATAACTGTGCCTCCTTGATTCCAAATGAGGACCTGCACATGAGCCAGTGGTGGGCACCTGCTGGTGGGTCACAAGTGATGACACCCAAGACATTAGGTGTAGGCACAAGGAGCACCTGATCCCACCTGAGTTGGGGATGTCAAGAGAAGCTGCTGGGAGTGCTGTGATTGTTCCTTCCTGCAGCCCTTGCTGGCTGGTTAAGATGCAGCCTCTGCAAAAACCCTCACGTATCCCAGAATGGGTGCACACTAGCCAGGCAGTGCCCACTGTTGGAATGACTCTCTGGGATTAAAAATGTACAAGGTCCAAAGATGTGTGTGCTGTGTGGAGGAGACTACTCTTCCAGCTTCTGATGCGTAATGATTGCCTGCCCCCTGAGTGATTGACAGGTATACAGAGCATCCTGAAGGGCTCACCTACCTGCAACAGTGGCTGTGACTGGTAAGCTGTCATGGGGTTGTGCTCCATGATGCAAGCTCATCTGCTTCCTTCCAGGGTCCAGAGCCTCCAGCTCCATCCTGAGCTGCACCTCGCCCACCTGAGCTCCAGTACAGATCTGAATGAGGGCCGTGCCCGCCAACGAGCCTGGCAGCAAACACTCAACTCCCGCATCCAGCACATCACTCTGCAGCTGCTTGTGGGCATCTTCAGGTACCTCAAGGGGCATGCCTGGCATCTGGGAGAGGCAGCTTGCCTGTGGCACTTCAAAGAAGCTGGCCCCAAAGCTCAGACCGCTGAGACCATCTGACAATATGAGAGGCCCTGTCCCTGCCAAGCCTTTCCCTGTCATCACCATCAGCAGGTTTATTAAGAGCTGGGTGTTTTCATTCTGACCTTGGCTTGCATCCTCCTGGTTGTTCTCCCCTGTCAGTGGCCATGTGGATGGTTGGCTGCTTTGAGGTAGCGTCCAGAGGAACAGTCACAGACCTGCTAGAAAAGCTTGTCAGTGAAGGTGTACACTGGCCAAGGGCTCAGGGTCAGTCCAGGGAGGACCCTGTACCAAGAGGCCTGTATCTAGGGGGAAGGGACAGGCAGGTCATTTTTGTGTGACACAAAGCAGAAAAGGGAGCTCCTAAAGTAGCCTCCAGATCAGACAGGGCACTGCAAGTTTGGCACCTGGACAGTTTTCTTCTTTCCTCTCATCCTGTAGTTACCATTGCGAAAAGTCTGTTAGCATTGGAGCTAGAACTGGTTAGGTAGACTAGTAGTGTGTATCTCCAAGAGACACAGTGCAGAAATTGAGTTGCTATTTCTGGCTTAAATGTACTGTCATTTAAGGATTATATTTCAACTTGGGTAATTTTTAGGCCTTTTCTTTCTTCCAACTCTTTCTTCTCTTTCTCTTGCAGTGTTCTTTCCCCCTTCTTGCTGCTCTCTCCCTGAGTCCATAGCAAAGGAGGCACCCAACTCCAGCTCTGGTCCATTCTGCAGGGCCCTCTGCTCAGGAAGGCTGAGCACAGAGCCTGCCAACTTGCCAGGACTCTGCATGATTATTTCAAAACTGAAATGTTAATGGCTTTGTTCTTTTGATGTCTTTACTTACATAAATCAAATGATTTATTAGGAAAAAATGGGATGGTGTATTTCAGACAGATTATGTTATCTCTTTGCTCATAGCAGTGTAATTAACATGGTCCTGAGTATTATTTTCCTTTTGTTCTTTGAAGTTTTTCATGATCAAGGTGGTTGTCATTTTTTAAAAAACACTTTACAAGACCAACGAGTTGATTCAAAAAGCAGAAAATGTGATTACAGATTATAAAATATTATGTCCCCTAGATGGAATAATTTTTTTCCCCTCACAATGGAAGATAAACACAGAACATACCATGCACTGACTGTGCCCTCTAAGGTCATTGATCCTATTTGTTGAAGATTACTTTAGATGTGAGAGATTGTATGTCAAAAACCTATGGGTTTATAATCACAAGGGAATGGGGTGTAAGGGGGGAGGAGATTTGTCCAGGGCAGGCTGGTGGCTAAGTGGGGTCAACACTTAGGGAGATTGTCTACTCCCTGGGTCCCCCTTGAACTTAGCGTCATTCTCAGATAAGGGTTGATTATTGAGTCTTAATTGCATGACAAGCTAGGGGCTCTCCTGGAAGAGGCCAGTGACACTGTCTTCCAGGGGTCCATCCTAGCTGGAGAAAGTTTGCTGACCATGCAGTCCACCCAGACCCTCACATTTTGGGGATAAGGATAATCTCTCTGAAGAATAGGTTTGCCATGTGTATTTCTTGTCCTCATTCTTCTGCTGCTAAAAGCAGCATGTTTTTCATATGTTTAAAGTGATTTAGCACTTAGACTGCCCTTTCTTTGACAGGGAGGTGAAGAATCACCTGAATTACGAACACAGGGTGTTTAACAGTGAGGAGTTTCTCAAAACAAGAGCCACGGGGGAGCAGCAGTTCTATAAGCAGGTGAGAGGTGTGGACTTGGGCAGTCTCACCTGTGTTCAACCTATTTTACTTTTCTGTGTTTAAACATTTTCAAAAATAAGCTTTTATCAAGATCTGTTAATATTTTGTGTTTTCTTGTCCTAAGGGTTTGTTTTTACATGGTTCCTTTTGATCCTTTGGCTAGCTCTGTTTTTCTAGTACATTTTTGGTGTACATCATATTTTCATTCCTTGTGGGGAACTGATACATGTACCTATTACATCTTAATTTCTTTTTTCATCCTCTTTCTCTTCAGCTTTTAGAGTATAATTTGCATATAATAAAATGCACCTATTTTTAATGTGGAGTTTGACGCACTATGACAAATGTGCCTACTTGTGTAACAGTGTCCTCAATCTGGACATCAGACATTTCTGTCATCCCCAGTGCTTCCTGTGGTTCTTCGGAGTCACCCTTTCCTTCCCCCAGGCCCTGGAAACAGGTCGGGCTCTTTCATAGTCCCATGCCAGCATCATCTTAGCTGAGCTCTCTGGCTCAGTCCCTTGGCCTTTGGGAATGACCTCGGGCTCTCTCAACAGTTGCTTGCTGTTATTGCTAATGCCAAAGAATTCCCAGTGTTAGGGCAGAGCACACTCTGTTTTTCTGTCTGTCTGTTCATGAGCATTTGGGTGTTTTCAGGCTTTTTGGGGGGAGGGGGAGTGGCACTGAGGATGGAACCAGGACTTCTCACTGAACTACATCCCCAGCCCTTTTTATTCATTTAACTTTTTATTTTGAGACAGTCTTGTGAACTTACAGTCCTCCTACCTCACAGCCACTGAGTAGCTGAGGTTACAAGCATGCACCACCGAGCCCAGCTGGGTTTCAGTTTTTGTCCATTGCAAAAAGTGACATCATAGCCTTTAATGGCTCATGTCACTTGCAGAACCTCTCTGTCCCTGAGGGGTATGTTTTCACACCCCTGGGGTGGGCCAAGAGTAGCCTTTCGCAGGCAGTGTATAGTTCAGTCCCTCTGCTGTTGGTGTGTGACCCTGGCAGCTCCTGTAGGGCCCCTCTCTGGCCCAGGCTCTTCCTTCTTTCTGTTGAGAGCGTGAACCGCCCCTGCCCTCTGAGTTCAGGAAATTGGTTCATTTTCAACTTCCTGGACCTTATCTGACTAGTTCTGTGCAGGTTTGCTATGTCCAAACACATCCTGGGGACCCACTCCAGATATGTGGTCTCACGTGCCAAGCAGTTGGGTGGGTAGATGTGCACATTCTGCAGCCTGGGGAGGGTCGGGCCTGGAGGGAGACTTCTGAGCATCCTGGCACCTATGTGATGTTTAGCACCATGAGCCTGGCGAGGTCACCCGGAGCCAGTGTCAGGGAGGAGTAAAGGAACAAGCAGAGGAGAGGCTCAGACCTGGGCCTGCCAGGAAGTTGGGCAAGGGGTTCCAGCAAGGGAGCCAAGAAGATGCCAGGAATTAGGAGAAACACCTGGGGCAGGTGGTATGGAGGCAAGGGAGGAGGACAGAAGATAGCAGTGATCTCAAATGAAGACTGAGCGGTCACTGTTGTGACAGTGTGGCTCAGAGGCCAGCCATGGTGACCAGGACAAGTGGCTCTGTGAAGTGGTAGAGACCAAGCCATGGGTTTGGGAGTGAGACCTGGGTGACAGGCCTCGTGGGGAGTTTGTCTGCAAGGCTGTGTGGTGAGGGCCCTCCTACCTGGGGTTCCACCTGTCTCCTCTTCAAAAGGCCTCTCCCTCCACGGCAGCCTGAGGTGGCTTCCCCTGTGCCTCCCTGGAGACAGGAGACTTTGGAAAGTGTGGCCAGGCCAGTGCTCTTAAAATGCATCCTTCCTGTTTCCTCCCAGGTGACTACTGAGTATCCTGCTGATTCCTAAATGGAAGGACAAGTTTGCTTTCAACCTCTCTCCTTTCTTTTCCTTTATTTCCTTTCCCCTCTACCCTTAAGTGATTTCCCCCCATAATATGGTACATCATCACTTTGGAGAAATAAAGTAAAAAGACAAAGAAATTACCTATAGTCCCAGCAAGGATGACAGCACTGGAGAGACACGTTACTGCTACTGCAGACATGTGACTAGGGCCAGTTCTGCGTGCCCAGGGCACAGCCCGCACCTGAACAACCTTCATGCTCCTGCTACTGTGGCCAGCATCACCAGCTCTCTGCTGCTCTTCCTTCTTCTTTTCATCTTTCCGCTGTGTTTTTGGCATTTCTCTTGCTCTATGTACCAAGGGCTCCTCTGTTCGTGCGCATCCTGTCGGAGCTGCAGCCACCTGAGTGTGGGAGCACGGGGGCCGCTGTGCAGCCTGCTGTCCCCCAACTCACGGTGCAGGTGGGCAGAGCCGCAGACGGACCCCATGATGCTGTCACACAGGCTCATCCCACAGGGAGCATGGGGGAAAGTCAGGAACTGGAAATCAGGGCTCAAGGAAAATCCAGAACTCAGAGCTCCTGCCCTGTTTGGTAACCATGGTGTCTGGGCCTGGTTCTGGGATCTGGCAGTGCCACCGCTGAGCTCCAAGCCCCCTCTCTGCTGCTCTGCCCTGTGACCTTCCTGGCTCTCATGGTGATCTAGGGCCTAGCTGGGGCAGGTCCACCAGCTGGCTAAGCAGTGCTTCCGTTGTCATCTGCGCGGTCTCTTCCTGCCCTGTGCTTTTCTGCCCCATTCTGCACGTTTGGATCCTGCTTGGCCTTCTCTGGACCTCCTGGGCACCCTCTCCCTCTCCTCCTTGCCTGGGTTGGTGGCAGCTTGCAGGGAGGCTCATCTTCTTTAGACCACTTGCCCACATGCCATGGTCAGTAGAGAGCAGGTGTCTAGGGGAAACAAAGACACCGGTGTTCGAGAGTCCCCTTTATAGTGAAGACCCCGAAGGCCCTGAGTACCAGAGCCCAGCGGAAGTAGCCGATGCAGTGAGGGAAGGCAGACTGTGTTGTGGTGTGGGGCATAGGGGACACTTAGTGGGGAGTCAGTGGAGCCACAGATACTTACAGGCATAGCTGTTGTGGTGGCCAGATGGTTTAGGCTTTTGAATGTTTTGTGATTCTTCAAACACGGAGTGGCTACTTACCTGAGATCAGCAGGTAAAGACCTGGGGGATGCTCCTGGTAGGTTAGAACTAAATGTGGAAGCTCTCTGCTTTTAGGGACCTCTGTGCTGAGGAGCTGGTTCTGGTGGGGTCCTCAGTCTGTGGGGGCCGCTGTGGCCTTGAGCAGGGAGAGGAGAGAACCCTGAGCCCCGCATGATGCCCTCTTGCCATCTCCTGCAGGTTTTGGACACCTACATGTTCCATTCTTTCCTGAAAGCCCGGCTCAGCCGTAGGATGGACGCCTATGCACACATGGACCTCGACACCCAGTCCGAGGAAGACAGGTACCCTTCCTTGGCTTTTGCACATGACTCTGGTGACCAAAGTGCTCTGGTGGCATGGAGCACTTATTTGATAGAAAAGTGAGAGATTCAACAGGAAAACCCTGACATTTAGAAATTTTCAACAAGTTGGAAACAAACCCATGGGAGCACTCTGAGCATTCATTCCCAGCATTAGTGGGTCTGTGCTGTGCCCCGGACTCTGTCCACGCATGTTCTCCATCCTCAAATCTGCTCAGTTCTTCGTCCCTTCCTGAGGTTTTTCCTGACCACCTGGAACACACATAAAACCTGCATGGTGCCCTGTCTGTTTCTTGGACTCTGGGCTGTGCTGGGCCCACAGATATGCCATCTCCCCCACCTGCAGCACCAGGTGGGATTTAGGTAGCAGGTTGCCACCAGTGTGAGTGATTGTGGGCAGGGTTGCCCTGCACTGCTCTCTGCTCTGGATACGATGCCATGCTGATGCTTACTCCTCAATCGTTCTTGCTTCTCTAAAGTAAAGCTTTTTTTCAACCCTAGAATCAGGGGCATGCTTATAAGTCCCAGAAGGCCAACAGTGGAGAAGATGGCCTCGAGGAACCTGAACGCCACTCACAGGCGCATGGTGGTCAGCATGCCCAGCCTGCAGGACATCACCCTGCCTGAGCTGCCACCCAGGAATGCATCGCTTCGAATCATGGACACCACAGCATGCAGGACCAGCAGCCCAGGTGAGCAAGCCATGCCTCCTGGGTTCCGCTGTGGCAAGGCACTGAGGGGGAACTACAGCTGGTTTCCAGGGGAGGGAGTCGGTTTGTTTCGTTGTTTAGCAGCTTAATTATTTGCAATATGTTTAGAGCATTCATCTTGCAAACTGTAGAAAAGTATTCCTCATCACCTAGTGTCGGAGCAGAGGATAACAGGCATACACGGTGTGTAAGATACATGTTTGCATGTGTAAGTGCAGTGCGATGCAGCAGCTGCTAGGCCCTGCTGAATGCCAGGGACTGTCTAGAGGGGCCGGGGTGCAGAGCAGCCCTGGGCCTGGCCACCTTCAGCTGGCCATCCAAGGGTGGAGGCTCAGACTCCCCCTGGGGGCTAAAGCAGAGCCTTTGTGTGTGTGGTGGGGCGTTGGCTATGGAAGTGATGGTTTGGCAGAGACAGATGCATAGAGTCTGAGCTGCACCTCAGTGGTCTGGGGAGGCCCGGGCTGTCCTCTGCGGATGAGAGTGGCTGTCACCATGACCTGCACACTTGGGGCCCTGGTGGCTGCTGTCTTAGCTGAGCCGCATATACTGAATGTTACCTGGAGAAGAAGGTACCGGAAGCCAGGATGCTCTGTGAGCAGCACATGCTGTGGCCCCAGAGGGTTGCTTACAGCTGAGACTCAGCGCTCAGAGCAGCTGTTGGAAGGCTGACTGCTGGATCTGAGTCTCCTGCATAGCCACTTCCTGGCTGTGTGACCCTAGCCAGGTCTCTGCCTCTCTGGGCCCATGGTTCCTCTTCTGCACTGGGCCTGTACCGTACGCGCTCCTGCTGTGGGGACACACTCTGCTTTCTCGGCCTTTACCCACCAGTCGTGCGGTCTGTGTCCCTGCCCCCTTCTCCAGGTCTAGGCCAAGACCACACCTCTCAGCTCCCACAAGTGGAGCTGGCCTTGTGGGTAGCCAGGTTGCCTTCTGCATTCTCTGGGGGACTGGTCAGTGCTTGGCCCCTGGAGTCCCTTGGGCCACATTTGTTGAGGGAATTGGAGGGATGGGCACCTCTGGTTTAAACTGTGGCTGGGACTCAGTAGCTATGTCCCTGGGACAGATAACCTGGGCTATGGAGGCCCCACTTTTTGTGTCTGGCAGATGGGCAGCAGAGTAATACTCAGGTCCCAGAGCTGCTAAGGTAAATGAAACAATTACTTTATTTATTTTTAATTTTTTTAATTTTTTGCTTAAATTCTTTTATTGGCACATTTTAGGTATATAATACGTTTACATTTATCATGGGGTGCTTGTACCTGCACATGATGCATCTTGGTTCTTATTTTTTCCCCATTCCCTGTGCGCCCTTCACCCCTCTGCCCTTCCCTATTTACATAGACTTTGTTTCCATTTTTTTTCTTTTCTCATAATTTTTCCTTTCCATTCTTTTCTTTCCCCATCTCCTCCCACCAGAAACAATTACTTTAAAAGGGCAAGTACATCTTGACTTACAGTGTTATCTTCATCCTCAGAGCCCCAGCACTAATATTTCAATTTGGTATTAAGTTTCAGCAAACAAAATTGTTCAACAGATGCTAGGTGTTGTTAGTCTCAGGGTGCAAAATGGGGGGCTCTGGGGACACAGAGCTTTCTGGAAGGGACACACTGGTCCTTGCTTTGCCTTGTGTCCTGGCCCCATGTGTTCCTGGGACAGGCACACGTGTCCATTTTGAAAGTCTATGCTAATTATTGGCTTATTTCCCCTTAATTTGTTTAGTTCTGAATGTGGCTCCTAAGTCCACATATATGTTCAAGATTCCTGAAATCCACTTTCCGCTGGTGAGCCAGTGCATACAGGCATACCACTCCAACTTCGTCACCCTGCTGAGCAAGGCCATGAGCCTGCTGGGCCCTGACAACTCCCTGCTCCTGGCCAGGTACTTCTACCTGCGAGGCCTTGTCCACCTGACGCAGGGACAGCTGCTGAGTGCCCTCTCAGATTTCCAGAACCTGTACAAGACAGACATCCAGATCTTCCCTGCCGACCTTGTCAAGGGCACTGTGGAATCTATGTCGGCCTCTGAGCGTGCCCAGGCTGAGCGGACTCCTGAGCTGAGGAGGCTCATCACCGAGGTCCTGGACAAGCCGGGTGAGGCCGCCAAGGCAGACGATGCTGTGAAGCACTTTGAGCTGCCCAAGAAGCACATGCAGCTAGAAGACTTCGTGAAGAGGGTTCAGGAATCAGGGATCGTGAAGGACACAAACATCATACACAGGCTGTTCGATGCGCTGACTGTAGGTAAGAGGCCACATGCAACAGCACCCTGTTTAAACACAGCTGCCCCTGTGTCCACAAGTGCTGTATCCAGAGGCTCAACCAAGTGTGGATTGAGAGTATTTGTTTTGTTTTTTGAGACAGGGTCTCATGATACAGTTCAGGCTGGCCTTGAACTTGCGGCAGTCCTCCTGCCTCAGCCTCCTGAGTACTGGGATTACAGGCAGGTGCCATCATGCCTGGCTCAGATTGAGAATATTAAATTTTTTAAAATTGTGTCTATACTGAACATGCACAGATCCCTTTTCTTGTTATTATTCCCAAACAGTTCAGTAGAACAACTATTTCCATAACATCTACATTGTATCTGTGTGTATGTGTGTGTTTCCTGTACTGGGAATTAAACTCAGGGTCTCCTCAGTGAGCTATGTCCCTAACCCTTTGAAAACATTTTTGAGACAGGGTTTGCTAAATTGCTAAGTTGCCCAGGCTAGGCTCAGACTTTTAATCATTCTGCCTCAACCTCCTGGGAGGCTGGGGTTACAAGGATGTACCACCACACCTGGCTTGTATTAGTTACTACAGGTGATGTAAAAGTCTGTGGGAGGCTGTGTACCTGTTATGTGCAAATACTATATCATTTTATTCCAAAACCTCGAACATCTGTAGATTTTGGTATCTGCAGAGGTCCTGAAACATGACCCTCTCCCCAGATACCAAGGGACAGTAGTGCTTAAAGACAAAGGAATAGCAGCAGGCCAAGCACTGACAGGTACCAGGTGAGGGGCGACATAGCCCAGGTGTGGTGGGGTGATGGTGCCATCAGGTAGTCTTCCTATTGCTCCATCTCAGACTCGCCCTCGCTGGGCTTCTGGGCTGCGCCCCTGGTGGGGTAGGGGGCCCCAGGGCCTGTGATGGGAGATGGGAGGCAGTATCCTCAGAAGCTCTCACCTCACTGATGGCCTCATTTAGACAGCCATGAAAAGCTGTGCACCATGGAAGCAGAGTCCACACAGATGCCAGGTTTGAGAAGGCCTAGCCTCCCCTGCCTGCTGCAGGCCTGTTTGGGCCCACGTGCCTTCTTCCACAAGGGAGGTGCTGTCCCCAGCCTGCACTTTCCTTTCTGACTACAGGAGGGTGTGCCCAAACCTAGGGCACAGGCTGCATGTTTACACAGCCTACAGCTGCGTTAGGGCATCCGTACCTGTGAGCACCCTGTCTCATTCACAGTGTGTTGCAGAATTACGTGTGTTCACAGCACGGCTCTGGCTGTCCTCTTGGGCTGTGCTGGTGCTGCCATGTGGCAAGTGCAGCTTGTTTCTCCCTGTGGCCTTGAGGAGGTGTCCAGGGGCTTCACCTTCCCACATGACACTGAGTGGCCCCCTTCCTGCCCCCAGTGCACATGTGGGCTGTTCCTCTCAGGTTTGCACCCGAAGCCTAGGCTGATGTGTGTGTCTCTCCTTGGCACTGAGCAGACACCGCAGAGCATGATTGTGTTGATCCACGTCTGTCTGCCTCTTGGGACAGGCCAGCCGAGGATGCGCATGCTCTCTCCTCACTGGGAACTCGTCAGATCACACATCTGCTGGGCCCAGCTATTCAGTCTGGTGAGGTGGTGCCAGTCTAGTACCTTCTCTCGGGGCTTCTTATCCATGTCAACCAACTGTGGATCGAAAATATTCAGAGAAGAATTGCATCTGTACCGAACATGCACAGATTTGTTTTCTTGTTGTTATTCTCTAAGCAGTCCAGTAAAATGACGTTTGTATAGCATCTACTCTATCAGATAGTGAAGTCACCTGGAGAGACTTGCAGTGTACAGGAGACTGTGTGTGAGTCATGTGTAAGTCCTCTGCTCTTGTACGTGAGGGACCTGAGCAGAGCTTGGCTACCTGTGTGGCCCTGGGTGCTCAGGAGCAGGCCTGCTGCCTTTCCTGTGTGGCCACACAGGGAGACAAAGGCCCCATGGTTCAGCTGTGGGGATCCCTGCTGTCCAGTGGCTGAGACACACCGGGGTGATTGTCCCATCCTACCAGGACATGAGCGTGCCTGTGGTTCCTCTGTATCATCAGTAACCAGACTCCTCCATCTCCTCCACTTCTCTGGCCCAGCCTCATCACCTATGGTCACATGATGACTGTTGGATCTGATAGGAGGAGGGCCTGCCTGTCTCTTAGGCACGTCCTCCTCTTCCCCCTGTTGGGCAGTGTCATGTCTGAGGAAAGTGACACAAATCCAGTCCCTGATTCCCTTTAGGAAGTGCAGACTGAGCCTCCCCAGCCAGTGGCGATGCAGGGGACAGGTGTCTAAACCCTGAAAGAGGGTGCCGCTTGTGTTGGTGGCCAGGAGGTGTGTGCACCATCCATGCCTCTGTGACTGTGCAGACCTCACTACCCGGCGGCACAGGGGACTGCAGAGACCCTCAGGGTGCATCTGGCTTCCTGCTCTTGGTCTCCTTCAGCGACTGCTTTTGCAAACATTACACAGTGCGTAAATACCCTTAGGGTTGTGGGGTCTTTCTGTTAGGATCCAGTGACTTTAAAACTTTTTAAAAAAGTGAGTAATACACAACCACTACAAATCACTTAAAACAGAAACAGAAAGAACCACTGTAACTCAAAATGGCGCCATCTGGTGGAGAGTCCCATGGAGCATAGCCAGGAGCCTGCATGTGGTTTGGTGGCCTGTTGGGCCTTCCGGGCCGCCTCCCTTCTGCGCTCTCAGCTGCCATTATTTGGAAGCAAGATGTAAAAGTCAAGGAAGTTCCTTGTAAGCTTATTACAGCACCCACCCCTGCATGTGGCTGTTCCCTCATAGACTGCTGTGGCAATGACTTAGTCCCAACCCCATTATGCCATGAAATGCCCCCAGATAACTACCACCATAGACAGCTTGTTATTTTATGTATGTATGTATGTATGTATGTATTTAACTACCCATTTTTGCTACTGGGGATCAAGCCTAGGGCCTTGCACATGCTGGACAAGGGCTTTACCACCTAGCCAAATCCTCAGCCCTTTCCATTTTTTATTTTGAGACAAGGTCTAAGTTATGTTATCAGAATGGGAACATGGCCCAGCTATCTCAGATCCAGGCCTCTGGCTAGGCTGGGGACAGGAGGACTAGCCCAGGGCAGGACTGGTAAGGAGGGCAGATCTACCAACGCAGGTGGTCACACAGCCTGGCCAGAGTCTGGCTGTGGCTTCAGGGCCCAGCTCTGTGGGTGAGGGGCTTTCTGCTCTGTGCCTCAGTTTCCCAGTCTGTGGAGGAGTCTGATGATATGCTTGCCTCAGATGGTGGCAGTGAGGTGGTGGGATCCTCAGTAGAGTGTGGTGGACAGTTCTTGGTACATGATGTGGTCGAATGCAGTGGTGCCATGGGGGACGTGTGTGTGCAGCTTAGCAGTCACCCAGCAGGATGATCTGCCTTGTCAGGGAAGGGTTCACTTGGGAATTTACCTGGGTGTTGAGGGATCAGTAGGAGCTTCCTGGTCTGAGCAGTCAGGATGAGCATATGCAGAGACACATGAACATATGGTCTATTTTCGGACATACTTGGTATATCTGAAAATGGGGTATAAAGAGGAGGAGGGATCTGATCCTGGAGGCTTTGGGGCCTGCTATAGATGCACAGCCCTGGGATGTCTTCATGAGGGAATACAAGCTGCTACTTTTGTTTTGGAAAAGCCACGCTGGGTGATGGAGGGGTGGGGCATGTCTGAGGGTGGGAGCATCAAGTATGTTCCTGAGCAGGATGGGACATGTAGGGGGACAGAAAAGTGTGACAGATCCCAGAGATGTAGCAGAGACAGGACCGAGCCCAGACAGGTGCAGAGGCAGGGAAACATCAGGGCTTGGTGGGGGTGGGCTTGTTAACAGCTTTAGGGGGTATCCATCTTCCTTCTAGAGATAATGAAGCAGGTTCCCTCGGTACTAAACAGAGGTGAAGGTGGGCTTACTCCAGAGAAGGTTGGACTTTTGGGTAGGTTGTTGTTTCCTTGGCTAGAAGCAAACACCTTATTTGCTTACAACCAAAGAGCACCAAGGTAGGGCTAGTTTCAGGCAAGGCTTGATCCAGTGTGTAGGAGTGTCCCCAAGGATCTGATGTCTTCAACATTGGTTTCATTCCAGGACTATCTTCCTTAATGTCCCTGGAAGGGGGCTCCCCCATTCTGGTAGTGTAAAGGTCTGTGCACCGTAAGAGTGTCCTGGTCTCAGTATTTCCACCCAGAGCTCTAAGAGTTGCTATGACACCTGCAGTAGGGCACACAGCCATAGAAGGGCAGATGGGCCGCGCCCAGGTCGTGAGCCCCACCTGGACACACTGGGAGAGGCCCTCTGGGAAGGTCCCCATCCAGAAAAGCCTGAATTCTGGTGCCACCTGCTGCCTGGTTTGGGTAACACAGTTCTTAAGGTGATGCAAAGCCCCCTCTGCCTCAGCTGTAAGAAATCTTTTTTTTTTTTTCTTTCTATGAAACTCAGGACAGCAGAAACTGATCGATCCAGAAACATTCAGAAATTTCTACAACTGCTGGAAGGAGACAGAAGCCGAGGCCCAGGAGGTCAGTCTGCCGTCACTGGTGATGGAGCATCTGGATAAAAATGAGTGTGTCTACAAGCTGTCGAGCTCTGTCAAGACCAACCGTGGTGTTGGCAAGATCGCCATGACCCAGAAGCGCCTGTTTCTGCTGACTGAGGGGAGGCCAGGCTATGTGGAGATCTCTACCTTTAGGAACATAGAGGTGAGGTCACGGGAGCCCTGCCCGCCAGGCTGGAGTCAGTTCTGCTCCGGAAGGAGTGAGGACAGCCACATGCCTTTCCAGCAGGGCCACCCCAGCCAGTCCCCTTCCTGCACCTCAGTTTGTGGACCTGGAAAGTGTCAGGGTGGTTATGAGAATGGGATGGCTTAGGTGCTGTGCCTGAAGCAGTGGGTGCTTACCCACAACGCAGCCCACTGTGTGGGGACGGAGGGCTGAGAAGCCAGGCAGTGGCCTTCCAGCCGAGTCCATGGGAGAAGCTCGGGGCTCTTCTATTTCAGGGTGAGCTGCGCCCTGTCTCCGTGACCCCCAGGAGCCACTGTATCTTTCGTCTTTGTCTTTTCTTTGGTGGGGGTACTTCAGGATGGCCTATAGCCTGTCTCTTGTGACCCAGCGCCCTGTGAGTGCTTACTCTGACACAACTGCTATTTCTGCCTCTGCAGGAAGTCAGAAGCACCACGGTTGCTTTTCTCCTTCTGAGAATACCCACCTTGAAAATTAAAATGACGTCCAAGAAGGAAGTCTTCGAGGCTAACCTGAAATCTGAGTGTGACCTCTGGCACCTGATGGTGAAGGAGATGTGGGCTGGGAAGAAGCTGGCCGATGACCACAAGGTCAGTCACCCCTGCCTTCTGTGACCAACTTGGATGTCGGGCAAGTGGCCTGCTGTCAGGGCCCAGGGGTGAGGTCTGGTGCCCTGGGATGTTCTGTGACCCAGCCAGAGGCCTCTTGGCACATGGGGGTGCTGTGGCAGGAAACATAGGAGCCAGTAGGGGTGGGCTGACCATGAAGGCCTCGCCCCACTTCAGTGCTGTTCCACTGGATGGGGACAGGGCCTGGGCTGTGGTGATCTTGTTCGCACTGCTGGGTCTTAGTTGGGTGTTTTGGGCACACACTGCTTTGAGGAATTCCACCCTCCAGCATCACAGGATTAGGGATCTCAGGGGAGGCATTGGGTTTCTTCTGTAGCATTAAGTTTCTATCGTAGGGGGGTTTGTACTTTCATACCTTATTTTGGGCCAGATTGGTGGCTTTGATTATCCCGAGTGATGAGATCATGGTTTGTGGTGATGAAGGTGACAGAGACAGGTGAGGGCATGGGAGAGGCTGTTTGTATTATCTAACTGGAAAGCTGTGACAGGAAGCCTGTTAACAAACAGGGCAGGACTATGAGCAGGGACACACATAAAAGTAACAGTTCATAAAGTCATGGCACTATAGTCATCCCACTAGTCACTGGAAAAGTACAGGTGATGATGGCACCCACTGTGGGGCAAACCCTGGACAAAACAGAATGCCGAGGGCTTTGCAGTCACTGGAAGGGTGGACAAGGTCCTTTCTAAGATTCTAGTATTGTGCGATTTTTGGACTAGCACTTGATTTTACACTCCCTGCATTATATATTTAGCATAAACCAGCATAGTCAAACTAAATCCTGTGGGCTGGTAGGCTGTTTTGTATAACAAGTTTTACCGAGCCCAGGCCCACATGTTACAAAGGACTTGTGGCTGGCTGCTTGGTGCTGCTGGATGGAGCTGAGTGGTGGCAGCAGCAATGGTGTGGCCCCAGGGCCTGGAATGTTGGCTTTACAGGGAAAGTTCGCTGGCTTCTGAAGTAAAGCATCAGTACCAGCCTGAACTAAGTGGAAGAAGTGACGAGGCATGAACTCCGAATTCATCCTTCATTTGAACTCTTCTTGTTGCTGTAAGAAAATGTACTTTTAGAAGACCTGTTTCCCGTAAGGCAACAAAATCTCCGTCAAGTGGGCTCCGTGAGTCCCATGTATTGACATGTACCTGTTTCTGTCTTAGGACCCGCAGTACGTCCAGCAGGCGCTGACCAATGTCTTACTGATGGATGCCGTGGTTGGCACACTGCAGTCCCCAGGGGCCATCTATGCTGCCTCCAAGTTATCTTACTTTGATAAGATGAAGAATGAAAGTAAGACAAGCTCCACGCTCATACAGTAGTCTTGAGATCTCTCCGAAGTGATTTTATCTGCTTGATGTTTGCTTTGTCCATTAGAATGCACCTGAATCCCTCGCTCATTTTTCTCTCTTTAAAAAAATTGTTTTTCTTAGCTCATATGTGCAGTACATAATTTTATATTCCTTGTGGGGAGTTGGTACATGCACATAACACATCTTAATTCCTTTTTCCATCCCCTTCCCTCTCTTCCCTCTCCCCTCTCTCCATCTTGCTTTTCTCTTATACCTTCTAATGTATTTCTGTGCCCCATGCAGTGAACTGTGCTTCCCTTCTTTCACTAACAGTGGGCCTCACAGCTCTTTGTACGTCAGGACACATTGAGTTGTCTTGTAATTTGCTCATCTGGGGAGCATTTGTAAGAGGTTTCACATTGTAAAGCTTTGTCATGATTCTTAGTTGCAAGCAACAGAATTCCCTCTGGCTGGTGTAAGCAGGCTGGAAGTCTGTGCAAAGCTATTAAGTGGTCCGTGGAATCTCCCAGTGGCATGTTGATCTTGTAGTCAGAAACATGCCCACTGGGAAGTCATGGCCCCTCTACATGGCTGGCCTGTGGACTGGTGGACTTTACCACTGCATGGGGTTAGGAGGATGGTGAACATCAGTATGTATTTTTTTTTTTAAACTTGATTTGGTCAGTTTCCTAGACAGGGATTCTCCAATCTTCTTCCTGTGCATTTATATCTGGCTCTCACTTTCTGGAGTACACAGATTGGTGGTGGGCTGAAGTATGTTTTTTAGATGATTTTCAATTGAGGAGCAAAGGGGTAAATGACTATATGCATCATTTTAGCTACTTCTATTTTGTTTCCATTTTAAATGATCACTTACAACCATCTTGCAATCAGTGTGGAAAAGAAAATATATTGAGGATTACTTGTTACTATTAATGTGTAAAACCAATAATATAAAATTAATTTATGAAACATTAATAAACTAGGGATGTTTTACAAAAGACATCTAGTTTTGCTTGTGTGCATTTTGTTGAATTTTTTATAAGAGCTTTATTGGTATGTAATTTGTGTACCATACCCGTTTAAAGCATACAGCTTAGTGGTTTCTAGAATATCCACAGAGTTGTGTAACCATTGCCACAGCGGATTTTAGATGTTTTTGTCACCCCTTGAGCATCTCCCTCCCCTCCCGTGAGCAATCACTGACCTGCTTTTGGTCTCTATGAATTTGTCTATTTGGGGGCATTTCATACACATGGAACCCTACAGTATTTGTCCTTTAGTCACTGGCGTCTTTCATGCAGCAGCAGCATGTTCCTATAGTTCATCCACATTGTGGCCAGTGTCAGTCCTTCACCCCTTTCTGTGGCTGGATAATATTCCATTGTTTGGATTTTCTTTATCCATTCATCAATTAAAGAACAGTTGTGTCTACTCTTTGCCTACTGTGAATGATGCTGCTGTGATCATTCATGTACAAATTTGTGTGAGGACATTTGTTTTTGTTTCTCTTAGATAGATAGCTAGGAGACACTGGTTTTTAAAAACGCTCTCTCAAAATTAGAGAAAACAAAACCCAGTTGTGTGTTTATTTACTTTGGCATATTTTGCCCTCTTTGTGACATCTGCCACTGACTGCGGGATCCCTGGTGCTGTCTGGTCATTAACCCCTCTCACATGACCCAGAGGACCCTGCTCTGGTGCAGCAGCCAGGAAGCTCAGGAGCCTTGAGTTACCAGACCTGCTGGAGTGGCTCCAAGATGCTTTATCTCACAAACAGGCAGCATTTGCTCTTTTTTTTTTTCCCTTAGGAACAAAATCAAATAAACCTCGTGGTTTAGCTGCTTATATAGTTCCAAACTTACACTTGATCTTTGCCCAAAGTTTATGGAACAGCCTTCTAACAGTTTACACAGCCACCATGGTAACACTTGCCCCGGACAGCTCACTCTCAATCATTGGCAGCCTTGTTTCATGTGGCAAAGGAAGGACCATCTAAGCTCAGGTCACAAAACATGTCTGAGTTCCTGACCCCTTCTTAGCAAATCAAGAAATATTTTCCAGTATATAGAGCTTCATGAGGTAAAGGTGCAAGATCCATGATCCTGAGCTCAGCTTTGTAGCTCATGGTTAGTTCACAGTGAGGGGTCTGAGAATGCCCCAAGTATGATGATAATTTGGGAAACAGGCAAAGAGGCAAGAGCAGCCAGCCCAGGTTGGGGTCCTGGCTGACTACCTGCTGATCCTGTGATCTTCAGTAGTTCAACTGCACATTTCAGGTTTTCGTCTTTGTTTTTTCCTGAGGGTAACAGTATCAATCTCATCAGATCTTATGAAGTGTAATAAAATGAGGGAGGAAGCTGGTAGTGGTGGCACATCCCTGTAATCCCAGCATTCCAGGAGGCTGAAGCAGGAGGATCATGAGCTAGAGCTTAGCCTAGACAACTTAGTGGCTTAGTGAAACCCTGTCTCAAAGGAAAGAGGGAAGAGAAGCAGATGGTGAGTACCTGCACAGCCCCCAGCACCAAGATTGCAGTGACTCATTTGTTAATGGGCGAAGGGGCTGGTAAGGTCTCCCAGGAAGTCAGCAGGAGGGGCCCACCTCCCAGAGGGTAGTCCCCAGAGCCCCACAGAGAGGCAGTCATAGGCTCCATGGGGAACTCAGTGGATTGTGCAACAGAGGGGCAGGTGGGAGACTGCCCTCCTGGACAGTGGTTCTAACAGGGGTGACTTGCACCCCACTTCGGGGAGACGTCTTGGGTGTACTTTGTGTGTGGGGCTGGCCTGGTGCCTGGAGAGTGAGCCGGGATGCTACTGACACTATGCAGTGTGGGAGATGCAGGACAGCCTCACCGCAGAAAATGTCACTCCTCTAGATTTAGTCTCCTTGGTCCCTTTCATCTGGGACATGTTGGTGTTGAGAAATGTTTAAACCTTCTCTGCTTGGCAGTAACTAGTGGGCAGGTGTGGCTGGAGACCGGGTAAGTGGCATCCAAGCCGAGAGGAAGGTGGGGTATTCGATAAAGCCCTGTCCACCTTGCCACTGCTTTACACGACAGGAAACCAGAGAAGGGCATCCTGAATGCTGGGTTCAGATAACTTCCTCAGCAGGAATCATGTGGTTTTACCCAAAACTCTTGATCTGAGGAAAGCAGTGTGTGTAAGGCCATCAGTAACATCACTGTCATGTGTCTGCAGAACTAACCCTCGGGGGCTTGCATTTCAGTGCCCATGGCTGTCCCCAAGACCACCTCAGAGACGCTGAAACACAAAATCAACCCTTCAGCAGGGGAGACTGGCCCACAAGCCATTGATGTCTTGTTGTACACACCAGGTAACAGGCTATCCTACTGGTTTATGCTGCTAGGTTACAAACAACCCAATAAATTTAGGTTTGGGTTTGAGGTCAGCCCTAAGAGAGGAGGCAACATTGTGGTGGAAAGGGGGTGTTTTCTGCTCTTGGGGTATAATCTTGAGGAAGGGTTGGTACTGCTGGGCCCGCTCCAGCACTTGGCTCTGGTGCCCAGCATCTGGGGATCCCAGGGGAAATGGAAGGGATCCCGTGGAGCTTTCCTCCCTGCCTCCAGTGAGCATCCCTCCCTCTGTAGCAGGTGATGTAAGGTGCTCGGCTCACGTCGTCTCCCTTGGGAGTTACTGCATGTCTCTTCTGGGCCAAGGAGATGGCGCCCCAGCTGTTTGTTGCCGCAGGAACAGGACACAGACTCCGTCACTGACCCAGTCAGATGGGTAACGTGGCCAGTCCTTCCTTGTGGACAGAGTGAACAGTGAGCATCCTCGGTGCACTCGTGCGGCCATCACGTTGGGGATGGTGACCCCACTGAGGTGTCTGAGCAGCCGTAGGCAGGCACGTGGAAGCCACATGGTGCGGCTCTCTCCCAGGAGGGCATTCTGTCCCCGGCACACTGTGGGTTGGTCTAACCAAGGCTCTCTGATGACCTCATCAGATGTTGCACCACAGCAGATCCGAGCCAGTTGCTTGTTAGAGCTGACCAGACGCTGGGCTTCCTGTCTTGAGGGGAAAGTAGTCAGATCCCTGCTCTCTGTGCCTCTGCTGCATCCCCATAAAGGCTGGGGAAGTGGGGAAGAGTAGGAAGCTGCTGTTCCCTGTGGCCTGGCTGCCACTTCTGGGGACTGGGGAGCGGAAAGGGAACAGAGCTTTCCCAGCCTGCAGGGCCAGATGGGGCAGAAACTGGGGTTGGGACAGCCAAGATGGGCAGTTCCTGCAAACCCATTAGTTCAAAAAGAGTTGGGAGAACCAAGTCTGTGAGCCTCAAATGGGTGGAGAGAGTGTGCAGTGGATCCCCACCCTGGGGGCCAAGGACTAATGGAATAGACGCCCCCAGAAAGGCAGCAGGCCTGTGGCCCCTGATCAAGGACAGAGGTGGCTCTGCTGGGCAGGTGGGCCGAGGGCAGTCTCACCACACACGGTGGGGTGACACAGTGTCTCCATGTGGGGAGGTAAGTCCTGACCCACTTCAACCTGTCACCATTCCAAGGGTACAGAAATCTACATGTGACAAGCACAGCAAACAGCAGGTAGCTAAAGCCAGTAAACTGCCAGATACATACGCACAAAGCATACTTGTGACTGCGGGGCAAGCAAGAACTCCTGAGCAACATGTGGAAGTACTGACTGAAGAAAAAGATGGACTTGACTACATTGAAATGAAGTATTGTTCCACAATATTTCCAAGAGTGAACGTACAAGCCACAGATGGGAAAGGCCATTTTGGCACAATAGAATGGTTAGGGGCTCCTAGCCACATAGGGACGAGACCCTCAAAAGTTGCGAGAAGATGAACACTTTACAGAAAATGACATCCCAATGGCCAGCAAAAACCTCGGCCTCAAGAGCAAGAAAGGAAATGCCAATAAAATTATAGTTATAAAACCCTAAACAAACTGACATAGGACATGGTGGCCCTGTACCCCCAGCACTCAGAAGGCTAATGCAAGAGACTTGAAGCCACCAAGTGTTGGTGAAGCTGTGGAGTGAGAGTCCTGGCCATGTACTCGGTGGCATGGAAGTTGGTGGAAGCCCAGTGCTCTGGCTTCAGTGTCTCCAGCTGATCCTTCCCCTGTGTGCTGGGAGCCCACTGGCTCCTCGTCCTGACCCTGCACCTACAATGCTACTCAGCAGTAAACCCTCACTGCAGACCTAGCTCAGCAATGCAGCCTGCACTCCCCACCCCCGATCTAGTTCTGTCCGTCCATGTGGTTCTGTGGCAGGCAGCCCCTTCTCGAGGCACCAAGATCCACATGGGCAGGGCAGGGCAGGGGGTGGCCTTGCTCCTCTCAGCGTCTCAGCACCTAGCACAACTGCTGGCACTTAGTAGGTGCCCAGTAAATATGGAGTAATGTCACATCGCCTCAGCCAATACACTCCAACACGGCTGCTCTTCTCTTTAGGGCACCTTGACCCTGCAGAGAAAGTGGAGGATGCTCACCCCAAGTTGTGGTGTGCCCTGAGCGAGGGCAGAGTGATCGTGTTTGATGCCTCCTCTTGGACCATCCACCAGCACTGCTTCAAAGTGGGCACCTCCAAGGTGGTGAGTAGATGAACCCACTCAGTTCAGACAGCTGTGTGTGGCTTCAGGTGCACGCCAGGTCCAACACACGAGTGTGGTGGCCTGCAGTCCTCAGAGAACACATGGGCTGTAAATGGGAGGTCTGTTGTTTTTACTGTGATTTTAAGTTAAATGTAAGCTCATCCCACCCTTTTTGCTTAGATGGCCTTATTGAAGGTTGAGGTAATGGCTTAACCTCCCACCCACCTTTCAAAACCCCGGGATGCTCACGTGCCACAGCATGGTGCACACATGATGGGGTGATGCCTTGAGGTGGCCGAAGACCATGCTCCTGGTGAATCCTGGAGTTTGCTGGTGAGGGGTGATAAGTGGGTTTCTTTTGGACCCAAAGGGGAGTGAGCTGTCCCTCTGGAAGTGTGAGTGGGCATCCAGCTACCCTGTGGACCAGACAGCAGACACCACAGCTGGCAAAACACATATCACAATTAGTCCTTTGAGTCATAGCAAGCTCAGGATTTCACAGCAAGTACAACTGGCAACACATTGAGTCACATGTCCTTGGCACTGCCATGGTGTGACCTGTCTCATAAATCATACAAACCTATGTACATATCCCAGGACCCCTGTCCTCCAAGTCTCTCCATGGGAGACCCCCATGCCTGTGGCCCCTCTGGTCAATGTGACAAGTGTCTCCTGCCAGTCCCCAGGCACTCATGAGACTGAGCTTTGCTGTCTGTGCTTTGCCAGCCCCCAGGCACCCCATGGTGGCACATCCTCTATGCACGTTGCACTCGTTCTATCTCTTCTTGCTGGTGTGCATGTGTTCTTTAAACCCCACACTCAAACGGCATCCGCGTCTACACATCCCCCCGGTGGCTTCATCCTGTTCAGGACATTCTGGGGACATGGAGGAACCCTCCAGGGACACCCTCACACCCTTCTCCTCCACATGATGCAACCTGTTGAGTTCCTGTTGAAGGTGAAAGAGGATCTGCTTAGGCTCATTAGGCCCTGTAATGATCAACCCAGGGTCTGGGTTTCATTATCTAAAAATAATAGGACAATCTGTGACACCGTGTATGCTTTCAAGACTGCTGTACAATAGAAGTACTGTGAATGTGCTTACTTCTGGGGAGGAGGAGGGTCACTCTTAGTGCCTGCGTGACTGTGAGCAAGGTACTGAGACAGTGCTTGGTCATTTTCTTTCCATGTTCAACTGAGCCTCAACTGAATAACTAACAGGATCCATAATACAGTAAGTCAAAATATTTATAAAGGGGCAATAATGCTTTTAATCAAAACATGAAAGAGAAATTAAGGAATTGTTCTAATTTAATTTTTTCCTGGTGGCTCTTCGTTATAACATTTCAAAGACTTTTTGATAACAATAATTTAAAAATCCTAGTTAAAAATAAAATCAAAGGCTACATTTTGTAACAGTTTTTACTATGCTCCAACTAGGCCTCTGAACACTGAATGCAACATGTTATCCAGTTATGTGAAAATATCTTCCTACCAATTTCACAGATATTTCATATCTTTCCATAAGACAGAAACCTGGAAAATAGCTTAAGAAAATGCTGCCTCACTGAAGTGTGAGGTTCAAACTGATTTATCTAAGACATCTTATCTGGGGCCATATAGGCAAGACATTTGCCAAAATCACACCAATTCTTAGGTGGATACCTAAAAATAAAGGGCTCTTTTAAATGAATAGCTCTTGTATTAACAAGTTGGCATCTTTTCTAAATTATGGGAATTTTTATGACTAGAATTTAAATTATTAATTTCATAAGATTTCTTCTGACTTAAGGTTATAACCACCATCAACATTGATTATGTCTAATGTTGTACCTAGTCCTCAGCACCCTGCCAACATGATATCACTTTTACTCTTTGAAAATCTATGTGTACTTGAAACTGTGAGACATTTATTCAGCAATGCAGCGCGGGCCATGGCATGGATGGAGACAGGAGAGGCAGTCACAGCAGGCAGCGGCTGCCCGACCGTCTCTGTTGGCACTGCTGGGGCAAGTCAGGCCCCAGACTGATTGCCAGGTGCAGGAACACAGCCCTATTCCATGTCATGTACGACTTTGCAATTCTTTGGAGTTTTAAGCCTTGCTTTACAATATCAAAAAGCCCCATGATAAACAGCAAAATTGCCGACTGTTGGCCTTCGTAAGTAGCAGACCCCAAGGACACTCTTTACAAACAGCCCTATTGTTGGTTGCTCCTATGTGGTAGACTTTCCTTTCTAAATTCTTCTCAGCCACCTGCTAAAATTTATTTGTGACCCCAAATATGTATTCATGGTGCCTTCTTGGTTAGGCACAGAGTGGGAAAAGCTGAGTTGCTGATGTGCACAACCCAACTGAGGCTGACGAGTGTCACCATTTTCTCTCTGCACTCAGACTGTGTAAGCAGCCTTTCCATGGTCATGGTTTTTGCATTTTTTGCATTTTTTGCGTTTTTTGTGCTTTTGTTGGTGACTTTGCTGTTTAAAGTGGCCCCAAGAGTAGTGTTCCTATGTACACAGAGGCTGTGATGCACCATGGAGAAGAGAGGGTCAGATGCGCTTCGCCCAGGTGTGGTGATACCCTTGTCCATGAGTTCAACATTAATGAAGCAACAATATGCACTCAATAAACGGTCTTTGGAGGAAACACACAAGCCTAAAACACGGTCACACATTGATCCATTGAAGACCCATGATCAGAGGCCCTGGGCCCAGCACTGTTTGTCCCAGGAGCAAGGTTCAGTATTGGGTTACTCAGTGTTTATGGCACATTTGTGGAACATAACTCCATGAGCACTGAGCATTGTTCTTTTCTGGCCTCCCCTTAGAACTGCATGGTGATGGCCGAGCAGAGCCAGGTGTGGGTTGGCTCAGAAGACTCCATCATCTACATCATCAACGTCCACAGCATGTCCTGCAACAAGCAGCTCACGGACCACCGCGCCGCCATCACAGGGCTGATTGTGCATGATGGGAAGAAGCCCAGGTACAGGGCCCAATCGGGGATGGAGACTCACTAGGCCTACAGGAGGGGTCCCCTAGGTGCATGCCCCAGGGACCAGGAGGGCGATTGAGTGGGATAGCCAGGAGGTGACAGGCTAGATCTGCTTCTGTTATGGGTACAAGAGGGGTGTTTCTCCTGAGACTGACCTGGCTTGGCACCTGGCCTTCCTGCTGAGGTCCTGGACAGTGGAGGCCTGTGGTAGAAGGGTGAGCACCGTGTAAGAATAGCACCCATTATCGGCAGTTTCCTCATTTTTCCATTGACATTGGGAATTTGCATTTCTGTGTGAGCTCACTCAAGTTTTCAGCCTTGGCTCCATTTTTAAATGTCATTGTAAGATCCCTTCAACCCCTCAAAACTTACCTGCTGGCTAGCAGTGTACAGACTGACTAGGACCAATGAGGTACTTCTCTCTGCCAGCTGTGGGGCCGATGTCAGGGAGCTGTGTCCCTTGGCCTGGCTTCAGCTGGTTTTTTTGAGGGGGGGGCTGGGGTCCCAGTGATCTTCATTTTTAAATCCACCCAGTGGACTTTCCCTTCTCGGCCTTGCCCTCCCTTCAGGAGATGAAGGACAGGCAGCTCCAGACTCTACCTGTATTAATCACTTTCCCAGTGCTGGGGCAAAATACCCCACAGCCACAACCTAAAGAAAGAGAGGCTTGGGCCAGGTATTTAGCTCAGTGGCACTTGCAAACACAAGGTCCTGAGTTCAATCCCCGGTACCAAAAAAAAAGAAAAGAAAAAAAAAAAAAAAGAAAGAAAGAGGTTTATTTTGGCTCATGGTTTCAGAGGATTCAGTCCAAGGCAGAACAGCATTGTAGAAGAGCATGGTAGAGGGAAGAAGATTGATCTGTGGCAGCCAGGAAGCAGAGTAGGAAGGAGCTGGGGACAACAGTATACTTTTCCAGGTCACATCCCCAGGCCCCACCTACTAGCAGCATGTTCAGCCTTGAACTCATCAGTGGATCAACCCCCTATGAGTACAGTGCCCCCACGATCCATTCACCTTCCAAAGACCCCACCTCTGAACACATGAGACTTTGGGAGACCTTTTAGATGGAAACCATAGCACCACTGCAGGCACCAGTGAGCCCCTCATCCACCTGTGTTCCCATCTCTAGCCTCACCCCACCTGGACCAAGTTCTCCTGGAGGAAAAGAGATTTGAACTACTGAGACTGTCCTGGTCCATGGGAGGCTTCCAGAGAGGGCACAAGGTGGCCCCAAGACCACACAGATTGGACGTGGGTTGAGACTAGCAGGCTGGGGGCCTCCTATGCCCACTTCCCTACCATAGGGAGTCAGCATCCCAAGGAAGAACTGTAAAGGTTATTTCTCTGGCCCCATCCAAGGGTCCCCACGAACTCCTGCCATCTCTTCCCAAGCGCCCACCTTCACATGACCCCTCCCCATGTCCTAGCAAACCACATCCCTTTCTTTTGCATTAGTTTTGTAAGGCCACCCTAACAGAACACCACCAGTGAGTTAACTTAGAGCAGAAATTCACCCAGTTCTGGAGGCCAGAAGCCCAAAGTCAAGGTGTCGTCAGGGCTTCGCTCCCTTTGAACCCTTTGTGAAGAGTCCTTCCTTCTTGATCCAGTGCCAGGTGGCTGATGGTCACCTGTGGTGTCCCTCATGTGTCATGTTGCAGGGTCCACAGCTCCCTTGTGTGTAAGGAGACGCCAGTCATGTCCCACCACGGTGACCTCATTTTAACTCGATCAGGTCAGATTCCCAGATACTGGTGTTTGGTACACCGACATATATTTTCTCAGGGCCACAATCCCAGCATAATCCCAGTTTGGGTCACTGTGTCAAGAATGCCTGCTTCTGTTTTGCCCACTCTGTGTCCTGTGGAGAGAACAGCACCCAACATGCATGTGCTGGCGAGGTGGGGTCTCTGTGTTGCCCCTGGGGAAGGGGTACTTGGCAGGCGAGCCCAGCTCCCATGCCTCCCTCCACGCTGGCTGTCCTCCTGGCCCCCTCTTATCCTTACTTAGCTCCAGGGAAACTTGTCAGGTGGGACAAGGGCACAAACCTGATAATGGAACAGGCTACAGGTTATGGGAGTCACAGGTGGCACTGGCCACAATCTGCCCTCCAGCAGCTGTGGGTTTTGTTTTATTTTGAGACTCACTGTGTAGTTCAGACTGGCCTTGAACTCACTATGTAGCCCAGGCTGGCCTTGAACTCACAGGAATCCTCCTGCCTCAGCCTCCTGAGTACTGGGATTACAGGTGTGCACCACCCCACTTGGCCTCAGCTGTGGGTTATTAAACCCAGTGCCGAGGTGTGTTTGCCCTCTGGGCTTCCCTTGGAGTTGTGTGGCTCTTTGTTGAGACCAGATTGCTGGTAATGGTTAGCTGTGGCTTCACTCACCAAGCCTGTGGCCAGCCTGGCCTGCTCTCTGCTCACATGTTCACAGGATGTGGCACATTACTTAGATCCCTGTGGTGGACTCCAGCGGTGGCCTTGCTCCTCCTGTGGTTGGAACACACAGCGCTGCAAGGGCCCAAATCAATGTGTGCATGTTTTTGGTCCCTCCAGTGAGGTCTACTCCTGCAGCCTGGATGGGACAGTCCTGGCATGGAACGTCAGCACACTGCGGGTGACCTGCCACTTCCAGCTGCCCTGCTGTGGCCTCACGTCCATCAGCCTGCACAGCAGCAGCCTGTGGTGCTGTAAGTCCGGTGCCTGGCTCCCTGCCTGGGAAGGAAGGGCCCCTTCCCAGTTACTTCTCTTTGCTCCCAGCAGCCTTTCCCCTGCCCCAGCCCTAGCCCTCTCCACACCTGCCCCTCCCCTGCTCTCAGGGGGCCCTGTTCTTGGGGTGACCCCCGTCTAGGTGCTGAGGTCATGGTGCTGCCCCTGGCGTCCTCTACAGCCGTGTGTGTCACCACCTTCCCCAGGGACCAGGTCAGCAAGGCCTTGGTGTGGTTGCCTGTGCTGCTCCTAGCACATCCCTGGGGCCCTTCGTGTCCTTGGAGCCACGCCAGCATTTTTCAGGGGTGGTGGGCTGTGCATACCTTGGCCTGGTGGCTCATGTTCTGTGTTTCTCAACACCCTAGGGTGCAAACACTACCTGCACTTTGAAGGCTTCCCCGGCCAGCATGTGCCAGACAGCATGAGTAACAGTCATGAATTTCATTCTTTAGTTGAAGGATATTTTACATATAGTAAAATGCACAAGTATGCAGGTTGTTGTATTATGACAAAAGCATAATTGTCCCTCGGTGCCTGCAGGGGACGGTTCCAGCCTCCCCACAATATCAAAATCCATGGCTACTCGAGTCCTTTGTGTAAAATGGCACAGTGGTTGTGTAGAACCCATGTATATCCTCCTATACCATACACTTTAATCATCTCAAGATGCCTTATAATACTTAATGCAATGTAAGCATTACATAATTATGCTGTACGGTTTAGGGAACAATGACAAGAGAAAAGCCCAACTTGTTCAGTACAGACTTGTGTGTGTTTGTGCTCAGGACTGAGCCCAGGGCCTGTGCATACTAGGTTAGTGCTCTATTGCTGAGTTGTACTCTCAGCTCCTGATTTTTTTCCCAAATAATTTCAAGCCACAGTTGATTGAATCCACAGATGTGAAACACACAGAGGGCTGACTGTATACACCGAATAATGGTGGAAAAATCAAGATACAGCCCACTTACCACTGCTAAAATTCCTCTGGGTCCCCTTCTAGGCCATGCCCTGCTCAAAGGGGATGCAGTTTAATTTTTCAGAACTTAGTGGACCCTACAATATATATTGTTTCATCTGGCTTTATTCATTTAGTATAATACTTTTAGGGTTCATCTATGCTACTTTGAATGTCAATAGTTCATTCATTTTTTTTTTTTTTTGGTACCGGGGATCTAACTCAGGACCTTGTGGTTGCGAGGCAGGAACCACTGAGCTAAATCCCTGGCCCCAGTAGCTCATTCATTTTCATCACTGAGTAGTGCAGTATTCTGTGTGTTAATATACTGGCACGATTCTATGTCACCTATTCTCCTAGGGTGGACATGGGGTTAATTGTATTTAACTGTGTGAGGAACTGTTGGTTTCTCAAAGCAGCAGCACCGTCCCGCATTCCCACAAGCAGAGTACGAGGGCTCCAGTTTCTCCACATCCTCACCAACCCTTCCCGTCCGCCATTTTGATAACAGCCATCCTTGCAGGCACGAGGAAGCACTGTGGTTTTGTCTTCACTTGTTTACTCACTGCTTGCACATCTTTTTGGGAAATATTTGTTTGTTTTTGTTGTTGTCTTGCAGTGCTGGGGATGGAACTAAGGGCCTTGCATTTGCCAGGCGAGCACTCTGCCACTGAGCAACATCCCAGGCTGGGAAATGCCTATTTAAACCCTTTGTCCACTAGTTTAGTCACTTTTGATGCTATTTATCATATGGTTGGCTGTAAATCTGTTTCTTTTCTTTTTTCTGGTCTGTTCTCTTTCTTTTGTTCTTCTGTTCATGCCTTGTTTTGGACTAATTGAGTATTTTACTCTTAACTTACTCTTGCTTATTGTCTTTTTAGCTCTACCTCTTTGTTGCTTTATTTTTTACCCCTACCTCAACCCACCCCAGATAATTCCGGCAGCCCTTCATGTGTAAGCTAAGAAACTTGCAAAAGCCTAAGTCCACCTACCTCTCTTCCCTTTGTGCTGTTGTTGAAGACAACACAGAAGACTATGATAAACCCCAGAATATTTTTTTAATCAGTCAGAGCTCTTTTAAAGAAAGTAAGAAAAAAATTCATTTTGTCAATGTTTACATTCTTGTGCGCCTCCTTCCTTCCCATAGATTCAAGTTTTATCTACGTCGCCCACTTCAGCCTGAAATGTTCCCTATGCAGGTCTTTCATTCAGAGCCGGCTGGAAACAGACATTAGCCCAATGGCGTTTGTTTTCTCAGCAGGTTAGAAACACTGATCCACTGGCTTCTAGCTGGCTTTGTCCCTGACCAGCAGTCTGCCATCCTTCCTGGTGCTGTTTGGCTGTATAAGCTTTCCAGGTTTTGTTCTTAAGTGTGAAGGCCTTTGTGCATATGGTGGGTTTACTTTCATCACTGGAGGAAGTTTAATCATCGTCTCTTCCAATATGATTACACAAATGTTTATCACCATCCCCCAGCTCTTGGGCACTATTTTAATTTTTGCGTTCTCTTTTCTCTCCATGTGTTGGTTTGGATAAGACCTGGGTGATAGCTTTCCATACCTGTTCAAAATACCTGAGAAAACATCTTAAAAGGAGTAAAGGTTTATTTTGGTTTGCATCCCATGGTTGCTTTGGGCTTGTGGGGAGGGACAGACACATCACTGTGGGTTGTGGGGTATAGAAAGGCTGTTCATCTGCTGATGGCAGGAAGCAAAGGGAGAAAGAGAAGGGTCAAGCCCCCCAATCTCCTTTAAGGGCCCCAATTTCCTTTCACTAAGCTCCACCTTCCCAGGGTTCTACTCCTTTCCCAGTAGCGTCATGGCTGGGAAACATTCAAGATCCAAGTGATAGCAACCTGAAACTTTCTTCTCGGTGTCCTGTCTGCTATTAAATCTACTCAGTAAATTTTCACTGTAATTCCAGAACTTCCATTTAGTATTCTGGTAGAAGTTCAATGTTTCTCTTAAAGTCTTCATGTCCTCACCTATCCTATCTATACCTCTTATCAATTTTTAAGCATATTTGTATGTCTGGCCTACTGAGGGAGCAGCAGTCCCACATCTGCCCACATCTGCACCTTTGGTTGTTCACACAGCAGCGCGGATGCTGAGCTCTGCCCTCTCCTCCTGCAGTAGGGGCCCATGTAGCCTTAGCACATGACAAGCTTAAGGATGCAATGTCAGGGGTGGCCTGGGAGCTGGTGACTGTTGGGGAGGAGCCTCTGTGGCCCCAGGGAGAGGCCCTCTCTACAGGGGCTTCCTGTGGCTCGTGGCTCCTGCTGGCAGCCATTGCTACAGAGCAGCCACCTGCAAGGGCCTTATTCATCAGCCTGAGTGGGTAACCGCATGGCTGGATAAAAGGGTTCCTGGAGGATGCTGCTGTTTGCGTATTAGGTCTCTGGCTCAGAGGTCCCAGTTGAGAAATAAATGCAGCTTGGCTTCTGGGCTATCAGGGGCCATTGCCCAGGTGAGGCTGAGGGCTGGAGGGGCCGCAGTTCAAGGTTGTAGTAACATGAAGCCAACACTGCTTTTCCAGGCAGCACCTCTTACCTCCTGGCACTGCATCCCCTGGGCCTCTTGCCTGTCAGATGGGTCCTCCCACGGGCCAGGCCTGTGGCTCCTGTCCTGTGTGCATCACGGCTGTCGCACTGGGTGGAGAGGGGATGAAGAGCTGCACACAGTGATAGCACAAGAAAGGAAGCTGGGCAACACTGAGCCTTCCCTTCAGGCATCTCTGCCCTCACTGTAGATGTGGCTTTGCCTCTTCCGTGGCTTTTGTCTCACAGAGACTGAAGATCTCAGTTTGCAAAAGAGCATTTTACCTGAGTGAGTTAAGTAGCAGCTGAGAGAAATGCCAGAACCAAGCATCGGTATGTGCTTTGAATTGCAGTGGTCACTAAGTGGGTTAAGAACCACTTTCATCAGGTGGCAGAAAACTCAAATCAGTGGTTGCCAGACAACTTCTTAAGCAGCCGTGGTTTCCAGCCACATTGCACAAAGCCTCAAAAGAGGGTGGAGAACTCCAGCTGTTTCCTTTGTAGACAGGGGGCTCACAGACTTGGCATAGTGGTACACACAGGTAATACCCGCACTTTGGGAGGCTGAGGCAGGAGGACTGCAAACTGAAATCCTGGACGAGCAATTTAGTAAGCCCCTGTCTCAAAAAATAAAAAGATGTAAGGATGTTGTAGCTCAGTGGTAGAGCACCCTCCCCCTGGGTCTGATCCTCTGTGCCACAAAAAAAAAGAAGAAGAAGAAAGAAAAGGAGGAAGGAAGGATCCTTGCAGTCACCAGTGTTGCTGTGTAGACTGACAGGGAGAATGTGAAGCGCCTTGCCCACTCTAAAGCATCACCGGGGACATGTGCCACACGGCAGTCCCTCCGCTTATGGACTTGTCTGCCTGATCCTCATCCCAGCTCTTTCCTGCAACAGGCGCCGGCAGCAGCATCGTGGTGGTGACAACACACGGCTTCCTTTGCCAAGAGCTGAGGATAGACGAGGACCTTAGGGAGGCAAAGACCTCCTTCCTGGGCCTGCAGCTACTCCCCGAGGTACTCCACAGAGGGGTGCGGGCACGGGGCGGGCTGCCTCGGCTCGGCACAGCACACTGCCAGCGTCATTTTCATTTTAGCAGGGGCAGTTGTGGACCACCTGCGCGGGGAGCGGTGAGGTATACATCTGGAGCTTGCAGGACCTGGCCCAGGCTCCGCAGCGGATTCACCTGCAGGACTGCTCTGAGGTCAGCTGCATGATCCGTGTGAAGAGGCAGGTAAGGTGACATGGGCTCCTGCCCTGCCTGGCCCCTCCTGGTGCTCCTGCCTTCTTGTTTCCTCTCCCAGGTTGCATCTCTGTGTCCCCAGGTTGTCATACGCCTTGGGTTTTGTAATGTGATTTTTGTAGTGTGATTATGGTGCTTAGAAACCGGACCTCCCCAGGCTGCCATAGTAAATACTCACAGTCTGGGTGGCTTCAACAACCAAAGTTTATTTTCCCAGTGCTCCAGAGGCTGGAAATCCGAAACCAAAGTGGTGACACCTTAGAAGTCCCACCAAGTCCCAGCTGTGCCACTGGGGATCAGACCTCTAACTCCCAGGTTGTTAGGGGGCACTTATCCAACTCTAGAAGGGAGGCTCTGGGTAAGGCCTGTTCTGGGGCGGAACTCTCCACCTGTGGGGCTGTGGAAGGACACAAGGCAGGCAGAGGGTGCACAGTCCCATCCCAAAAGGGAGAAATTGGAAGGAAAAAGGAGTTCCAGGCCCCAAGCAAACCTGAAACTCAGCAGGGAATTTCTGTTAGAGGCCCCCTCCACCAGCTTTATTGACATATGATTAACAAACACAAATGATAGCCATTTAATGTACACAATTTGATGTTTTGATATACAGTGCATAATCACCACAGTCAAGCTCATTAACATATGCATCACCTCATAGTTACTTCTGTGGGGTTTTGTTTTGTGGGGAAAACTTAAGATCTACCTCTTAGCAAATTTGAGGTATACGAGACAGAATTACTAACTATGGTCACATTATCCCCTAGGCTTTATGGCTTGGGATAGGTCACTGTGGCTTGAGGCTCCATTGTGCGGGCCCACCAGCTGGCCCAGCCTCTGGGACACCAGGAAGGACATGAATTTGGGGGTGCATTAGTCAGCTCAGGCACTGGGAATAGCAGCATACATCTTCAAGGGCCCCCTTCCCAGCTGACACTCTTCCTGTTTCTCCCTGGCAGGTCTGGGTGGGCGGCAAGGGGCTGTCACAGGGAAGACCCCAAGGGAAGATCTATGTGATTGATGTGGAGAGGAAGACGGTGGAAAAGGAGCTGGTGGCGCATGCAGACACCGTGAGGACTCTGTGCTCTGCCGAGGACCGATACGTGCTGAGTGGGTCGGGCAGGGAGGAGGGCAAGATCGCCATCTGGAAAGTGGAGTGATGGTGGGTAAATGTGCGGGCGGCAGCCTCCTCCGCCAGCTGCACAGATCTCTCTGGAGCTGTCCCCACAGCAGAAGCCCCGAAGTCTGGGCGCTCTGTGGGGAAGAAGTAGGGAGGGACCTGTGTGGAAAGTGTCCCCTTCCGTGTACCCATGACAGATGAACCTCCAGCCCAAGAGCGGTTCAAGCCAGGTGCCCCTCAGGCTGGTGGCTATGGCTCATTTGATAACAGCTACTTGTGCTGGAAAGTTACCATGTGTGTGTCTGGAAAGTTCCAGCAGCCACATCCAGAGTCTGCACTGGGTCCACCAGTTTAGCTGAATCACAGGTGACCGGGAGCCCCTGGTGTCTGGTTTTGTGTCTCTTGTACTTCATTCATTCAACTACTTAGGTGTCACCAGGATGACAGTGGCTGGCCATGATGGTTTGCCAAGGCGCCCTACAGTCTTCCAGTGACTTCCAATTTCCAGCCAGTCTTCTGGGCATTTTACAATAACCACTTTGTGGTGGAGCAGGTTTGCCCTGCCCAGACTGTCCCCATAACAGAGGGGAGGGGACAACACTGTGAACAGATTTGTCCGGTCAGGGCTTGGCCTCCCTTTTTCTTTTCTTTTTTTCCCCTCCCCTCCCCTCCGCGCCCCTTCCCTCTCCCTTTTCCTCCCTTCTTTTCTCTCTCTCTCCTTCCTTCCTTCCTTCCTTCCTCCTTCCCTCCCTCCCTCTCCCCCTCCCTCCCTCCTTCCCTCCCTCCCTTCCTCTCCTCCTCCCTCCCTCTCCCCCTCTTGGCAGCACTAGAATTCAAACTTAGGGCTTCACAATGAGCTATATCCTCAGCCCCTTCTATTTTGAGGCTGGATCTCACTAGCTCACTAAGTTGCTCAGGCTGATCCCAAGCTCAGCCTCTTGCCTCGGCCTCCCAGAATGCTGGGATTACAGGTGTGCTCTGCCATGCCTGGCTTGTCTTTCTTTCTCATGAATTCAAAGTTTTTATAATGAAGAAACCTAGAGAGACTTCGTTTCCACCAAAGATTACAGACAGAAAGGTCTGTCTGGACGAGCAGGCACGATCTTATCTCCAGGGTAGCTGCCCTCCCAGGGCACAGCTCACTGACCGGAGTCTTTGTAAATGTGTGTATATGCAGGTGATGCTTTATTATGTAACTGAAAAAGAGCTGTAAATAACTAAATATTTACAAGAAGGGCCCTTTGCCCATTGTTACACTGTGATGAAGACTTCATCCCTGAGGTGTTCTGTGAGGATGCTTCCGGTGCAGTTGCTGAACCTGAAGGAAGATCACAAGGGCATGCGGCCTGTCCCTGTGGACCCACCATGAGCTCAGCCACGGGCTCTCTGGAGCTTCTGCCTTGGTTTTCAGGCACAGACGGATATCCGGCCAGAGCCTGCCCACCAACGGGCTGCCAAGGGTGTTTGTGGATCTCCAGGAGCAGGGCCACACTCCAGCCCACGGAGGCCTCCTCGTGGACACCTGGGCTTTAGAAGAGGCATGTCACAGACTGATATTCCCCCAGGGTGTGGGCTTTGTGTAGCCGCTGCTTTTCAGGGCATCCAGAACGTGGTGCAGCAAGAGCTCAGTGCTTGCAGAGGGGTCCCCAACTTCCCGAGGAGGACTGGGCCAGCATTGAAGGGCAGGGGTTGAATTTTGCTTTTGTAAACACATGGAAACTTACAATGAAAGTCTGTCAGAAAGATGTGTTTAAATTATTTAATACCAGTCCAGATGTAACCAGGTATTTTCAGCTTGTGAATAATAAATTCATTTATTTGATAAATGTTGACATCCACTCTCTTTCCATCAGCCATCACTGACTGGTGGAAGAGGCCTTGAAAATAATCCAGGACCTTTTGAACTTGCTCTTGATTCATTCTAAGCATCAATCAAGTTATGTCAATGCAGACTTTTCATTTCTTTTACTCATGGTGATAATTTCCAGGATCTATGTGACAGTGATTATATTTGAAACAACCAGTGCAGAAGAAACCCAGGGGCTTTTAAGAAGTGGTCATTTATATAAAAGAGGAAAAAGCAGTGAGCAGTGCAGTTAAGCGGGACGAATGGGTGGGGCGAGCGCACGGTTCTCCTCTGATGAAAATAGCACCTTGCTAGTGAGCTTCGCCTAGAAGAAAGGGGCACTTTGGTGTGTCGGTCTCCCCTGTGCCTTGGAGAGAGTCTATTATGAATGATTTGTCACGGAAGGGCCAGAATGAGCTGGGATTCATTAGGCTCTACTGCCTTGGCTTTAGCAACTTAAACTGGAACAAAAGTGTTGCTCTTGAGCCAGAAACCATTGTATTTGAGGGTAATTTCAGCTCTGTGACACCAAGGCTGTCCTTGTTGGGGGCTCTGTGGGGCTAGAAGCCCCCTCCACTCACTGAGGCAGAGTGGTGGTGACAGTTCTGTGACTTGTTCTCAGGTGTTTGCTGTGCCTTGGTGCTACCCAGTAATGGCCCTTGGAATGTGACTGTAAGGTCTGAATTGAAAGCACATGACTTTTGTCCACCTCTGGAGCACTCCTCAGGGAGTCAGTCACTGAGGGAGAGTGGCTTCTATTTGCATTTCTTGCAGCAATGCCATGATACCACTGAGGGTGGCACAGGTGCAGGGACAGTGCTGCCACTGATTATAAGGTGACTGGGGCATGCACAGGACAGGGACCCAGTTTTGGTGCCTCAGAATACAGGCTGCTTGTGGGGCTGGGCAAGGCAGGTGGACCAGGGCCTGAGCTGGGCTAGCTGGGGACCTGGCCACATGACCTGTGTCCCCTGTGAAACATGGGTGGTTCCTCTGGGCAGGGCTGGAATGAAGCCTGACGGGAGGCAAACTGAACTCCCAGTCCACTGCTAGGCACCAGGAAGTGCTCAAAGAATATTCCATCCTGGGCTGCTTCCTGGGCTTGTGAAAATATTAATGAGCAAATGTTGGCTGGGGATTTAGCTCAGTGGTTTCGCTGCCTGCTTCGCAAGTGCAAGGGCCCAGAGTTTGATCCCCGGTACCAAAAACAAACAAACAAAAGCAAATGTGAATGCTACTGCAGTAGCCTTCTAAAGACACACCCATGTGCTAACCCCCCAGAACCTGTGATTATGACCTTACTTGCAAAAAGGGTCTTTGTAGATGTAACTAAGGATCTTGAGATGAATCAATGGCAAATATCCTGAGGAGGAGAGGAGAGACACTGAAGTAGACACGCAAGGAACAGGCCACGTGAAGATGGAGCAGGGACAGGAGGGCCTCAGCCACAGCCAAGGGACACCTGGAGCCACCCAGAGCTGGAACAGGCAGAAAGAATTGGTCCCCTAGACTCTCCAGAGGGAGCACAGCCCTGCCCACACCTGGATTTCAGACTCCTTGCCTTCAGAACTGTGAGGAAATAAACTTTTCTTGTCCCTCAGTTTGCTGTCACTTGCTGAACAGCCACAGGACACTCACACGGCTCCCATCTATTGAGAGCTTGCTCCGGGCAGTGCTCACCAGGTGCTTCAAATGCATAGTTCTGTGTGATACTCAGAAGGCCCGCAATACTGGGAGTACTGTTCACCTGGTACACATCCAGGCACCCTGGCTCCAGTCCTGAGAGCAAAGTGAAGGGCGATTGATAGGATGTAAATAAATGTTCCTCCTTTCCAGAACATCAGGGGCAGCTTTCCTGAGGAGCCCCCAGAGGTGGACTTGCTTGGGCAGGAGGCTTTGTTGGCGGTGGGGAGGCTGAGAAGGGCTGTCCTGAGAAGTCAGCACCTCTGCCCTGCTGAGCCAGTGCCCTGAGGGAGGAGAGGGGGCTCACTTTGTCTGGTGATGGAGAGGAGGACCTCTCCCAGGCCTGCGTTTTCCCTGAAGGTGAGGGAGCACATTCGGTGGCTGTGGGCCCTGTCAGTAATGGTCGGCTAGAGGCTAAGGCACTGCCGCTGTGTGGAGACGCTGGGTGGCTCAGGCGATGTGAAGTAGGACAGCAGTGTACTGAGCTGAGCTGAGACCACTAACATCTCAATATGGATGGCCACAAAATTAAACACTTAGAAAGCGACTCACTGAAAATAAAGTGGGAAAGCGGTGACAGCGGAACAACAGAATAAAAAGAGAGAAAAAAACTCCAGATGTGACACATGAAAAATAAATAGCAAAATGGTAGACTTAACCCTAACCGCATTGGTCAGTATGTTAAGTGTGAATGACTAAACACTCCAATGAAAAGGCAGAGATTGTCAAACTGGATAAAAATGAGATCCAACTGTATTCTGTGTATGCTGAGAGATGTACATACAGAAGCACAAAGAAGAGTAAAAAAATTTTAAAAAGGTGTACTGTGCAAATAATAAGCAAAAAGCTTATGGCCATATTTATATCAGATAAAACATACTTCAATGAACAAATAGGAAATGCATAATGATAAACTGTCAATTCATCAAGAGGACACAATAATCTCATATCATATTAATAATAGAGACTTAAGATACATGAAGCAAACATGATAGATGTATAAGAGAAAATAGACAAATCTAAAACCCACCTAGGCATGCTGGTCCATGCCTGCAATCCCAGCACTCGGAGAGCGACGTCAGCCTAGGATACCTAAATCTGAGGCCATCATGGACTATGTAACAATATAACTATATAACCCTCTCTAAAACAAGCAATCCAGAACCATAGTGGGAGATGTTAGAATCCTTCTCTCAGTGACTGACAGAACAAGTACACAACTAGGAAGGATTCAGAAAAATTCAGCAGCCCTATCAACCAACTTGGCCTGACTCCAAACACCACACCCGACAACAGAATACCTGCTCTTTCAAGTGCACGAGGACTGCTCATCCAGTTGGAACGTGGTGGATAATAAATAGATTTGAAAATATTGATAACTCATAGAATATGTTCTCTGACTCCACAGAAGTTGAGTTTGATGTCAACGGTAATAATATATCTAAAAAATCTCAACAAATTAAAATTATGTTGGAAATTAAACAGCATATTTCCAAATAACTCTTGGGGGAATGGAAGAAAAATCACAGGGGAAATCAGAGAATGTTTTGAACTGAATCATAATGAAAACACAGTATTTCAGAATTTGAGAGAGGCAGCTGAAGTATTAAAAGAAAAATTATAGCTGTAAATGCCTTTATCAGAAGATTTTAAATTGATAATTTACTCATAAATTTCCATCATAAGACTATAAAAAAATAAATGTAAATTAAAAATAAGTAAAGGAGAAAAATAATAAAGACCAAAAAAATCAATAAAAGGGAAAACAATTGACAAAGTCAAACTTTCATTCTGTGAAGTAATTGATAGATTCTAGCAAGACTGCTCAAGGAAAAAGAAAACAAATTTCCAATACCAGGAATGAAGGACAGGATTAAAATTTGTAGACATCAAGAAAGGAAAAAAGGAAAGAAGGCAGGCAGGCTAAGAAAGATAACCAAAAGCAAAACAAAAAAATCTGATGGGCATCAAAAGGATATCATGAACAACTAGCCTGGATGAAATGTACAAACATCTTGAAAAATAACTTCATGAAACAAACCTAAGGAGGAGTAGAAAATCTGAATAGTCCTATATCAAGAAATGAAATTGACTTTGTAGTCAGAAACCTAATAAAGAAAAACTCTAGGTTCAGTTGGTTATTAGTGAATTCTAAGTCTTAAATATGGAATAATTGAATCCTCTAGAAAACTCTTTCAGAAGAGAGAACACTTGCCAGCTCATTCTGGGACACCAGCATGATCTCAACTCCCCTCAGGAATATGGATGAATACTCTTGAAAAAAACAGGAAACTGAATCCAGCAGTATTTCAAAAGGTTAATATACCATGACCAAATGGGACTGTAAAATACAAGATTATTTTAACATTCAAAATCAATCAATAGGGTCGGGGATGTAGCTCAGTGGTGCAGCACCTGCCTGGCAAGCGTGAGGCCTTGGGTTTGATTCCTGGTACCAAAAAAAAAAAAAAATTAAAAAAAATAATCAATATAGCACCGGAAGAACAAAGAAAAGCCATGATTATCATGTCAATAGATGCTTACAACATAAACTACTCATTCATGATGAAAAATAATCTTGCAAGAAAAGGAGAAAAGTTGCTCAGACAGAGCACCTACAAGGGGCATAGAACAAACATCATAGTTCACAGTGAAAGACTAACTGCTTCTCCCCCTAAGCTAGGGAAAAAGCACAGACGTTCACGTTGACCTCTCCTACTCAACAATCTACTAGAGTTTAACCAGGCCCATAGGCAAGAAAAAAAGCCATGAAGATTGAACTGAAAAAGGCAAAAACTGTCTTTATTCAAAACTTACCTAAATCCTAAAGAATCTATTTCAAAAACTAGAGTGAGAAAATGTAGTAAGGTAACTGAATACAAGTTCAATATATAATAATTTAGCAGACAACTGGAGAAATTAAAATAGTACTTATAATAACTTTAAAATTATCAAATAGAAATAAGTTTAATGAAAGATGTAAAAGACCTATACACTGAAAACTCAAAAACATCGCTGAGAGAAAATTTAAATGACCTAGGGAAAAGATACACCATGTTCATGAATTGAAAGGTTAAATATTGTAAAGATGTTAGGTTTCTCAAAATTGACTTGATAGTTAATTTAATCCAAATAAAAACTCTACTTTATATTTAGTTTTTAAAAAAGAAATTGAAAATTTGATAATATACATATGAAAATGCCAAGAATTAAGACAACCTTTTTTTTTTTTTTTTGGTACTGGGGATCGATCTCGGGGCCTTGAGCTTGTGAGGCACGGGGCGGATCCACTGAACTAAATCCCTGACCCAAGACAACCTTTAAAAAGCAGATCAAAAGCTTGGTGCAGTGGTACACACCTGTAAGTAATCCCAGCAACTTGGGAGGCTGAGGCCGGAAGATTGCAAGTTTGAGTACAGCCTGGGCAACTTAGTGAGACCCTACCTCAAAAATGAAAAATAAAGAGCTGGGGCTATAGGTCAGTGGTAGAGCACTTGCCTAGTTGGCTCAAAACCCTGGGTTTTTTTCAATCTCCAGTACCCACTTCCAAATCAAGATGGAGAACTCATATTACAAGATTTTACATTTTATTACAAGTTTAAAAGAAGTTGAAAAGATTTTAAACTTCATTAAAAGTTTATAAAAAGTTGTAGCAATTAAGACCATAGGAGTTGGTATTGTAACAAATAAGTACATGAATAGAACAAAATATAGAATCTAGAGGTACAACAGACAGCTGACTGTATAAATACAAAAATTTCAAAACAATGCATTTACAAAATCTGCTCAGTGAATGGTACTACAACCACTAGACACTAAAAAGAAGGGAGGGTGTGGAAAAAGAGGAAGCTCACCTCTCGCTCCACAAAATTTAATTCCAAGTGGTTCAGTGATCTAAATGCCAAGATAGAAGTTCTAGAAACAAGCGCAGGGGAACGTCGTTGCAACCTTAGTGTGAAGATTTTTTAAGAGAAAAAAATGCTAAACACAAAAGAAAATTGGTAAATTTGACTTCATGAAAATACATAATTAAGAAAATGAAAAAAGAAACCATGGGCTGGGAGAAATGTATCTGAAAAGGATTTTTATCCTAAATATATAAAAAGATTCCACAAATCAATAACAAGTGATGTTTTGGTCAACTAGCAAATGTGTACTTTTTTTTTTCTGAGACACGCTCTTGCTATATGGTTCAGGGTGGTTTTGAACTCACTATGTAACCCAGGCTGAAACTCACTATGTAGCTTGAACTCGAGATGATCCTCCTGTTTCAGCCTCTCCAGTGCTGAGATTATAGCCATGTGCTACCATGCCTGGTTCATAAACGTGTAAAGGATATCAATGAAGCTATATGGTAGCCAGTTTGAAAAAAACCTTTAATATCATTAGTCATCAGGAAAATGCAAACTAAACACCATTTGATGTTCACCAGAATGGCTACTCTTAAAAAAACCCCATAATAGCAAAGTAAATAATAGTTAAAGATATGGAGCAAGCAAAACTCTTATACACTGCTGGATAAGAATAGTACAACCACTCTGGAGAACTATTTGGTGGTTTCTGTTAGACACATACCTACGCTACGACTCTACAGTCTGTACTTACCCAAGAGAAATGCAGACATGTCTACAAAAACACTTTTACAAAAATGTTTAAAGCATTTTTTTTCAGTAATACCTCAGAACTAGAAATGGGCAGTGTGCACCCCCTGGGGAGTGGATGTGGTATGTCCTCTCACCCTGGAGTGGTGTGTGGCAGGGACAGGAGCAGAAGGACTGATGTGTCTCCAAAAGCATTACGCTGGGCGAAAGCAGCCAGCCACAGAAGCCAAAAACTGTATTTTCATTTGTAGCAAGTTCAAAACAAACAAAACCAACCTCTATGGTTGGAATCCTAATTGTGCTTGCCATCTGGGTGGGAATGAACTGGAAATGGTCCAGGCCGGACTTTTGGGAGTGAAGGAAATGTCCTCTGCAGACTGGCATCCGTTCCACAGGTGTACGCACTTGTCAAAACTCACGGACTCTCACACTCAACACCCGTTCTGTTTACTGTGCATAATCCCAAAAGATAAACAAGCGGGGGACTGGTGGTGCACGCCTGTAGTATCAACTGCCATGGAGGTGGAGGTAGGATTACAAGTTTGAGTCCAGGCTGGGGAACTTTGCAAGACCCGGTCTCAAAACGAAAATGTCTGTGGATGTAGCTCGGTCGTAGAGTGCTCCTGGGTTTGATCCCCAGAAGTGAAATTTAATTAAAAACAAAAACCAGAACATCTATATACAGGCACTAATAATAAAAATCAACATTTTGTTAGACCAAAGAGATCATACATTGTAAAACTCAACACAGTGGCCCACTTTTTGTTTTAAAAAACGATTTTAACACTAGTCTATGAAGGGACAAAGTTGTAAAGGCTGTGCCAGTTGGGAGGGGACTTGGGGACTTGGGAGGGGATTTGTTGGCATTATTGTCTGCTCCTTCCATCCTGGGTGAAGGGAGGCCAGGAAAGGGGCACAGCTGGGGTCTCTCCCATACTTGGCTGGATGCCCTCCACCCCTGGGAGGTCCTCATGGGTACCGGTTCCCACTCCCTGCTGCACACACCAGATGGGTAGCCCTCGGTGACATCTCCGTGCAGCCATGCAATGGGATGTGATGGCCAGGCCACCCCTCGCCCCCATAGAAGGCCTTTCTCCATCTGGGACTTCCTAGTAGGTCTCTGGCAGGTGGGACTTGTGCATCAGGCCCACAGGTGCAGCAGGGGGCACAGCACTTCCTCTCCTGTCCTCCAGGCAGGGTCTCAGGGCTTTCTGTTCTTCTGTCCTGCACTCTGCTATTTGTGCCATTGCAGATGCTCAAGGTGTGGATCCTTTCAGTCCCTAGGACTGGGGACCTGCGGCAGGGAACAGGCCCACCAGGATGCCTTGTCCCTGTCCTCAGACCCCTCCTCCCCTCCCCTGGAACCCAAGCAGACCCCAGCCCCCCAACCCCACCCCAATTTGGCACCCTTGCCCCCATCTGCCTGTGCACCTGGTGCTCCCGGCCAGAGAAACCATTAAAGAAACCCAGCTGTTCAGGGTTCGAATCCCACTAGTCCTGTGACCTGTTCCCATTCATATCCTCTGCTACCAACTGGCTGTGGCAGTGAGAACCTTCTTAGCAGGTTGCCAGAAGACCCAGGTGATAGGTTCTGCCCAAAGAAGACCTAGGGAACCCACTTCCAGCCCCCAGGGGCCACCAGGGGTCTCCTACTGTCCTATATGCCTTGGGCACTCAAGTGCATGCTAGTCAGCCTCAACCAGACCTTATTCCCTCAAATGCTTTCCCTAGGGGCAGCCAGTGGTCTTCTGAGAGGCTGGAGTCCCTGGATCCCACCACCGATCCATTGAACCAGCCTGAGGAGAGAAAGGCTGCAAGGCCTCAGTCCTGCCCAAGCTGGCAGGCTGGGAGAGCTGGGCCCCCACTGTGGACCCCAGGTTTGCAGCCTCGACAGCTCAGGGCATCCGTGAGCCCATCCTGTGCCCACCCCTACCTGCAGCCCTGATCATATTCTACCTCACACACTAGACCCACCGGGCTCCAGGAGGGCTGAGGGCAGCCCCAGCAACGTGACAGTGACAGACACCCACACGGTCACCTTAGAGGGAAAGGTTTATTATGACTCAACCACACAGTAACAGAGAAACAGAAGCAGGAAGACTCTGGCCTCAGCGCTAGTTCTTCCGAGCAGGAGGAAGCCGGTGTGACACATACCGAACCAGGCGCAAGGCATGGTGATGCAACAGTACAGCATGCACCAGACGTTCATGTGGCAGAGGATGGGATAAAACTCAAGGTTGGGCAGAGACACAGACAAGACGCTGCTATTGCTCACCTAATAAAAAATTAAGTCATGTGCAATATTACTCTTTATAATCCCCCTTTCTCATAAAACGTAACATCATGTGTTTAACACACACTTGAATCATTGCTAAAATCAGCAAGAGCTATCATTATAGTGCTCCAACTTAATAAGTTGATAAAGAGTTGTCTTGTGGCCAGTTCGCAATGGAACTAAATAGTTTTGTTCCGAGGTGCCTGGGGTGTTTCTGGTGTTGAGGCATTTCTAACAAACAGGTCATCCTGCTCCCCAGAGGCAGTCTCAGTCCATGGCACACAGCACGGTGCCCCAGTCAGCTCTCTGGGAGGTCCAAGGATGGACTGGTCAAGGGGCCACCTGAAGTCTGGGGATCCAGCCCAGATGGTGATGCTGACTTCACATGAGGAGATGACAAGAGGTATGCAGGTTGGATCCAATACAGCATGGGTGCAAGGGCCAGTTCAACCTGGCCTGAGCTGACACCACACCCAGGTGGTGCTGGGCAGAGCCCCCAGGCGCTCGGAGCCTGAACAGGCCCGACTGGCAGCAGGCCTCAGACCTGAGGTGGCAGACCTCAGAAGCACTGCATGTTGACTGACAGGCAGAGACACGAGCCTGTTTCCAGTGGCAGCTGTCAGAGGAGCCCTGGGCAGCCAGTCTGCATGTTCACAGTTTTGGTAGCTGAAGATGGAGAGATGGAGAGAGACTCAGGCAGAAGCAGAGCAGCCTGGTGCATCCTTGAGGTTGGTCAGTGTCCAGTGTACACAGCCACACTCAGCAGATCTCACAACCGTGTCTATGGTAGGTGTCTCTTACTGGTGCTGCTACTCAGACCACACGGAGTGTTTTTCAAACATGCGACTGAGCACCGCAGGCAGTCAAAGCTGGCCCCATCCTGGGGGCTGGAGAACAAAGGGCCGCCCTTCACAGGAATCTGGCCAACCCTGGTTTCCATGTTAGCTGCACAGCTGACCGAGAGGCTCAATGCTGGGCTTCTGTGCTGTCAAGACCCTCTCCCACACAATGCCATTCAGAAACACCCTGAGCACTGCTGGGAGCCGCTGATCATTTGAGGAGGGCTCCACTGTCCTGCCTCCCCTAGGGTACATAACTGGACACAGTGCTCCTCCCAGGTCTGGGCCTCACAGGGACAGAGGCTTACAAAGCTGGGGTCTGAAGCAGTGGACATGTCAGCTCACTTCAGATGCTGGTGCTGAGGACCTGCTTTACACCAAGAAAAAGGGAACGCCCACTGCCAGCCCTCCAGCCACCAGGGAAGTGGCACAGCCAACCAAGGGAACTAGTCTGAGACTGGCTGGGGTGGCCCATAGCCCCCTCCATCCCTTCCTACCAGCTTACACTCCTGCACAGGGGCACTTCTGCCACGTGTTAAGGGGTACCCCGTGAAAACAATCTTCACTTAGTTGACTTTTTTTTTTTTGGTGGAACCAGGGATCGAATTCAGGACCTTGTGCTTGCCAGGCAGGCACAGTGCCACTGAGCTATATCCCTGGCCCTTAGTTGACTTTTACAGGGCACAAAAATGCCAATGAGACCAGCATTGCCCTATGCTGGTACTAAGTTAATGTGCATTATACAGTATCCAACTAGGTGAAACCCTACAGATACACACCACTAAATGCTCAAAGGACCCCACCCTGGAACCCTGCAACCCGGCCTCTGAAGGCATTACATGGCCAACTTCAGGGTTTGTCCTCAGCACTGGCCGTGAGTAGGCACTTGTTTGGCCCTGCCAGTCCCAGAGGCCCAGGCCACCCAACAGTGCTTTTCACATAATAGCTATATATGAAGTGCTTGGGGGGCTCTCAGCGAGCCCACCAACCCTTGCGGCTTCATCTGAGGCACAATGATAGAAAAACACCAACATCTGAGCCACTCTGACCAAGGCAAGCAGCAGGCATGATCCCTGCTTCTTGGCTTAAGACACAAGGTGAGGACTCTAACAAATTTCAAGCAACTACAAACTTGAATAATCTCATTGCAAGGGAAGGGCTGAGTCAAAGGCTTTGGCTACTTGGTCTTCCCATGCCTAGGTGTGACTCACACTCAGAGCTCTAGGTTACCTTTGTCTGCCTCCCAGAACTTGACTTCGTCATTAACTCTAGGACCTAAGCCCAAGGGCCTGCACACTAGCCAGACCCATACAGCAAGACAGACTTCAGTTGTAAGTATCTGGAGAACTCAAGAGCTTCACAACTCTAGCATGTGTTCAGCCACTTCTGTCACTGAGGAGCAAACAGCAGCCATGCCCTTTGCTGGCTTGTTTTCCAGCAAGTTAACAGTCTAAGAGTGGCTTGTGACAAGGCTTGTGGTGTGGACACAAGATCACGGTCAAGTCAAGGCTGAGATCTCTGGGCCGAATGCACTGCAGCCAGTGGTCTCAAGCCCCTTCCTCCTAAAACGTGTGACTTGGCCATGCCTGAGCCTCCTGCACACGAAGCTGTCAGGGGATCAGTGTCTGTGGTCCACTGGGTCACAGGGTGGGACACATGGCAGCACATGGCCCTCCTGGCTGGTCCCCTGTGCTTGGTTTGATTGTTTCGATCTTGACTGGTTGGGGCCAGTCCCAGCTCAAGCTGTATTCTCTATACTCAGCACTATCTGCTCTCTAGTTGTCAGATGGAGAAGCAAAATCCCCAGCTGTAAGCAGATTACAAGCTAGGTCAAGGCCTGAGGGAGGAGATACAATCGCAAGCTACTAAGAACCAAGTTGCATAGAACGACTTGTCAAACCCCGACGTGCCGGTCACCCTGAAGAAAGGTCAGATCATCTAGCCAAGGGGGACCCTGCTAGTGGGAGGAGGGCTCCCATCACGCCAGCTGTGTGTTCAGACTTTTCTTGTCCAAGCACTAAACTCTCCAGACCATTCCAAGTGTCAGCACATAGAGAAAGCGTTAGGGTCTTGAAGCCAGGCCTCTGAAAGACGGCTTCTGAGGAAGGCCCCAGGTTGTAGAAATGCTCCTGTGGACCGGCACTGGACTGCTCCTCCAACAAAAAACACACAACCTACAAAGCACCATCAGTGGCAGGAGACATAGCAAGGCGAGAAGTCTGCTGAGGATGCTGAACAGCCATTACTTTAAGTACACAGAAAATTCAAGTAATTTATTTAAAAACTGCTTAGTTTCATCTTGAAATATATATATATATCTATATATATATATATACATATATAATATTTGCTTTAGAATGATCATATTGCAGCATGACTCTCATGCATTTTAAAGTACTTTATTTAAAAAACATGGACTTGAGGCAGCAATTATGACAAGGTTTGACTCCATCTGTGTGTTATGCAGAGCCTCTTCCTACTGATCTCAGAAAGCTTAGACTGACCGTTTCACATAAGAAAAGCAGAAACTGCCTAGCTCTGAATAAAGAGATTGTGGTTTGAAAAACATTTCCAAACAGCTGCAGCATTTGATGAGTTTGCTTGGGTGTGGAACCAGAACACCATCGGTCAGGGCCTTTCTCCCCAGACACCTGCTTCTCTCTGTGGTGGTTCTAATCCCAGTGGCAAGCGAGTGAGCAGGTGAGAAAGTCACAGAGTTCAGACAGGTTCCAGCAAGCACATCCTGCCATGGCGGCGAGGGATGCCTGCGCTCATGCACCCTGCTTGGAGGTGCTGTCCCCCACACTTGAGGTAGCCTTGCAGCAGGGCTGGAACTCTGTGTGCCATTTCCAGCAGAGGTGTAATGAGTCCAAGTGCAGAGGGGAGCCTGGGGACTGGGCTGAGGAGCTCCAGGCACGGACAGCCGGGCGGGGTCTGGACATGGACATGCTCACACAGGTGCCACAAGCAGCACTGGATTTGAGAGTTCAGCTTCTGTCCGGGAACTGGTGTACGCCTTGCCCTTGGCCTTTCCGCCCACAGCCACCTCAGGGGCCCTCCCCAGCTTTGGTGTGCGGCTGCTGTGCCCGAGCACAGCGCCACAGGGCATGATGCGTCAAACTCTCTGAGGGAAAGGAGATGCTGTTCTTCTAAGAAAACAACAGTGGTAGAAAAAAAAGAAAAAAAACACCCTGTGTCTAAAATAATCATAAAGAAAAATACTCTCCAACAGCGGCCGCACCAACAGAACATGACAAGATCTGAGGGGCATCGACATTCCTGTGGGTGGCCAGAGGGATACCTGGGAAGGGTGAAGTACTCACTGACTACACTGCTCTTGTCTGAGGTGCCCAGACTACATGTACCCAGGACATCCGAGGTTTTGCATTTTCATTATAATTTCAGAAATGCAAAAAATCCCATTTTTTTCTAAATTACTTGACTATATTGTAAATGTTTTACAATGTAAAGACATGCAGAATAATATACCTGCAGAATAAAAGACAGAGTTGAAATTAAAAGATCATTTTCAATTAAAAAATTTCAAATGATTTTTTTTTAATTGTGGAAAAAGTAATTAGTGTGATACTTTTGCCTAATAGCTCAAACCTACCCTACAACTACTGAACTTCAATTGTTTGAAGAAGGAGCACTGCCTGGCGCTGCCCTCCAACCGCCAGCAAGGCCAGTGGCCGGCAGCCTCCCCACCTGTCCCCACCGCGGAATGTGTCAGCCGGAGCTCAGACCATGGACTCAGTCTCCACTGCACCCTGCAGACCCTCCTTCCGAGAGAGCTTCAGGACTGTGGGCTTGTCACTGCCGTCACCATCACCAGCAGGCTGCATAGACAGGCCTTTCTGCTCTTCCTTGGCCTCTTCCGACACCTCAGGATAGATCACCAGGAAGGTGGCTGTCAGGAAGCCCAAAAAAGAGCCCACAGAGGCCACCATGGGAATGACACGGACAGTCCCCACAATATCAACCACGCCCCCAAGGGCAGATGCCACCAGAATCTGGGAGATGTAGACTTGGCAGGAGAGGATGGCGCAGTCGATGCCAAACCCACGCTTGGAATTCCCTGGGCTGTGGTGGACGTACTGCAAGAGAAGGGAACACATGCATAAGGGGCCGTGCAGTTGAGACTCAATGGCCCACGTGTCAGTGGTGTGAGCACTGACTCGGGAATCTGCAGGCAAGGCCTGCTTCCTCCCAGCTTCTAAGCAGCCATTCCTGCCGAGTCTCCCGACTCCAGCTCCTACACTGCCAGCTGTGTAGGTGGGAGAGGCAGAAAGTTCCAGCTCTTGGGAGGGGAGGAAAATGGAAGCAACTTCACCAATCCCATCAGGACACAAGCTCCCTGGGACCCACCTCCAGCCCAAGGAAGGGTGGCAGGGCAGGGTTTGGGTGAGGTGACTCTCCTAACCCTGAGGGCTCTCCAGTGGGGACCAGAGCAGGGGAGCTATGAGCCTGTGCTGCCAAGTGCCAGCCCACCCCACACGTGGCTGAGGACACGGCCACGCAGACTGGATCAGTGCAAACACAGGGGCAGTTTCATCTGTGTTTCTCAAATAAGACATGAAAGGACACAGGTGCACCTGCACTGTCACGCTCAGACCAAGTCTCCGAAGGAAACTATCCTGGAGATAACGAAGAAAAACCAGTCCACAAAGAAGGTAAGAAACTAGGCAATTCTAGATGTATGCGTGTACACATATTTGTATGTACCACAACCACAGTGGCAAGAGATTTTAATAAACTTTTCATAAAATAAGCAGACACAAAAACAGTAAAAGATAAGAGTGAACAAACTTGATCTAAGTTGAGACAGGGCACAAAGTGTAGAATACACTTTCTTTTCAAGTACATATTGAACATTTACCACAGCGGGAGTCTCAACTAATTTTAAGGGCTGAGATCATAGAAGAGTATGTTCTCTGATAGTGAAAAATTAGAAATCAATAAAAACACAACTATTGGAAAATTCTCCCAAATGTCAGAAACTCATCAACATACTCCTAAATAATGGTTCAAAACAGAAATCATGACAAAAATGAGAAAACCAAGTGACTGAGAGCACAACATACTAAAACCTGCAAAGTGCAGCTAATGGTGTTTGTAGAGGGAAATCAGTAGCTTCAAAGGCAAATATGTGGCTGAAAATCAAATTAAGAAATTAGAAAACAGCAAATTAAAATGAGATAATAGAAGGGACAGTAAAGAGCAGCAACCAATAAAATGAAAAACAGAGAACTGAATAAACCAAAGGCTCTCCGAAAACACAAAATCAATGCATTCCCAAATAACTAGTATCAATGAAAAATACGGTATCAGTACAGGTTTTATTACATCATAAGGAAATATGAACATTTTAATGCCAATAATTTACAAAGTTTAAAAAATAATAAAAAATAACTTGCCAAGTTCAGATGAAATGGACAAATTCTCAGAAAACTCCAACTTAAAGCACTGCCTCTCCTCCTAAGACAGTAAAGACCTCCCACTGGAGGGTGAAAGAGCAAACTCAACACCACCACTTTTATTCAACACCATGTCAGAGGTTCTAGTCATTGCAAGAAGGCAAGGAAAAGAAAGAAAATGTATCAAAGATTAGGGAGGAAGAACTAAAACTATGCACAGGTGACATAGCTGCATAGTTAAAGTCCAAAAGAACCGAGAGGTGAGCTCTGAGAATTCATAAAAGAAATCTAGATCTTACATGAGGATGGAAAGGCTCACAATGCAAAGTTATTAACTCTCCCCAAACTGATCTATATATAGTCAGTGTATTTTCAATAAAGGAAAGCCAGAAGGAGTCTAACATTTAGGTGAAAAATAAACAGGTAAGAGGAGCCAAGACAATCTTGCTCTCAGTGAAAAACTTACACTACAGGGTCTGAGGACTTATTACAGAATTATTTTAATCAGGACAGTGGGACATTTGTCCAAGAGTCGAACGACCAAAGGGCCAGAAGCCCCTGCACACACTTACATCGATGCGCAGTTTATGATACAGATGGTCCTGTAGGGTGGAAGGAGCTAGGGCATGTGAATACCCATCTTCGGCAGACAGTAAGAGAACCTTGATCTGCCACTTTAAGCCACACATATTGTCTGTCCAGGCAGAGGTAGCAGAGCACAAAGCACCCTGAAGGCTGAGAAGAAATGCTTGTGGCTGCATGTCTGAAACAGCCCTGAACTGGAAGAACCAAGCCCGTCAAAGGAGGGTGATCAGAAACCCATAGGCACACGAGGCAACTGGTCAGGAGCCCAGGCAAACCAGGGATACAGTCAGGAATGCATGGGCACACCGGGTATGTGATCCAGAGCCCAGGCACACTGGGCATGTGGTCAGGAAAGCATGAGCACACTGGGGATGTGATCGGGAACCCAGGCACACCAGGAGTGTGAAAATGCACAAAGTGCTGGTGGCAATGAGTCACACAGGATGAGGTGACATAAAAGAAGCCAGACAGTCCAGTGGTAGAAAGTTCAGAAACAGGCACAGGAATGTATGGTGTTAGAAGTTGGGGCAGCAGTCACCTTTAGGGTGACAGAAGTCGGATGAAGGGGTTCTGGCAACAGTCTTCCTCTGTCTGGATTGGTTATACAACTGTGTTCTCCCTCCCCAAGAGCCATGAAGCAGTTTACTTACGATTTAGTTGGTGGTCTGCTACATTTTAATTTAAAAGTTCATTTAACCACTTAGGTAGTGTTTATGTACTATCCTGAGCACTCCTTGGGCAGATATAATTTCAACCACCTTGTATTGAACAAATTTGATAAAATTGTCATTTTTATATTTCCTGTTATACTATCTTATAAAAATTACAAAAAATATGCGATTTTTGGTCATCACATATTTAAATAATTAGACTGTTAAGTGGTTAAAAAATGATGCCATTAGATTTTTATTATTACTGTGTTTGGTGTGCTTCTAATCAATAAACTTATTTGCTTAATAACTGCATGAGAGATTAGGAGAGCGAACAGATTTTAGGGATAGGAAGGAGATATGCACTTCCCTCCTCTCCCTGAAGGCCCCCAGGTTTTGCTGGAGAGCCTTGGTCTGCTCCTGTACCTGGGTTGCAGCACATCAGAAATGCTCTGCATTTCTCAGTGGTGACCCAGCGACGGCACCAGCCTCCAGAAGTCTCTTGGCTGACCAGGGCGGCTGAAGGAGGCTTGTGACCAGGGATTGACCAGGGCAACTAGCAGCTCTTGGCTTCATCAGAATGGAAGATGGAGGGGAAAATCTGTGTCTGGGACACTGCACAGGTGGAAGGTGCTCGCTCAGCTCATGTGGAAGAGAGAGCAGGGCACTGAGCCCATGCTCTGGGCCAAACAGGCCGTGGACCCAGCCTGAGGCCATCTCATTGCCACCCTACCGGGTACCCCTAGGCCACACGTACCTCCTTGATGTCATGGTAGTGCCCTAGCAGGGCATAGGGGCAGTAGGAGATGCTCATGGACACAATCCCCATGGTGCTGATGGTGACCATGGCCACATAGACATTGGGGAACATGGCCATCACGGCCGTGCCCACAGAGAAGCCCAGCGTCCCCAGCACGTAGATCACCCTGATGCTCAGGTCATAGTTGTCTAGGTACTTCTGTAGCAGGGCTGCAAAGAGAGGCCACAGGAATAGTGATCAAGCTGCCCACTCATGGGGGCTACCTCCCCATCCCTCCTCTCCCAGCAGTGCCTTCCTGTGACTAAACCTAGGCCACCATGTGCAAGCAACATCTCTCTCGCCTGACCTGTCGCCACATGGTCTCCAAGAATACCTCCATTACAGTGGTGACAACAATGTGGTCACTCTGGTGCTGGCACCTGGCTGACCATGGTATTTATATCAGCCATTTCCAAGTCCTCACTAGGATAATCCTAAGCTGACCTCCTTCCCTTGGTTCAGGCAGCAAATCCCAACCATGATTTGCTCCAGTTCCAGAGGTGAGCCATGAGCACTGGTCCCAAGATGGGAAGCTGCCTCCTCGACCGCCTACTTCAGGACATAGCTGCACTGAAAGGAGCCCTGTGCAGCAGCCTAGCACAGCTTCTTCTGCTCTGACTGCTGAGTTCTGGCCCAGGGCTTGATCTCCTTCCAACCCTGAGCTGGCAGGGCTGGGACAATATGCCTAACATAGGTGCCGTCAAACTTGGACCGCCCTGCAGGATAGCATGTGGTAGGGCATCCCGAGGGGCTTGTGAAAATACCTGTTCCTGGCAGAAATAAGGGCCCTACTCACAATCCACATTTCCAAGCTCTGAGGATTGCCCAGCTGCAAACGGTTACCTGACCTGGGCGCCTCTTACCTGAGCAAATAGCACCGGTGGCAGCATAAATGACCAAGCCCCAGCAGCCCATCTTCACACCGGCATTATAGGCCTGTCCTTCGGTGGAATTGGAGGCTGCCTGTTCCAGAAAGAAGTTGGGGTTAGGGACAGTGGCAAGCTGTTTAAGAGTCTAGCAAACAGAATCACCTCTGCATCCAGGTCCAGTATCTGGTAAGTCACTTCCAGTCTCTTGTGGCCCCCTCAATAAAAGGTGGACCCTCTACATCCAAAAGATGGGCTGGTCTCAACTAGTAGAAGTGACCCTGCCCTCTTGAGCTGCCATGGGAGACCTGGAGGGGTGAAGATGGACCCCGAGTGCTGTGCAAGGCCATCCTGGCCCTCCTGGAAAGGTGGCCAACACGGCCACAAGGTGAGCCCAGGTAATGTCACGGGCCCCAAAGGGCTGCCAGCTCTTACCAAAGGGTAGCAGCAGGCTGTTACCTTAACTGCCAAGTTCTGGGACAGTGCAGTTCAAGGCAATAGATGGCTGAAGCAATGCCCAACCAGGCTTCTCCAAGTGCTGCCACCCTCTGAAAGCAACTGGCACTCACGCCTGCTCCCCATGCACCCTACTGTGACCAGATTAGGCTCAGACAATTGTACCATGGAACAAAGATGTAGGTCAGCCAGCTGCCTTCCATGTATTCTCCCTGATGTGGTCACAAGGGCATAGGGCCAGCAAAGGCCTGCTTGGAAGAGCACCCAATGATGAGGCCCACCTGGGCTCCCCTCCCAGCCTACAGAATGCTCACCTTGGGGTCCCCCTCGAAGATGACCTGGCCCATGAAGTCAGTATAGAAGACAGCCTCGGCGATGACGGAGAACCAGGTGAGCAGGTGGCACAGGCAGAGGCGCATCAGCTCCCTCGGCATCTTCAGCATGGACAACCACAACAGGCGTACAGTAGTCTCACCCTCACCCTCCTCACTCTCTGTGTCCCCACTGGAGGTGGTAGCCCCACTCTGGTTCCGGTGCCGGCAACGCTGCCGCTGACGCTGTTGCAGGTCATAGAGGTCGCTCATGCTGCGGGACGGTTTGATCAGAACCACTGCATTAGCCCGACGGTAGCGGTAGCAGTGGGACCCAATCTTGCCATAGTAAGAGAAGGTACTGGAGGCTTGCCGGCGGAACATGTGCCTGCGCCGCCTCATGGAGCTGGATGCGGCTGAGGGCTTCAAGTCCACCCTGGTGCAGCTGCTGAGGGTGTCTCTCGGCGGGGAGCCACTTCCATTTGGGACTCTAGCTTCATTCAAGTGATTATCAAGCAAGGTATCATCCTCCTTGGTGGTTTCCCTGAGGAAGGTAGACAGGTGGGGCAGCCTGACCTTCAGGAGCTCCTGGCTGGTGCTGTGGGGAGTGCTGGGATAGGAGGCATCTTGGAAGATGGAGGGCTCAATGTCATACAGGAAGGGTGGCTCGGGTTCCATATCCAGTGTGGCATCTGGCATGTGCAGCACGGAGTCACTCTTGCTGCGCACGATGTCCACATCGAGGTAGTCCAGGGCTAGCTCGTGCTCTGACTGTACCTCATCAGGGAATGGAGGGCTGCTGTTTTGCATGCCCCCGCCAAGGGCATTTAGGCGGGTAGTGGGGGCCAAGGTGCTGCCAAGCCTAGCGCTGGGCAGGGCAGCAGCTTCCTCTGAGCTGCGGTCCTGCTGCGGGCTGTATTGCTCTTCCTCGATGCTGAAGATGTGCAGGACCACCGACACCGTGAAGATGATGGCAGCAAAGAAGAAGAGCACTTGATTCTGGGTCCGAAACCAGTTGCCCAGGAAGGTCTGTGTCCAGTCCAGCCCACCCAGCACATAGCCAATGGCACCGCCGAGGCCTAGGAGGGGGAGAAGCAGCAGGTGAGCCAAATGGATGCTCTGGTCCCCGCTCCCAGGCCTAGTGTGGGAGGCAGTGCCAGGGTGGGCTGGAGGGCTTCACTCTCAGTGGGGGCCTGGGCACTCTAACAGTTATGTTGTGAATCAGGACACAAGGTCTTGGAATGGGGAATGAGAAAAGGGTAGGAAAAATAAAACAAGAAGCCCTGTTAGCCCCAGATCTGAGAATTCTGGCCTTATGAAATTCCCACTTAATAAATTAAGAGCAAATTAATCCCAGGAGTGGACACAAACTGCCCCCATACATGCCTGTCTGTACTGAATGCCGCTCCCTAAGCATGGCTAAAGACAGTGGTCTGCAGGGCCCTGGCCATTTCTACCCAGCAAGCCTGTCACCCTGGCAGGCCTGGCTTGACTCTCCTTCATCTCTGCTCCTTAGTCCCTTCATCTTGCTGGGTTCGGTGGTCAGGAGGATGTTCTTGGTTATTTCCTGAGCTCTGGCCACTGCCTCTGCCTACCAGCATCTGAGATAGAGCCACATGCACTGAACTTGGGTGCACAGGTTCCTCCCCCACCCACATGGGGCTTGGGGAGTGGCTGCTGCCAGCCTGCCTTGGCATGGGTACTTTACCAGCAGAGAAGGCATGGATGTTGAGGGCCATGTCTTGCTCCTCACTGTCCACCACATCCAGCAGATAGGCACGGATCGGGCCCTCGGTAGCATCAGCACTGAAATCCAGGACCACCACTCCCAGTACTGTGAGGACGATGCCAATGGGCTGCCGGTTGGGGACATCACCAAGGGCCAGACCTGGACAGAGCACAGACAGTGGTCAGACCTCAGGGCCAGCTGAATCAGGCTCCTCGAGTAAACAGCCTCCCCTCCGTGGGGAGCCAGCTGGGAACAGCACAGGAGTCTCTTCAGGAGAGCTGTACTCTGGCAGGCAGACTCTTGGGAAAAGGGGTTTCTTTTTCCCTTTTCTGAGGTTTAGAGGGCATTCTTTCTCTTCACCCTCTGGACCTTGACGGCTTCCTTACCCTGTCTTTCAGGCAGGAAGGGGAGCAGGTCCCTGCCCTGCCACCTCAGGGTGGGTGGTGCTGATTAGTGTCAGCAGGCAGGTGGGTATGTGGGCAGCTACCTCTGCCTCCCCTGCATGCCACCTGAGGCACCAAGCTAGACCCAGGGGCTGTGGAACCCACAGGAGACTCCAGACCCAAGTGGAGAGGACCCTGAACAAGCACTGGATTTCAGACATGGCTCTGAGGGGGACGAGCACAGCCGTAGCACTCCACCATCCTTAGGAGGCAGGCTATGTGGTCCCAAGAAGTCGCCTTCCCACACCAAGTCTCCTACGCCTCAGGGGAGTCTGCCCTGCAGCCGGAGGTCAATTACTAACCTGACACCTGAGCAGCCCTAGCTGGGTGGCATCTGATGCCAGGAGCGGGTGGGGAGTAGTGCTCCTTACACAAGCCTCAGGAACAGTGGGAGCAGGGCTAAAGCCTGGGCCCAGGACCACCTCAGAGCACTGTGATGAGGCTGAACCTGGACCCACAAGAGGGCCAGTTTCAAAAAGGGAGTTTCTGCCTAGGAGCTCCCCAGAGGCCTCCAACAGTGCTCACGAGGCAGTGCCCAGGCTGGCTGCATCTGGGCCACATGTGGGCAGGGCCAGCCCCATGGACACAGCACGAGACTGCCATCACTCTGCATGAGAGAAGGGAGGGCCGCTGCCTAGGGTGGCGCTGACCAGCCCGGAGCCAGCATTAGGTGCCAGGGCTAGAGGAGGCTGACCTACAGAAGGCAGGTGACACACAGACAGCAAGGGGCAGGGGGCAGAGTCGTGCCCATCCCGCAGGCCCTGAGAAGCTGAGTGGCTCCTCTGTACCGAGGACTTCTGAGAGCTTCCCGTCCACCCTGTCGGGACTTCTACCTGACTCTGCAGTCCTGGGCAAGCTCCTGCAATGCAGAACACATGCCAGGCAGCTCCAGCTCAAAAGCTTGTGCCAGAAAATGAGGCTTTGTTTTTACCAGTTTTGATGGATGCACTCATAGCAAAAAAAAATTTTCCCACACAGTTGCTTTAATTAAAAACAAAACAACAAGAAGAGGCAAAACAATACGTGAGCATGTGAAACAAAAAATAAATATCCAACTAGGATCTGGATATTTTCAATACCAAGTCTGAGAAAAGGAGAACAAAAAAAAAAAAAGAAAAGATAATTTCTGAAATAATGCTGGAATAATGCTGGAAACAGGACGTGGTGTCTGATATGCATTAAAAACAAACGGTCCCGGCAGGAAGCGTTTCCCTGTGAACAGGTTCCTCTGGCGTTCCCACGTGGGCCGGCGCCCCTGCCAAGCCGCCTGCACTCTGGTCACTGCCAGGCAGCCCACGCAGGTCCCACGGGGCCAGCCCTGTGGCTCCGACTGCACACCTGTGGGGTGAAGTCCCCAGGCCCAGCACACTGGCACTCACCTATGGCAGAGCCGTTGAGGAACAGTGCGACGCCAAGCAAGACGCCCACACAGAGAGCGAGGATGAAGGGCCGCCGGCGGCCCCAGCTCAGGGTGCAGCGGTCGCTCGCTGACCCGATGAGTGGTGTGAAGATCAGGCCGAGGACGGGGCTCAGGAACCACGTGAGGCTGTAGTACTGCTCCGGGAGGCCTACGGGGACACGGGGCGTTACTCAGGAGGCACGCTACCCAGAGACTCACGCAGGCGCACACAGCCCCACTGGGTCTCCGAGAACGCCAAGCACCCGGAATCAGCCCAGTGCGCTGGGCCTGGCCTGCAGGGCAGTCACATCAGACTGGCTCTGGCCTGATTCACACGGCAGGCACTTGGCAGGTGGGTGTGACTGGGACCGAGACCCTCCACAGTGCTGGTGGCAACCAGGCTCCTCAAGGCACCATCGGCCCTCCATACTGACAGTCCACAGGGGGCAAGACAGGCGCTACAGTTACAGGGAGAAAGAAGAAACACAAATTGTGTGTCCAGCTGGAGATGAGTGTTGTGGCTGCACATGACATTCACTCGCATGTAGCCTCCCTAACCACCACTGGAGGCAGGGACTGTGCTTATTTAATAGCAGGGGAGCCTGAAGTTCAGAGAAGTCAGGCAACCTGCCCCAGGTCACACAGCTAGGAAGTGGTGGCCCCAGGATTTAAACTAGGACAGCTTGACTTCACGGTCTATGTTCCTTCACTCTGAAGCTGCCTTCCTATTACACAAAGCCAAAAGCCTTCAACAGTAGGGTGGGCATAGGGTGAGGGCGGGGTCATAGGCTAGAGTGCCACCCAGAACAGGAAAGAAGAGACTACAACTGTGTGCAACAGTGTGGATGACTCTCACCCCATGGCAAGACACAGCCTCAGAGGATGGGCACCACAGGGCTCTTGTCCTGCTACGTCCAGACTGTTGCTAGCAGTCAGGGGCCTGGTCACCTCAGGAGGGGCAGGGCCTACAGGGGAGGGCAGGCTTGGGGGCATTGTTTCTGCCCTGGATGTGCACAGTGGATGTCACTGTATGGTCACATGGTAACAAGTCCTCTAGCTTTGTCACATGCCCTCCTATGTTACATACTTAAAGAATAAAAGGGCTCTGGCACACCACTGCCTCATTTGGCTAGGATCTCATGCTGCCAAAGGCGCTGAGAAACGGAATATCGTGTTGAACTGACAAGAAAAATAAACTTGTGTGGGAGGAGGAAATGTTTTCCCAGGCAGGAGGGAAGCACCTTTGAAACCTACTGCTAGCAGTCCATTAAAATGCTGACGCGCTCTGCGGTACTCAGGTGTTTGCTCTGACCTCTGCGCCCCATACAACTCCAGGAAGGCTAGGTTTTGTTCCCAGGCAGAATGTATCGAGGGCCTGGGAAATGAGAAGTTTGCTGAGTGAGTTCCTCAGGCTGGGCTGGGCCTCACATAGTGGGTGTGGGTTCCTTGGCTTTGCCTTGAGGCACTCCAAATGGACAGGGAGGTGCCACAGAGCACAGCACCCTGCCCACCTTCAATGATGCACACATCAGGTACCTACTTCTCAGAAATGCATCCTGATTGAAACTTCTCAGAGCCAGCAGTGTGGCCTAAAGTTCAGAGGGAGGGGAATATATCACTGCCCCAACACACAGGCTCTGCCACCACTTTGCAATCAATGACAACCAGTTGGAGTTGTATCCTTTGGTTACGGTGCCTCCTGGCCTTGGCTTACTTTTCTCTAATGGTCTTGCCCCTGGGGTGGGCTCTGGAGGTGCTGGGCCCTCTGCAGCTCTTTACTGATTCTCACCTCCCAGCCTGGGGAACCTCCACTTGGACGCCCTGTGCCTTCCCCAAGTGCGGTACTCCATAGTATGTACCCCAGAGGCTCTGTGTGCACCCAGACAGGCTGCAGGTCCTGGAGGGTGGGTGAAACAGTTCACCCGAGGCTCTCCCCTCCCAACCTAAAGCCAGACAGGACCCAGACAGGGCCAAAAGGTTTGCTGACTGGAACCAAACTGGAAATGCCAGTCCACCCTGTGTGTCCAGTCTCCCTTGCCCTACTTGGTTGGGCCACTCCACTGACTGCTCCTGCCCTGGTGTTTGCTGCTACCCAAACTCCAGTCCAGTCTCAGCTGTGATCCTCACCTTGGCCACCCTCTGCTACCCTCGCCTGCCATATGCCCCATGAGGCCCATCCCCTTTTCAGTGACCAGATCTACCTAAAGTAGATCTCTCCCTGTGGGTCCCCTAAAGAGACCTGTGGCTCCACTCTCTACCCCTCACTCTGGTGTCACGTCAAGTCATAAGACCCTGCCCAAGGCAGACCTGCTGTGCATCCCAGGGATGAAGACCCATTGGTTCCAGCCCTGGCCTGACCTGGGCAGCTTCCAGCCCCAGGAAAAGTAGATACCAGCAAAGCCATGGCATAGACAGACTGAGCTAGCAGGTGGACAAGTGTCACAAGTGACCACACTGCTAAGGGGGACGACAGGGCTGGGAGGTTGTGTGCCAGGCAGAGAGAGGGACATGGGCTCCCACGTTTCAGAGCAAATGAGGAGGCTAAAAGATGCTCTCCTAAGAGGATGTGGGCCTGATGCAGGGTGAGTGTCCCTTTCATATACCGGCCTGCATGCCACTGGGACGGTCTGCACAAGTCAGGACGGGGGCTGGGCCTGACAACCATGCTTCTCCTGGCCAGCAGGGGTACCCATGGGAATTTTGGGGCTCTGATATCATCACTTTTGCTACTGCCGGAGCTGACAGGTACACATCAATCTCAGCTCCTCCTATCTTGGCTTCTGGCTCGATGGCCCGCCAGAAGGGGCAATAGCAGAACCATGATGGCACAAATCTTGGAGCTGGGGTTCAGAGACAAGTCTGTCACTTCCTCCCCTGGGCCTCAGCTGACCCTGGTCTCTGAGCTAAAGCCTGAGCTCAGGGAGTAGCTGATGAAGGCAGGGCAGAGGGCAAGCTGACATCAGCAGGGCAGGGTACAGACAAGTGCCTCCTCTACTCAGAGACCTCCACACTCACTCAGAGGACACTTGCCCTCTCAGCCAAGTGAACTCCCCACTGAATGCTGTCACTTTGAAGGATGTGCATTTGCCACATTCGATGGCACCCTCAATGCCACACTCAGAGGCCCCAACTTGGGCCTCTTTTTGGTGTTGGAGCAGTAAGGAGAGGGGGGAGGGAGGGACAGAGCTAATGCAGTTCCCTGAAGATTTTCAAGAGCCATAAACACTGTTAATTTGCTTCCTGCTGGCCACAGCCAGTCATCACCACCACTGGGACCAAGCCACAAAGGACTATCTTTAACTAGTCCTCTTTAACTCAGGCATCTATCACATATAAGGCTCTGTGACAGCTGTGAGAGGAGGACGCCATCTCCACCCAAGCCATCCTGTGAACACAGGCTTTGTGCTGAATTCTGCAGAGTCCCCAGGGTGAGCAGGGGCTGGCGTGGCCTAGAACAGCTCCCAGTGCCAAACTGACACAAAGAAAGTAAGTGAGGGCGGTCATCAAGCCCTACAGTGCCTTCAGGTCACCACAGCCACGGCAGCCAGCTGGGCAGCCAGCCTCGCTCCCCTGTCTCACATGCTCCTTGAGGGCTGACCGGGTGATTCTGGTGGGACATTATCTTTGTGGGTGCCAAGGCATTCACCACGGAAGGACCTGCTGCTGTTCATAGAAGCTGCAACCACAGAAAGTGAGGGGAGACAAAGCAGAGACGGCCAAACTTGGTGCAGACTCCCTCCAGCATCAAGGTAGAGAGGGTCAAATGCAGCGGTCCCAGGCAATGGTGCTGAATCCAGTCATAAGTCTTGGGAAAGCCAGTGCAGCCACCCAGCCCAACAGCTGCTTGCTGGCGCACCCTACCCAACACTGATGCCCACAGCTGGCTGGGGTAGCCACGTGGGGGCTGTTGGGGTGAGTTATGCTGGCCAGGGACAAGGGTGTGGCTTCAAGTGCAGAGTTCACAGAAGGAACTGGGAAATCCCACTATTCCTTTCTGTTTTGGTTTTTTTTTTTGATACTGGGGATCGAACTCAGATCCTTGCGCTTGCGAGGCAGGCAGTGTAACCACTGAGCTAAATCCCCGGCCCTCCACCATTCCTTTCTGAAAGTAGGCATGCAAGTGAAATGAAAATGGTCACAGAATCTGAACCTGAATTTTACAAAGTATTTTTCTGCTTGCCCAGAAAAATGTCAACAGGCAGCACTCACTGCCCAAGCACTGGCCGGGTCCCAGGAGGTTCAAAAAGGGCACTGCAGGTGTGAGCCATAGCTTACTTGCTCTCAGGGGACAATGCCAGTCATTCCCAGCCTGCCCCATGGCACATCTAGTGTCATGCTGATGGGTCTGGAGGTAGAAAAATGCACCAGGACCAAGTAGCCTTCTCCAGCTCACAAGTGAGGCTTCTGATGCCCAAGGGATAAAGAGAGACAGTGCTGAGGAGGGAACAGCCGGCCCAGGCTCAGGCCCTAAGCTCCCAGGCCCCACGTGGAGGCCATCAGGGCTGCCCACCTGCCAGCTTAGCTGGTCCTTTGATCCTTACTTGTTGGCTGTGGCCCTGAGCTCCTCAAGGCAGACAGCACTGGCACACCTACAGGCTCACTTGGCCAAGTGCCTGGACCCAGCAGGCGCCATAATGATGTGTGGGTGAAGGCATCCTGGGCAGGGATGTCCACCTCGTGCCCTTCTTCTTGGGTGCCTCCCTCTTTCCCTCCCCTGCTCTGCACTGTGACACACACACCAGGTCTCTGGCTCTGAGGCTGGCTCCCTCAGCCCTGACCACACAGTCACCTCCCATAGCTCTTGGTTAGGCCTCCCAACCTCCTCTCTGAACCTGAGCAACACACTTTCGGCCTAGAAGCCAGAGTGGCCTATCAAAACACAGCTGCTGAGGACCTAGGTGTTAGAGGCCTCTGACAGTTCCTTATAGCCTGGTGGTGTTAGAATTTTAATTTTAAAACATGGGTTGGAGGAGCTGGATCAGAACTTCTGGAGGCTCATGTCCTCAAGAGTCCGGCCTGGCCAGGGCTTTGGGCTTCCTCTGTCCATCCTTCTTTAACTTGGTACCAATGAAGGTGTGGAATGGTGCACCACACTTTGAGATGATCCATGGCAGGTCATCTGGCACAGAAAGACAGGCTCTTCTCATCCCACTCAGTGGGCACAAGATCACCCACTGAGGTGACCTTCGAGCTTCAGTGAGCTGGGACACCGCTTTGCTCCACCGCAGTAAGCGAAGGATTCATTCACACCATACTACTGGACTGGGCTCACCAAGGCTTGGATCACAAAGCAATCACGCAGTCTTGAGGCCACGGCCTAACCACAGGTAGCTTCCTCCCTGAGGTGGACCCCACTTCTCCAGCAGCCCACCTGGTCCTGACTGCCCACTCCACTTTCTCTCCCCAGAGAAATCAAGGAATGCAGCAGGAACCACAGGTGACTGAACACCGGTGGGTAGGCCCAGCCACATCCAGGGTGCTGCCTGGGCACTGGAGGAACCTAGGATCTGACTGCCAAAGCATGAGAATCAGGCATCAGGGGAGGCAGGCGGAAGGGCTCAACCAGGGAAGGATCTTGGGGCCAGCAGGCTGCAGCATCCAGAACTGCATATGCCAGGGGGCAGGAGGAGCCCAGGAAGGCAAGCACACCAACAAGCACACCAGGGTCTCATTTTGTTTCTGCTCCAGGCTGTAAAATCCCAGCCTATCAGGAAATGAAGGCCCCTGTAGCTGGGCCATCACAGTAATGGGACAGAGCCCATAGAGCTGCCCGAGAGACAGGGTAACAGTACTCTTTGTTTCAGTATGTCAGCAAGAAAAGCAAACACTTCCCACAGAAGCCCTAGTGAACAAGGGGTGCCCTCCCACCTAAGCTGCCCCCATAAGCTGGCCACACAGCCTTGCTGCCAGTGTAGCACAGGCTCCCCTTGGGACAGCTCAAACAGGCAATTCCCAGCAAAGCACTAAACAAACACGTCGGTCCCCAGTAAATAATTTGTGTTTTTTTCCAGGCAAAAGTTGAACAACAATGGTGGGACCCGGAAGGCTCCCCATGCACAGGAAACACTCACTGTGTCACTGCGCGTCCACGGCTGTGTGAGGTCACGGGGACGCTTGGGGCATGTGTGGCAGCTACTGTTCACAAGGGCATTTTTGATAAACTGGTACTCTGAGGGGGAGGCAAGGGGCTGGGAAAGTGGCCCATAAATGTTTAACAAAGGTCTGAGACGGAATCGGAGCTCACATTCTTTCTCTCAATAGACAAAGCCTGGCACATCCAGATTATGTTTGTATTCTTGGACAAAAATTCGTAACATTAATCTCATGAGAACGAGTTCTTCATGGGAAATGTGCTGCATCCTTGAGTGACCTTGAAAGATTTCAGAAGCTGGAGCCCACCATGGAGCCATCAGGTTGAGACCACAGAGAGGAGGACAGGGGTGCTGCCCTTCACATCCCAGGCCTAAGCACAGGCTGCTGAGAGTCTGCATGGGGGAGGGGGCACCTCCATGGGGGGCATGCCGGGCTGTAAGGAACATTCTAGAACCATGGGAGCTGCAGGAAGAGCAGGGAGAGGGTGAAAGGGAACAAGATATTCAGGTGGCTGTTCTGGTACCACTCCAAATCCCTGGTGTGGACAGGGAGGAGACATGACTGCTGCTGAGCTGTCACCTTGTCACCCCCATGCCTCCACCATCCACTGCCCACCAAGCTACTTCCCAGAGGCCCAGCAATCCCTCAGAGGTCTATGAGACAGGGCCTGGGGTGAGTGTGACCCTGGGCTCTTCCCTGCTTTCCCAGGAGTCTGGAGTTAAATCCTAGGATGGGTGGAGAGAAGCCCAGGGCCTAGGACCCCCAGGTAGGGCTCCCAGGATGTTGACTGCTGGTCTAGGCCTCACTGTGGGAAGCAGATCCTGGGATCAGTGAAAGAGGTGACATCATGAGGCCTAGGGGAGAGTTGTGTGGTACGAAACAGTGTGAGGAGGGGGAGTCCGCAGATCCATCCACAGCTCCCTGCCTGCAGCAACAGTGCAGATGGGCTGTCAGTGTGGTCTACTGCCTTGTGGCACTCAAACTTCCTGCAGGCTCCATGAACCTAATGCTAGCAGATTCAGAATGGTCTTTCCTTTGATAAAAGAAATCTCTAGCTCCTCATGCTGGTCTGTGCTGACCTCTGCTCTGGGAAGTAAACAGTCCAGCCAGCTGCCCACAGAGGGCTTTCTGATTTCTCCAGGAGGGGTTGTTTCAATTTTCACACAAGGAGGAGCCTCAAACACACAACTAGATACACCTGGCCAGACCCCAGCAGGACACAGACTCCCCAAAAGAATGCCAGTGGGACACCCATCCTGCTTCCCTGCTGTATCCTTCAGCCTCTGTGCCCAGCTGTTGGGGATCTTTACTTACAGGTGAGCTCAGACATGAGCTGCTCTCTGCCTCACTATAACACAACCGGCTAGCCTTATGACTCTACAGATGTTTGGGGATCAGGATCTGGTTCAGTGGTGGAGCACCTACTGAGCATGTGCAAGGAAGGCTCTGAGTTCAACTTCTGGCACCACAAAAAAGAAAATAGATATTTTGTGGTTGGATAAGCAATTATATGGCTCTCATCTTGAGATTTCAGAAGCTTCTTAGAGATCACAAAATTTGTGGCATGTCCTGCCACCCAGCCCCAAATCACAAGTCAATGTCAACCAACATCCTCTGCTTGCTATAACAGTTGCATGGTGTCATCAGTCTCAAAGCCAAGAGCCACCAAGGAAACAAGGTTCTTATGACCCAGTCCTTTGAGGAGGAGGCGGGAAGTTCTTCAAATTCAGTATTACCCAAAACCCACCTCTTGGTCTGATACTCTAATTTTAGACCTCCTTTGAGGTGGAAGAAATAGACAGGAAAGATAGGTAGAAGGGAGATACTTAAAAAACCGTACTTTAAAGAACTGCAGCTTCAGGACACAATCCAGGTTACCCAAGGTTATAATGCCTTTTTTCCTTCCAGGAAATTGACTTCAAATTTTCCTGAAGGTCTTGAAGATACAATAAGTCTGTACATTAGGCCCATGCTTTTCACTTATAACCTGAGCCTGTGTTATTCTTTGCATACCACAGATTCGTAAATCCCAGACTCCTTGTGCCCAAGGAAATAGCACTTTTAAGTGGGTACCATAGCTCTAAACTTCACACACATGCAAATAGTTTGCATTCTAAACTACCCACTAACATGTAACCTGCAGACACTAGGAACACACATACTGGATCATTTGTCTTGTGGACACCTCCAAGGACTACATAACACTTCCAGCCCTAGACCATAATGGATCTCACTCTGAGGGTGCTTATGCTCACTTCTGAGAGTGTTACTTCTTTAACTCTGCCAAATACATCTACTTGTGCCTCTCCTGACTCACCCTGAGAATTATTTTTCTGTGACCAAAGTTTGCAAATTTACTCTGTGGGTGAGTGAAATGAGGTCTCCATATTCTCTTTGTGGGGGGAGTTTCTTCGATCCCGTCTGGTGACACTTTGGGGTCCCCTAAGAGAAAAGCCCCATTACCCAGCCACTCATGCTGGCAGGACCCCAGGTTCACCCAGCAAGGCTACCATCTCTGCCTTGCACTTGGCTCCCAGCAGCTCCTCCCACACAAGGGAGCTTTGCTTGCACTGCTGCCTCTGCCCAGAGCACTCTGCCTCACTCTTATCTGATGCCAAGTGCCTCCCTTCATGCCCTTAAAAGAACTGCAGTTTTATTTGAGCACGGTGGGCTTCCAATTGATCCCTGCTTCTTCCCTGGCCCCTACAGCCCACCTACCACTTCACAGCCAGAGTGACTTAGAAACCTATATGTAGCTAGGGATGGGGAAAAAGTAAGAACCAAGATGCATCATGTAAAGGTACAAGTTCCCAATGAGAAATGTAATTGTGTTGTATACCTAAAATGTACCCATAAAAGAATTTAAGAAAAGAAAAAGAAAAAGAAAAAGAAACTTATGTGTATGCCTGCACTGCTTACCCCACCCAAACTGCCAGTGCCCTGGGACAGCATCCAGCCAGCTGCCCATGGCCTGCAAGGCCCTGCCCTCCCTGCTGGCCACTCAGCCCACTGGACATCTTCTCTCTTCTCAGCTGCCCCATCCTGGCCTCTCTTGCTCCCAGAAAATACAAGACCTGTTCACACCCAGGACCTCATTCCTACCACACCCAACTCAGTAGGGGCAGCTCCACGGAGTCCAGATATTCCCATTCCAACATCAACAGCCACACTGACTCATCTTGCTCATGAATTTGTTTTCTTACTGTCTGGGAGTGAGCTTCCAGACAGAGGGTCCTGGTTGACTGCCAGGTGGTGGAAAGTTCCTAGCCAACAGCTATGGAGAAAAGAATGCCCAACCCCTATGGCTTCCACCAGCTCCCACCTTTATGGCCCTGAAGACAGATTACTGGGTCAATGTTGAAGGAACTGTGGGACCTGGAACCTCCCACATCATGACAGCCCTGCAAGTGACTGGGCCATGGTGGGCTCTGAAAGCAGATAGATGTGAGTGAGCTCAGGGGCCATGCTCTACCAGGTTCAGAACTTCAGGAACAGACTAGGCCTCAAACATTCTGTCACCTTGTGGAAAGGGAGCACACTGATAAAGGTGAGCATTCTGAAGATTAAACAAGAAAACATAAAAGAAAGGCCCAGCTAAGTGCTTGGCACCTGACACAGGCAAAGACATAGAATCCCTTCTGTATTTCTGAGGCCACAATGCTACAGCAAATTCCACAGCCAGTGAGTTCAAAACATTGGAGGCAGTTCAACAGATCAATTACATGGTTCTAAGAAAGTGCTCAGGGAGTCTATTTGCTCTCAGTAAACAGATTACATAAAAGCGTCTGCATGATTGCTGTGCATGACAGTCGGCCAGCAAGAGTCCTCCTTGAAGCACGCCTCCCTAGGAACTGAGGAAGAACTACATAGTTGCTAGACAGCATGCAGTGCTAAGCCACTCTGGACACAACCTCAACCTGACAGCCACTGCCACACACCCACTCTCTCATTTAGCAAGGAGGAAGATGTGTAGAGGAACAGAGTTTGTGTCTTCCCAGAGACCCATCTACAGAACCGAGGGTGCTTATAGGATCCCAACAGAGCTCAGCAGGCCCTGCAAGCCTGTGGTGTTCCCCACACCCTGGACAAACTAGGTAGGGACGAGGTGTCCCTGCACAGGAGCCTCAGGTGTTCCAAGTTCCTGGATGAACTGAACTTAAGCGGTGAGAGAGGCCCCTGACCCCCACTGGGTACATGGGGCAGGGCTCAGGCCCAGTCCTGCCTCCAACCTTAGCCTCACTGACCTAGCACTGGTCGAACACCACACTTAGGGAGGTGCTAGCCTGCCTTGTGGCATCCAAGTTGATGCTATTTTCTTGTGCAATCAGCCACCTGAAGAGTCTCATGCATGCCTTCACAATTACAGTAGACACTTCCTGCTTCCTGGACGAAGTTGCTAGGAAACTGATTTTTCAGAAGGATGCATCGTACATATGTGGTGACTGTATTGTCCAACCAAACTGGACATGTCCTCCGAGAACAGAACCAAGGAGAAGGAACCAGGCCTATCCCACATGGGCGACACAGACATGAGGCTCTCAAGTGCTTCTTTCTGGTCTGTGGATGACACTGTGATGGGTGTAACAGTGGTGATATGCTGTGAGGGGTTCCCACTGCCTTAGCCAGCTTCTGCATCCTCATCCATGAAATTAAAATGCCAGCATCTCTGAGGACCAAGTGACATACTGTGTTGGGCACACAGGACCTTCCCCACAAATAACCCCACAGTGTGAGTAGTCCGTCCAGTAAGCCCACTGTAACTTAGCACTGGACAGGGATGGAGGGAGTGCTGGAGACCAGCTTGAAGCCACGCTGAGCAGGCTATAAAATATTATTGAATTGGCTTATGAATTAGCTATTGATTGTGAGTCTGTCCTAGGCCTATGTGATAGATAAGCCTCTGGCGTACAGAAACAGACCTCTATGCCAAGGGCCACAGTTGAAGCCTCAATGGTCAGGAACACTGTGGTGCCTCTGACAGCAAGGTAACACTGCAGCTGAGGACTTTATAACTCTTATGCAGCTATTCTCTCAGAACAAATGTTAGCTAAGAAAACAAACAGGTAACTTGTTAATCATGACCTGTCTTTTGCAGGAATGCATTGTTTCTCCTTTTACAAGCATAGCTGCACCAGCACCATAGCCTTGCTGTTCCCTGCATCTGCTTTTACACCCCCTACAATGTTGTATAATCAATACATAGTGGCAGGTCTGGAGCCAGAGCCTTGGGGTCTTAGCTTGATAAGATCTCTGACCATCCCAGACCCCTGTTTAAGCAGTCAAGCCTTTATCTTATTCTTATTCTCACCGTGCCCTCAGTCAGGTGGTGGTGGTAGAGTTGCGCAGTCCCAGATACAGGAGCCCTGTAACAGGTGCTAACAGGAGTAGCTGCTAGTGATAACCGGACAGCAGTCAGCTGGTGTGGAAGGAGCTAGACAGATGGCAGAGGGTAGGGCAGCAGAACAGGCTTCTAGAGCAGAGGTCTGAAGCCAATGCTGGTGGCCTGTGGGGTGGTTCTCACCCAAGCCACTTCCTGCAGCGGGGGTTGAGGGTGGAACAGTGCCTCTAGGAGCCTGGACCTGGTCCTGCTAAAGCTTGGAGCATCAAGTGCCAGCTCTGTCCCGAACACTACTCTGCAGCACTGTATGCAGGTCCTTGGCCACGTGTAGGACATAGCCTGCCTCAGTCCTCTCTTCCGTGACCACTAGTTCTGGAGGATATGCACTATGCTCCCAAGAACCCTCAGGAAGCCAAAGGGAACAGCCCCAAGTTGTAATTCTTATTCTTAATAAAAGTTAAGCCAAGTTTTCTCAGCTTTCTTCCTCTAATTTCTAGACATATATCCATGCCTTCCTGAAGAATAACCTTTCACATGTCCAGGGCTGAGGGCCATCCAGAGAGAAAGGACTCAGGGAGGGACCTGGGATGGTAGAGGGGGCAAGACAAAGGATGTGGGGTACCCTGCTTAAGGGGAGGGGAAATTTGTGAGGAGCCTCAGGGACAGTGCAGGGTCAGCCAGACAGGGAAAGGTCTCAAGCATGAGGTGACACAAGCCTTACATTCTGTTATTTACAGCTCTGGTCCTAGTAAAGTGGCCAAAAACACCCCAAATGGGGAACAGCAGAGTAGTGTCTTTCTGTGAAGACACTGAATGTCACCTTTACACTAACCGGTGCCTGTACTCGGAGTATGTGGGAATGCTGACAGCCAGCTTGGGCCAGGGGTCTACTTTGCAGCACCTGCTACTCCACGGTATCAACACTCCCTTCATGGTCTAGCTTAAACTGTCCAAGGCACATCAAGAGGATGTGTGCCTGCCAGCGTCCTAGAGACCTGAATCTCCACCCTGCAGTGTGGACAGGGGAGTGGCCTCAGGAGTACACACACAGAGTGTCCCCACATCACTAGCAGGTGGCAGGACTTACTACCTTTACAGGTAGCATGATTCAACTCTAAGTACAGAATTTTTTTTTTTTTTGGTACCGGAGATCGAACTTGGGTCCTTAGCTTGCAAGGCAGGCAGTGGAACCACTGAGCTAAATCCCCGGCCCAGTACAGAATTTATTTATTTATTTATTTTTGGTAGCGGGGATTGAACTCAGGACCCTGTGCTTGCAAGGCAGGTGCAGTGCCACTGAGTTAAATCCCCAGCCACAGAATTTAATTTTTAAAACATAAGTGTTTATCAATCAGCCCAATTACTAAAATTACTAAAATTTAGTAAAATTAGTAAAATTACTAAAAAATAGTAAACTCACAAGCCAATGCAGAGGTGGACTGCAGACAGCTCTGACTTTCAGGACTTTATCCTGCTTCCTTCCTAAAGTAGGTTTTTCTTCTTTGAGGGGTGGGGAAGCAGAGCTAGGAATTGAACCTGGCACCTCGCATATATGCTAGGCAAGCACTGTACCACTGAGCTACACCCCCATATCCACAAGTAAATTTTGATATGGCTTGAGAACACTATTAACCACTTACTAGTTCAATTATTTAAATACAGGATGACCAAAAGTTGCACATCATTTTTGTTAATTTTTATAAGATAATATAACAGGAAATATAAAAATGACAATTTTATCAATACAAGAATCAACTGGCTGAAATGACACCTGCTGAAGTGACACTCAGGATAGTATGTAAACAAACTCACGCTTGGGGTAAACTGTTAAGGGGTTAAACTGTCATTACCATGTGACTAGGAATTAAGGAGAAGGTTAAATTTGTATTAAAGGTTCTATTACAGTTGACCATAAAGACCTTGAGTAGTCAGACACATCTACCTTCATGATGCCTAGCCCACAGAGTGGGCCTCTCCCTCGGTCTCAGGGCTGCAGGGGCTACCGATCTGCAGGTGAGTGAGGCTAGCCTTGGGAGGCCACACTTGGTGCTGTGGCTGAGAGGCGAGGCTCTGTGGTCTGGATTCTGAGTTTGATGCCAGCTCTGGGAGCATCAGCTTCTACTCTGCAGAGATCTGTAAATGTCTCTGATGACTCCAAGAACCAAGTCACCAGAATAGCTTGCTGCTGGTGCAACCGCTAGTGTATAATCATCCCCACTAGGGTCTGCGTGTCTAGTCTGTAGGAACCGGGGCTACGCCTCTTCCTGTCGGGGTTCTCTGCCAGCTGAGGCCTAACTTGTGGTCACTCAGAAGCCCAGCATGGTGGTCTCTGTGAAGAGCAGCCTGGTTGGGAGAAAGGGATGGCTCAAATTCTGATTCTTCAGTAACTGACTGAGGACCCTGAGCAGGTCTCCTTCCCCCTCCAAATCCTGATTTTCTCTCACTGAGAAAGGCCACTTCCTCCTGTGAGATCTTAGCAAGGCTGAGAGGTCCAGTGTGGAAATAGGCCTGGGGTCTGTTCCCTGCCCTCAGCCCATGCTCTGCATTTTCTCCACATGAGTCCCACTGGGACCTTTGCCCTCTGGGTATTACTTGTAGAATCTTTCCATCCGAAGAGGGTCTCACCATTTCTAGCAGCCCTAGAGGTGAGCAAGGAGTATCAACCATCACTTCTGCCTGATCCCCAAGTCCTCAGTCAACAGCTTGCTCAAGGACATTCTCCTCCACAGCACCATGGCCGGGGTTGACCTCCCAGACCTCAGCAGCCTTGATGCTGCTTACAATGATACTTCTGAGAACCAGGCACAATGGCAACAGTCTTCGACTCCAGGGCCCAGTCAAATCCCCAGCCTTGGTGTGGGCCCTATCTTGCCAGCACAGCAGGTCCAGGCAAGACTTGACTTCCCCAAGTACCTCACTTGGGTTTTTGCCCCGTCCTAGTGCAGCTGTCCCCCAGTGACTATGGCTCTGCTGGTCTGCCCTCTTTGAAGATGTGGTATATCTGGTGCCTAGGTGGCTGCTTTTTAACAGGCTCTCAAAATGCGTTTTGTAGTGGGACATGGTGGTACATGCCCATAACAGGACTCTAAGAAGCTAAGACAAGAACATTGTAAGTTCCAGCCTAGCCTGGGCAACTTAACAAGACCCTGTCTCAAAATTTTAAACAATGCTGGGGATGTAGCTCAGTGCAAATGTCCTGGGTCAATCCTCAGTACTTTAAAACAAAAACCAAAACCACATTGGGCAAAACGAAACTGACTCCTCAGCACGGAGCTTGTTGCTGTTGCCTCACCTCCAGTGAAGAGTAAATGCTCTAGCTTAGAGATGGAGGTGACTGACACACAGAGACTCTGGCTGGACCTACCTGTTCAAGGTCCTCATACCAGGAAACAACTTGACCCATGGCAGCACTGCTAAAAGCAATCGATGTGAACCAACTCTGCTCAAACGGCCCCCTTCTTCACTTAGGAGGAAAAGCTGAAGTGCATGAGATGCGGCAAGGCCCTGTTCACACATCATGAGGTCGAGCTGCAGAGGAGCACTTTCGACCCTGATCGTGCTCGACAATCACACTCTAGCAAAGTCACACGTGCAGAAGACAGGGCACATCCATGTTCTAGAATAAAGGGGGCAGCAGGCCAGGGATTTAGCTCAGTGGTTCTGCTGCCTGCCTCATAAGCACAAGGCCCTGAGTTCGATCTCCGGTTCCAAAAAACAAAAACAAACAAACAAAAAAGGGGGCAGCAGAGGCCTTCTGTGACCTCAAGATGACTCCCACAGAGTGCTGATGAAAGCTGACAGCTATACAAGGAAGGGCCTAGGCTACCAGCGGCCAGAGTGGCCCTGGGCTGACAGAGAATGGGGAAGTCAGGACTCCGCAAGGGGAAGAGAAAGGAGGTGCTGCCTCAAACTGCTGTGGTTAGACAGACTACTCTCCACGACAGCCCATAACTCTCACTAGTCATGTTTTCAAATGACAGCAAAAAATGCCTTTGTGTGTACATCAATGAAGAAGGAGCTTGACTGAAATGTATGACCCATGATAACCTCCTGGACTTGGCACCCACACGCTCCCTGGTCAGAGCTGCAGCCTGAGCCACACAGTCGAAGCCCAGGTACAGGTTCCTCCTCTATACCACTTCTAACACAGGCAGGCACCTGGAGAAAATCACCCAGGCTACATCTTGTCCCTCCCAGCCAACTTCAGTTTTCCCAATTTTCCATTCTGTGACAAGCCTACTTGGAAACCTGAAGATATCAAGCAGGTCTGAAAGTTACAGCCAATACAACATATTACATCAAAGTTTCTTTTGATCTATTTGCTGTGATGTTTCCAAAGTAGTTTACAAGGTATAAGACACATTCATGTCCACTCTTCACTTAAAAAAAGGAGACAAGGTCTAGGTGTAATTCAGGGTACTGTGCTTGCCTAGCAAGGGGAAGACCCTGGGTTTTATCTTCAACATCTTTAAAAAAAGAAAAGGTGAGCAAATGACCTATGCTATAGTACTTATGTAATGTGGATGTGGTCATATTTTGTGTAAAATTCTTGGATATATAATTTTTTTTTGGTGCTGCTAGAGATAGATCCTAGAGCCCTGAGTGTGCTAGGTAAGCCTCTTTTTCTGAGCTATGGCCTCAGCCCAGTAGTTAATTATTTACTGACAAAATTACCACCATCTGGGAACTATTCTTCTACTGGACACACTCTGTACTGACTGCTTTTAAGAATAAAAACTGCATTTGTATTAAATTTTACCATGTGAAAATACTTCTCTCCATGACTCTAACTTTCCTTTTGGTGTGGTTTAAGGGAAGTATTTCAAATTTACAGAGCAACCTCCCTGAGGGAGCCGTTCATGCCCCTGCTCACCTGCCTGGGAGCTGTACTGAGCCCCAGGCCCACAGATCCCAAGGGGCTGCCACTGGGTCTCCTGGTGGCTCCCACTTTGCCCTAACCATTCAACATGAATTTGTGATGGTTTGTTAAAATTTAACTTGTTTTTGGCTTTCACTATAAAGTTAAACAATAATTTTCTGCAGAAATAATGTGTAAAATTCTTCTCTCTAATCCAAAGCAAATGGGGTTCATGTTTTGTCCCCATATTTTTTCAGTTGTTTTAAATTAGTGTGTGTGTTCACAAAACATAATAGTTACATTCATTTTGGGGAAGTGATATATATCTTCATCATTGCCCATCCCTTTATCTACTCCCCTGTATTTTGATATTTATGATGACCTGGTAAATTGACAAATCACCACAATGCAGTACAGCTCACTGATGACCACTGAGGTTCTACCAGTGTTCATGAGCACACAGCTGCCCAGGTCTCTGCAAAGCGCCTCCTGTTCTGCGCAAAGCTGCTGTGTTCCACCCTGCTAGACTGTCACTACTTCTGTAATATGCCACACCCTCCTTTCTACCCTTCCTGCTGTGCCACAGCCCAAAGTGCTCACACTCACTCTTGTTTCACACCCCTTAACCTTTGCAAATCAGCGGCAAGCCTGACTTCCCACGCCCTTTCTGCACTGAGCCGGGTCTCTTGTCCCCACCTGTCCTTTTGTACTTTATGTGCTTCTCTACAGCAGGGAAAAGACTTCCTAATCTCTCTCCAGATCTGGAGGCCTCTGGGGCAAAAGCTACCACCTTTGCCCCAAAGGTGGGCAGAGCACCCAGCACACGAGCGTCCCTCAACACTGACTACCTGAGGGGACAGCCTCTCTCTGGCCTTCCCTTCTGAACTGTCCTGGATTCACCAGCACCCCTTAGCTCTCTTAAACGAAACTGCCCAGGTGCCATGTCCCTGGCGAGCCACAGGCATGCAGCTGCCATCATCTCCAGCACCCAACACTAGCAAGCAGGTGTGAGTGAGAGTCTGGTCCAAGATTAACAGGCATGCACAGAAAAACTGCTGCTGTGAACATTTCACTGTTTGTAGAAAACAGCATTCTACAGGCCAAGAAATTCAGACTTCCCAGCCCAAACGCAGGGTCCCTGCACTAGAAGCTGTGTGAGCACTGTGGACAGAGCCAGGAGATCCACCACATCTAACTGTCCCCTATGCCTATACACACAGGTGTCCTCCTGGTAGGTTTTAACTGCATGTGGGTTGTGGTGAGGCCTGGCACTGAGGGTTTTCACACAAGGAGACTCAGCAGATGCCCACACCCTCTCATCCTCTGGGTCTCTTCACAAGATCAGTGCGGGTCTGCGGCAGCTCCCACCTACACAATAGCCACCCTCAGACTTTCCTGTCTCCAATCAGCAGAAAATCTAATTTTTAGATGCAGTTCTGTATAGCCACCCAATTTTTCCCTCACATTTTTACTGTAATAAGATTTTTACACACAATTTGTTATTTTAACCATTAAGTTTAAAGTTCAGCAGCATTCAGTCCATTCCCGTTGCTATGCAACCCCTACCATCATCCAACTCCAGAACACTTTCATCTTCCCAAGCTGAAGCTATGTCTTGTTAGACACAGATTTCTCCATCTCCCAGCCCCTGGCATCCACTGTTCTACTTCCTATCTATGCACTGGATTCCTCTGGGCACCTCATATAGTGAAATTATGTAGCATTCATCCTTCCGTAACAGTTTTATTTCATTGAGCAGAATGCCTTCAAGGTTCATCCAACTGTGGCCACTGACCTCCTTGGCACCAGTGACCCTGCAGTCCCACAGCGTTATGTGTAGGAAGGGCTCCTCACTGAACAGAGACATCCTTGAGTGTGTGGCTGGCACGCTCCCCATACTGGACATGCAGCAGGTTCAGGTGCTTGTGCCTGGGCCCTAGTTCCCTGGGTTGCAGAGCCGGCTGTCCTGCCTGGGGCTGCAGATAAGCCACAGGCTGAGGGTGCTATGCAGGGCTCCTGGAAAAGCCACCACGGGTGCCCTCCTGGTAAGTTTTCTGGCCTCTACAGCCCCTGTGCCAGCTCATTTGAGCTAGCAGGTAAGGAAAGGAGGGACTGCCAAGTGAGAACTCCCTGCAAAGTATGGCTCTACTACCCGACCCTGGGTGCCAAGGCACTGCATGTGCCTGCTGTGACAAAGTGGTACCAGGTGCTAAAGTAAGGTGGGGCGGAGATGCTCTCAGGAGCACTTCCTGCCAAGAAAGGGAAGTGAGCCTTGAAGCCTGGCCTTGGGTTCTGTTTTTGAGATGGGGTTCTCACTTTGTTGTCCAGGCTAGCCTTGAACTCTTCAGCTCAAGCAATCCTCCCGCCTCCGTCTCTCAGGTAGCTGGGACGACAGGTGCACAAAAAGTCATTGTGTGTGTGTGTGTGTGTGTGTGTGCGCGCCCACACGCACTGGGGACTGAACTCCAGGGACTTTGCAAGCTAAGCACACATTCCACCACGGAGCTGAACCCCAGCCCCAGCTTTTCTAAAGTGGAGAACAGGCCAGGGATTCGCTGCCTGCTTAAGTTCCCTTGGGTCTGCCAGGGCCTCAGGCAAGACTGAACCCTTCCCCTAGAAGGAACTCCTAGAAAGATGTCAAGGTCATCTGAGTTGTAGGAGCGAAGAATGAGAATGACACACTGACTCTGTAGGCAAAGAAGCCACAATGTCACTACATAATCAAGTCACCTGGCTTAGGGTTTAAAATAATGCCCAAGTACTCAAAAATCATGAGGACACCTTGAGTGCCTATTGTATATGTGCACCTACACACATGCACACACTGTAATGAGACGCATTTTCACACAGGGTAGGAGGGATGTTTTTCAATTCTCACCAAGGACTTGTCATGTTTGTGGATTCTGATATGAAGCTAATAGGCAGCCAGCTCTGGAAACAGTGCACTGAGTTTCTAAGAAGGAGTCCTGTAGGTGACTGACGGGAGACTGCTGCAGCCAATCCATGGCATCAGGGCTCCAGCGGCCATGCCTTGCACATCCAGAAACGGAGGGTGAACTGCACATGGAGGGCATTTTCCACTTCTAGTGCCTGCTGTGAATGGCTTTCAAAGGGCAAGCTTTTCCCACAGGAGCAAAGGCAAGCTTCCAGTTACAGCAGACCACGCCTGAGGAACTCTGATCATAAGAGGCTGCCACGCAGAGTGGAAAAGTCTGGTGGTCCTAACTCAGTGGACGTTCACAAAGTGGACATAAATCCTGGGCATTATTCTCCACCTTCTGCATGCAGTACAGAATAAGTATGACTTTCCCCATAAGTAAGTCTGCAGCCACTGCCTGACAATTCCTACAGTTGCTGCACCGGGCTTTTGTCAAGGAGGGGAACAGCAGGTTCCCCTATACCAACCCAGCTCTTGTTCATGAGTCAAACCCAGAGCCAGCAATAAAAGCTGGTCCTTTCTGTTATCTGACATTCCTTTTCCCCTGAGTATACTTCCTGAGCCAGGAGGGAAACAATAAGTGGAGGGGGAGGCTGGATTCTCCTTCTCAAGGGAAAAAGACTACATGGGAACCAGCATGGGAGGGTACCCACTGAGGCGAGCTGACTCAGAGTTGCTGGCTCTCCAGGAGGGGCCACTCAGAGGGCTACAGAGCCCTCTGCTTCCAAGCCTTCCTGTTAAACATGGCCAGGCATTCTAACAGGACACTGAGCTGGCAGATTAGTCACCTGCTCTGCAACTGCAGTGATGTGTAAATGGCACGTCTACCGCCAGCTGTGGAGGGGAGTGTGTGCACTGGGGAACTTCTCAGGGTCCTGCTCTGCCTTCCAGACCTCTCCACAGGTGCCCAGAGTAATGCCTCACCTCCTCTGTTCTCTAGAGCAGGGCTGTACGTCCCATCAAAAACCATTCAGGTATCAACCAAAACAAAGCCAAAACAGAATTTTAGGTACCACTCTGTCTCAATTTGAATCCTAGAGCCTGGGGCCTAAGAATGCTTATATTTTTAAAAGTCTCTTTCAAAAGTTGAACCAATCAATAAATGGTATGGAAATTTAGTCCACAGGAACAGTGGCACCTCAAACAGGCAAGGAAGCTGTGGTATTGACTGAAGGAATGTTAGGCTTATTATCTAGATGTCCCACTAAAGTATCATGTGCTCATAGGCGGGGCTTTTGGGAGTTGAGTGGATGGATCCTAGGTTTGTGTGTGATAGTGTATTACGGGTGTGTGTGATACTGACTTTGTCCACTGATTGGCATAGCATAGTTCTGGGTGTGGATGATGGATTTACTAAAGAGGGAAGACTCACCCTGGGTGTGGGTGGCACTAACCAAGCGACTTATAGCCTGGATGGGATAAAAAGGGAAAGAAGAAAGAAGTCTGGCTGCTTCCTGCCTTCCTGTCATGAACCGTATCTCCTCTGCCATGTCCATTGGCCATGCTGCTCTATACCTTGAAGCCAGTTGACTACAAACTGAAACCTCTACAAACTGTGAGCTAAAATGAACCTTTCCTCCTTCAATTTGTGGGTGTCAGGTATTTTGTCCCTGCCATGAGAAAGTAACTAAGACAAGGGACAGTCTGCAGCAAGGCCAGCCAGGGACACTCCCGGACACAGCCACAGAGGCCCATTCCCAAGTGCAGACTAACAGGCAGCTCTGAGGTTAAAAAGAGCAAGCTTTCTGCTCTAGCATGGAATCAGCTTCATGATATGCTACAGATGCTTTACAAGAGTCACTTTGGGGGTCAGAGATGAGGCACAAAGATGCCTACCTAGCTTGTATTCCATGTAGGAGCCAGGAGATACAGGACGGGAGCCAAATGGCTGGGGGACCGGAGTGGGAAGAGACCTCACTGTCCAACTCAATGTAACTTCCGAACTCTGAATTGGGGGAAAACGTTCTCAACTTAAGAAAACAGATCAACTGAAGCAGGAGGAATCCAAGCACAAGGCCAGCCTAGGTGAGACCTTGTTTCAAAAAAACACAAAAGGCCTTGGGTTCAATCCCCACTGTTGGGGGGGTAGACAAAGAAGAAGAAAGGAAGGGAAAGAAGGAAGAGAGGGAGGGAGGGGGAAGGGGAAGGGGAAGGGAAAGAAGGAAAAAGAAAAAGGAAAGAAAAGAAAATCTTCAAAGTTTCCCCTGCAAGTGAAGGCTTAGAAACCACAGGCAAGGCTGCTCCAGGGTGCCAAGCCCAGCCTGCTCATCTGACAGTGCTGCCCATACCCTCCCTGCATATGCAGGTGGCCCTCCAGTGCAAACATCTGGTCCTCTTCACAGCCAGCCAGGTCCCAAGCGTGCAGGACCCAGAGAGGGAGCCAGTCCTGCTAGTCCTGCTAAGGCCCGACCCTGCTCTCCTGTCACACCCACCACCTCCTCTGCCATATCAAGGGCCTCCTTCCTCCCAGGCCTAGGAAGTAGCCTGCCACACAGATGTCAGCAGTCACTGGTTCCCAACAGCTACAAGATCATGGGCAGTGAGCAGGAGGAACTTCCTCACCATGGGGCACCCCAACAGCCTTTGTTTACAGGAGTCACTCTGGGGGACAGCGATGTGGCACAACCCCTAACCGGGCTCATCAAGCAGTGTTACCACTGACATTTTAAGAACAAAAGACAACTTACCGAGTGGGAATAGCACACTCATCACAGGGAGGTATAAGTTTGCTACCTTCAGAGAACTGTCAGAGATGGACTATCTTCTGCATATTCTCAGCTGACTACTCCTCAGTTGAGCACAATTCTCTTGCTACCTTTTATGGTGGCAGAGTCTGAGCTAACCCACTTCTTGGTGTTTTGCTTTTGAGTTTTCAATGAGAAAGTTTTCCCTGGGGAATCAATCTTTTGAATGAGAAAGAACAGACTTGCTATCACCCAATTATTTCAAATACAAATTATAGCCAGGACTGTGGGCCATGCCTGTAATCCCAGCACTCTGGGAGGCTGAGGCAGAAAAGATTGCAAGTTTGAGCCTAGCCTGGGCAACGCAGCCACTAGAGAGTCCTTGTCCTTTTTTTTTTTTTTTTGGTACCGGGGATCAAACTCGGGTCCTTGCAATTGCGCAGCAGGTGGCGAAACCACTGAGCTAAATCCCCAGCCTGAGAATCCTTGTCTTAAAAAAGGTGGGGAGGGGCTGGGGATGTAACTCATTGGGAAGGGCCTGGGTTCAATCCCCAGTACCAGCCCTACCCACAAGTCCTGTTACACACAGACTGAGTGTGCAGGTTTATGTGAGTTATGTAGTGTTTGGGGCTGATACTAGATACTGTCATCCCTTAAGGTCAGATTGTCATGGCCTACTCATTTATTACAATTCCCCTATTTCAGTCATCATTTCTGGAATTTGATATGGAGCAGACATAACTAGAACTCAGGAAAGCTACTTTCAATATACTGTAAAACACACACTATTCTCAGTTACTTGAAATTATACAAATCTCATGTAATAACTACAGTAAGTTCCCAACATACGAACAAGTTCCATACCAGGAGAACATTCATAAGTCAAATTTGTTGGTAATCAGACAAAGTGAGTCCTATACAGTACACCTGTGAAAGTTCACAACTCAAATGTTCATAAATCGGGGACTTACTGTACTCAAAGTCAAACAATGAAGTGTGCTAAAAGTATATGGAATTGAGGCTCATAACCCATAAAGTGTGAAAATTCCAAGGAGTTGTGCATGTCAGTTTCAAAGCCATAATACACATAACGTACAACAAAGAAATTGTGGAACTTGGAGTTCTCAGACATCTGTTTACTGGGTCAATCCCTCAGCAGTCACCATAACCCTAAGAGGTAATCCAGAACTGAAGGACAGGTCCGATTCTAGCCACCTGCATTGCACAATGGTTTGAGCAAGTCCTTAGACATCGACGGGCCAAAATAAACGTCACATCCCAAACTCTCCTCACTGGGGCTGCCTGTGGACACACTGAGGCCCCTCCCTCTGGGCATGCCGCCTTCTTCCCTTCCTGGAGAAGCTGGTGTCTCCATCTTCCAGGGGAGTCTTTGTTTCTTTCCCTCAGGCTACTTTTAAAGTAGCCCTTGTGGATCTGGTCAGTTGTCTCTGCCTCCTCTACCAGGCTAAGCCACAAGAGGACAGACGTGGTGTGTTGTCCATTTCAGTGTCCCAGCATGGGGCACCAAGGAACAAGAGAAGAAACGCAGTGACAAGAAAGAACTGAGTGACACAAGTGATCATGCTCCACAACTCCCCAGCCCTGCAGGGGATCCTGATCTTGTCCGTGCCTAATCCCGCAGGCCACTTGGTGAGTTCTTCTCAGAACAAGGGCTTTGGAGAGAAGTAAATGAAACACACACATAATTCTAGAGGGAAGAGCATGCTGACATCGGAAGTGCTAAAGCATCGTGAGTAGTCTCCACCAATTTGTCTGGTGACAGACCTGGGCGGGCACAGGAACTAGAGACCTGAGACAGAAACTGACACCACCAGAGGCCACTGCCCTGGACTTCAGGACCATGCACTTCACTGTGCATAAGTGATGGGGCTGGGTCAGCTCTCACTCAACAAAACAGTTACATTTGTGGCAAGAAATATGTTTAAAACAACCAAAATCAACTCTTAGAATATTTTACCTTGTCTATGTGGAAGTCTATGTGGAATAAAAGTGAAGCTCTTCAATGGCTCAGCTCCTATCTCTTATAAGGCTAAGGAGGAGTTGCAAAGTTACAGATTTTAAAGCTTTCTGAGACCACAGGGAAGGCTAAACCTTTTGATAAAACTTCTGGCCCCACAGCCACTCCCCAGTGGCAGTCAGGAAGGTCACCAGCACTGTCACCAGGCTGGGCTCCATTGTGCCAAGCCAAGCAACCCCATGAATCATATATTTTCAAAGAGTGTCACTCGGCCACCTAAATATCACAATGAATTAAAACTGAAACCAAGGATGATAATGATAGAGAACAATAGAGAAGCCAGCATTGCCTCAGGCCACAGCCAGGCACCGTGCCTTGTCCCAGCACAGATACTGACACCCAGAATGTCCACATGCTCAACCACCCCTCTTGTCAAAACCTGTGACTAGAGATTGACACCAGGCCACATATCCCCTGGCTGAGTTTAACAGAGGAAGAGACTGTTACAGCAGGTTAAGGTAGAGAGGACTAGGACCCCAAGTCAAGGCTTTTGAGGACACTCGGGTCGAGCACCTGCAGCACCGTCAGTGCCATGCTGGACACGGAGACCTGTGTAGCACTTACCAATCTGCAACAGTATGGGTGTGACCAATGCTGTTTCCATGGCGTAACAGAATTCCCTGCCAAACATCACTGCCCCATGCATCACCCACAGGCGCATGGGGATTCGGTCTATGGACCCCTCACTGATGGTCTCATCTCGGTTCTCGGTCTCCGGGTTTCCAGGTTTCTGTGGGTCTGGCAGGGGCACAGGTAACTCTTGCACTTGCATAGATTCTGAGTCAGCATTCTGTGGAGCCATTTTCATTACCACCAAAAAATATATATATATATTCTAACTATATAAATAATACTATCATATCTCTTTAATGATAAATTAAGACGTCTCGTTCTGCTCCAGGTGAGCTCCTCAGGCAGGCAACACTTATATTCCTCTTTGTACAAATGGGTGTCTCAGCTTCTCCGCGTTGCAGGAGACACGCAGCAAACAGAGGGTTTTTGGTTGGACTGTAAACATATGGCTTGCTGGTTCACTGCGAATTAGAGTTAAAAATCCATAAATGCCACTCAGTTAATACCAGTTTCATCATCATTACTGAAGAGGCGCTGCAGTCACTTCTCTTGCTATAGAGAGGTGGGAAGGTGACAAACACAGGTGGTCCTCTGTGAATCCCCATCGAGTGACTGGAGGATCTGCAAAAGAGGAAAGACACCCAGCCAGAGTCAGGGGCGGCCCTCTACATGGCCTGCCACAAGCTGCCCACCCACTGCTGGAACCTATGTGCTCCAGGGGCTGGTCCTTGCCACTAAGAACCCTCTCCAGGCCCATCCCACCCCTGGCTGGCTCTCTGACGGTGTTTGTACAATGGACACCTGACCGCTAGAGAAACATCATTTACTCATGCGGGACTTAATCCTGGGTGGACAAAGGCGGTACAACCAAGAAAGGTGGGAGAAGACAAGGAGATATAAAAAAGCCAGCAGTGTTTTTGCCCTTTGACCAAGAATAACACTAGCACCTCTGTATCCTCTGGTATACAAGTATTTCTCTGTACGCCCTTCCTGACCGTCCAGTATTATGTTGAGGGGGCAGCTGAAAAACAGCCACAGAGGGACTTTTTTTGTCCACCAGGAAAGGCGACAAAGAAAGATGGATGATGACAGCTGGGCAGAGAGCAAAGACCCAGGGCTGGCCACAGCAGGGAGCTTCAAAGTCTGTACTGAGGCTGGGATCTTCACTATCTGCCATCTCGGGCAATGATCCTTGAACTATGTGGCTTACAAAACCTGCAAGTTATAGACCCCTCTTCCTAAAAATATGTACATATGGGCCAAACTTCCTGCAACACGTGGCATTCTTAGGGACTACATAACCCCTAGAGCCCCAGTCCTAAAGTCTCCTCCATACCCATTCCTGTGAGCAGCTTGTGACATAGTCAACCCGGATGAACACACCACAATATAGTGTGAATTGCTGAGAAGTGACTGGAAATGTGCCCCTAGAAAGGCTCCAGGAAGAGAAGGCCAGTCATCCCTCTGGGAAGCAAGATCTTCAGGAGGTGGACTCCAGATAAGGGGTCCCACCTGAAGTGCTGCAAAAAGAAGGGCCCTGAAGTCACACAGAACACTGTCAACATTTTATATTAAAAGCAGGTCTGTGGGCTAAAACTTTACTGAAAAGTTTCTAACAACTGCTTTTGATAAAAAATAAATCTAGTAACATCCATGCAACCAAAGATGTGTTCTGATTAGCCCCTCCTCCATTTCTGAGGTAAGGGCAGAAACCTCAAGGTACCAGCTCCACTTAGACTTTCCCAAATCCCAGCATGGCAGGGCTTCTGGGATTCAGTAAGAGCTGCTCCTCCCAGAGCACTGGCTCTTTCCATATGCCCTCTCTTGCTATAGCTGAAACCTGATTGATTCCCTGAAAATCAAAGGGGCAATCCTAGCAATATACTTGTTTCCACATTCCCCAAACTTCATGGCAGCCCTCATCTGAAAATTCTTTCAAATTCACCAAATGTCCTCCAGCAGGTAAATCTCTTAAATAAAGCAGTGTTTCCAAACTATCACCCGCCTACAATCTTCTTTCCAAAGACTTTATTATGGAACCATTTCCAACTTAGACAAGGTAAACACTAGAGTATAATAAATCACTGTGCTTTGGCATCAACACTCTGCTACTCCTGACCTATGTCTACCATTTCTGAAGTGTTTGGATCCTAAGAGAAACTGGCAGGATTTTCCTTTTTGCAACCTTTCAATCTTACGCCAAAATAAGGTCACTGATTTAACTGCCTGCTTCTACCAGATAAAAGGGATCAGTCTCCAGCGAAGAAAGTATATTCTCACAGTCTGTGAAGTCTACATAGATCAGCTGTACTTTGCAATTAGCTTTCCAAGAAACCCTAACAACCTAGTTACAGACACCAAACACTTCTGCTCTGTAGGTCCTTTGTCCCACTGCTACTTCCATCCTAGGAGACTTGTGCCTGAAACGAAGATGTCTCTGTGCCCAAGTCATTTCAGCAACAGCTAAAAGTTAGGCAAGACACCTCTGTAGTAAGCGTACATGAATTATTCTAAGCCAGTGGTTCTCAACGAGGGGTGATTTTGACTGTCACAATTGGAGGGGCCGCTCCTGGCCTGCGATGCTGGTCAGCACCCTGGGGTGCACAGCTCCACAGCTTAGAATGCTCCAGCCCCAGACCCTACCTAACAGCCCCAGGCTGAGAAACTCTGTTCTAAGGTTAGTAAAGAAGAAAAGGGTTTTCTTTAAAAATGCTTGAGCTCTCGTTTTAGTTTGTTGAGGAATCTCCACACTGATTTCCACAGTGGTTGCACCAGTCTACACTCCCACCAGCAGTGGAGAAGTGGAGAAGAACCCACAGCCCCACCAGCATTTGTTATTTTGTTATTGTTGTTGGAGTCTTCAGTGTTTTCACTTGCATCTCATGAATGACCAGTGATGTTGAACACTTTTTCATATACTTATTTGCTGTTTCTACATCTTCAAAATGTCTGTCCATTTCAGATGAACCCTTATTATTTTGAGCCAATCAACTAGACCAGATGTGGCCAGATTCCCTGTAAATTTAGGTGATAAGTACTTTAGGCTGTGGGGCCACATACCGTCTCTGTTGCATATTCTCTTTTTTAAATTTTTTAATTTTTTTACAAATCCTTGAAAAATGCAAAAAGCCGCTCTCAGCCCACTTGGCAGTCCAGCAAGTCCAGGTCTCAAACCTGTGACAGGTGCTGACTTCCATCCCAGATGAGGGTCCATGGGGTCTCAAGGTCTCACTGTGGAATGGCTTTCCTCATGGCACTTTCTGGGGCTGGGGGGACAGCTGAGGGGAGGGGCTGCTGGGCCTCCACACCCACCCAACTTCACTGCTGCTGTTCTGTATAAAATGCCTTAGTCAGCATGCAAAGCAGAACTGGGAGGGGGGGGTGCCATGGGCCACACTAGCTGAGAGGTGACTTCGGAGGCCAGCCGGCAGGAGGGAATGCTGAGGCCATGCCTTCCCTGGGGCACAGCCTTGCCTAGCTGTTTACTGGGAAGAAAAGTTTGAGCAAGAATTGTTGGAGCCCAGCAAACCGTCGCAGCCTCAACCACAGGCCTCTGGTCACAGCTGCCACCAGGTCAGTTCAAGATGTCTTCATTTTACCTGGGAATACTAGGGAGTTCACAAAATTCAAGCACACAAGCCAAAGCACGGCGTGGTGGTGGAAGTCCCCAGTGAATGTGAGGACTCCACTGCAGCCAAGGTGGTCACTATGTGGGCAATTCTGACATGTTTGGGATCTCCCTACCAGAATTCTAAGAACTAGCTGAAAACTGGCCTTTTTGTGAGAAAAACCGGCCTTTCTGAGGAGAAAGAAGAGCAGCTAGACATGAAAGCTGTCTAGTCCTTGCTTGAGAGCATGCTGAGCTGGCTACCTCCACATGGTTAGGGTCAGGCAAGTATGAGCACTGTGGGCTCAAACCGACGGAGACCAGCTACATATCAGCATGTCTGCACATGGGTCTTCTGAGAAAGGATGGCCTAACTAGGCTCAGGGTACCTGTTTCTGGACCATGCACAGGACAGGACTGTAGTCTGCAAGGAGTCTGGGTGTAGGTTCTGGTGGGAAAGTGGAGGAGTCACCTTCAGAGCAGATGCCTGCCTCCAGTCACTTGCCTTCTTTAGTCTCACTCCTCATGGCTCATCCCACAAAGACCCACCTGCCTGAGGACACCATGTCCGGGAATCTCACTGCCTCTTGCCTCTCCCACTGGCATCTCAAGTGACCCGGGTTCTTCCCTCTCTCCTCAAGGGTCTCAAATGGGTTTTAAATAAGGCTAAATTAACTACTAGAACAAAACTATCTCACACTGGTGAACAATGAATTTCTTCAAAGACAAGCAAAGATCTGACTAATCCGTTTTTAAAGGCTAGCACCATGGAAGTTAACATTGATCAGCTCATCAGCTGGGTACCACTTATATAGCTACTGTGTCCAAAATCCTTACTTCTTCAAAGCCTTGGGGATTGGTAAGAGTATTAAGGGTACCACAAAATAACAAAAATATAGTTCCATACTTGGAAAAAAAGGGTCATATCATGTATCAAGGAGTCAGTATGGGCACTAAAGATCTACAGAGTGGAGCTGTGGTTAAAGCTGATGCATGAGAACCAGTACAAATAGTTCTGCTTCAGGGCCATGACCAAAAGATGAATGCCTGGGTCCACAGCACACAGCAGAGCACAAGGGTGTCAGCCATAAGGACCCCTGGTCAGGCAATACACACAACAGACTATACATTGTACAGGTTCTACTTGGCCACTAGTTACTGGTAGAAAACAATGTGGATAGTTTCAGACCTTGGATCCACCCGTATTCTTGTGTATGGTGTGAAGGATCCATTTTAATCCTGTCCCAGTGGCCATGTGGGTATCTCAATGTGATTTATTTAAAGCCCATACCCAACACTGAGATTTCTCTCTTACCAAATAACTAATTTCAATTCATACTTGGGTCTATTTCTCAACCTTCTAGTTTATTCCCCCCATATGCCTGTCTAGTTCACAACAAACAACACAGTTTGTTTGGTCTGTTTTAAACAGGAAGGCATTTAGGACCTCCAATCTCTACCAGTGTGATTCACGGCCCCTTTTCCCAGCACATTCTTAATTGTTCTTCCGTGTTGGTTTTCCAGAACTTTATGAGCACATGAACTTCAAAGAGCAGTCTGACTAGCTCTAGTGGAAAAATACTTTTTTGATATTGAAAGGGGGGGTTCCATTAATTTTATAAATTAAGGAGAATTACTATGTTTTACTACTGTGTCATCCGTCTTTCCATGTGTATGAGCCACCCGGGTACCTCTGGGAGCCCCTGAGGAGTCCACCTGGGCACCCCTGGGCTCTGTACACTTCCTGAGTCTATTCCTAATGACTCTTATCACTGTCATTTTCTCTTATCACTGGGATTTTTCTCTTCTTTTACATTTCCCAACTGGTTAGCTTAGACACATGAAGACTGCTGAGTATTTCTGATTCATTCAGTCATTGTGTCCCTCTCGATCTAACGGTAGCTATTGACTTTTACAAGTTTATTAGCAAATTCCTTTACTGTCTGAGAATGGACAAAAAGAAGAATATAATCAAATTAACAACAAATCTACAAATCATCACCAAAATATGCAGAGTCCTCCACTTAACTTGGTGGCGGACCATGTTTCCAAAGCTCAGGTACATGTTTGGGTGGGGTCATCTATTTCCCCAAAGCTAGTGTTGAGGGCACTGTGTAGCCTCATCTGTCACAGCCTGGATTTAATGCAAGCACAGGGACTTGAGCAAAGCCCACACAGTGGATGGCTGTGACTGTCTTGGAAACAGACCCCGAAGAGCTAAAATTCTTTCCTTCACAGCCTCCCCCAAGCATTCGAGCTCTGGGTCCCTCCATCATGGATCACAAAGAGGAACTGAAAGACTCTTTGAGAAGCAAAAGAAGGAGCAAACAGGGTGGGGCCCAGTGACTCCCGACCAGAGGCAAGGCAATGGTGTGTCAGCACATTTTCAGAAAGAACTGTTGGACACCATAAACCAGGTATGCTGTCACAGCATTATTTCCATCATCCTCTTAGTGTATGCAAACTGTTTTCTTCAAGGAAGATGATTTATATGAATACATTATCAATGACATTGAAAAACACTGAAACAATTCTTCTGAAGGATACAGTTTAAGCATTGCAACATTCTGGGAGCAAAGACTGCTCCTCCTCAAGGCACAGGCAGCTCTGCAATCCCAGAGCCTCCTCCAGGCTGCTCACAATGTGGATGAGTTTAGAGTAAGCTGTGACCTCTTCTGGAATCTTCTATTCAATACCAGTAAAATGTTCAAGGCAGGTTTTCCCCAGCACAGAAAAAAGCATTCCCCTTGGAACTTGCTCCAGTGATTGTTCAGCATTCAGTGACAACAATTTTGTTATGATCTGCAGATGCACTCACACAAGTGAAACGACAATTGTTCCAATCAACAACTTCCTCTATTGTCCTGTTTCTAATTTAAGGACAACTGATGCCAAACATGTGACTTCCCACAATTTGCTGTGTGGAAAAAGCTGGCTGTGAACTTAATCTCATCAAAAAGTTAGCGGAATGGTAATTTTTGACAAACACCCCAAGCTTGGCTTAAAAGTTTCAGGCAAACATAACTATCATAAGATTCAATAGTACAGTAATAAGAAATTCAGTAACTCATGCATTCTGGAAAGTGGCCCAGCAAGCACTGACATGTGTTGCGGTGTGACTTCTATTGCCATGTACACACACTGTACACTAGCAGGGGTTACACACTCTGTGGGAAGCAAATGTTTTGGAGTGATTGGCTCACTGAACAGCTGTTTGTTATATCCACCATTTAAAACAGGCACAAATTGGGGGAACCTACCCTCAAAAATCCCATTAGCATGGTAGATGCTGAACTTACTATGTGGTTATGTCCTGATCAAGCTATCACAAGTTGAAAATATCCTATGCTAAAAATGCATGGGCTCCACTCACCCAACTGCACACCCAGGCTCACTCAGCCACACAGCACCCTGTAAGGGGGGTTTTCCTGTGTGAAAGCTGGTCTACCCTGCCTGGCATCCAGAGAGCAGCTTACCATGTCACTAGCTCAGGTACAGATCAAAAGTCAAAATTCAAAGTACAGTTTCTACTGAATGCCTACCACTTTTGCACCATTATAAAGTCAAAAGACGCTGAAGGGGTCCATTGTAAGTTGGAAAGCTATACTAACAATTTCTTAAGAAGACACTAGCTATTAACCTCAGAGGCCCTGTATCTCACTAACCCTATTTTACTTGTCCTCACTAGCATCTCTTTCCAGATGGCTGTGAGTAAGAACAACTTACCTATAACACAGAAGCCAGCAAAACCACACAAATGACAGCCCAGAATAAAGAAAACCTGCATTTGGACAAAGAACATAAAGAAGTGTAAAATCAAATGAAGCAACTTCATAGTACCCTTGGTAAGAATTAAATGCAGCATTCTGGCAGTTCTGCTTATATATTTCCTGAAAAACATTTAATGAATTCCACTGACTTCCAATATAAAAATCAATGTATTAAAAGAATGAGAGGACAAGCCACAGACTAGGAGAAAATATTTCCCAAAGACACATCTGATAAAGGTTATTATCCAAAATATGCAAAGAACTCTTAAATCAGTAAGAAAACAACTTGACAAAAAATAGGTCAAAAACCCACAGTGTGGGAAAAAATCTTCACCTGCTCTTCCTCAGACAAAGGTCTACTATCTCAAATCTATAAAGAATTTAAAAAGATCAGACCTCCCAAATTTAAAGACCCAATCGAAAAATGGGCATCTGAAATGAACAGACATTTCTCAGACAAAGAAGTAGAAATAGCAAATAAATACATGAAAAAATGTTCAACATCACTGGTCATTCGAGAGATGCAAATGAAAACAACGCTGAGATTCCACTTCACTCCAGAAAGAATGGCTGCTATCATGAAATCAACCAATAACAAATGCTGGCGGGGCTGTGGGGAAAGAGGAACCCTGCTCCACTGCTGGTGGGAGTGTAGACTGGTGTAACCACTGTGGAAATCAGCACGGAGATACCTCAAAGAACTAGGACTGGAAGTCCCATTTGACCCTGCTATTCCACTGCTGGGGATCTTCCCCAAAGAATTAAAAGAATCATACCACAGTGATATATGTGCGCCCATGTTCATAGCAACACAGTTTGTAATAGCTAAAACTTGGAAACAGCCCAAATGCCCATCAACTGGAGACTGGATAAAGAAAATGTGGTTTTTTAATAAAATGGAGTATTACTCAGCCATCAAAAATGAGAAATTAGAGACATTTACAGCTAAGTGGATGCACATTGAGGCGATACTCGTAAGTGAAATAAATAGGACACACATGTATAAATACTGAATAGTTTCTCTGGTGTGAGAAACTGAAAGTGTAAGTAAGGACTAAATGTATAATAGGTAATGTGAAATAGGAAAAAAAGGGGCAAAGGGGAAGGAAGTGGGAGGGCTAGGGGAAAAGATAGAAGGGAATGGGATTAATATGAGAAAATGGAAAAATAGGAACAAAATCTTTGTAAATAGGGAGGACTGGAGGGGTTGAAGGGAGGGCTGGGCAAGGGTGAAAAATAAGAACCAAGAGAGACTATGTAAAGGTGCAAATTTCCAATGATGAATGTCATTATGTTGTATACCTAAAATGTACCAATGATTAGAATGAATAATCGATAATGTAAAATAGGAAGAAAAGGTCCAAAGGGGTAGGGGTAGTGGGAGGGGCAGGGGAAAGGAAAGAAGGGAAAGGAAAAATGATGAGAAATGGAAAAAATGGAAATAAAGTCTGTGTAAATAGGGAAGGGTGGAGGGCGTGAAGGGAGGGCTAGGAATGGGGAAAAAAATAAGAACCAAGATGCATTATGTAAAGGTACAATTCCCAATGAGAAATGTAATTGTGTTGTATACCTACAGTGTACCAATAAAAGAATTTAATACAAAAAAAAATAGGTCAAAGACTAACAGACACCTCACAAAAGATACACAGACATAAAAGATGTCCAAGTAAGCATATGAAAAGATGTCCTATATCCTATCCAACTAAAACAACATGCCACTACACATCTGTTAGAATGGCCAAAATGCAGTGCAAGCACATCACCAAGCACCGGCCAGAACGGATAGCCACAGAACTCTCACTGACCACTGGTGGGGATGCAAAATGGGACAGCCACGCTGAGTACAGTTTGACGTTTTTAAAAACTAGCTGGGGATTTAGCTCAGTGGTTCCGCTGCCTGCCTTGGAAGCGCAAGGTCCCAAGTTCGATCCCAGGTACCAAAAACAAAACAAAAACAAAAACAAAACTAAATATACTCTTACCCTGCAACCCAGAAGCAAGCTCCTTGGTATTTACCCAAAGGAATTGAAAGCTTATCTATGCAGATGTTTATTGCAACTTTATTCATAATTTCCAAAATGTGGAAGCATCCAAGATGTCCTTCAGTAGGTGAATGGATAAATACACTGTGATACAATCAGACAACAGAACATCATTCAGCACCAAAAAGAAAAGAGGGATCAAGCCACAAAAAACACATGTGGGCTCCTTATATGCACACTGCTAAGTGAAAGGAGCCAGCCTGTGTGATTCTAACTCTACAACATCTGGAAAAGGAAAACTAGGGAGACGGTATAAAGAGTGGTGGGTGCCTTGTTGAATAAGCAGGGATCAGGGGATTTTAGGGCAAGGAAAATACTCTGTATGATGCTATAATAGTGCACATTTGCCTAAAGCCACAGATATACAACATCAAGAGTGGACCAAAGGCAATCACATGGTGGAGTATGCTTGGAGAAGCTTTCCATGCAACTGGCTCACACTGCAACAGTCCCAAGCTGCATTTACTTGCCCCTAGGTGTTATGTGTGCCACCTTCAGGAAACTAGGGTGGTCTCAGGCATGCACAATTAACACAAATTCAAATAAAGCACGTGAGTTTGTGGCATCCCCAGAATATACAGCTGCTCACCACTGTGGAGTCTGAGCTAGAATAGCCTAGGGGGCCTTCCTGGGCTCCAGCTGGGTCCATGGTTCCTCTTAGGAGGGCCTAGAACTCCACTCCAAGACTGAGTGTGAGGCACTGCAGGTCTGAGGCCACATGCCCTGCTTATAGAGACTGTGTCAGCTGGTGTGTGACCACACCCCCTCTTACTCTGACAGTGTCCCAGTCTGTACAATACTTGCTGCTACTCCAATTGCCATGCCTGATGTGAGTGAGTAATCAAAGCATAGCCAGGCCTCAGTTCTTCAATGACCTAGCCACCTTGTGCCCTGTGTCACACAGTCAAGGACATCTCATAAACTAAAAATCAACATCTGCCACATACCACAGCCTCTTACTTGCACTCCTCTTGTTGATGAAGGGGGAAAAGGTAAATGGCCAAATTTGTGTGTGCACATGTCTGTATCTACCTGTGTGTCTGAGTGTGTCTCTATCTGTACTATATATGTGGATGTTTGTGTCTGTGTATGTCTCGTGCATAAAACACTCTTGAGTATTAAGGAAACAAATCAAGCTAAAGCTGGAAAAGGATCCCAAGGAGGGAGGGGATCACTACACTAGTCAGTCTCATTAAAGGATTCTTGGTGGATTAGCATCCCGACACCACAGGACTAGCTGGCCATGCAGGGACCTCTAGCACATCTCCTTTACTAACCACAAGTGCCACTTTGTCCCTGGGGACTGGTTCTTCTCACACTAAATAAGGCCCTGTGGGTCTCCTCCTGCTTCCACCAGGCCCTCTCCTCAGGCCTTACCCACACCCTGGGATAAGATACCATGAACCTGGCCAAGAAGCAGAACTACAGGCTCGCTGCCTATAGGACGGGTGGCTATTGAGCCCTCCTCCCTGGCCACCTGAGGGACGCAGTCCAATTTCCAAGATCCTGGGGGCCCTGTGTCTTCCCAGGCAGTGTAGGCTCCCAGGCTCTTCCTGAAGGGCCCATCAGATCCAGAGGCTCGTGCTGCAGGTGACCTGAAGGGCAGGAAGCACACACACAGGCCCCTGGGTGTTCAGTACCCACCCTGAACCACACCACATGATTCTTAGAAGATACAGATTCACAAGCACTGAATTCAGAGGCCAGGCCAACCATAATCACTCCACTAAAACAGGAAAACCTGGGCCGGGGATTTAGCTCAGTGGTTTCGCCACCTGTTGCACAAGTGCAAGGACCCAAGTTCGATCCCCGGTACCAAAAAATCAAAAAACAAGAAAACCAATTCTGAGAAATTCTGCCTGTTTGTGAAAAGAGCAAGATAATCACAGCTCAGAGACAGTTCACTTCTCTTTTGGACAGAAAGCTGAGACTAGCACGTCAGCAACACACAAGTAAAGATTACTTTTTAATTTTATACTTAGAAACTGGCATACTGCAATGTAAGTAAATTTCAAGACACACACCAACACCAGAACTAATTAAGCCCCCTGAAAAAGCCATTGTACCCGCCACATAAATCATAGTAGCATACACTGATTGCATACCTATGTGCCATTTAAAGGACAAGAACTTCTGTTCTTTGGTGAGGCGACAAGAGCACAGGGGCTCTCAGGACACAAAGAGTCAGGTCTATCCAGCAGCACGTGGAGAGCTGCCTCTGAGTAGGTCACCCAGACCCCTGACATCCTGCCCAGCCTGCCTGGTCTGCACCAACACAGCCCAGCAGGCCTGTGGAAAACCAGCTGGCAGACCTTGGACAAGTCCATTTACCTTTGCTGGGTGTGCTTTCTCAGCAGTAAACTGTAGACACCAAAGGATCCTACCACAGCCCGGGGGCTTCCCGGTTCCCTGTGACTATAGGTAAGCCCCTCCAGGTGCCCACGCTGGCCAACAGCTGCACCATCCATTTCCTTGTGAAGTCATTTACTCAGTTGGGTCCCCCACATCCACGGCAAGATGGTGACCCTACCAGCTAGCAGAGAACAAGACCTGCCACATGTACTCAGTGCATCTGAAAACAAGCAGATGAAAACCTCCTGGCACTGACTGCAAAGTCTACGAAAGGCAACATAAAAGACCTGGCTGAAACTGTCCTCTTAGTTGTTGACACAAACCCTTCTAATGCGTGGGCTCACCCTACACATCAGGCCAAGGGAACTCACTGAGAACTGTTACAGTTTAGATCTAAAATGTCCCCCAAAGTTTCATGTGTCTGAGAGGTGACTGGATCTGGGGGTGCTATACTTATCAATGGATGCATCCATGATGAATTCATAGCTGAATGTGCTGTTAGGAGGGTCACTGGGGTATAGGACCTGGAAAGTTACACTCCTGTCCCCACCTTCTCTACTCTGTTCCTGGTTGCCATGGACTGAACAGCTTTCTCCCACCATGCCACTTCTGCCTTGGAGCCAGCCCAACATGGACTGAAACTGTGGGCCAAAATAAACCTCTACTCCTTTAAGTTGAAGGTTTTGAGTGCCTTGTTCCAGTGACAGGAAAGTGACTAAGACAGGAACCAAGCCCTTACTGGATAAGCACCTAGAGGCTTCCCAGATGATTCCTCTGGCAGCGGACAACCCTCAGGGACTGATGCAGGTCTGGGATAAAGCTGATCAGAGCTATTAACTTGAAGTGGCCTGGCACACCCATTTCGGGAAGCTACTTTTCCATCTGCAAAGGAAAATATGAGAATCGCCAAGAGAGCTGTGGGATGCTACCAGGAATCCTTAAGGACTTATGGGGCAGGGAATGTGCTTACAGACTGGTCCAGACATTCAGAACCCTATCTCTCAAGAAAGATGCACGCAGCTGCACCATGGGGAATAGTCTCTACCTGGAGGGCTAGCCTAGTTGAAAAACAGAGCAAACAGAAAGCATCAGGTAATTCCCTTCCTCATCCCCTTCTAGAAGAAGCCAGAACCAGCTCAGCTTCTCTCCACCAGATATTGTCTTGCGATCAGAATCATGGAAAGAATTAAGTTTGTGAACTGAGGTACCAATGTATACAGAGGCCAACATATCAAATGGAATTAGCTTGCCTCTGTCCACCAGCTCACACCAGGGCCAAGGGTCAGGAGCCTGCTGGGCTCTGCTTCCAGTGAATCCAGAACCCCACGATGTCAACCTCCATGTCTGCCTGGGTCACCGCAGAAGGGTTCTAATTAGCCTGACAGCTTCACCCTTAACCCTGGATCCATTCTCAATATTATAACTAGGAGAATCCCTTAAAATACCACGTCAGAGGACATCCTTGCCTCCAACTCTGCCCTGGATCTGAAGTGGCTCCCAAAGTCTCTCCAACAAACCTCACTGGCTTTCTAGTCCCTGGCTCTGCTCCACCTCTGCTGAGGCCTCTGTCAGCTGCCCCTTCCCAGCGGCACAAGTTCCAGAGATCCTGATCACATAGCCTCTCTGCCAGCACTGCCTGCCCCTACCAGCCAATAGCATACCATCAAATCAAAAAATCAAGCACAATGGTGTTAAAGTGAAAGAGAGGCAAACTCTACGAACAGGTTTATCTGATGGCAAATATTTTTAATATGGAGCCAAATTCAAGTGCTTGTTACTACACTTTCTAGAATTTAGAGGCAAGCAAAGCACAGTGGCAGGTGCCTGCAGACCCAGTCTTTCAGGAGGCTGAGGGAGGAGGATGACTTGAGCCCACAAGTTCAAGGCCAGCCTGGGCAATAAAACAAACTTCATCTCTTAAAATCAACAACGACAATAAAACTATGCAGTCAAAACACTTAAGGGGCAAGGCATTAGGATTTGAAACAAAAAAATGCTAAAACAGAATCCCCTTTCAAGTTCTAAAACTATACCAAATATCACAGCACTTAGAAAGCAAGTATCAAAAGCTCATTGGGAAGGAAATTACCCGGAGACAAAGACAAACAGCCCCCTAAAGAAAACACTGCACCATTTAGCTTCCTTACCTCTGATCCTTGCAGTTTCCCTGATTTGCACAATCAGCTGAGTAAGAGGGTTTTTGTTTTTTAATTAAAAGGCAGTATGGGTTTTTTTTTTTCCTCTCTTCTTTCTAAATATTGCTAGCACTGATTTGCTAGTTGAAGCCACTAGAGTCAGAATGAAGCTTTGGCTGCCATGGAAACAGCAGCAAGCTTTTAAACTGCACAGCTCCTAGAATCCCAGCTAGCCCAGGATATCTAGATTACAGTGCTGATCTAGGCCAATAAGCAACTGCAGCCAGAAGTTCTAGCACAAGTGAATATTTCTCTGAATTGCTGATTACTCCATCCAGGAGAAAGGCCAGGTTGAAATAAACTCAGTTTCTATCATCCATCATTCCAAAGACAGAGTGAGAGGCAGGTTGCAAATCACCTAACTGCACACAGAACGACTGAATGGTATAAAAATGAAAATACAAATTCCTCACAGTACATATATATAATCAAGACCTAACCTCAAAGATGGCATAATTAAGGAATACCACTGTGAAGACTGCCAAGATGTAGCTAAGCCCTTTGAGGTACTCACGTGCAAAATCCAAATCAAAGCGCTTCCAGATCCTACTGTATCCTAAAGCAAAAAGGATGCAAAGCAATGGAAGCAAAAACTGGAGACCTGACTAACAATGCAGAATTACTTAGATTATTGTACACGTGTAACCAGATACACCCAAGGAACCAGCATTTCTAACGAGGGAAAGTCTCAAGTATATACCAGTCCCCCTTACCCTCAGGGGACATATTCTGAAGTCTCCAGTGAATGACACCTTGAATAGTACAGACCCAATTGTGTTTTCTCCTATACGTGCACAGATGTAATGCTTTTCTGTATTTGCACTCACACTGCGGTCATGACTTCTGTAATCTGAAGGTACAGCAGCAAGACTAGCATGATTCTTTTCCTTCTTCACAATTTCATGGATGGATGATTCATTCTCATTGTAGATCACAACAATCTCAGCAATTTTGGCCCTCATAATGTTGGTAACTTTCACTTAAAAGTGCTTTGAAGGTTCTCTTTGGCATATCTCAACTGCCAACCATCACTCCTGCGCTTTATTAAGGAAACTAAGGGTTATCTGAACACAGGCACTGCCATACTGTCGATGTGATGACCGAGAGGCCTATTAAGTGACTAACGAATGGACGGCATATAGAGCATGGGTGCACTGGTCATTCAAGCCCCAGGCAGGACAGGGGAGGACAGTGGAAGATTGATTTCACCACACTATGCAGAATGGGGAACAACTGGATAAACTTGCAATTATTCCTGGAATCTTCCCTTTGATATTTTTATCAACCTCTGAGATGGCAGGTAACTGAAAACTATAACATAAAACAGTGAATAAAGGGGTGCTACTGTATTTGAGAAATGTTAAAATTAAAACTAGTTTTTAAAAACCTCCAGTTCTGGTGAATGAGGAAAACTTACCTATGGCTTTAGCTTGGGGCTAGATTTGTTCCTACTTCCTATAACCAAACAAACAAACATTTACAAAAGCCACCACCAGCATTCCTGCTCAGGCAGCCAGGCAGCCAGTCACCAGTACTACTCATAAAACAGCACAGCCCCACCCATCTCTGAAAACAGGTGGAAGGTGACCTCTGGGTAGGCTCAGCTCCTTGTAACTCTCTGAAGCCCATGGCCTCTAGCGCTAACCCACTGCAGAGGGACAGTGAAGGGAGGATCAAGATGGCCACCTCCTCTCCACCTCCCCTGCCGCACTCAGGGAAGCAGCTGGGACTGGGGCACACCTTAGACAAAGGAAGGGCACATGGGCAGTAGGTTCTTTAACTGCGTAAATCAGAATAAAAATCCAAGTATCTCCATACATCCACAGAGGAGCAACCCCTTAAACCTGATGGCGCCCCTTTTTCTGTGATGAGGAAACTCAATTCTCGTACTTAATGGACAACCCTTCAGCTCTGGGGAAAGTTGGCTCTTCAGGACCAAGTGTTTCCTGAGCACATGGGCAATGTGTGACCATTACAGTGCTCTGGAGATACAAACAGTGACTTCCTAAGACTGCAGGCCAGGTCAGGACATTAACATGCATTAACATGTGCACAAATTTCACCCTCTGAAACTCATGGAAAGAAACAAAGTCACACAGACAGTTAACTTGCTACTCCACCAAGAAGCCTCAAGTGCCCAAAAGAAATAGGTTAGAAATGGCCGTATCCACATACAAAATCATGCTGTATGACTGTTTGTTGATAGAAAATACCTGATATTTAGTGTAAAAGCAGGAAACAAATCAAGTGCAAACTATAATCCCATGAAGGTTTAAAAAAAATAAAAGTATGGATGTATAGCAAAAGCTGTTAATTTTCTTCTCTTCAGCTTTTTTTTTTTTTTTTAGCAGCACTGGGGATCAAACCAGGGCCCTGTACCACAAGTACTCTTCTACTGAGTTACATGCCCTGCACACTGGCCTCAAACTCATAACTGTTATACCTTAGTCTCCCAAGGAGCTGGTATTACAGGTGTGTGCCACTACCCAACAAGGTATTATTTGTGTGGTTCATAGGTTCTTTCTGCTTCAGTAAGACCTAAACTTTATTTTAAAACTAAACAGTAAATTATCTTTAAAAGTAGGTTTTCTAGGCCCAGGGATTTAGCTCAGTGGTTTCGCCGCCTGCTGCACAAGCGCAAGGATCCGAGTTCGATCCCGGTACCAAAAAAATAATAATAATAAAAAAAATAAAAGTAGATTTTCTGAGCTGGGCAATGGCACATTCCTATAATCCTGGCTACTTGGGAGACTGAGGTGGGGGGTGTGTGTCAAGATTTCAAGATCAGCCTAGGCAATTTTGTGAGATTCTGTTTCAAAGTAAAAAAACAGAAACAAAAACAAAACAAAAAAAACACTGGGGGTGTAGCTCAATGCCAAGGGCCTGGGTTCAACTCCCAGCACCATTAAAAACAAAAACAAAAAAGTCTGCCTACAGACTGAAATTTCAGTAGGTTCATTTTCTTGATCCAGACTCAAAGCCAATTACCAAGAAACAACATAGAAGCCTTCCGCAGCCCAGCATCAGCCTTTAAGGTAACAAAAGAGCACCCCACAGCCCAGGAGGAAGGCGCTTGGGAGGAGCAAGGTCCTTCACTGGAGCTCTCCTGCAGTTCCTCAACCACAGGGCCACTTATGTGGGAGCTCAGAGCTCAGCCTATGCCATACTTTCACCTTCCATATCAGACCAACAGCAAGCAGCCCTCCTATCACCACTGGCTTGATTTGCCAGATTCTGCCATAATGCCCTGTACTATAAGTATCCAAGGGTTGGCCCAACCACAAGGTCCTGTGCAAGTCATAGAGAAAGGAGCCAGCCACTGTCCTCTTCTCTCCAGGGTGAAGAGGGGGAAGAAGAGCCTGGTCCTTCAGCTTGGACAGGCTTGTTTGGGATCGAGAAGCCTACTCTGTATCTGCCTGAGGCCCACATGGTACTAGGCTCCTGAGGCCCACAGTTTGGGTTTCTCAGCTGAAGACATCAACAGGCAGCTTTCCAACTCAGTAACTCTGGGGGCTAAGGGTCCAGGCTAAGCACTGCCCTGCAGATCAGATCACAGCCTGGGCACCAGTAGAAGAATGCTGCCTCCCGCAAAGCCAAAACATACCAAAGGACCAAAGTGGCTAGAATTCCCAGCCACATGCACTCATCTGGCATAGGTGTCATGGCAGGATGGCTCAGTATGGGCCAGAGGTGTGTGTGTTACCTTCCCAAAGCTGCACATGTCAACCTACATGTGCAGAGAACATTTCTCCTGCCATTCTGGCAGTCCTGCGACCATTACCAGAATCTTCCACATCGGAATGCTTCATGTAAATTTGAGTCACACAAGGATCAGACCATAACTACAACCACAGTGTTGTAAGTAAAACCCATTTCAAAGAATATCCTCTGATTGTTACTCTGAGTATGAAAGCCTTGCTGTTAGGCACCAAAAGGCAGTTCATGACACTGAAGACGCGGAAGCCCAAGAGCTTGAAAACCTAGGAGAACAGGTAAGCTCAGCTGCTGCAGGGGTCTTTGTATCCATCAACAGACAATACTGACTCCACATAAGGCCAAGTGACAATGTGGCCTGGAAGTCTACTACTGACAGAGCCATGTGCTGCAAGGATCACAAGTGAGGCACTTCAAGTTCTACCTCTTTCAAAAACAAGGTAATTCATGTAGAAGTCACTGCTTTTAAACACCACATTTCTGCCTCCAATCTGGAGGCTCCCTGATGCCCCTCTGCATGCCTGTGTCTCTCCTTGGAGCCATTCTGGGTGGTGGACCTTGCACTTGATGGTCTCAACACCAAGCAACATCTGGGCACAGTCACATTAATTAGAAGGCAAGTTTTCTCTCCAGGATCTCAGAGCATCCCCAAACAACTTAGCCCATGGACATCTTTCACACACAGTGACACCCACAGCCAGCAGGCACAAACACCTCTGTGTGTGTGTGTGTGTGTGTGTGTGCACGTGTCCAGGCCTCAGACAACCAGCTCAAAGTGCTGGTCACACCCAGGGCAAGAGTGGGGCAGAGAAGGGGAGGAGAGGCAAGCAAGTAATAAGTGTGTCAGCTGACTAAAGAGGAAGTCCTGAGGCTCTTACCAAGGTCTCACAGGGCACAAACACATTCCATACGCCTGACTGCAAGCTGCAAGTGCTCAGGCAGGGGCTACTCTGATATGTAACACTGCACCAGGTTGGGGCCCCATTCCTGGCACATTTTACTGCCAGGCACTGTGGGGGTGGGGCTTCAGACTCCAGGCCAGGTGCCTCAGACCCTCTCTGTCCTCAACGAGGCCAGCCTAGCCAGCAGATCCAGGCTTAAGACCTTCACCTTGCCTCCCCCAGCCTCTGGGTAAAGCGGGCAGGGTGGAGGGTGGGCTCTCTTTGGACCTTTCTCCTGCTCTCAGCCTGTATCAGGCCCGACACAGTGATTCACACCCCTCCTCCAGCACCCGGACAAAGCAGGAATAAAGAATCAGGCGCTAGCTCCATCCCCACTGCCCTAGGGAGCATGTCCTAGCCTCCTGTCCACCCACTCAGAAAGTCAAGGGCAGCTGCTAGGTACAAGACGGGTTCTGGAGGAGAGCCAGAAGTGCCATGTTTACTGAGAAGTTAACATGCTCAGGAAACAGTTCCATTTTTTTAAAGGAGTTTATTATCAACACTGTTGTCCTTCCAAGCCCCAGTCTCTCACACCTCACCTTCCTCACCTTCTCCACCTTCCTGTGGTGTACATCACTTGCTCTGTACATACCTGTGGAGAGCACGTTTTCTCTCGGAAACAAGGTCACTCTTATTTTAAAGTGGCAGTCCATAAGGTTGGGGGCTCCGTACAAAAGTCTGCCTTCCTGAAAAGCCTGCTGGTCATAACTGGAGCAACACCTGGACCTGTGGCACTCTCAGGGTAGGTCTTGCCTCAGCACACGCCAGTGCCTGCCCGCAACAAACAAGACCCACTTGGATAAAGAAGCCTTTACACAACAGCCAAAACAATTCCATCTGTTAACAAAAACTAACTGTTGAATTAAAGATTGCAAGTTCAGACATAATCTGGCTGCTGTAAACAGTGCCTCAGTTTATCAATGTAACAATAACTCTCTTTCAAAGATTAATAAAGTTCTCTGAAAATACTCCACACTCCAACATTTTTAAGATACTTTCCAGGATAAATATTAGCTTGGGACTTGCCTACATGAGAAGTGAAAGCTGCCAAAGAAGCAGTTTTAGAAAGGAAGAAAAAAAAAGTCACAGCCAGTCACAGCAGTGGCCACAAGGCAGCAGGGTGCCTGGGCTTGGGCTGTGCTTGCAGCCTCACTGACTGCAGCTCCATTTTCTGGGGACTCTTCTCACTGCCAGCCTTCAGCATCTTACAGGGCAGGGTTGAGGTCCAAACTCTCTGGGCTCCCCATTTCCCTGCCCACTGGTCCTGGGGGTGGGCCAGCCACGATGGCAGGACTGCCACTCTGTTTCTGGGATGGCTAGCTCAATGCCAGGCTCTCAACAAACACAAAAGAGAGAAAATGGAGTTAATTAAAAGGAGAGATTTTCAGATACTTGCTGGGATGAAAGAGAATAAAGTGGCATTAAGGCTTAAATTTGATTTCAGATTAATTTCTAGGAAGACATTTAAGCAGTCCAGGTGACAAAGGCAATACAGTCACAGTCATGGGGGAGCACCAATCTTGGCCCTGCTGAGGCTGCTCAGGACTCCAAACAGCCAGGCTTGGACATGCTGGCTATCACCTGCAATGTATTTTTGCTACCAATTCAAGACTGACTTCAGAGTTACTCACCCTAACTTCACCCGTGACAGGTTTTTAAGTTTAATACAATGGCTAACAACTCACCTGGGAAATGCAAACATTGGAACAGAGGCAGCCACATGAGTGACCTAAAATGATGTTACCAACAGGTCCCCAGCTCCATTAGAGTACATTTCTCCTGGCCCAGGCATCTCTGGACAGAAGGAACTGCGTAGCACAACCTCAGCCTCAGGAGAAGGAAAGGTTTCGAGGTTATGACTCCTGATCACTGCTCTTCCTCTCCTTCCCACGCACCCATGGAGGCAAGGCAGGCTCCCTCCCAAGAGGATTCTGGGTCTTCCACAGGTTACCATGGAATGTGTGTGAACACAGTATGAGAACAGGACCCCAGTCACAAGCTTGTCCCCTGTGTCAGCTCAGACCAACCCAGCCGCAGTTTCCACAGCTATAAATGGGAACAACACTACAAACTGCCCAGAGAACTGACTGCTACAGATGAGTGCCACCAAGTTCTCAGCAAGCAGAGCTGCTGCAATGGCAGGTCTATATGGGGAGCAAAATGACGGCCACCTCTGATGACACTCAAAAAGAAGTCATTGTCAATTACTGGGTAAGTTAAACCCTGTTCAGCTGCCTCAGTAAATAGATATGAGCCTTGAAAAAGATAAAAGAACAAAGACCAGTCTAGCTGAAAATGTAACAGCTACTTCATATGGACTCATTTTTGTTTGAAAGTCTCAAAAGAATAATTTAATAATGGTAGTATCATTGGTTTCATGAAGATTTTCACCCAGAATTGTTACTAAAAGGTACACATTTCTAGTTTGGATATACAAAATTTCAGGCTAATTATGTGTTTCTGATTGGTTATCAGACCCAGTGTGAGTAAACAGGTACAGAGGGGGCCACAGCGCTGCCAGCTCACTCACCAGCACTTAACACCACTCCTTCCCAGGCAGCTGCCACCAGGTAGCCAAGAAGGGGCTGGGGCCAGCAGCTGCAGTGCCTCACTGGAGCATGCTCATGTACTCTGTCACTGATCCCAGGCTGGCTTAGGGCAATAGTCTCAGCTGTAGCACATGGCGCTGAAAACTGCAGAAGCCCTGCCCTCCCAGAACTCTCAGGGGAAGCAGCCTGACTTTACATGCCACATGTTGGTTTTGGGGTAAATTACCTCTTGAAAAAGATTGCTGCTGCCACAAAAATACAAACTTCAGAAACTGCATGTCCAGTGGGCAAGAGGGCTGAGCCCTAGCTCTAAGGACCAGATATGGGCCAAGAGGAGTGGATATCTGAACTCCAGTCTCCTTCTCCGACCTCAGAGGCCTGTCACTCCTTCATGAGACAGGGAGGGGGTCAGGACACTCAGCTTCAGGCTGTCTTCTACGCACTCTGCTCCCACCCCCAACACCAAACATTAACCTCCCCTGGTCCAGAGCTAACACCCCCTGGAGGTAGCAACACCCATGAGATCTGGGGCTGCATCATAAGTCTGCTGTGCTCCTCTGGGGCCTGACCATGCAGCCACATGGGGTCACAGGTCTCCAGGCCTGCACTGGTTCTGCCACCCCCAAGCTCTTATGGTTAATTCTCATCTGTACACCTAGAGGTTGGAGAAGCCAGACAGGATGAATTAGAGACCAGCCTGGTCCACTAGAGAAGATGACCCAAAGGAGGAACCTAGCACAGGGACCCTCAGGGATCCTCACAGACCTGCCAGCAGAGTTTTGGTCAGCAGCCTGGCCAGCACCAGGGATGACACCTATCTTGGCCAACCCTACAGATGTAAGGAGGCATCAATAAGCCATTACAGCTGCCTCTGGGATTTCTGCAACTTTACGGTTTGCTAAATCCAAACTCCACAGTGTCCTGCTACTCTTACTCCACAACCTCAACCCCAAATGATACCCCAAGTTCTGAGCTATGTACAGTCTCTGAAGCACAACACTTTGAAGGGAACCCAGACTAACACACTTCAAGAATACAGCTCCATTCTGCCAAGAGCAGGGGAACCCAGTACTGCTCCATGGGAACAGCAGCCATGCCCTCCCTGCAGGCACCAGGACTCTCACATCAGAGAGGTTCCTCCCCAGCCTGAAACTCAGGGCTCTCTTTGACTTCCCAGGGCCTGGAGCAGGCGTGAGAAGGCAGCAAGAGAGAGGATGACACTGAACCCTAGGCATCTTTTCCAGGGTTCCAGGCACCACACCAGCTCTGGTCTGCCTGCCTCTCTTTCAGAGTCCCTGGAGCCACACACACATAGGGCAGCAAGGGGTACAGCTGGCCAGCTTTGTGCTACCTGATGCAAAGCTTCAGGGACTGCCCTGCGGCACTGCTATGTGGCCTGAGGGCAGAGAAGACTGGCTGGCAATGGAGGTACAGGATATATCACCCTTGCTCTGGGTTCTAGAACCAGGAATATAAACCCTGAGCCCGCTTCTCTTGAGCATATGCCACTTAAAGACATTTAAAGAGTCGAGACAGAACATTTCTATGTGGACCTTAACAGTATGAACCGCTTAAACAAAGGCCAAAGTCATAGTTTCCTCACTACTTGAAAATGCACAGTAAGCACTGTGCTTCCCGCCCATGCCCCGTAACAATGACCTTCCCACAAACTAACTGCACTCAAATCCAACATCTGCAACCAAGTGAGGAGAACCCTGAGATCCAGGGTAGAACAGAGAGTCCCTTAGAGAGCTTGGCCAGGGGGCACCACAAGCGGAGCTAGACCGGAAGAAGGCAGGTGTATACATTCCAGGGGCAGGGCAACCCTGGCTCACTCCTAGGGTGCCTGCCAGCTCGTGCCTGCAGTACAACTGGCCAGGAAAGGAGGGGTGGCTGGTGGCACACTCTGGCCATCTCAGGATGGAAAGTTGGCTGAGGCTGGCGGAGCCGTCTGGTGTCTATAAAAATGTTCCTCCCAGGAGACAGCTGGAAACAGACACTCTGAGATACTTTCATTCTTTTCCTTATTTGCCACTCTGAAAAATAAGCTGTTCTTCCTATTCTGAAATGGAATATGGGTCAAAACCTTCTACACTGAACAGCAGCCCAAAGAAAAAGATCATCAAATCCAAAATATTTCCAGTTTGGCCAGTGCCCCAAAGTAACTCTACTCTGTTTACTTGGTGAGATCAGAACTCTCCTAGGGGATTAAAAAACCTAATCCCATACCAAGTCAGAGTGTTTATGGAGTTCCAGGGAGAGGGGTGGATGCCCAAGAGGCTTCTGGGCCCTTCCCCACCTGGGGGCTCTTCTTAGTCTTCATAGGGGACTGTGAGCAAAAATAATTGCCATGTCCCTAGCCATGGTTCCTGAGGCTTCCACTTAAGAGTATCTATTCTGGGCTCACCAAGATGTACAGAGGCTGCCGCACAGGTCTCTGAGCCTGGTGCTAGGGAAAGCCAGCTACCCAGCAAAGCCAAGTAATGCAGACCAGTGGCTGGCAAAGGCCAGCATAGGCCAACACAGAGCCAGCCAGAGCTGATGACAAAGTGCAGGGCCCACCTGCCCTGGCTGGGACATTCGCTGGAATAATGAGCAGCACTCCCCATTTAAGCTGGCCACAAATGAACTTGGTCCTCAGAGATCTCCAGGGACTGTTTCCAGTGCCACACCCAGCACATGCAGGAACACAGGTAGTATGTTCATGAACCTCCCCACGACAAGTGTGTTCAGCTTCACCAAACCATTTCTGAGCCCGCATTCACTGTGATGTGCTATGCTACTGCCCCATGGCCAAGTGTCCCATGTGTCCCTAGAAGATGCTCATCATTCCTGGGAACACACACACACACCACCAGAGTAGCCTGCCCAGACTGTGGTTAACACCCTGTGACATCTCACTCAGGGTACATCTGTGTCACCTCCCCAAGGGCATGCACCCAGTTAGATAAGCACTGCCCTGGGGAAGGGGATAGCAGACTAGATGGTAAGGAGGTATGAGCACATGAGGGAGGTATGAGTACACAGTCTGGGATCTGTAGCTCCCTGGAGCCTGCTTTCCATACCCAGGAGGTTTGAAAACAGGTTTCTGTCCTTCCCTGAGCAAATCCCAACGAGGCAATGATTCCCAAGGGCAAGTCCTCTGCCCTCCAGGACCACGAGGGGCTCCCCACACAGTGCTATCTCCTCCAGACAACCATGGCACATCGGCATGCAGGGCCAGGCAGGAGCTCCTAATCAGGTTAGGGTTGGGTATCTGGCCATGAACTGCACCCAGAGGAGTCATAAGGGACAGGAGACAGCCCAGCTCCAGCCCTTAGGAACCCACTGTGTCAGGTCCCAGCATCTGTGTCTACCCCTGTCCCCTAGGAAGGCAGTTCAGAGCTCACAGCTCCTCTTTCTTCCCATCTCTCAGCTGGAACTGGAGACAGAGAAGGAAAGGTGAGGTTTGTGGCATGTTTTGAAAAGGCTCCATCCTTGGTGTCACATGTCAGCCTCCTATACTCAAACTGGGCCAATCTGAGAGGCAGCCTCGTGCAGGTATTAAATGCAGACCATGATGCAACAAGGTAAGCATGCAGCCTGCAAACACATCTTACCTGGACCTTTACAAACAACTTCTGAGCATATTCTCTACTAAAACTACCTTAAAGCCTTCCAGAGAAAGATGGGTACAAAGAGAATTAATTACATTTCAAAAGCAAGTGTTTCCTCACACAGCAGCTCACCTCGGCAGGATACCTGTGCTACCTGTGCTACCCTACCCTTGTGCCTGTCACAGTGGGATCCCCCTCTAGTTTTTCAGACCTTTAGGCCTGGGAAGAGCCTCAGCCTCACTGCAGACTCACTGGAGCCCTGCCCCTTCTACTTCATCCCGTCTGCAGCAAGTTGTACACTCAGGAAAAATGGAGGCAGGTACTCTACCCCCTTAATACCTCATGAGGAAGCCAACTGTGGCTGGGTATAGCTCAGTGGTACAGCACCTGCCTAGCAAACCCCAGGCCCTGAGTTCAATCTCCAGCATCACAAAAACAATGAAGACAACCAAATTAATGGTTTGTATCAACTGGAAGGGGTCCTCCATTGTGTGCCAGGGCTCCACCTTTAACCAGATATGAATTCTGAGAAATCAGAACCCACAACAGAGCAGGAATCCCAGGCCAGCCCCACTGTGTGACTTGGCAGGTCAGAAAAGCAGAATGCAGAGCAGAAGCCACACACGAATGGAAGGGATGATCCTCAGAGGAGAAGGGCCTGCGGGCCCGAAGGAGGCCCATAATAGACAGCTGTAAACTCAACACACCTCACTCTATCCTCAAAAGACTAATTTTAACAGGGAGAAGACATAACCACAACTGACAAGACCTCCCTGGCAGATGCTAATTTATGACATTATGACTCAGCTGCCCTGATGGTCTGACAAGTGAGCTCACCTGGGGAGGAAAGATGCTTTCAAAGAGGAAATCACCTGCCAGGGCAAGAGAGCAGACTGTGCCCTCCTCTCCCCACAAAGGGCCTTCTTAGCTCTAGGTCCCTGTGAGCCCCAGGTGGGCCCCTCATTAACCCTGCAAGGTGAGTCTTTATGTTCAAACTCCTTCAGGGAACATCTGAGAGGCCAGGATGCTGATCTTCAGGCCTAGTTAGCTAATCAAACAATTAAGAACAGCCAGCTACAGATATGAAAATTAAAGTATTTGGTTTTTTTTAAAAAAGATACTCTTTGGGGCAACTCAGAAGTTTGTCAAGGAGAAAACAGGACCATAAAGGTCAGACGTGTCTTTCACCCATCACCCTCTCCAAGGGATGCTACCATGAAGCAGGCTCCCCACTGTGCCAAGACTGGTGGCCTCCAGAGGCCAGACTGGGGACAGCTCCCAAGGACCCCAGGAAGGAGCAGGTCTATCTTGCACCTCTTGCCAAGCGCCAGGAAGGTCTGCCCAGTGACAACCTCATGTTTCTCCCACCCTCCTTCACCCACTTGTGTGCCGCCAGCCCTCGTTAAGCCTTCATTATTTCTACCCCTCACAACCCTTCTTCCAACCAGGCAAGCTGATCCCCTCCCCTGCCAGTCACCTGTCTGCCCCTCAGCACCTGCATAAGGGTCCACACAGGAGGGACACACCTGCACTGACAAAGTCTACCACAACTACCTAGCCTCACACAGCAGCTGCTGGAACAAGTGGTCAAATGTGGCTCATCCGTGCATCTGTCCTGGGTCCCCGGCCGGCTGCTTTTTCTAAGTCAATATGAGATTCCCTCAGTGCAGAACATTGGGCTCTGCCTACCCATTCATCAGCAGGCACCAGCAAGCTGACTGCCTCCAGAAAGCCCTCCAACTCCCCATCCCAGGGCTCATGCCCTTTCTCAGGGGAGCAGCAAAGCCTTGTGTTCGGGTGAGTCTCTTTGGAGACATTATTAAACTGCTTCATGTACGTGTTCAGTAATTGTAGCTAAATCTTGTAAATCAGTTCCTGGGAGCCAATTTCTATTCTATTCAACTCTCACAGGCATCTAGTATGGAGAATCCTATTATTAGCCCCACTTTATAGTCAAAGAAACTCAGGCATGAAAGCCTAAGTCATGTGGAAGAAAGACGCAAGATTTGAACCCAGGCAGTCTGGCATCAGAGCCTTCTCCCCACTCTCTATTTGATCTATATGATCTACATTATCTCAGTAAGGCCATGGCCTTCCTTAGGGAAAGGCAGGACAATCTAACATGTTCATATATACAAAACTTTATTGTTATTTAAAAAAACAAGACAGAGTTGGTATTCAGGAATATGCCTCACAAAAACCACCTACGACCAAGGTAAAGAAAACCTTGCCAAGCCCTCGAGAATTCTATACAGACGTGATGGCTTGTTATCTCAACTCTCCAGGAGCAAGGCCAGCGGGGCTCTCTCCAATTCCTCCACATTCTTAATTATACAAGGTAGCTCTAAAGCCTGTTTAGAAAATTGCATAAGAACAGCCAGTACTGGCAAGTGAAGAAGCCAGGTCCCCACCCACATGCTCCGCCCCCCCAGCCCCACCCAAGTTTTAGAAATGCCAAGAAGTCTTAATCGGCAGGCAGTTACTACATGCAACTAGGTCCAGAGGTCCTACAGAGCACAAGGAAATCCAAACAGTACCAAACATACCTGAGAATCTAGGTGGAGATGAAGGTTCACAAAGTTCATAAAGTTCAGTGAAGGAAGGTAAATTACCCAAAGAGGCTGCTGGGACACCTGGGCAGCCGTGAGCACTGAGCTGGCCCCACACCTCTCCACATATAACAGGATGAATTCAAATTGGAGTAGAGATTTAATGCAAAACTGAATGCATAAAAGTACTACCAATCTCGGTACTACATCAAAATCTCAAAGCCACAGAAGAGATACTGGTAACTATGACCACAGGGGGGGAAAAACAAAACCCAAGCAGAGGAGGAAACATATCACTATGAAGCAAGTCAAAGTCAAAAGACAGTGACAACACTCACAGTGTACTCCCTCACTGAAAGCCACAGGCATGGGCTGACTTCCTTTGAAGCCTGGATGACCAACAAAAAGTTCACAGCAAAGGGGATAAGCGGCTCTAAGGATGCTCACACTTAGTCTGTACTGAGACTCCACTTTCCGTGTACTGCATGGTGACCCACTGTGGGGACAAGGCTTCTAGTTCTTGTTGAGACTGCATGTGAAGGGTGCCCTTCCCCCACCCAGCAGTTGGCTCAGCCATTCGAATGGTAGCATTTCTCCGATGGGCCTACCCCTGCTGGCAGGCTGTGTTCTGTACACAGCACTCTCTGGTCCTAGATGGCTGTGCTTGGCCCCAGCTTTCCTCACCATGCACTGCCATCATTGCCTGCTGTCCACTCTGGCCATACAAAAGGAGACAGTCGGCACTATGACCCCCTCCCAGTACCCACGAAACTAGGCAACATGGTCCCACTACGAGGCAGTGGGATGCAGTAGTGGAGCAAGAGTCCCTCGGAGGAGGAGACTCCCACTTTTCTGTGGGAATCTTTGGCCACAGGAAGTAGGATAGGCAGCTGGGAACAGGTACCCAGAAGAATGGAACGCCCAGGGACCTGCAGGTGCTAGTCTTTGGTCATGGGAGAGGGTTGGGAAGGACCCACCACTCCCAGGAGAGCAGGTGGAAAGTGGAGGGGGCGGTCCTAGGGGGAGTGATAACAGATTGGGTGAGCAGGGCTGAAAAATTCATGAAGCTGGGTGTTGGAGCCTGGGGACGTGGGTGACAGTGAGAAAGGTGGCTCTAGGAAGTGGTGGGTACAAAGGCCAGAGCAGAGGAGGCTAGAGGAGAGGAGAGGAGAGAAGAGGCCCAAGACACATCTGAAAGGAACAGAGCTAACTGGCTGCTGGCAGGAGCCTTGAGGCGCGCTTGAGCCTATGTTCTTTTTCACACAAAAAATGAAGCTGTGGACTGAACAAAACCCTTGTCAGTAGCAGCCCTTTACCTCCCTCATTCATATATGACAGCAACCATCGGGAGCAAAGTCTAGCAGGCATGAAGACACCATCTGAGCATTCCAACAAGGAGTCCAATTAGGGTAATAGACCGCTGTGAGCCATCAGTGCCTGTCACACCAAAGAGTTCACAGAGGTGACTTATAAATGGGTGTGATTCTAGGGTGCTGCTGGGCTTAGAAGAGCTGGCCAGCTGGCCAAGAAGCCAGGCTGGACAAGATCAGGCTTTCTATCATAAGAGGAACTGAGTATCCATGTGCCAGAGAGACTTTGGAGGGCTCTTGGGGCTGTGACCTCTGCAGAGGAGGCCTCAAGGGAAGTGAGTGGTCAACACTAGACAGAGCTGCAGCCCAAGGTCCTCCAGCCCAGCCAGGGAGGGAGCCAAGACAAAGCTGAGCCACACCATTCCTCCGATTCGTGCATGCCCCACGGGCCCACGCACAGAACTCCCAGGCACCACTGCGCTGGCAGCACAGCACAGACCCCAGATGGGAGTCTTCCTTGAAGCATGCTGGCACTCACTCCAGCAACAACAAGCGCCTGCGGAAGGCAAACCCTGAGAGCCAGACGTACAATAAACTATACATAACATATAACTGTATGTGTGTGCACTATAACACATAAGTCTATAAGAAAGCATAGCACATTAATACATACACAGCCTACATCTTCTACATAACAACATTACATTATTCATAAAGGACTATATACCCACTCAGCCCTCCATATCCATGGGAGCTGCCCTCATGGATTCACCCAATTATTGAAAGAAAATTACAGTATTCAGAAAAAACGCACTAGTACTGAACATGTACACACTTTTTTCTTGTCATTTTTCCTAAACAATACAGTATAACAACTATTACACAGCATTTACATCATAGTAGAGTTATAAGCAACCTGGAGATGAGTTTAGAGAGGATGTGCATACATTATGGGCATATACCTTGCCATTTTACCATAAGGGACTTGAGTACCCACAGATTACTGTCAGAGGGGTCCTAGAACCACTTCTCCAAGGACAGCAACACAGCTGCATTTTTGGGTCACCAGCCTGCTCTGCATGGTGGCACACATCTGGCTGTGGGATTAACCACACAGGCAGATGCAGAAATCTCACCCAGGGCTCCTTTCCCAGGACCCCTTGGTGCTTGCAGGAAGGTCCCTAGGGCCCTGTGTACACAGCTCCAGGCCCAGCACACCCACCTGACTCAGCTCAGGGTTGAGAATTCCACCCTCACTCCTTGGTTGCCAAGTTTTATCTCTACCACATTTTCCAGTGTGACACTGCCTAATTCTTTTGGACAACTCTGACCTCTCTGGCTCTCACTGCTAATTTTAACTTCTGGACTCTTCCCCACAAGTAAGCACAAGGCACCAATGTCACCACCAAGACACATTCCAGTCGCTGTGGACAGCATGTGACCACATGGGCCTCCAAATGCATGACAGCCCAGCATGTCCATGGCCATATCACTATTACTGATGCGCAAAACAACAATGAACACATATAACAAAAACTGTTAAGACAGCTGCTTGGGGCTGATCTCTAATGGGACAAAAGCACAGGGCCAGCCCCAACTCCCAGGCAGCTCGCCTGCTTCTGCAGCAGCCACATACACCTCACACAGGTGACACAGAGAGCACTGAGTGGGATCCACAGACAGATCAGAGCTCCACTCTGAGGGGTTACACACTGGGGGCCCAGAGATGGGGGGTAAAGAGGCTCCTTCTTGGATGAACATCAAGAGACATGGACGACCCCTAAAGTATATACAAAACTATCCACCTGCATTGCTGTAAGACAGAGGCACATAGTTTTCACCAGAGTTTCAAAGGACCCCATGACCCAGGTAAGATTAAGACTACCTCACCCTGGAGACGGGCCTGAGGGACAGCCACACAGTCACTCAACTGGTTAAAGGAGTTTTTGCTGTAACACGGTTATTACAAAATCTTTTTGCAGTTTTTAAAAAGTAGTTCCTCCTATTTGTTCTTTCCTTTAGGACTTAGTTGAATAAATTAGGTTTATATAAAAAAAAAAAAGGGTAAGAAAACTAGATAGCTGGAAGGAGTGGTGCATGTCTGTAATTCCAGCTCTTGGGAGGCTGAGGCAGGAGGATCACTTGATTCCAAAAATTCAAGACTAGCCTAGCCTGGGCAATACAGTGAGACCTGCAACTCAAGGAAATGGAGGGAAGGTAGGAGAGGGGAGAAGAGGGGAGAAGAGGGGAGGAGAGGGGAGGAGAGGGGAGGAGTGGGGAGGAGAGGGGAGGAGAGGGGAGGAGAGGGTAGAACATTCTAAATTCAGAGAAAACAGTAAGGACCAACCTAAATCATCATAGCTGAGAACCTTCTGGAACTTGTTACGCACACTTGGTGACATCAGAGTAATGTTCAAACCATGTTGTCTACAACTGGTCCCAGAGAAAAGGAAAAAGTTTGAACAGCTGCAAGTAAAATCACTGTCTGCAACCGTGAGTGAGGCAAGCAGGGAATTGAGGCTGGGGCCCGGTGAGTGCTCTCTGGGCAGCCCATGGGGTAGTAAGAGCTTGCTTTGAATTATCAGGGCATGGAGTCAGCGTTTACGTTTGAGAAGGAAACCCAGGCAGACCTCACTGAAGAAAGACCAACCTAGCAAAAAAAATCAGCAAAACACTGGTTTCACATTTCAACACCAATGTATGAGCCATGCCCAGACGAAACCTCGTCTCATCTGCATGTGAAGTTTAAGCAAGGAGCTTGGTTGCCATCACTTCCTTTCCTCAGATTCCAGAAAGCAACCCTGCTTTCTTCCATTTGGCACCCAGAACCTGTGAGCCTGGCCTGCCAGGTGTGCAGGGCTGTGCAGGTCACTCAGGTGCACAGCTCACAGAAACCCAACCACCAAGCTCTAGTCGCCAAGAGGGACTCACTGGTGGGAGCTGCCTCAAGGCCAGAGGGTGACCCCATGCATCGCTGGGACTGGCTCTCACGAAACACTCACAGAGGACCCACATGCTTCCCCAGAGAGTCCCAGCTGCGGCTGGCCCCACCACCCCTGCTCTGCCCATCCCCAAGACCCCATAACCTCACAGCCTGCAGCTCCCACCTGAGCAGGAACCATGCCAGGAGGCTACAGGGCAGAGAGCCCCGTGTGCCTCGGAGGGAGGTGGCCTGGCACACACTCTTCAAGCCCAGGGCCCTCTCCCACAGCCCTCTCCCTCTCAGTGCCTTCTGCTGCCAGGCACAGCATAGGGTTTCAGCCCTCCTGACCAGCAGCCCTCACCCTACCCACTCTTTCCTAGGGTCCTTCCACTAACTCTCTTCATCTCCCTACCTGCTAGTGTCATCTGCTTCAGCAACAATCTGATCCAACCGCACATGGGCTCACATGCATGTGCACACATGAAGTCTCTGAGGGATCCTGAAGTTGTCCATGACAAAAATTGCAACCTGTCCACAATTACAAAGGCTGGAATCTAGTTTTTGGTGGCACTGGGGATGGAACACAGCAGTGCTCCACCACTAAGCTACACCCCCCTAGCAATTTTTTTTTAAATTTTAGGTTAAGGTCTAAATTGCCCAGGCTGGCCTCCAACTTGTGATCCTCCTGCCTCAGTCTCCTGAGTAACTGGGATTACAGGTGTGTGCCACCACACCCAGCTCTAAGAAGCTCTTGATGGATGTGTTAACAAATCCATACTAGGACCACAGGCTTTGGAGCCCAACTAAAACTACAGATGACTCCATGCCATCCAGACAAGAGACCTGTATACACAAAGGCCCACTTACACACTCACCATCAAAATTGGGTGTTGGACACCCACACATGTCTAGTGACTAGGGATAGTACAAAGAAAAAGAAGCTTAAAGGCAATTCCACAGTCAGGTATGTAGGCCAATCAATGTACAGCAGCAGCACTGTACCTAGCAGCAACACAACCTGGTCCTAGCAAAGTGAAAAAGGTAAACGCACAGCACTGTGCAGTTTGCTAGATGTAATCAGGAAAGTTGCACTGAAGACAGAGCTATGCTTTGGCCTCTGGGCTTGTGTTGAGGGCCTGCTTGGAAATGCACATTCTACGTAGGAACATGTTCTGCTACTGAAAAACTCCACAAATCTACCTGGGGTGAAGACCCATAGAAGAAAAAGTGAGAAGGAATGGAATGAAGGAGGGATCGGAACTCCTGGTTAGGGGTTCTACCTTGTGGCAGAGAGAGGACACTGGGTTGGCTGAGGTAGGGCACACTGTGTGTGTGTGGGGGTCAGCAAGTGGGCAAAGGGCTCCTCCAGGGGCCCTGCCACAGCTCTTGGACACATCTGCCACCTTAAAAAACCAACATGATCAGAGGGGTGGCCACCAGGAGGGCTTTTACTGCAGGTCACTACTTGAGGCCCTGTCCAGGGCCCAGGCCCCAGCTGGAGCTCCAGAGAGGCCTAGCATGACAGACTGGGCAGTCCGAGGCTAGGGCAGGAAGAGACAGCAGTGTCAAGGAACCACTTCTGAGGTGGCACTGCAGGCAGAGGGCAAGTGGGAGGAGGCTCTGCCCGGCACTTGGCTGGGACCCTGTGGGTCCAAGGCCAGGGCCCTCCTATCATTGGCTCCATCAGTCTACGTCACACGTGGCTAGTGTCTACTAAGTGGGAGCCAGTATTAGCTACAAGACAACCACGAGGGAGAAAACAGAAAGGAGGCAGCAAGGGAAGAGGAACACACAGAGGACAGGTCAGCATGGGGACCCAGGGCTAGGCATAGCACTGGGCACCAGCCAAGTCCTGGGTCTTCACTTGTAGGCTGCCACCCACACACCCATGCCACAATGGGCTCCAAGGCACTCCCTGTGGGGGCAAGCTAGATGCACAGGTGAAGGAAACAAGCCAACAAAGGGCGGGACACAGATCCCAGTCCCCCCCGCAGGGTGGGGCACCAGGTCAAGACCACCATGGTGACAGTCTTTCCCCAGGGCACCAAGAAGGAGCCAGAGCCTAGCAGTCTATCCTATGCTGGTAAAGGCCTGGCTTGCCAGAGGGCAGGAGGACATGCCCAAACATGGAAGGAAAGCTGTGTTGCAGAAAAGTGGCCACAGTGGCTTCTGGGTGGGCCACAGGTGGATTCAAGTGACCACAGAAGGCAAGTAGGATAGCAGAGTGGGAATGTTTGCCCAGCATGCTCTCTACAGGGAGAAAGACATGTCTGGGCTCCTCATGTCCCCAGCTTTATAACACCCGCCTTACAAGTGGGGCCCTGGGACTCATAAAGCTGCAGCGGTGTGGCCAGAGTCACCTAGTCCTGAGGGAGACACCATAGTCCTGTTGCCACATCTGCTCCCAGGCAGTCACAGCACAAGGCTAAAATTCCACAGAGTAACCACGGTGTAGTTAGGTGACCAAGGCAGTCCCTGATCTGACCAATAAACATAAACAGACCTCTCATTTTAAAAACACGCAGAAATGCTTATCATACAGCTGCTTTGAAGTTTACTTGTTATCAAACTATAGGCACTTGATAAGTGACAGGTAGTGAAGGTTCTTCTGAAGTCTTCCCAAATGCCATCATGCTTTGGAACCTAAGACACACACAAAGAAACAAGTCTACATACCCAGGGGTATCCAGAAAGTTGAGGACCAACAGGCTCAACTAAGCAATCCTCTTCCCAGTTTCATCCCTCACACTCCCTGGTCCACACTGCTCGCTGGGGAGGCAGAGGAAGGGCGCCTCCCTAGAAGATGCTGTGTACGCAACTGGGAAGACACAGCGCACTGTGGAAGGTCTCTGCGGCTAGACACGCTGGGGTGATAATGGGGATGAATGAGCTGCAACTGTCTCCTGTGGCATTTTCTAGGACCAGACTTGCGAGTGAATACAAAGACCCCTGCACTTGATGTATGTACCACACAAGGCAGACCCTTCAAAAGGTGGAGGGGTATACTGCAGCACAGCCCAGTGTGGGCACCGGTTCCTCACAGGTGAAAGGCTCTTGAAGAAGAACAAGGACTCCACAACCAGGCAGTGCTGTGCCTGGGACCCACCCTGCCCCATCATGGTCTCTGTGGCTCAGACACAGAGCCCTTACCCCTCCTGGCACAACAGTCCAAGGACTCAGGCCCCGAACAGGCTACCATGCAGGCCTGGCCCTTGAGGAAAGCTGCCTGCCTTTTCCCTGGTCACTATGGCATTGCTAGAAATGTGTGGCAGCCCACTCTAGCACCACTTGCCAATAAACAGCAGCTGCTGCTCAGGGCTAGGCCTTCAGTAGCCTGGCTTCTGAGAGTTGAGCTTTGTTTCTCGGGAAGCCCTCACTTCCAAGAAGCCATCCTTGACTGCCTCATCAAGACTATGAGGGCCATCTAACCAGCTCTCTTTCACTTGTCACTTCTTTGCCTTGGCAGATAGTGGAACAGTCAGGAGTCAGAGACCCAGACAAGTTATTAAGGGTTAAGTTATTAAGGGTTCTGATCCTCAGCTTTCTCAACCAAGACTCACAGTGTAGTCAGCACATTCACAAGTTAATTCTACATCCAAGTGGCACCTGAGCCACCTGCTCACCATGTGTACTTAACAAGTGCCAGCAAGAGCTACCGTAGGATTTGTGTGAGGCTGTAAGGACCCTGCAGACAAGAGGTGGGTGGCCTTAAGGTATACTAATACTCTGAGTGCAACATCAACTGCATTCTGCTGGTGACCAAATTCACTGAAACTAAGAAATATTCGGTGGTATAGTCTGAATGTGTATGACCCCTCAAATTCATAGGTTTCAATCTCAACTCCCAAAGTGCAGTATTAGGAGATGGGGCCCTTGAGAGGTGATCAGATCATGAGGGCAGAGCCTTGGTGAAGGGAAGCCCCTCACTGTGACCTCATACATGGACATGGAGAGATGACAGTGTCTCTGAAGCAGGAGGTGGGCCTCAGCTGTCACCAGGTCCGACAGCACTTTGCTCTTAGACCCACAACCTCCAGCACCAAGAAATAAACCTCTGTTCTTTTCAAGTCCCCAGCATATAGTTTCTACTACAGCAACCTGAGCAGACCAAGACCCCAAACCCCTAAGTTCAGCATACTGTTACAGAAACAAACTCAGCTCACAAAGGATATCCTTGGCACCAGGATGCTTCACTGAGTGATGTACTTGGTGTTTTAGAAGTATAAACATCACAACGGCCCCTTCCCCTCTGACTGAGTCATTAAGGTCAAAAGCATTAGGGCTCAATCGGAAAGGGACAGGGACCAGGCTGGGCACAGGCACTAGCCACCGGGCAGTGGAAAGGATGGCTGCTCTGTGGGGAAGGCAGGCCTGGGACACCAGTCCAAGTTTAAAGCGCTCCAAAGCCAAAGTAGAACTGTATGGGCAAAAACAAACCCCTAGATGGCCAGAGTTCTGATGATACCATGAGAAAATCCACATTAAAAGATTGTTAAACTATTTTCCAAAACTGTATCATGATCAGGCAGAAACCATGGTCTCCATTTACTTGGCTTCCAGACTCTCCCACAGACCCACAAAACTTAATCAAAAACCTATCTGAACTCAACAACCACAAACCGGCATCACCCACAGGAGCCTTATCGGCACACAGCCTCTCTGCTGCAAGGATGGCACAAACAGGCCGGCCACACCACCCCCTAACGGCCGCGATGCAGCCACAGGCCTGTGCCACAGACACTGGTGTTCAAGACCAGGGGACAGTGAGGGGCTGTCTTCTCTTCTCTGTCCTCTTGAGTCACTGGTTACACGGCTCCTGGCTACTTCAGTCACTCAAAAAACCACTCTGATTTTATTTTACATCTGATTACTTTTAAACATCACCTCATTCCATTGTGTGAGAAGTGGCCAATATTTTGTACACACTGTTGAAGTATTGAAAAGTGACACTCAAAACTGCAAAGACTACTTACATTTCCCATGCACACGCACATTTACTTTGCACTCAGAGTCCCAGGATGAGGAGTACTTCATGTTTCTCTGGGTAGAAAACAAACTGCATTTTTAAGTACAGGCCAGTGTGAGAATGGTGACAATGCAGCCCAACACCCTGGGTGTCATGGTGCCATACTGCACAGGAAGCTGAGGCCCTTGGGCAGTGCCTGACTGGACTGGCTGCATCTCTCCAAGGGCTGCCAACCCTGCTTCCCACATGCTTTCTGGAAAGCTCGTAGCTCATGTCTGCTTCTTCCTAAAGCCCCCCCCCCCACACACACACCTTCAGTTCCAGTAATGGGGATTGAACACACAGCCTTCACACTGAGCTACATCCCCAGCCATTTTGAGACAGGGTCTCACTGAGTCACCAAGTTGCCTGGGTTGCAACTTTGCTATCCTCCTGCCACAAGCCTCCCTCATTTTGGGGTTACAGGAATGCACCAACATGTCTAGTTCTTAGTTTCCTTTAAAACATGGTTCAAACTGGGAGTGGTGGCACACACCTGTAATCCCAGCACTGGGGAGACTAAGGCAAGAGGATCTGAGTTCAAGGCCAGCCTGGGTAACTTAGCAAGACTGTCTCCCTCATAAACAAACCAACAACTGGGGCCTGGGATTTAGCTCAGTGGTTCCACCACCTTCCTTGCAAGCAGAAGGACCCGAGTTCGATCCCCGGTACCAAAAAAACAAAAAAAACAAAAACAAAAAACAAACCAACAACAACAACAACAACAACAAAAAAAAATTCAAAAACCAACAATATATTGACAGAATTGCTGATGCTGGTAATGAGTTGGGAAGATGACACTATCACACTAAGTTCACTCAGGTTCACTACTTTTAGGTGCCTGAAAATGTCCTTAATGAAAAGTTTTAAGAACAATCTTACATTGGGCTCAGGCACCACCTGCCCAATCTCAGGGCACTGGCCTCTGGAGGCTCCATGCCTGCCTTGTCACAATGCCCAGATGCCCAGCAGAGCAGCTACTGGTGAGGATCTCCAGAGTAGAGTGGACCACAAGGGGCCTGGTCCTTTCCTGGCTCACAGCATGTCCTGATGATGGTCACAGACACAAGGAAGGCCAAGCGTGCTGCCTGGAAGACCCAACCTCAGAATTAAAGCAAAAGGCTGTTGCAGGAGTCCAGCGGAACCACCTAGAGGGCCAAACTAGCTGGGTACAGCATCCCCATGCCAGCTGCTGGGTCCTACCTTCTATGCTCCAGGATCGGGAGTAGCATGGGGGTGGCAGGTCTGGTGCAGAACAGCCTCCAGAAGCACCCTCAGCAGGGATAACGGGAGCCTTAAGGTGGAATGTAGGATGAGGGGTCCATGCCTCTCTGGGCAGAAAACAAACTACATCTGAAAGTACAGGCCAGTGTGAGAATGGTGAGCAATGGAGCCCGTTACCCCAGGTGTGCACCAGGCTCGGCCACTTAGCTGGTGGCTTTGGGCACAGGAAATCTTGTAGGTTCTGTCAGGGACCAAGTGTCATTACTAGAGCTCAAGGGCCTGTTCAAAACCAGGGACAGATACCCCTGATACTCTCAAGCTGTCACACAGAAGCTGAGGTGTCAAGCTGTGGGTGGGCAACTTTTGGCCCAAGGTCACAAACTCAGGGCTCACCCAGCCAGCACCATGACACCATGACACTCTGCACACTCCTCCCATGACAAGACTGGGCTCCAGCAGGTTTCTACTGAAGAGTAAGAGGCACAGGGCCTCTCCCCATCCATGTAAGAATTTTAAAAAAACAAACAAAAGAACACTTTAAATTATCTGATTAATTCAGCCTGACCTAGAAATGCTTTGACGGTGTTCAGCTTCCCTCCAGCTTACCTAGGGAGACACCTGCCCCACCAGGGATCCCCAATCCAGGCCAATGTCCAAGGCCACCTCTACCTTTACAATCCCTCTGCTCCCTCAAATCAGAGCTGCCTTTCAAATGGGCCGCTGAGCAGAGGCAGAGCAGCCCTGCCACACCCCTGTGATCTGGCTATATCCAGCAGAGGGTAGTGGTGTGCAGGGCCTCCTGGGGGAGGACTTCCTACTCCAAGCTTTTAATGCAAACGGTTTTACAGAAGCTATATGAAAACACCACTAACGGTTACTCTAGTATTCCTGTAGCACGCCTGCCTAGATTTGCATTCTGAAGTAAAGCCTCAGGTGAGCATGGGAATTTTTAGAAACAACCAAATCTAGAGCAATTCTCAAAGTTTTCCAGGCAGGCATGGTGGTGCATGCCGGTAATCTCAGCTACTCAGAAGGCTGAGGCAGGAGGATTACAGGTGGAGGCCAGCCTGGGCAACTTAGCAAGACTCTGTCTCAAATTTTTTTTTGTTTCTTTGTTTTTGGTATCGGGCATTGAACTCGGGTCCTTGCACTTGTGAGGCAGGCGGTGGAACCACTGAGCTAAATCCCCCGGCCCCTCTGTCTCAAAATTTTTAAAAAGGGTGGGGCATGTGACTCAGTAGAAGAGTGCTTGCCTAGCCCACATGAGGCCATGGTTCAATCTCCATTACCACACAGACAAAAATTTTTTAAGAGTTTGAGATCTTGACTTCAGTACTGATTCCCCAAGTGCCAAGAAAATTTAAGTCAGGACTGGTTGCACGTGAGGGAAGAGCAGGAGGCTCTACCTCCTAAAGCTCCTGGCCCTATCCCATTCATGCTGTTTAGACACCACAAGATTCCCAGAAGATGGTCTTAGAACTGGCCACTCACTTATCCCTAGGAGCAAAGGCATTGGCCACAATCTGAGGACATGTTTGTTTGCCTCCGGAGATATTTATTTGCCCACATTTCCACTGAAGCATTATTCTTCAAAGGGTTCTTACTCACTGGCCCTGAGAGGGGAAGACAGGTAGAACCTCAGGCTGAGCTACTCAGCTGGGCTCCAAAGCCACAGAGCCGAGCAAGGCCGGAGGCCCCTGGGCCCTTGGAACCCTCCCTTAGGTCACAAGGCTATGGAACAATGCCAAGTTCCACTGCTCTCCATCCACAGCACGCTGTGTTTCTGGGTGTGAAGGTAATCTGGGGTCACAGTTTAATTATTAAATGTATCTAACACCCAATTTCTATTGGCTTTTAGGCTAAAAATAGTAAATGTTTATGCTCTGGCAGCATCTCCAGATGCGGGCAAGTTAATGCATTTAGCAAGTAATTGAGATCAAAGATACATTTATGCTTCTGTAATCAATTCTGTACTGATAATAACAATGACACAAATTTTCCCAGATTGAGTTAACAGCCTAAAGATTACAAAATGTTTTAAATTACCATTTACATATACTTTTGTCTCCAAAAAGTATGAAGAATGACCAAGAAAAAGATTCTGAAGTATAAAAGCACATTACATTAATATAAAAGTCCACAAGGGAAAGTGGACCTAAGTTTCACACTGTTTATGAACATACTTTTTAAAGGGGTTACTGATAGTGGGTATCAAACTATTAGGGTATTTAGCATTTAAAAAGCAATAGAACAGTAACTTTTAAATGCCTGCAATATAACAGAAATTATGTATTTTATAGCTATTTAAAATTATGATAAAAATATTTAGACATGCCTGGGATTTTAAATATGGGCATAGCTTTTCAAAGTTTGGGGTTTTTTGTTGCTTCTGCTTTTGTTTTGCAGTACTGGTGGGTTGAACCCACAGGCACTCTACCCCTGAGCTATATCTCTAGCTCTTTTTGAGATACGGTCTTGCTAAACTGGCCAGGCTGCTCTCCAACTTGAGATCCCCCTGCCCAGCCTCTCAAATGGTTGGGATTACAGGTGTACACTACCATGCCCAGCTTCTCAAAGAAATTTTGTGGAACATGTGAGCCAGATGCCGAACAGCTTCTGCTTTAACATAATATAAAACAATCCTAATTTAACCCAGTACTATTGATAAAATAGCTGCTTTCTACTGGTACCCAGCTGGTCCTTCACCTTAAGTCCATCATACTTTGGAAAGTGATTTCATTTCCAGTGCAGATGTCAAAACCACTCCCTTCCAAAAAAAAAAAAAAAAAAATGACGGTGGGCTGCAGATGTAGCTCAGAGGCACATGCTGGAGGACCTGAGTTCCATCTCCAGCTGCAACAATGACAATGAAACCAACCAAACATAATAAAGTGATGAAAAAACATTCTCTTCCCACCTGAAACCAAGTTGTATTCCTTTAGATTAATATATTGTCCTAAAATGACTGTTGGCGATAAGGAGCTCATTTACTGTTCAGTGGCTTATAACTTCTAAGTGAAACATCAAACTGCACAGAAGGGTTTGTGTGCCAAAGTACAGTGACCACTACATCTGAACCAAGCAAGAACAGCCTTTCAACGCCTCTTTAAATGTTTCAAGGGTCTGCTGTGCATTTTTTACTCATGATTTCCCTTTCTCTGAAATGAGAAAAATGTGGGTGCCAGCCAATCCTTTGGTTCCAGGATTCAGAGGCAGAATCCCCAACATTAAAAGTAAGCTGGGCAGCAGGATCCCAGCATGGAAGGTACTTTTTGAATACAGTAAATTAAGTACCTTTGGGCCTGGGTTCAGGAATGCAGTAGCCTCTCACTGCCAGCAAAACCCCTCAATAGGTTTAGAAGGATGAAAACACCAAGACCTGGCTTTGAACAATGCCTTTCCGGCCTGGGCTTCTAGCCAAGCAGAGGTGGGAGGGCAAGGTGGCAGTGTCTAGTGACTCCAGCAGGTTATGCAAATCCCCTAGGCTGCAGGGGCTCTATCACAGGACCCCTCAGTGGAGAGGCTGGCTCCCTGATTTCCAGCACAAAGGGCACCTTCCTTGGCTTCCCCAAACTCATGGGCAAAGCTGTTTTGAGCCTTCACTAGAGAAGAAGGTAGGCCTGGTGACAGCATTCAAGATAATATACCTGCACGCTTTTTAAAAGAGAAACCCTTCTGCTCATCCAAGGACCGAAAGTCACACAGCAGTGAGCTGAACAGAACTCAAGAGCCCTTCTCTCCAACATCAGGGTTCTGTGTTGATTCCCACAACCTCTCTCAAAAAACCGGTACTGCTCCTCTCTCAAGCTGACTGCTCTAACAAGGATTCACACTGACTGCGGGCCTTAACATCACACCCTGTAAGATGAAAACATAAACAGACCACCCCCTGGTCTCAAAGGACCTCTAGGTAGAGAATTTCTTGCAAGTTGAAGAGGAAAACAGCAAGCAGTTTATGCTGCCCCCAAGTCAGTGCATGTTTTAATCTTCTTAAAACACTTCCTTCACAGGTCACTCGCCAAGGAAGCCACCTCATAAACACTATTAGGCCTTCACTAAACGTTTCTCGCATCACTTTCACTCAAATGGCCAGGAGCTGGAGGTGCCTTTGGCGAAGCCTGCTGGAGTTTCTTCTAGCTCAGGGCAGAGACTCATCTGCCTCACTTCACAGACACTAAGAAATAGATATTTTTTTTAAAATTCTGAAAGTTCCACTTTTAAAAAGATCCTTGTTCATTGATTTTGGCGGGGCAGTTACACTAATCTAAACAAGGGAACTTTGTCTAGGAGTGGGTGGGGGAGGTGCAGCAGCTCTGGCCCTGTGCAGACTCCTGCTTACGTGGTCCTCCCCCCCACCCAAGCTGCTCTTTATCCACGAGGCTTGTTCCTGCTGTTGGATTTTTCACTCAACACAACTAAAATGCTCTTGTGAATCCTGGCTTGGAGTCACAGCAGCCCTTCTAATGGTGTTTCACTGAGCACACCTTCAACATAATTTACATTGTGATTAAAAAAAAATTTAGGGAATCAGAGGAAGCTAGCTCAGAGCAGTGTCCTTACCCATCCTTAACAAGAACACAGCTTCTGGCACCTCCCAGCTCCACAAATTACAGACAGACTCTGCCAGGGGTGTACCGAAGGAGGGCACTGACAATTTGGAGTTGTCCGCCACCTACCACACTTGCTAGTTGCCCTCACTCAGTGCCAGGCCTTGAGGCTGTCACAAACCACCCCTACCGGCTACCCAAAGCAGGACATCAGGGCCTCTGGGATGAAAGAGACAGGACACCAGCAGACAGATGCATCTCAGTTGGAAAATGACAATAACAGCAGCAGCCTAAACTCCAACACTGCCCCTCATCCTCCCCAACAGCCTTTCTGACGACACAGATGAAATCAATTCAATACCAAGCAACCTAACATCAGCTCAGATACCTTCCCAAGCTCCTCTCCTCCATCCGGGATGGGGGAGCTGCTGCCTATACTATGGCAGCCCTCTCCTCCCCTGCAGATCGGCAGAGCCTGAGGAGGCCGGATCTCCCTGCTCCCAGAGAGGGGCAGAAGCCAGTAGACTGGCTCTCTGGGCCCCTCCCCCACCCTAATCTCTCCAATAAGCAAAGTTATAGAGTGTTAAAAGCTTGCAAGGTCCCCTGGAGATCACAAGCCTAATCTCTGATCTCGTTGTTCTATGATGCGACAAGAGCCAAAGCTGCAGCGCAAAGCACTTCAGCAAGGGAAGGGAAGAGAGCAAACGAATCCCCACTGGCCCAGGGAGCTGGCCCTGGGCAGCCTCTCCAACTCCCACAGACCCAAGGACACTGTCCAGATGTAACCATCTCTGTTTTCAAACCTAATATGCATTTCAAACTATCTAGTTCTTTCCTTTTCAGCTGTAGCCACAAAAGCAATTAGCCTGATGTGACTGCAACCTCTGATTTTAAGACAACCTACTTCCTCAATCACTCCCAGAAGCACTGAATTTCTTTATTATGCCTGAGTCTCTTTCTACCTGGAGCCCCCAGAGCTTCAGGCCAAAATCACTGCCTCTTCCCACTCTACCACAGCTTCCTCAATAAACTACCTGCTCTTTCAATACATAATTCAGATCTAACAGAAAAGTAAGGAAATTACCCCATTTTTTCAAGGAAGGTGGATGATTCTGGTTCTGATGTCCAATCATTTGTTATAATTTTTAATCGGTAAACCAATCCTCCAGCCTTTTCTTACTTTTTCCTACCACAAGAACAATATAATAGAGGCAAGATTCTTACCACATCCTATCTATCGGTGGAAGACAGATCAGAGGACGTAGTTGCAGGTAATAAAAGTGCAGGGCACACTCGATGACACAATTGGGGAGGTCTGGTGCGGTTCTCCCAGCTGTCTGAATCTCAAGGCCATGACAATCACTTGCTTGGCCCCACAAGTGCTTAAATCACTAAGCTTGTAAACCCTCCTTCCCAGGCCCTCGACCAGAAAAGGGCACCCCAGTAAGAAGTAGCTGCAAAGTGTGTTCTGCTGGAGTCAGCTGAGTGGGATGTCTCACTCTGTGATCCTGAATCCACACTCCATCAGTGGCCCCATCAGAAAAATCACAAACCCTAGGAATCCAAATGTACCCTCCCACTCTTCGCTGATCCCACCTTCTAGAATCACGGCGTAACCGGCCAGCATCCCCCCCATCTGAACATACCTCCCCCGGGAAAGCCCTCGCTGGAGTGTGCTCCCCGGGAGCCCTTCAAGAGCAACGCACCCTGGTAAGGAATGGGTTAAGCTCAAGGGCGAGAGGATGAAGGATGCCGAGGAAAGGGGCCATGTGTGCTGAGGTCCAGAGATATGAGCAGGGACGTCTCCAAAACATAGGCTCTGGACCAGGAACACTGATAGACTGGCCTCTTCCTCCAGAGGAGAGGTCGGGCTCAGGAAATATCCATCCCCAAAACGACAGAGCAGGGACAGTTCCCAGCCCAGAGGGACAGGCTCGGTCGGAGTTGAGGTAGGACACAGCCAGGGGGTTGTGCGTGCCAGTGGGAGAAGGAGAGAAGAGCAGGGACATTTCGTGCGTGGTGGGCAGAGTCTGATCTCTCAGAAGTTAGAGATGGCAGGAGGGGTACCGGCAGGGGGTGAGGTGTACAGCAGGGTTGGACTCCTCTGCGGGAACCTGATGAAAGCTAGGGTGAGGGGGATGCTGATGGATGAGGCCGGGGCCAGTCCAAAAGAAGGCGCACAGTCCGGAAGGGCACTTGGGATGCTTGAGGAGGCTTCTGGGATGAAGACGAGATCCAGCAGGTGTAGTCGAGAAGGGAAGGTGCCGAGGAGTGGGGGCGGGGCGCCTACTGGGCCAGCGCCCAGCAGGGCGGAGTGGGGGATGCCCTCCCCTGGGGAAGGGACGCAGGGCTGGGGCTGGGCCACGAGTTCGAGGCGCAGGCCTCGCGGAAGCGGACGGGAGGGGGGGAGCGGCAGGTGCTAGCGCCGGGGGCAGGGGGCCGGGCGCAGCCGCTCACCTGTCTCCTGCGGCCGGGGCCGCGGGGCGGCGGGGCGGCGGGCCGGCCGGG
>NW_004624735.1:14874394-15067364 GCF_000247695.1 Heterocephalus glaber | reverse complement strand
GTGGCGGCAGCGGGGCGGCTGGCGGCGGCTGCGCTCTCGGCGGCCGGCCGGGTGGTCCGTCAGTCAGCTACGCGGGCGCAAAGCGAGCGCTGCGAGGCTGCGGCCGGCGCTCGGGGACAACGCCGCTTTATCGGGTCGGAAACAGCCGCTCCGCGCCGCTTCCGCTGACGCAGCGCCGGCCTGCGCCTCATGACTATGCAGCGGCCGTGGGGGCGGGGCCTGTGCCGCGCACCCCCATTGGTCGCGACCGCCACCCGCCCGCGCGGCCCCGCCCCCTCCCCGCGAGGCCCCGCCCCTCCAGTAGCTCCGCCTCGGGCCCGCCCCGCCTCCCAGTGCGCCCCCCTCCGCCCGCCGCGAGTCACTGGGGCATCCGCCCCTCACTGGCCCCGAAAACATTCAGGTCCCTACAGGTCCCTACGCCCCCAGCCCCATACCCCCGATTTTTCCACCCCTGTACCACCACCTCTTCACACCCCTGGGCAGATACCCTCCTCACCCCTCTGCCTAAGCCCACAGGGCAGCCCTAAGCCCATACGGAGGCCTGGTGGGTCCCATCTCTAGGGCTGCATCCTCCTTTGCCCCAAACCTGCGCTTAATTACTTCCCCTCGCCCCCACCCCAACCGGGCAAGCCTCCTGCTGTCCCCTCCCCACTCCTTGTATCCCTCACAACGTGCTCCATGAACCCCCCCCCCCCCCTTCTGCAAGTGTCCTGTAGATCTGAGCGGGATTCAGGGCCAGAGCCTCCTGGAGACCGGCCCAGGTACCCTGCAGGGGCCCCAATCCGTGTCTCCCCACATGCAGAATGGCCAGAATCCCTAAGAGGGGCCAGCTGAAGAACCCATCAGGACAAGGTCAGGGAAGGCAGCAGGACAAATAGATGGAACAGGGAGCAAGGTCAGGGTAGGTAAAGGCCTAGTTACATCTCAGGCCTAAGCCATCGCCAGAGTTTAAGAGTCTTTGGATACATTTCTTCAACTTTCAGAGCCTTGGCATCTTGATCTGTCGAGACCATAAGATCCATTTCAAGGGGTTTGGAGGGAATTTAGAAATAGAGTGGCTATGAGCCTCTAGAACAGCTAAACTAGGAAAAGCTGACAATACCAAGTGTTGGCAGGGAAGTGGAGCAACTGGAACTCACACAGGGCCAATGGGAACTTGAGAGATACAGCCTGCTTACAAGGCCCGGGTTTTACTCCCAGAGACACATCTGACTTCATACTTCTGTCTATAGCGGCACTGCTTGTAGTACCCCAAGCTGGAAACTACCCAAATACTCATTAGCCATTGAAGAAACACATAAAATGTGATAGATTCAGGGAGTGGAAGGATGGCAATAACAGTAATTTACAACTACGCATAACATGTATGACTTATCAATAATGTTCAGCAAAAAAAAAAAAGATACTGAAAACTATAAGTTCCCATGTACATAAAAGTAAAAGATATTGTATGGCTGGTGCTGGCAGTCAAGACAGTGGTTAACCTCAGGGGAGGGTGCTAGGACCAGGATGTGGGTGTGGAGGATGTGTCTGGGAGCCGGCGGTACTGTTTCCTGGTCTGGGTGCTAGTGACACAGTGTGCTCAGTTTGTGACAAGTTCTCCAATTCTGCAGTCAAGACGTGTGTGTCAGCAAGTTGTGGTGGTGCACACCTGTGATCCCAGTACTCTGGGAAGCTGAGGCATGAGGATTACAAGTTCAAGCCCAGCCCAGGCAACTTAGCGAATTAGCTAGACCATATCTCAAATAAAACAAATAAAAGGCATGGGAACATATGTAGCTCAGTGTGAAGGCTCAGATATGATCCCCAGTACCACATACAAAGAAAAGACCCCGGTGCCCTTCCCTGTGTATGCAACACCCAGACAGAGGGGTAGAACACCAGTGGCGTGCATACAGAGCTCAGAGTAGTACGTGACAGTTGGGAATGGCATCACTGAGTACCTGCCTCTCGTGTGGTTTTTTAACTCCTATGATCAAATGATAGAAGCAGAGGCAGTTCCAACCATGCCGCTTGTCACCTGTGTGACCGAGGCACCTTCCTGAGCCTCTCTGAGTCCTCTTCTGGACCGGAAGCTTTCTAATAATACCAGTTCACAGTTGCCACCATGATTAGATGAAAGATTAATAATGTATCCTTTTAAAAAAGAGTACAGGAAGGAGCACCGCGTAAGAATGTAGGAACTGTTTAATTATTCATGAGCTGCTGGTATTTAGTGAATCTTTTCCAGTTTCGTTCATCAGCAAGCAATGAGTGAGTGTGTCTACCATGTCCACCTGCCATGCGGGACTCTGGCGTTAGAGCTGGGAGCATATCTCTCCCTCTCTTTTAGGATGCCATTGTGGAGAAGGAGATGCATGTGGACAGAGAATGGCTCTGGAGCTGTGGAGCCTGGTGCAGGATCTGACTCAGAGACACTCCATAAACCTTTCTCAAAGAATATATGAATGCGGCGTGAAAGTGTAAGTATACATTTTCTTACTGATGGAAATTGGAAAGTAGTTTTTTAAATGTGGAAATGTCCAATTTATTTACTTCTGTGACCTGGAGTTAGGCACAGAGATCAGATGGGGTGAGGTTAAGGAGAAGCATGCCTTGGCTATACACATGTGTTGGTACTGTCTCAGTGCCTGTGCATGCGTGTGTAAGTGTGTGTGCAAGAGGACCCAAGCAGGGCCACCCTGCCAGCACTCTGCCCCAGCCTGGTCAGCCAAGACCTCATCTCAACCGCAGCTGCCAAGAATGTTTGGCCTGTGGCTCCACAGTTCTGTTGCCCATGGTGGCCTGGGAATGAGGGCCTCAGAACCCCCATAGGACTTTGCCTCACTCTTCCTTGAATGGCTAGCCTTAGTCCATGAGGACATAGCTTGGTATGGGGCAGCCCGCTACCTGAGACCAGAAACCTGAGTCTGGCTTGGCTCCAGACCAGGGTGTGTCCAGGCCCTTACCATCCTGGGGCACCTGTAATTGGTCCAGGTTCTGTCCTCAGATGAGGTCCATGCTTGGCTTATCGTTCTGCTCTCATAACAGTTTTTAACAAGGGGCCCATGAACTACAGAGCATGGGAGGAGCCTGGGGCATGAGGTCGGCTCCATGGCTGTTTGTGCCTGTGACCTTGTCTCCTCTCAACTCTGCTGTGGACACCTAGGGAAGCCTGTGTTCCACTCATCCCTGGCCCTGTGTGTATACGTCTTTTCCTGAGACAGGTGTCAGATGAGGAAGCAGGGATGCAAGAGGTTGTTACTGAACAGCTGGCAGTTGATAGAGCCGGGATATCTACGTGGGGCATATCTGTTTAGGAGCTGGGTGAATAGGATAACAAAGGAGGGAAAGAAGGATGTGCTGGGCGTCATTCCTTTCCTATCCATCTCTGTGCCTTATACATGAAAAGCCCTTTCAGCAGGGATGCTCTGCACTCCATGCCCCACCAAGGTATGGCAGCCCACCCTGAGCAGGGTGGCAGTCTTATGTGGATAGCACTTGGTTCAGTGTAAGAAGTGGGACTCCCATCTGTGAATCTCATGGCGAACCCATGGGCCGTGGCAGAGAGGTAGAAGGCATTCTGCAGGACACACAGTGTGCAGGGGAGGACAGGGAACACTCACATTTACCCAGCTCCATCAAACTTTTGCACCAAGAGTATTAATCCCATTTCACAGAGAACCTATGACTAGGAGGAGCAATGTGTCTTGCAGGAACTGAGTGCTGAAGGGGTCAAGAAGGTGGCCCCAAGGGTAAAGGCTGGAGGCTTGTGAGAGGTACAGGTGCCTGGAAAGCCCTTGGGGCCAGGTGTTCTACATTCCTGGAAGGCCTGGAAGGTCTCCCTCCTTCCTGCCCTCAACCCTGTCACACTAGGTGGCTGTCTGTGTCACTCCTCTGAACCTGCCTCTGGACCTTTGCACCTTCCATTTTTTCTTCTGGAAGTGTCCTTGCCCCTCTCCTGATGTGGAAATGTCTGCTTATCAGACATTTATCAGGACTTCCCAGTTCCCGGAGAGGGAACAATGTGTGTAAAGTAAATTGAAGCCCTATGTGAACCACGATGGCCCAGATTTTATTGTGATAAACAGCAGTGTACCTGATCATTAACTGAGGCCCCCTCCGTACCTTGCCAGATTCCATTAGAGAATAGAGGTGAGAAGTCCTCTCCAGACAGGTGGCCCTGAAGAAGGAGCAAAGAGAAGGTACAAGCTGAGACAGTGTCCCAACTGGACAGTCCCTTGGTGGGCGCCTCCTCTGCTGATTTACAAGTCTCTTTTTTTTAAATCAACAAGCATTTTTTTTTTTTTTAAAAAAAGCTCTTTTGTAAAACCCCTTATGCCAATTAGCATGCCTACTTATTGTTAGGGGATTCTGAACAGTGGTTTGAGCCAAGCCTTTTCCTGACTCTCAGGGCTGATGTTTTAGCTGTGTCTGTCATGCACTTCCAGGTCCCTCCCTGTTCCTGCCCCTCACCCTCAAGGAGCTGTGCTTCAGTGTGGCAGGGAAAGCAGAGACCCCAGAGCTCTTCCCCTTAAGCACCTAGTTGCTACGAGCTCCTCTGCAAAATGGAGTGGTTGAGCACTCCCCAGAGAGTGGGGCCAGACCCTACAGTCCCAGATATCCAGAGAGCCAGGCATACTACTATCCACAATGGGGCCTGAGACCCTGCAGGGCACGCATCTGTCCACAAATCCGTATCAGGACGCCAGGTGATTGAGGTGACTCCAGAGCCAAGAGCTTCTAGATTAGATGGCTTCTTAGGCTCATATAGTCTCTCAATGCCATGTGGCCTCTTGAGGGGTCATATGGCTTCCCATGATCATGGGGCTTGAGGATCATATACTACCTTGAGTCATATAGCAGCCTAGGGTCATACAGTTGCCAGGAGTCACACAACTACCTGGTCACAGCTTCCCAGGTCAAGTGGACACCTGGGTCATGAGCTCCCTGTGGAGACGTGTCTCGTTGGACATTAAGGCTCCTTCCAGGCCACTCCCCTGCCTCTGCGTGCTGTATGATCCCCAGCCCTGCCTGAGCCTGGGTCTCCTGATCTGTTACATAGGAAGCTGCTGTTTCTGCAGCACAAGGCTGTGGTGAGGAGTCCATGAAGAGGGGCCCACCAGGCCTCAGGGGCCACTCATGCCAGGAAGGGGCAGTCATCCTAGGAGGAGTGGTGCTATCAGAAGCTACCTCAGGAGAAGAAGCTGAGGCAGGCTGTCCCTGGAGGGCAAGGTCCAGTGCCGGAGACACAAGGTTCATCAGGGTAAGGAGGGGATGGGTGTGGGGCTGGAGACAGGTGTGTCCCCGGGGAGATGAGCTGGTGGCAATTTCCAGTTCTGGGGGAGGGTGCATGTTAGCTGTGCTATGCCTTTCTTAATAATCATCTTATATCCCACAAATGAACACTTATGATAAATGATAACAGAGTGGACACCGGCTTCATCCAAGTGTTTTTTTTTTGTTTTTGTTTTTGTTTTTTTGGTACCGGGGATTGAACTCAGGACTTTGCACTTGCCAGACAAGCACTGTGCCGCTAAGCTACATCCTTGGCCCTTCATCCAGGTTTGAGGGGGCTCAGAGTTTGGTTTCTTTCCTGAGGGTAAGGGACCCTTGATGGGTCATTAAGGAGCCAGATGGGCTGTGTGGGCGTGTGGGTATGTGTGTGGGAGTGAGAAATAGGAAGGAGGAGCCCAGGGAGGGGGTCACTTTCCTGTGCTACTGAGTAGGTAAGGTACTGGCTGGGGCTGACAGGACAGCTGTGGACTGTGGTGCAGTCTGCACACTGCACAAGGATGCTGCTGTGGGCTGGGATCCCCAAAGACCACCTGGATGCCTTTTCCTTTCCCCTGTTCCTCCCGCTCTACCCTCCTTGCCTACTTAGCACTTTGGATAGAGGGGCTGCCTTCCCTCCCACTTTGTCTCAGAGTGTGGGCTCCTTAGAACAGGATGATGCACCCCAAGGCACATGGCAGGTGGGATTCATGTCACAGGAATGAAATTACCTGGGAGCGGTGAAGCCCCGCTGAGGGCCCCTAAATCCTTAAAGCAGTCAGGCGTACACAGCGCACAGGTGCACACGTCCATACATGCACATGTGAGGAACACTGACCTCAGTCCCCTTCCTGGCCCAGGTCCGAAGTAACAGGCCTCTCCCTGTCCACTGCCCTGTGACCTGCAGGAGCCCCAGGGGTGAACATTCTGTACCTTGGGAGGAGGGGTTCATGCTGCCAAAAGTCTTTTAAAAGAGAATTTGGGGTGAGGCTGTAGCTAGTGATACAGCACTTGCCTAGCCTGTGCTAAGGCCCTGGGTTCAATCCCTAGCATCACAAAACATAAAAAGAAAATAATGATGATAAAATAAAAGAGGACTCAGGAGACCTAGACTGGGAAGCTGGGGTGTAGAGCAGCCTGGGTTCAAGTCCCAGTTTCCCCTCTTGTGGTACCCATGGCAGGCCAGCGTCTCAGGCATGCAACCCAGGCAGTGTCACAAAACTCTTCACAAAGAAAAGCCACAGACTTCATTGAAGGCTCTGTGGTTGCGACTTAGCAATTGCTACCAATTTGTGGACAAGGAGCTCCAATTTTCCATTTTGCACCAGGCCTGAAGGTCAGGAGGCCAGTCCTGGCTGGAAGAAGTCTGTAAAATGGGTCAGTGCTGATGCTTGTCCACCTCCTCCTGTCTATGCCCTGTGTATTAGACAGCTCTATGAGGTCCTGCCTCATACTTACAGCAGCAAGCTGTAAGCCAGGTGCAGTAAGCAGTGAGCCAGGTGCAGTTAGCATCCTCATCTGCCTGAAGGGGAGGCACAGAGAGGTGAGGTGGCAGGCCTGAGGTCATGCAGTGGGCAAGTGGCTCATCTGGGACTTGAATCTAGGCTGGATGGCTCTGAGTCCTTGTGCCCCCTTGCCCAAGGACACGGGGCTTGTGGGGAGGAGCTGTACTCCTCACCTCCACTGCACTGGTCCAGGTGGGGGGTCAGGGCCACTGTAATCCAGCCAGCACTGGAACCACAGCCCTGAATCAGGCGACCAGGGTGACCTGGAGAGAGTTGGGAGTCAGCCGCCCACAGCAGGTGGCAGGGCAGAACCTCTGGCACAGTGCTTGGAATGAAGGTTAAGGGCAGGTGATGTGTAGGGCCACCCTACCTGCTAGCATCAATAGGGAAGGGCAGGTCCCCAGGGTGCTTCTCCCTCCCAGACGTCCTGCCAACCCAGTGTCCTCAGCCAGGTATCCATTCCCAAACTCTCACTCTGGTCCAGCTTGGGGGCAGCCTCCTCAGCCTTCCCCCCTGGCTCTCCCTTCTCCTGCCTTTGTTCACACCATTCCTCCTCCTGTAATGTCTTCCTTTTCCTTAAGTCAGCTTGACCCCTGTGTACTTCCTTCAAGAAGCCCTCCTCAACCACCCCAGCTGATGGAAATTCCTGCCTCCCCCAACATGCAGTAACCGTAAAGCTGGACTTGGCTTTGGGGAAGTCCCAAACCATCATTTGAAGAATGATCTACATCTCACAAGATGTTTTTCCTATCCACTGTCTCCATGGAGCCTCATGGCATCCATCCTTGTGGGGTCGCATGTTCTCATCCTCACTTCTGGGACCCAAGAGGCAAGGGAAGGACCAAGCTTTCCATGGCATCATTGCACTAAGAGCTAGTAGTGACTGAGACTGCCCTGGATGCCAAGGGCCGGTTCATTCATTCATTCATTCATTCATTCAAAAATGTGCATAGACTGAGTGCACACTCTGCTCTAGGCTGTCCCAGAAGCTGGGGAAGTAGCAACAGCACAAACAGACCGGCAGCCTCCCTTCTGGAAACCGTGGGACACAGAGAATGGATGGGGCAACCGCCACAGTCAGAGGGTGGGGCCAGTGCAAGAAGGGAGATGGGATGGTGAGCCTCTCTATTGAGGGGACTTTGAGGAGGGGACTGCTGCCCTCCCACTCCTTCATCTCTACTTGTGGATGTATCCGGCTGTCATTGCAGGTTCATTCTTCGAGGAGCACAGGTTGTCCTGTGCTGGGTCCTGAGCAGGGAACAGACAAAATCCTCAGCCTTCAAGTGGGGCAGCAGCAATACAAGAATAACAGAGGCCAGAGGCTGTAAAGGAGAGAAGACCAGGGAGGGAATGGACTGTACAAGTCTTTGGGGTGTGGGGGATTCTGAGCAGAGGGGCGACACAAGGGACTTGATGTTTTAAAAGGTCCCTCAGGCTGCAACTGGAGAGCACCTGGAGGGCAGAAGGCACAGGGTACTTCCTGACAGTGCAAGGGGCTGATGGCTGGGGGCAGTGGAGAAAGCAGACTGCATCACACTGAGGCCTCAGGGCAGACTCACTGATGGGCTGAGCGTGAGTGTGGCCATGAAAGCCGGTGTAAGTCTCCTCGAGTCTTGGTTTTCCCGCCTGTGAAGTGGGGTGCTAGCCTAGCTACTCAACTCTGGGGAGAACCAACCAGGGAAAGTGTCAGAGGAGCCACTCTCCCATCATGCATTGCAGACATGGGGGCTCCATCTTTGCTCTGGGCCGAGGGGGACACAGTGATCCACAGGTGCATAACAAATGGTGACTTCTCTTTTTGTTAAATGAAAAATGAGGTGGGAAGTTGGGCACAGGCCTGTAATCTCAGTCTGGGATTATGCTGGGAAACTAAGGCAGGAGGCTCAAAAGTTCAAGCCCAGCCTGAGCAATATTAGTGACTTAATGATATCCTGTCTCAAAATAAAAAATGAAAAAGGTCTAGGCATGTAGTTCAGTGTGAAGGCTTTGAGTTCAATCCCCAGTAGTAGAGAGAGAGAGAAAAGTAGACAATGAGGAGCCCCAAGGTGGCATGGCCACAGTGATCAGGTGGGGCAGTTGCCCTGGATCAGGCAGTGCCCAGACAGCCTGGTGTTGTCTGATCTTGAGGCCAGAGAGCCCAAGAGAAGATGCCAAGGCAACAGAAGTCCAACTGCAGAGAGGGCTGACCTCATCCAGAGGCAGAGGTGTCAGGAGGACAACTTTCAATGGTGTCCTCAAAGCAAATCCAAATCTAAGGAGTCCTGAGTATTTGGGCCATATTCCCAGGGTCATCCCTTCCTTAGCATGCTGGAGGTGGGGAAGGCTGAGCAGTGGTGGCCTGGGCCAGCTGGGAAATGTAGAGGCTGCCAAGGCCTGTGGGTGGGACAGGGCTCAACCCTCCTTAATCTGCAGTCTGGGAAGCCACGCCCTTGGCCCACCTTTGGCGTGGGCAGAGAGGGGATGGGGTGGGTCTGACTTGACAGCCTTTTTCCAGGTTGTGTGGTAAAGGGGGCAGTCAGACAGCAAAAGGCTCATGGCTCAGTAAATAGGGTCAGGCTTAGGCAGGGAGCAAACAGGCTCAGGACTCAGGGTTTATGAGAACACAGTACAACTCTGGCTAGAGGCTCATCTGTTGAAGGCCAGGCCTCAAGAGAAAGATGAAATAACCAGGCCTACATGCTTCCCCAAGGGATAAGATAAGTGGTATCACCTGGTCCAATAAAGTCTAGCTAGATATCGGCCACCCAGGTGGGTGACCAAGACCTCCTAACCCATCCCCTCCTAAAAAGGTCCTTGTTCTTTCCATGTACACTTGCTACGTGACCTTCTTCCTCATTAGATCAATATTACCTGAATGGCTGTACTTGTAATATAATTTGTTAATCATAGTTTTCACCCACATTATACTCACCTTGTGATTTTGCTCTATAAAACTTCCTTTGAGAAGTGGGCTCGTTGGCAGCCCACTTTTGAGTCCCCTCCTGTCTCTCAGAAGCTATCTCTCTCAATAAAATTCTCCTGCTCATAACCTCTGTTGTTCCTTAAAATTCATTCTTTGATTTTAGAGAACACAAAGTTGGCATATCTGATACCTAGCAGGTTAAGAGTTGTATTTATTCCCCCTTTATCAATAGCTCAGTAAAGAGGGTCAGGCTCAGCCAGGGAGCAAACGACATCAGGACTCGGGGTTTAAGGCATTGTTAGGGTCAGACATTAATGTCCAACCAAGGCCAAGTTCCAGAATATGAATAAGAGTCGGGATTAGTCTGTGATAAAGGCAAGGTTCAGAGGGTGTCACCTTGTGAGCAGGGCCAGGGCTCAGTGTGTGACCAGGATGAGGGCTCAGTCTGTGACTAAGTGCGGGGCTCAGTGTCTGCCCAGACGCTGAACGCCCAGTTGAAGTTTGTGATCAGGGTTAGGGTTCAGCCTGTGATTATGACCCGGATTGGGGCTCAGTCTGTGACCAAGATCAGGACTCAGTCTGTGACTGACAATAGGAACTCAGCATGAGGCTGATGTGACAGTTACAACTCTAATGTGGCCTCTGGGTGGACTGGCCTCTCTTCTCTGAATAAGTCAAACCCATTCATCTTTCTCTTTGATTCCAGAGTCATCTGCTCTCTGCCAGGCACTGTCCTTGATGCTGAAGACTCAAGGCCGCTTCACTACAGCCCAGTCCTAAGCATCCGCCCATCTCCCAGCAGCCCAGCCAGGTCTCCACTGTTGACCACGACAAGGTCAACAACAAGGTGTCCACCTAGCCTCATGGGCGCAGGAGGCCTTGCTCTCCCCAAGCTCAAGGTGGCTGCAGTCAGTTCCCACCAGGTGACAGTGATTGCCTTAGCAGCTGGTGGGCGCTCCCTGCCCCGGAGGCCGCCCACCTTGGGTGGGACACAAGGCAGCAGACAATGGGAAGGAATGAGAATTCGTGAGGCCAGCAAGGGTGGCTGGTGAGAAGGGGGTGGAGGGCGTGGGGGCTGGGTGGAGGCCAGGGATGCAAAGCAGGTGAGGGTGGGGAGTGCCTGGAAGGGAACAGACCAACAAGGGGCATGTGGAGCACTGTGTGGGGCTGGGTTTCCAGCTGGAACTGTCCTCAAGTCCCTGCTTGAAGGTTTTGCCTTGGAGACTTCACCGCCATCACCCTGTGCAAGGGTGCAGGCTCACGGACTGGACAGGTGGGACCCTGGAGGATGAGCTTGGCCTGCTGGCCTGGGCCTCCCAGCTCCCCCAGACCTTGGCCTTGGCATCCGGCCTGGCCCTCTCTAGGACCCTTCACAGAGCCTCCAGAATCATCTTACCGAAACACGGTGGACCAGGTTGTGCCTCCGTCCGGCACCCTTCTGGACCCTCTCCTGCATCCCAGGAGGTGTTAGAACCATCAAGAATGAAGCCTGGTGCAGCCCAGCATGGTGGAATATGTCAGTAATACCAGCTACTTGGGAGACTGAGGCAGGAAGACGGCAAGTTTGAGGCCAACCTGGGTAACTTAACAGCACTGACTGAGGCAAGACGCTGGACCACAGTGAGGAGAGGGCAGAGCACTGGCCCCTCTGTCCATTGCCCCGGGCTGTCCTCAAGGCCAGGAATAAGGTCACCCATGTCCTGCAGGGAATCGGGTACAGGGAATGGGGTGCAAGGCCCACCCAGTTCTTGCTTGACCTGCCGGGTTGGTTTGGCCCTGGTGTCACCCCACACCTGGGAGCCCGCCAGCCACACCCTCTCCACATGTTCTCTCTGAGTAGGGACTTTGCTGGACTGTGCCATGCCTCTGTCAGGGGGTACAGGCCCTTGGGTGCCTGTGAGAGAGAACAGAGGTTTCAAGGAGCTAAGTCTGACTCTCTTGGCCTCTGGGGAAAGCCTTAAGCCTGCCAGCAAGGAAAGGAGTTCAGATGTGCAGCCATGGCCGGGCCAGGCAGGTCCCATGTAGGCAGGGCCTCAGTTTCCCTGTCTGCAGTACTAGGCAATGCAAACCCCACACAGAAGCTCAGTTCCTAGATTCTGCTCTGAATGCTGGCCTGGCGCCTGACACACCTGTGTTCTCTGGAACAGGAGAGCTGGCCACATGGGTACATGAGTTCAGGCCCACTACTAGGCTGCACCTAGCCACCCCTGGCCCAGTGTGGGATGGAACCAGAGGGCAGGAGGTGCAGTCAGATGCAGATGTTTGAGACCCCTCTACCTTGTGTGAGCTGTGATGGCAGACCACCTGCTTCCTCTCTCTGTGCTTCAGTTTCCCCATGTATATGCCCCATGGTGTTGACACAGATAGTTGGGAGCATTCAGTTCTCTGATGCCAATGAGAGAGACTTGAAGCTCATGAAGTAAGGGATACCCAGGATTGAGATGGGCACCCCCATCTCATGAGCACCCCCCACCACCCTCAGACCCGCAGGTGAACACACTCATACACATACACCCACAAGTGTGTACACACCTGCAGGCAGACACTGGCAGCTGTCACACATGCTCACATCCATATTCCCCAGGCCCCAGGCTGCTCTGAAAGCTGGCTCAGGGGTCTTCCCATTCTTGGCTCTGCTCCCCTTTTCTTGGATGCCTGCTTCCATTGTTCATGTCTTCCTTAGGGCATTAGCCCTGGCCCCAGGGGTGTCACAGGAGCTGGTGGGGTGCTGGCCAAGGTTCCTCCTCCCGGGCTCCACATCATCTCCTATTCACACACCCCAGGTACTCCACAGAATACCTGCTGCCAGGCCCCGTTCTCTTAACCCGAGACCCTATGACCCCAGGAAACTTGTCCGACTCCAGAGCTGGAGACAATGCTGAGGTCACCTGAATAAAGTCTCTGCTTGTCCTTCAGGGCCTTATTCATAGACACTGGCCCTCAGGACTCTGCCAATAGTGAAGAGAGGAGCCCTGGGACCTACACCTGGGCTGGGGCCTTCACCTGGTTGAGCCTCAATTTTCTCATGCATAAGATGAGATGCCATCTGACCCTGGGACCTACAGAAAGGAATGCTGAAGTTGTTGACATGGAATACCCTGATGAGAGGAAGCAGTGATAGAGATAGAAAGGATAGGACACAAAGTCTTCATCCCCAAGGCCACAGCACTGATGAGATCTGGAAGCTTCTCGGGCCCCGTGAAGCTGATTGAAAGCCTGAATATTCTGCCTAGGTCACCCAGCATGCTGCCCTTGGTGACCACAGCTCAGGGTCCACTCTGAGCTCCTTGGGGCTGGCAGGGGCTCCGTGTCATCACACAGAAGGCCTCACAGCTGACTTCAGAGGAGCAAAGGCCAAAACAGGAAGGCACACCCAACCCTGACAAGAGCCCAGGGCCCTATGACTGCTGCTGTTGGGTGCCTTCCTGGGGATGCCCCACAATGCCTGCCACACCTGGCTTTGTCTCACATGGCACCTTGTGGAACCCTCAGTGACTCCACTGACCCTACAATGCTCTAGGAGAGGAGCAAGGACAGAGTTCTGCCATTCTGTAAACCAGGTAGCTGAGGCTCCAGGAGCGAAGGGATGCATGGTATCTCACCTCAGTTTACTTCAGTGGTTCTTGGCTACTGATAGAGTTACTTGTGTTCCCTGCCTCAGTTTCCTCATCTGTGACGTGGGGTTGGGCTGTTGAAAGACCAATTATGCCATAACACAGGAGCAAGGCTGTAGTGGGCCTTGCTGACACTGTTGACCCCACACAGGGCTCAGGGAGGCCCCGGGCCTGAGTGTCATTTGAGCCTAGCGTGAGGGAGAGGCCAGGTCCTGTCAGTGGAGGAGATGGAAAAGCATACAGCAGAATGTGTGAAATGTCAGGACAGGAAGTCTGCTTAGGGCCAGCCAGCCCCAGGGGGTGGGGTGCAAGAGGCCGGGGCGGCGGTGCCCTCCAAGGGCCCTTGACTCGAGGCTGGCTGCTGGCTCATCCTGCCTGCGTTCTTGCCTCCTTCTCTGATTAAAGCAAAGGCAGTTCACTCACAAAGGCTCCCCTGCCATAGCCCCAGCTCTAGAATAAGAATAAAGCCATGCCTGGAGCAGCTGAAATCCCGGGTGCAGAGAGGAACTTGTTACAGACGGTTTCTTGAGGAATGTGACCCCATGGGTGGCACTTGTAACTAGGGAAAGCCTGGTGTCCAGGAGTGTGTGTGTGTGTGTGGGGGGGTGCTAGCTTCCTTTCAGGCCCAGGTCAGCCAGGACATCAGTCCAGCCCCACTCTACCTGGACCTGCCTGGGGGCCACTCTCGAAGCCTGCTGCTTCCTCTCTGACTATGCAGGCTCTGCTGAAAACATGCTGGAGGTAAATCATCCCAGGCAGGGTGGCCAGGTTGGAAGATGCCAGGACTGCTCTGGGCAGGGCGGGGACCTGGAGAAGAAACATTCATCGATACCTGATACCCCCGTGGGCACTTGCAGCCAATTAGTAGGGGGAGGAGGAAGGGGAGGAGGAGGAAGGGGAGGAGGAGGCTGTTGCAAGGGCCCTGATTTTGAAATTTGGCCTCAACCACCACTGTAGTGAACTTGATTCACCCCACCACCTTCTCCCAGGACCTCCCTCTGCCCAGGTGACACTTGGTCCCTCTGTACCCTGTGGGGACTGGCCCTCTTCTGAACCTATCTGGGCCTTAGCACTTTATCTGAGAGGTGGAGTACTAAATCTCTCCTCATAGGGGTGTTTTTATGAACTGCCATTCATAAGTAGAACTCCTAGTCACTCAGAATGTGACTTATTTAGAGACAGAGTCTTTACGGAGGTGGTCAAGTTAAGCAAGTTCATAGAGGAGCCCCAGTTCCAGATGACAGGTATCCTCAAGAAAAGGAGAACTCTGGGACAGGCACGTACACTTGACCATGAAGACACATCTACAAGCTGAAGGGACTGTAAGGAACAGGTCCACCCCTTGATCTCAGACTTCCGGTCTCCAGAGCTGCGAGACAGGAGGTGTCTGATGTTTAAACTACCCAGTCTGTGGCTCCTTGTTAGGGCAGCTTGAGCTGAGGAACGCAGAGGGTATTAAGAGCGACATCTATGTAGCCCCGAGAAATAAAAGTGGTGACAAGCACTTTGTTAGGCAGGCCAGGGACAGGCATGGATGCCCAGGTGGGCACTCATGGAGCCTAATAGTTATGAAAATACCCCATGTCTAGGGCACTTTGGTGACTTCTTTAACCCTCGTGTGCTTCAGTTTCCCCCCAGCCCATGACTCCTACCCAGCAAGCTCTGAGGTTTACCAGAAGCCAGAGCTGGCAAGCTTTGTGGTTTTATGGAAAGGGCCAGAAAGTGAGTACTTTCCTCTTTGCTGGTACGGCAGACTGCCTCCAGCCCTCCTCTCTTCAGCTAGATACAGCCTCAGAGTACATGGCAGTGAGCTGGTGTGGCCCCGTTCTAACAAAACTTCATCCATGGACCCCAAAATTGAATTCCACATCATTTTCGCATGCCACAAAATTTTCTCCTTTCATTTTTTTTGAATAGTTTCAAAATAAAAAGACTTGCTGGACTCTCGGGCTTACACAAGTAGGGGGCTGGTCAGGGTGGCCCACAGGCTGCCATTTGTAAGCGTCTCCTGGTGAAGGGGCCTCTTGGCACCCAGAGGCACTGGCAGGATCTGCTCCTGCACCTCTTGGCCATCCTCAGGAAACTGTGTGTGTGTGTGTGTGTGTGTGTGTGTGTGTGCGCGCACATATAGTACTGAGGACTGAATCCAGCTCCTTTGCATTGAGCTACATCCTCTTTTTAACATTTTTTATTTTGAAACAGGGATTTGGTAAGCCACTAAATTGCCCAGGCTAGGCTTGAACTTGCAATCCTCTTGCTTCAGCCTCCCAAAAAGGCTGGGATTATAGGTGTGTGCCACCATACCTAGCTTCAGGAAACATTTAAAAAACCTCTGCTCAGGCGGGTGGCTGACTTGGTGGCCTTCCACACATTTGTCGCTGTACACACAGGCTCCCCAGCGCCTACAGTGTGTGAGGCTGGGTGAGCATTTCGGATGGCCTAGGAAGCAGGTCCTGCCTCATGAAGCTAGCCCGCTGCATAGACAGGCAGACTGGACCCCAGTGATAAGTCCCTCAGCTTCTTGTCTGTGGCACCTGTTGGAGTCCACGCCAGCTGGGAGAAGGAGGGATCAAGGACCACTGAAGAAGGGAAGACACTTGACTGAAGACACCCTCAGTCAAAGGAGGAAGCAAGGATTAGGAAGGGCATTTCCCAGAGAGGGAATGGCCTATTCAAGGGGCAGCGATAGGAAGGGATGTGGCATAGCAGGGTGGATAGGGTAGTGGTGAGAGGGGAGGCTAAGTTCACACCAGGCATGGTTGACTTTCTCCTGAGTGCCAGTGGGAGCTACCGACCAGCTTTAAACAACAGAGGAATGGATCTGATTTGGACTTAAGAAGGTTATTCCACTGGCAGGTAGACGGTGCGCTCCAAGAGATCCTATGCCAGCCACAAAAGTAATTTAAATCTACCTTGCAAGCTCAAGGTTCTGAGTTCGATCCCCAGTACAAAAAAAAAAAATTCATTTACAACTGGCCAGGGATTTAGCTCAGTGGTTCCGCTGCCGCCTGCCTCGCAAGTGCAAGGTCCCGAGTTCAATCCCTGGTACCCCCCCCCAAAAAAAGTAATTTAAAATTTTCTTGTAGGTACATTTAAAAAAGAAAAAGAAATGGATGAAATTTATTTTAATAATATATTTTATTTAACCCACTCTACTCAAAATGTGATTTCAACATGTCAGTAATATAACAAATTATTAGGGAGCTATTTTACATTGTTTTTCTCATACTTGGTCTTTGAAATTGAATGCATGTTTCACACTGACCACACACACCTCAATTTGGCCTAGCTGGATTTCAAGTGCTAAGTGGACACTGGAGCACACAGGTGTGGGGCAGGCTGTGGATGAAGTGGAAGCAGGGAGGCCAGCAAGAGACTATTTTCTTGGGGAGGAAACATGGAGGCCAGCCTGGAGCTGTGATGCGATTCTGGGCTCTCCCTTCAGATGCCAGTTCAGGTGGGACATGGAGGGACATAGGTACAAGGAATGAGTGGTCCCAGCTTGCCCAGGAGGGGAGGCTCAGGTTACAGGTGGGCCCATCAGGGAGCGGCAGAGTTGCCTGAGCCCACTGCTGTCAGCCCAGGCAGTCCTTGTCCCCAGCCTGCCAGACACGCCTACGGACTCCTCCCTCCCCCGCTCCAGACTAATGTCAGGCTTCCTGTTCCAGCTGGAGGGTCACCCCTAGCCTGACCCCAATGGGTGGCCCAGGCAATGAGCCCAGAAGGAAGGCCTCTTCCCTGATGCACACTAGAACAGGCATCTGCCAGGGGCTTCCCCGGCCTTCCAGGGCCTCCCTCGGGAAACACTTCACACTTGGGTGGGCGTCCCGCCAGCATAACCCCCAGCAGGGAAGGCAGCCAGGGCCTCTGCAGCAGAGCAGACCCCTTTCCCAGACCCTAAGGGGTTTCCATAGCACCTGGGGCTGGGGTATTCCAGGGTTACCCCCCTAAGATAGCTGGGGCTCCTAGAAAATATACACAGAGGCAGCCCCCTCTGCCTGGGCTCTGCTCCTGGGACCCGCTGGAGCACAGCTTGCTGCGCCATCTGAGTGAGGCCTCTCTGAGCCTCTGGATGTTCCTCTGTAAAACTCGGGCACCAGGGTGCCTCCCTCCTAGGGCTAGGGTGAGAATTCAGTGAGTTCATGTGTGTGCATGTGGGGCCTGGAAGGAGACCTGTCTGTGCCCTCTGTGACAAGCTTCCAGTAGCCCCTCCTTGTGGCAAGTGGCCTCCTGTTACCTGCATTGAACTCTGCTCCTGGGAGGTGAACTCTGCTGCTCTGAATTGAGCTCTTCCTGCTCCTCATTCTCCTCCCTTCAGAGGAATGCGCAAGGTCCCCATGCAGCCCACTGTGCCCACCCTCGCAGCCCTCCTCTCCCCTTCCCTTTTTCTTTTCCTCTCTGGAGCATTTGTTGAGCACCTACTATGTACCAAACGCTGTGCTAGGCACTGGGGATACAGCTGGGAACGAGAAGCAAACCCTGACCTCCTGGAGCTGGCAGTCTGTGGGCACACAGGGACTGATAATAAACATAAAACTGTGGCTTTTCTTCAGCCAGAGATCCCTAGCTGGCATTTGGAAGGCAAAGAACAGAGGGACAGAGGTCAGGGAAGTGACCACTGAGCTAGAAAGAGTAGGAAGTGGGTGGGATCAGCAGATGCGAAGAGCAGCCTGTGCCAGTATCCTACGGCAGGGATGTGCAGGCCCCCTGGGGCTAGCTGAGGGTCCCAGGCTGCTCAGCCCAGAGCCGTGGGCACCTGTGAGAGGCACTGTGCAGGCCCTGTGTCTTAGACTGATGGAGGCCTGCTACCTGAGACAAGGCTGGGAGGGCAAGGGGATGAGAGCAGAACAGAGGGGCAGGAAAGGGGAAGAGGGTGGGCCTGGAGACAGTGGGCTGGAGATGGAGTGTGCAGGTGCCCCGGGATGGAGCATTTCCTCTCTACATGGGCATTTCTTTGCAACATGTGGTACTTCTGATGGTCAGCCCTGTCCCCTAGGCCAGCACAGAGCCACAGGGCAGTGCAGGACCAGGCCGATAAGTGGACCTTGTCACAGTTCTGGCAGGGACTGAGAGAGTCCAACGTGGGGATGCGCTAAGCATGCCCCCATTGTCTGCCAACTCAAGAATGAAGGTGCTTCGGCTGTTCCATGTCTTATTCTTACCTGTTCTTTAATTGAGAGTTAAGTTGAGAAGCAGGAAAATCACTGGTGGAACCTGAGCACAGGCATGCTGGGGTGGAGTCCCATCCTGAGCAGGTCCAGTAGATGCACAGCTGGGCATGGTTAGTCTCCTGTGTGATGTTGCAGAAGTCACACCCCTGCCCTTCCATGGCTCAGCATTGGGACCAGCTTGTGGAGAGAACCAGGTAGCCTCTGACGCATTGTGGAGCACTGGGCCCACCTTCTGCCCCTGTCCTCCTCCGACCCTAACCCTGAAGGCCAGGATGATTGTTTACTGTTTCAAATATGTCAGACTTCATCCCATCCAAATCTCTCCCATGCCAAGATCTCAATTGCCTTTTGGGAAAAGAAAGCAGAAGAAAGAGCCTACCCTGCTGGAGCTCAGTGAGATAGTGTTTGCTGAACCCATGGGAGCAGCCTTGGGCACAGATGGGGTCTGCAAGGGATGGTAGGTACATGGGATGGGCTGGGGGTTCAGTAAAGGGAAGTGTCATCATGGAGGGGGCGGCAGCATTACCCTCAGCCTTACTCTCTCAGCAGTGACAGGGATGGTCCCTCCTACCTGCCTGCTGGGACCCTGCAAAGCCAGACCGGTTCTGCCTTCAGTTTGCCTCCTGTTGCCCAGTTAAGGGCTGTGGTGCCCGGGGCAGCGGGAGGGACAAGGGTTGAGGGGTAGGTGCAGGGCTGCTTCTATTCTCAGACTTAGGATTCTCCAGGGACATGGGGACCAGTGCACTTTGACAAGGGAAGGTTGTCAGTGCTCATAGCCAGATGTGACCAGAGGTGGGGGAACAGGGCAGTGACATGCCACACAGGGAGATGTCAGCCAGGACCAGGCAGAAATAAGAGCTCATTATAAATAAATTATACATTGGAGGGAAGTGCTTAATCCTGGTAAGAATGGATCACAAGTGGGGAGATCCAGACTGAGGGCCCATAATCCCCTTCGCCAGCTTCTCAGTCACCTACTGGATGGCACAGGCCAGGATGTGGTCTGGGAACCTGAGCAGGCCAGAGCTTGAAACCCCACTGCTGGTCTCCCACACTTTGACCTTCTCACACCCTACGTTTCCCAGGTTTGGCAAATGCATATTGCCAGCAGCTGACACAGTCCTGCAGGCTTTGCTCTGAGCATTTTAGTTTTTGCATATCTTGTTTATGCAGGAAACAAATCCTCTCAACAGCCCATTCACAGAAGAGGACGGGAGTTCAGAGAGGTAGATGTGTAAAAAGGTTGCCAACCTATCCATATGGTGATGGCCAGGGCTACAGCGACCCAGATGGGAGTAGCAGGCCCCTGAAATAGGCAGAGCCGAGCCACAGTGGCCAGGTAGCTCAGACACAGGGGAAAGGAGCCTGCTCTGGGTCCCATGGTGCTGGATTCAAGCTCTGCTCTGCTTGAATGAGCTGCATATCCTCAAACAAGTGACTTCCCTCTGTGAGTCTCAATGTCCTCTTATCAAACAGTATATAGTTCAAAAATGCACCTTGAGAATTTGCTGGGAAGATCCTGCCAGTCTGGAGCCTGTTTCTTTAGTGCTATGATACACAGTTGCACTCTCATTCAATTTGATTTCTAGCAAGGGGGCACAGGGATGGAGCAGTGTTCTAAAGGGAGGGTGTGCCGGGGGCCCATCCCAGGTGTATAGCCCTTCCCATCAGTTAGGAAAAGGCACCTTGTTTGTCAGATAATGACTCCCTGGGTTTGTGAACTGGGCACCTGGCTTGACCCCTGCTGCAGTGAGGGTCTTGAGTGTCCCCCAATGGTTTATGTATTAAAGGCTTGTTCTTAGCCTATGGTGCTATTAGGAGGTGGTGGAACCTTCAGGAAGTGGGGCCTTATAGAAGGAAGTTTCCTTAGTAGGGTAGAAATCAATTCTCCTTCACCGTGTCCTGGACCCATGGTAGACTTTGCATGTGCCAGAAATAAGCCTCTGAAGCTTTCAATCTCTGTGATTTTGGAGCTGTTTGTACCCTTGAAGGAGACCCTGGCCCCTTCTCTTTCTCTTTATTTCATGGTTGCCATGAGATAAGCAGATTTCTCCCTTGTATTAGTCAGCATTTGCATCACTGGAACAAAATATTTGACACCTGAAACTTAAAGGAAGAGAGATTTATTGTTGGCTCATGGTTTCAGAGGGTTCAGTCCATGGCCACATGGCTCCAAGTCAGAAACAGCAGAGCAGAAGGGCCTGGTGGAAGAAAACTGCTCACATCATGGTGGCTAGAAGCAGAGAGAGAATGAAGAACCAGAGAGAAAAAGAGATGCTCCAAAAGATGTTCCCTGTAACCCACCTCCCCCAAAACAGCCCCACCTTCTAACAGCACACTCATGTATGAATTTGTTAATAAACTACTTCCCTGATCAGTATAGCACCCCTACAATCCAATCACTTCTCAAAAGCCCCACCTCTGACACATGAGAATTTGGGGGGACACTTTAGATCTAAACCATAGTACCCACAATGACCTTTCATCTTGATGTGCTGCCTCATTCACTGTAGGCCCAAAGCAAGAGGGCCAACTGATCACAGACTGGACCTTTTGAATAAACCTTTTCTCTTTTTAAGTATATTATTCCAGGCATTTTGTTACAGTAAGAGAAAGCTAATAGCCTCCAAAGGAGATTTTTACCCAGTTCTCTTCCTGGCATGCCCAGAAGGATTGCCCTTTTTTTTTTTTTGGTACCGGGGATTGAACTCGGGTCCTTGAGCTTGCGCAGCAGGCAGCGAAACCACTGAGCTAAATCCCCGGCCCAGGATTCCCTTTCTTAATCACCCCTGTGTCCCACACTTACTCCTGCCCCTGAACTTGGGCTGGACCACACAACTGATTCTGGCCACAGGTTGTGAGCAGAAGCACCACAGGCCACTGGCAGCTGCAGTGTTGGGCACCAGTGCAATGCCCACTGTGGCCTCTTCCCTTTCTGGAATTTTGCAGAGGCCTCCTGTCAGAGCAGCCTGGAGTTCCTGGAGTTCTGCATAAAAATCACTTCCCCTTCAATGTAGCCTGGACCCATGATGGACTTCACATATGCCAGAAATAAGCCTCTGGAGCTTTCAATCCCTGTGATTTTAGAGCTGTTTGTACTGGGGGAAGGAGGTGCAGTCCTGTGCCAGGGGCATGAGTTCGTGAGTGAAATGTGATGGGTTTTCAAGCCTCACTGTTGTCTGTACCCATGACCGTGGCTGTATCAGGGCCCCCCAGAGCTTGGAGGTCTTGGGGCAAGGGTGCAGGTAGAAACTAGACCAAGACAAACTATCCCAACTGCACTGTCTGTGGGGCCATGCTTAAGTTCTGTGGGTGGAATAGAGGCAGTGGCACACAGTTTGGGCTCCCACAGTGAGACACTGTGTCTAGCCTGGGCTTTCCAGGCTCTCCAGTGGCTCTAGTTCATTCCTTGATTCTCCTCAAAAGACCTGCAGCTGTCCGTGCTTGTCACACTCATCTCAATATGGCGCTCTGAGGACGTTGTCCCTCAGTCTGGAGCCTACTCCTCAACCCAGGCCTCCTTTGTGACTAGCACTCTGCCAGGCCAGCCCCTCCACGGAGTCTTCCTGAACCCCCTCCTTTCCACGCAGGACAGTGGGAGGGTGACAGGCCCCCACTGCCAACCTTGGACACAGCCCTTACCAGGTAGCACCTGCTCACTCAGCTCAGCTCAGACATGTGACACTCATTATACACTGGGGGCCGGAAGCTCCCTGCTGGTCTCTGCCCTCGTGGCCGCTGTGATTTAACAGAGGATGTGGGGGATAACAAATCAGTAGGTAGTTATTTATCAGTTAGTGCTTTGAGGGGTACTCTACCATTAAGCTACATTCCCAACCCTTTTAAATTTGTTTTTCAATTTTGAGACAGGTTCTTGCTAAGTTGCCCAGGCTGGGTTTGAACTTGTGATCCTCCTGCCTTGGCCTCAAGAGTGCTGTGATTATAGGACAAGTTCATGTGTTTGCATTCAAGATGGATGCCTTGAAGTCTGAGGCAGAGGCAACCTGGTGCCCATCCTTGGGTATATGATGGCTAGATGTGTAGCAGAAACTACCTGTTCTCCAAGGACCACATGTCACTTGCCCCTGACCCCCAGGGTCTGAGGCTGGTGTGGCTGCAGTGGGTGCCAGGGCAGACTTGGGAGGAGCCATCACTGCTCATGAGGCAGGGAGGAGCCTGTGGGGAAAGGGCTTCCCCAAGGAGGAGGTGGACAAAGCAGGCATTTAGATGGGCAGAAGAGGGCAAAGGCAGATGGGATAGGGGAAGCACAGGCCTAGGGTGAAAGGGCTGGGAGAAGATTCCCCAGTGAGGACAGAGTAGGGGTGGCATCTCTCCCAGGGGCTAATGGTGCCCACACCTGTGGCTGCTCACCAACCCCATCTTCCTGGAGTCCTGGCTTCCTGCTCAGGCCCCATCTCCAGCCCCACTTGGCCCCAGTGGTTACAACCAGGGTGCTCCCTGAAGAGATCCCCTTCAGCTCTGCCTGCCTTGATCTCATCTCACCACATGCCTGGAGGTGGCCACTGTCCCTCTCTGTGCCTTTGTTCTCCTGCCCCTCCTAGCCCTGCTGCTGTGCCGCTGCTGCAGCCTCCCAAGTACTGTGTCACCTGCCACTCAGTGCCTGCACAGCTGTCCATGCTGCCTGGCAGGGACTTGAAGCCAGCTGAGGCTTTCCCAGATGCCCAGCATCACACACAGCTGGCACCTGCTCTGTGTGTCCCGGATTGCAGTGAGAGGCTCACAGGCAGGTGACAGCTCTGCATGGCCATTTTCCCCTGGGGCCTGGGAACCTTTCAGATCCTGAAAAATAGTAGGTACATAAGAAATACACTAGAGGAAAATGAGGTCACTCAACGCACACTCTTTTGCCAACTTGCTGCTGGGTACAGGGTGGTGGGGCAGATGGGGCCTGGTTCTCCAGCCATATGCCAGGCTTCATCCAGAACCACACACCCATCCCCATTGAGTCTGAACCTCCAGGGAGCCCTGAGGACTCTCTGATGTGTAGACTTGGGGGTGGGCCAGCTCCCTGACAGGGGACATAGTGTGGGCATCCTTGAGGCCAGGAGATGGGGCCAGGAGATCAGGGAGCTGGAAGCTCAGGGACTGCTTGTACATTCTGAACAAAGGCCCTAGATGAGACTACAGGAAGGTCAAGGCTCCAAGTACCAGGATCAGGGTTCACATGCCCCTGACCTCCAGGTTCCATCTAGAACACACAGCCAGCCCCATGACCAGGTCAGTGCTCAGAACATGACCAGGCTCAGCTCAGCATGTGGGTGGTCAGAGCTCAGTGTTTGACAAGGCTTAGGGGTCAGCGTGTGGTCAGGACCAGGGCTCAGTGTGTGGTCAGGGTTAGGGCTCAGTGTGTGATCAGGCAGAGGCAACCTAGTGGCTACCCTCAGGTATTGGATAGCAAGATTCGTGGCAGGACATACCTGTCCTCCAAGAACCACATGTCACATGCCCCTGATCTCCAGGCTCCATCCAAGACACACATCTAGCCCCATGAGCAGGGCTGGTGACCAGGCCCGGTGACCAGGTCAGTGCTCAGAACATGACCAGCCTGGGGTCAACATGCAGGCAGGGTCAGAATTTAGTGTTTGTCAAGGCTTGAAGCTCAGTATGTGATCAGGACCAGGGCTCAGTGTGTGACTAGGGTCAGGGATCAGCGTGTGAGCAGTACCAGGGCTCAGCGTGTGACTGAAGTCAGGACTCAGAGCATGACTGGAACCAGGGCTCAGAGAGTGTCCAGGATAAGCATCAGGGATCGGTAAGTAGCTGAGACCAGGGAACTTTCTGAAGCTACCTTTCTGTCAATCACCATCATCTGGTGTGTGCTGGACCACAAGCCAATTCTTCACTTTGAATCACCTGCCTGGGACCTGGAGGAGCAGGGTCAGTCACACTTTGGGTGTTGTCCTTTCACTCGTGTTTTTAACCTCCTGTTGGCAGGGATCTGGACACTAATCACAACACAAGTTCCTACTCAAACCCTGAGCCCTCTCTTCCGGTCATATGCCATGTCCCTGACCCTGGCCTAGCCTGATCTGAAAGCTCCAAGTTCCTGCCCATCCTGCCCCTGTGCACACACCTGGCCTGGATGTGGGCAGATGCAGCTGAGAGGAGGGGTGTGGGGGATCTGGGAGGCTGTAGGCGTACACATAGATACTCATGCACCTGTGTGCATCTGAGTGCTCCTGCTGCCTTCTGGCAGGGACAACACAACTGGCAACAGGTGTGTGTGTGTGTCTGTGTTTGGGTTGAGGGTGATGGTCCTTGGCCAAGGTATGAGTCCAGTTTCTCCTCGGCTTGGTGCTGGGAAGCAGGGTTCAGGGAGGAGTGAGTGAGGTGTCCCAGGATCCACAAAAGTCTGGACTGCTGGTGCCTGTGTGACCTTGAGCCTGTGTGCATCTCTGTGAGTCTGTTCCGCATCTGTGGCTCCTCCCCAGAAAGCCTGTGCAGATGACAGAATATCAGTCTGTGAGTGATGCCCTGACCCCAGGTCCTTGTCTGCCTCACCTCCTCTCAGGAACCATGCTGGTGACTGCCACATCGGTCATGAGCCTTCCTGGAGGAGCTTTTTCTAGGGGGCCTAGATGTGTGCTAAGGAATAAGACCTGCAAAATGGGTATGAACCGCAACGATAGCCAATGGTCTAGCAATGATAGAAGGCACTTAAGCCATTGGAAGGATGAGTAAGAACTTGCCAAGGGACAGGCATGCTCAGAATGCTGGGATTGCAGGCATGTGCCACCATGCCCAGCTGCACCGGGGCCTTCTGTGGCCCTTCCAGGAATGCACCTCTTCTTTTTAAATAGGGGGCAACATTCATCCCAGGAGCAGGCACTCCCAACTGGTCCTTGACTGGATTGCACGAGGCAGTCTGTCCCAACACCTGTTTGTCTGTTTAGGTCGGCCCGTGCACGAGAGAAGGGCCCATCCCTCCCAGCAAGGCCTGCCTGGGCATGGCAGAGGTGAGAAGAATCGGGGATAAACAGTGCACTTGGAGGAGCTGGCACAGTGGCTAGGGCTGTAATTAACACCTCAGCTGCCCGATAGCAGATAGCATCACTTCTACCGCCCAGGTGCTCTGGCTCTTGGTTTGTCGCCTTGCTCTCGGTAAACCACGTGGTGCCCTTGGTCACACCTTGACCAGAAGGATCCACCCTTTCTGCTTCCTCTTCTCCGACATTCAGGAGCTTCTAATTCCAAAGGTGACTTACTAAACATTTACTAAAAGAATACTACCCATCATGGATAGACAGGGTGCTATAGCAGATCTTAAATACTTGTTAAAAAAGTGAGAGCCTACTCCAAATAGATTTTCATAGAATGTGAAATTAAAAAACAAATCCAGGGCCGGGGATGTAGCTCAGTGGCACCGTGCCTGCCTGGCAAATGCAAGGTCCTGAGTTTGATCCCCGGTTCTGCAAAGAAAAAAAAACCCAGACTGGCATAGTGGCACACACCTGGAATCCCAGCTATTCGGAAGGCTGAGGTAGGAGGATTAAAAGTTTGAGGCCAGCCTATCTTTAGCAAGATACTATAGTAAAATAAAATAAATAAAAAGACCCAGGGGTATAGCTCAGTGGTGGAGCATGCCAGGCATGTGTGAGACCCTGGGTTTGATTCTTATACTAAAAAAATAAAGAAATAAAATTTAAAAATTCTGGTTTCATTCTGAAAGTCCTAGGGATAACTTGTGGACAAAGTTCCTGAGCCCTGTGGCGCAGCCTGTATGGCATGACCTTCCTCCCCTTTCCATCTCAGGTTGGGCTCTGAGGCTAACAGAGCAGGGCTCTATCCCCAAGCTGGGAAAGGGCTCAGGGCAGTGACATTGACTGGTCCCTCTACGCCCCCGAATCCTTGGTGGGTGTCTTGGTTTCTTGTCACACAGAGGAAGAAACAGCCTGGGGGTGTGGTCACAGCTCAGGCTGATGAGCTGTGTGGGAGCTACTTGCCATCAGACCCGTCCCTCCCCACTCCTGCGCCCTGCTCTAAAGGCCCAGGTCCTCTTCCCTCTGGACCATGAATTGGGGTGGGGAGGTCCTGATAACTCAGCTTCCCTTCCCAGTCTGTGGGTCAGAGTGGGACTGCTGGAGCAGAAGCAGGGCCCACGGGCCAAGGCTGAGGAGAGAGTTCTCCACCTCTCTCTTGGGATCACTGTGTAGGCCTCAGTTTCCTACTCTCTGTGAAATAACTTATTTGGACCACAGCACCCCCAAGTTTACTATGTTGGGGACCAGAGGCCTTGCTCTTCCCAGAAGAAGAGGGAACCTGGGGCCCCAGGCCCAAAAGCCTATACTGAGTCTTCTTCCCAAGCATGCAGCAGGCAAAGGATGGGTGGAGGCAGCCTTGGGCACCAGTGTGGCAGGAAGCACCCTCCAGGCGAGTGGCCCAATTCCTGCAGTGTCAGAAACCAGAAAGAAATTGCATTTGCAAACTCCTCTGATTCCCAGCCTCAGTTTTCTCATCTGTAATGAAGTGGGCCCCCTGCCTCCTTGTAGGACCCAAATAAGATTGCAGACAGAATACACCTGGAGGCTCTAGAGCCAGGAGTGATGCCAATGCAGGGCTCTTGACTTGGAGCAGACAGATGGGGGTGTGGCGGGGCCTCGAGCTCAATGCACCATCCCCGCATGGTGCAGCCCTATTCTCTGGGGGGCTGGGGGCGGCAGCTGCTGGCAAGAGCCCCAGTATTCTCACCCATGAGTCAGCAAAGACGGGAACATTAATTTATGTGAGTGGTTGGCAAGGCTGAGGCCTCGGAGTACAGCAGTCCTTGCTGAGGAGGGCTGGAGTGCCGTGTCGGGATGAGGCCTGTGTCCAGGGACGTGTCTTGGAGGACACCTGGTCGACACCCTGATGGAGCACCGTCCTCAGGGAGCCCCAGGCTGCCGGGGGAGGAAAGGAGGGAGTGTGGGATGGGTTCAGTCTCATGGGTCCTAGCGTCAGAGGGTGGGTGTGCAGAACATCGGGCAGCAGCTAGCGGGGTCAGGAACGGGCACAGGGACAGAAGCAAGGGTGGCTGGGCAGCGCAGGACAAGGGTCTCTAGGAAGCTAGGCCAGGCTCCTGCAGCCCAGTGAAGGAGGGGATAGGAGTTGGCCTGGGAGGGAGGGGACCCCCTCATAGCTTTGCCCCTGTACAGGGTGGCTGCTCCAAACAGCTGTCATATGAAGGAGGGGCTCACTGCCTCCTAGAACTGGTCACCTAGCCTCTCTGAGTGGTCACATGTATGCATGCTTGAGGAAGCACATAGTGGGCCAGCCCAGCGTGGGTGTGGATGGAGCTGCTGAACATACAGAGGGCAGGGGAGGGAGCCCGACACCAGTTCCCCATGGTCCCCAAGCTGCTGCACCATGCAGATGTCCTCTGGATCCAGGGAAAGACCAGGAGACAGGTTCATTCTGGGTTCCAGAAAGAATCATCCCCGAGACACCTCGATCTTGGATTCTGATTCCCAGGGCAGTGAGAGTCACTGTGTGTCATTGTGTCTGTGTGTTAGAGGAAAACAATACAGGCCTTTCTGGGCCCAATGGCCCAATGAGCCCCAGGCTTATGCTAGCCAGCTGCTGCAGTGGAGTAGGGAAGGCCAATTCCAGAGCCCGGGTGAAAGTCATGGGAGCCTGCAGCTGGCTTCTGCCTACGGGCAAGGCCCCTGGGATATAGGCAGGAACATGTCCCCAAGCCTAGGCCGTGCTTAGGATAGGTGTCCACGGCATCTTTGGCCCTACAAAGGCAGAGGTCCCTAGAGGAAAGGCATGGTGGGGCCATCAGCCAGTTTAGCATAGTTTAAACTCTCACTGAGTGGGTCAGGGGTGAGCAGGGACCCCAGGTCACTTTCTTTTTTTTCCCATTAGTACATGTTTGTGATACGTATCAAATACATTCATCATGGAGAATTGTTGCATGTACATAACTCATCTTAAATCTTTTTACTTCCCCACCCCTCTCCTTTCCCTCTATCCCTATATCCCTTTCACATCTGCAAAATGTTTACCTCTATGTTTCCTATAATCTATCTTATTTTTTGCTCTTTAAATTATTTATATTCTGGGTTTCTCATATAAGAGAAAGCTTGTGTGTCTGATTTATTTCAATTAGCATTATGGTCTCACTTACAGTGGATCCATTTTCCTATAAATGACTCAAATTTATCCTACTTTATGGCTAAATAGTACTCTAATATATATATATATATATATATATATATATCACATTTTCTTTATCCATTTATCTGTTGATGGGCGTATAGGCTGCTTCCAAGATTTAGCTATTATGAATTGAGCTGCTATAAACATGGATATGCATATATCACTGTAATATGCTGTTTTTAACTTTTGGGGGAAGATACCTGGAAGGGTAGTAGTTGGTTCAAATGGAATTTCTAGTTTTAGGGGGTTTTTTTTCTAATTTTTTTTTTGTACCGGGGATCGAACTCCGGTCCTTGTGCTTACGCAGCAGGCGGCTAAACCACTGAGCTAAATCCCCGGCCCTCTAGTTATAGTTGTTTGAGGAGTCTCTAGACTGATTTCCATAGTGGTTGTACTAGCTTACACTCCCACCGCAGTGTAGCAGGATTCCCCGCACCTTGCCCACCACAGCCTCAGCAGCATTGTTTTGAGATCTTGATGATAGTCATTTTTTTTCTGGAGTAAGATAGAATCTCATTGTTGTTTTAATTTGCATTTCTCTAATGACCAAAGATACTGAACATTTTTCGTGTGCTTACTGGCCCAATTGTACTTCTTCTGAGAACTGTCTGTTCATTTCACTTGCCCATTTTTCGCTTGGGTCTTTTATTTGCAGGGAGGTCTGATTTTTTTTGAGTTCTTTATATATTCTAGATGTTCCTCTGAGGAGAAGCTGACAAAATTTGTTCCCCTTCTTCACTTTGTCTCTTCATTTTGTCTTTGCACCCTGTTTGTTGTTTCCTTTGCTGTGTAGAAGCTTCTTACTTTTATATAATCTCATTTGTTGATTCTTGGTGTTTTTTTTCTTGTCCATTTGGACTTTTGTTCAGAAAGTCCTTGCATATGGCCATGTCTCCAAGAATTTTACCTATTTTATCTTCCAGCAGATTCGGAGTTTATGTTTCTATGTCTAGGTTTCTGATCCATCTTGATTTTATTTTAATACAGGGTAAGAGAGATGGGTCTACACTCATCTACACCGCACTGTGGATAATCAGTTTTCCCAGCACTATTCATTAAAGAGGTGATCTTCTCCAGCTCTTTTGTTAAAGACCAGAAGACTGATTGTGCCCCCAGGTCACTTTCAGAGCACTTTCCCAGTGATGACTCACGCCCCACTCACTCACTGGGTGTGAGTGCCTGGGAATTGTGAGCATCCCAAACACACTTTTGGTTAGTCCTCACACCTCTATGAGGCGTCTCATTATCCTTGTTTTTAGATAAGGATGCTTTCTAATAGCTTTTTATTGGATGAAACACAGCACATGAAGTTAACCTTTTCAAAGCTAACACGTCAGTGGGGTTGAGTCTCTCCACAAGGTTGTGCAACCATCACCATTGCCTAGTTCCAGGACAGCTCTGTCCCACAGAAAAATCCCGTTCCCCACCCTGTCGTAGCCCCTGGCAAGCACCATCCTGTGCCTGCCCCCAGATAGCTCCTGCAAACAGAATCCTGCCCCATCTGGCCTTTGGTGTCTGGCTTCTTTCACTTAGCAAAGCGTTTGCAGGCTGTTCATATTGCGACACAGGTCAGAGCATCACTGCTTTTATGGCTGGGTGACAGTCCCCTGCAGGACTTGGTCTGTTTCTACTTTTTGGTTCTTGTGAGCAGCAGGGGAGGCCAGTGCCCAGAGCTGTGCTTGGAGCTGAGTCACACCCTCATCCCTCCGGGCCTGCCCTCTTCTTGGAGCTAGCAGGCTGGGCTGGGGAATGGTGGATCACTGGGAGGGGGAGGCCATCAGGAGTGGTGATGGAAGGAGAAAGGAAGCGCTGTGGGCCAGACGCAGGTGGGCTGGCCTAGGAGGGGAAGTGGCCCTGGTTGGTACAGCAGCCAAATTGGGCCTGGGGAGGGGTCAGCCAAGTTTGCTATGAGGTTTCCTGGGCCTGCACAGCAGGTGAGACTTCTTGCAGGTGGCCTTCCAGCCTGTGTTTCCAGTCAGCAGCCCTGGGTTCCCAGACTCTAGGGACCTGGGATGCTGGGACTTAAGGGATATATGATGTACGTTGAATTTTGCATGTGAATATGCAGTCCTCACCCTGTTGCCCAGCCAAGTAAAATCAGCCTCTGCCCACTCACTGCTCCTGGGGCAGTGGCCCCATTGCTCAGGACCATCTTGAGATGAGATCTGTCTACCCCAAGGTGCCTGCATGGAGGTCGTATTCAGCTGCCCCCTTCCTCCCACCCCATTCATGTGGGGCTCCCTCGGCCCTTGCTCCTTCTTGCACCTGACAGAGGCAGAACCTGTGCACAGCCCAGAAGGGCTGGCCAGGGTCTTAGAGTGGGAGAGAGGCCATGCTGAGGGGGACTCTACAGAAAGGCGAGCAAGGCTACCCAGGGCACCCCAGCTTCTCAGCCAGCAGAAGGGAGCCTGGCTGGAAGGCAGGGCCCCACAGTTTTGTGGAAGGTCGCATAGCCCCGTGACCGTACCCTCCAACTTTCTTCCAGGTGTCACTTCCGCTGGGTCAGTCCTCTGGAATGGGGGAGGTGAGACTGGACAGTGGGAGACTAGGAGGAGACTCAGGCCACCTGACTGTCACCATGGAGATGTGGTCCTCGTAAGAATGCCAGTCTCAACAGCAGCATGAAGCTCCTGGGGAGTGTGGGAACACACTGTCGTCCTGGGGAGAACTTCTGGCCTTCTGACCTTGAGGGGGGCTCAGTCCCAACTTCTCCGGCAGAGAGGCTTGGAAGTGGCCCAGTCTAGTCCTCTCTTGGGCTCTCAAACAGGGCTCATGGAGCTGTCGGCTTCCTGGGGAGAGGGCTGAGCCCATCCTGAGGTCCACATGGCTTTTCCTGCAATCAAGATTCTGTTTCTGTTCCACAGGCTTGCTGGCCCTGTCCTTCCACCCTGCCTGGGAGTGAGACCGTGGACCAGGCAGCCCAGCTCTGTCCTCTGTGGGAAAGGACGCATGCTAGCCTGCAAATAGCCAAGTGTGGACAAAAATAACCCTGGCCTCAAAAAAGAATGTGTAAAATTAAATAGGGAACATCAGCATTTGCCCAGTACTTTCTACAGCATTAGCTTATTTGGGAGGCAGGTGTTTCTGTCCTCACTTGGAGACAAGGAAACTGAGGCCCTGAGAGGGGAAGTGGCCCACCTGAAATTCTCCTGCAGCCAACAGGCCTTTGGCTACCTGTGCTTCCCATGACATGGCTTGCACCTTCTCATCTACCCCAACGTTGCCTGCTGCTAGGGTATCCTCACTTGCTTCTATCAGTAAGAACTCCTGCTTTTCCCTCAAAGTGCAACTAATGCCACATCCTCTGGAAAGCTTTCCCCGACTCTTTGGCTGGCAGTTGAGCCCTAGCAGAGTTCTGCTTGGATCTCACCACATTGGCTCAGAGCTGTGGGATCCTTGGTGCCTGGGACTGCGCCTCATTCATTGCTATGTGCTCTAATGCTACTCCAGTGGTCGTCGTAGGTGCTTGGGAATGTTTGTCAACTGATTGATCAATGGGCCATGTGTGTGGTAATAAGTTGACTACTTTGTCCCTTCCCTGAAATTTCATCATGGCAACTTGAGAAATTAACATTATTGTAGCCATTTTACTGATGAGGAAACAGAGGTTCAGGGAGGTGAGCTCATCTGTGGAAAGATTTAGGGCTGGTCCTGGATTTGCTCCCAGCCCACAAGCCATGTGGGTCTCTCTGGAGGGTCCACGGGGCCAGCACCGGACTTGGGTGGGACTTAGGGGCAACCTATAGGACTCTGGCTGGCTCCTTTCCTCACACCCTACATCCCCTCTGTGGGTCATCCTTGCTTCTCAAGGGCTTCTACACAAACATGGTGAGTCCTGGGCCCTCCCAGGAACACTGTGGTCTTAGGAGGGACCCAGGAGGACTGAGGCTTGGTGCACACATGGCCACAAGTCTGAGCTGGGGTAGAGGCCAGGCTATCTCGGGGTGTGGGGAACACCTCAGCCTGTTCAGGAGTTCTTGGCAAGGAGAGAGCTTCCCGTGGGAGCGCTTGGGTGGGGCAGGCAGGGGCAGAACAGAGTGGTTGGAGGTTCTAGAGCTGTCACAGTGAAGGGAAAGGAGACAGGGTCTCAGATCCACTGCAAGGAGCCCAGGCTCTGGGATTCTGTTTTCTCATCTCATTGTCACCTGGACCCAGCAAAGGCCTGATGGTGGGAATGATGCTGGCCACAGGTGAGGGCAGAGGAACGACGGGAAAGAGAGCTGGGGAGACATTGTGTCCCTCTGTCCCCTCTGATAGGTGGGAGAGGCCAGGGACCGCTGAAGGGCTCATACTCTGTCCACTCTCTCCCTGGGGTCTGTCTGTCTGTCCATCTGTGTGCTGCGTCCTTGCTGCCTGGCTTTGGGGCAGGTGCCAGCACTCTGTGGTTAGAAATGTGAGGTACTGCTTGTCGGGACAACGAGTCCTCGGTGTGCTTCTCTCTCCTGCCCACGCAGTGCGCTCAACTGCCAGACTGTGTGACTCAGGGCAAGTGTCTGACCTCTCTGGGCTCACCGATGGTGAAGGAGACAGCTTGTGTGTCTCGGAGGAGGGGGCAGTGTCTCAGGGACCCAAGCTGCCCACAGAGCCCCACCCTCGCCTCTCCCAGCCCCACTGCTATTCTGGTCCAATTCCAGCAAGGAGTTACTGTCCTCATCTCCCTTTTCTCATGTTTACCGCAGGGAAAATGACACTTGCTTGGCAGGGCACCCAGAGATGGCAGCTCTGCCTTTCACCAGGCAGAGTGGGGGTCACCTCTTAGGGGAAGGGACGACGCAAACATTGCCTAGTTGGGGGTCAAGGCTGGAGGGAGTCTACCTGTATACTCCTGGCTGGGGCCCACCAGGCGACAGCTGATGCCACCCCCCAGCAGCCCCTTCCAGCTGACCTTGCCTCAGCCCAGGCACACAACTTGGAAGGGGTGACTTTGAGCTGAGGGGCACAGTTTACCCTCACATTGCAGTAGGAGAAACTGAGGCTCAGAAGGCCCAGATCTGCTGGATTTAGGGCTTGGCTGCTAAGTGCTTCCTGAACAATGGGAGCAGGCATGGGGGCTGCTTCTGGATTCAGGGTGCCGAGCAGTCACATAAGTGCGCTGCTGTGCAGGAGCAGGGGTTGAGCAAATTATCACTGGGGAAGAGCCCGTGCTGCCTACTCAGGGCCACCACACTGGTCCCCCAACCCCTTCCAAGTTTGCCCTGTGCTCCTCCAGGAGGCCCCTGGGACCCCCCAACCTTGGTGGCCCATCTTGAATAGGTGCTATTGAGACAACACTCTCCAACCTGACCTCATCCAGTAGGGGCACAAACGAGGAGGCTGAGGCACCCCAGGGTGGGGGATCCAGGCTGCTTGCTACAGCATGAGGCACTGACCACTGGGCTTCCCCATCTGCAGTGTGAGTTTGGCCCTGTGCAGGGAAAGCATGGGTTAAAGACATCCTTGTTTGACCTAGGCTCAGACAGCCAAAAGAGCCTGTCTAGGGCACTGGGAACATGAGAGAGGGAACATCCTCAACACTCGGCCTGTCCTGCCCTCTCTGAGCCTGTGGCCATTTCATCTAAGCCCGCCACCTGGCAGGTGGGGAGAGAAACCCAGAGGGAAGGGGTGCTTCGAGGGTGGCAAGCCCAAGGCCTCGATCATCTTGATGCAGTGCCACTGATCTCCCAGGCATGTTGGGAAACGGCTTCTCAGGTGTCTTCCCGGACTGTCTAGCTTTGGGGCCACAACTGCTGTCCCCTCCTCCAGTCCAGCAGCGCCACCTGGTGGCCTGAGGGGCAGACACCTCCTACCAAGGGACACTCCCTGCCGAGTTCTGTGGCTCCCCAAGGTCACTTGCAGCTGGTTGTGGCAAAATCAGGTGAGAGTCCAGGAATCCTGCACCCAGGCTGGAGCCCAGAAGGTTCCCCTCTGCTCTTCCACTCCTTCCCCTGTCTGGGCTGGTTCTGGGGAAGGTTGGAGAAGTGGGGCTTACCCTAAGGAATGGGTGCCAATGATCACAGTGCACGTGTTTGTGTGTAAGCGTGTGTGTCCTGTTGGGAGAGAGACCCTCAAATTATACTGCATGCAGGCTAGGTGGAGGGACTGGCAAATGAGCGAATGAGCAAATGAATGAAGTGTGATTCTTTCCTGGGGACAGTCCTGTGCCTTGAAGTATCTTAGATTAATCACTGACTGGTGAGTGCTGAACACCACAGGAAGTTACACACACACACACACACACACACACACACACACACACGCTCACAGACTCACATACAGATCTGTACCTATACACATATATGCACATGTGCACAGACTCATAGACACCCTGCATGCCTACACACATTCATCCACACCCCTACCCTCATACTTAGTTCTCACACCATGAAGTAGAGTGAACCAATCTTCCCCCTAGGCAAAGGAGAGAATCAAGGCTCATGGAAGACACCTAACTTACTTGGGGCTGGAGAGGCTGCTGTGACTGAGGTTGGAAGGGTGGGGGACCCTGTCACACCCTGTCCCCAGCCTAGGCTCTGTTCCAGTTGTGTGTCCTGGTAGAACTATGGTGATCTCTCTGTGACCGCCTGAGTTAAGATGCTGGAGCTGCCCTCAGACACCTCTGGGTTAGTTCCAGAAAGGACAGGTAAGGCAGGGGAACTAAGGCCCACAGCTGACCACAGAGAGGGGACAATGAGGTGAATGAAGTACAGGAGACTCTCCTAGGCCCCAGGTCCCAAGGTCACTGTACAGCCTGGATGCCTTGTTGTGCAGGGCTCACATGCTCCTGTCCCAAGCTATCCCTGGATAGGAAGGTCTCCTGGGAACTGGGTCCCATGCTCCCCAACCTCTGGCTCCTCTGCCAAGCTGAGCAGAAGAATCTTTTGTAAACTTTAAAATGCACAGTCTTTCCCAGTGACTCTGGGCACTGCCATTTGGAACAGGGTAGTCAAGTCTCAGGATGGTGCAAACCTTGGCATTCCTAGCCCCTCAGAGTCCGCCCCTGGGCACAACAGGCTCTGATGGTCAGTGTGTCATACCTGGCCACTGGTGAGGCCTATGGACCTGTATAAAATACTGAAGTCTTCCCCTGGCCAGGCAGTACCGCAATGTCATCAGAATGCAAACCCACTGTTGTGCATATGTGTGCCACAAATGCAGATTGGCCCTAGGGTCTGGTCATGGCCCCCATGGTAGTCCTTGTTGGGCGGCTGGATAGCAGGCCATATACCTGGGAATCTGGTGACATCTTGGCATGTTGGGAAAGTGTTGACACCATCTTTGGGCCCAAAGTTCAATACAGGGAAGGTAAGGGTGTCCTTGCCTACTTCCCCAGAGGGAGCCCCAGGAAGCTGAGGGGCTCAGGGAAGTGGGGTGCAGAGTCTTGGGTGGTTTAGAAAGAGCACTTTTCCCATGCAAGTCCTTGTGCAGGATGTGATGACACAGGTGTGGTGGGTCACAGAGGGAACAAGAGGCCCAATGAGCTGGAGGGGTGCACCTCATCCCAGGGCTCTTGTGTTTCAAGTGGGGAAACTGAGGCCAAGAAAGAGGCAGGGGCATGGTTGAAGTCTGTGTTCAGGGCTCATGAAGTCCCAGGGCACCTGGAGTCTGGGTGTGTGGCTCCCAGCTGCAGCCAGCAAAGCCCCGGGCTGGAGGCCTAGGGTTAGCAGTTCCTCCTGTGGCCCTGCCAGCCCATCTGAGGGGCACTCATTGTCCTTGAGGAGATCATGTCTGGGAGGAGCCTTGGGGTGGGCAGAGTGGCTGGGGGAGGGGTTCTTGGTGCTTCCTCCTCCCGGAAGCACTCTGATGACCCCACTCAGCACTTGGTGTCACCCAGCTCTGCCCCCAAGTGACTGAGCACCTATAACTGAGCTCTGGGGAGGAGGGAGGGCCAGAAGGATTTGGGGGCAAGAAAGGGGGTCACTTATGTGGAGACCCCAAGGGTTGGGGGTAGGGTGGGGCGCAGTCTGCAGGGCCCTGGGCCATGTGGCCTGTGTGGTCCTGGGGTGCAGTGTGGACGAGTGACCTCATGGCAGGCAGCCCCAGGGGAGCAGTGCAGAGGACAGTGGGCATAGACTGGTGGACGGTGGGCTAGGCCTGGTCATGAATGAGATGCAGGTTAACCGGGGTGCTGGGCTGTAGCCCAGGAGGGTCAGCATCCCTGTTGGGGCCAAAGGGCCCTGTGGAAATGGGATGCATGTCGGGGGCGGGGGCTGGGGCAGGTGGGAGCGCTGGGCAGGAGCCACCTCCCTCCTGCCGTTCCCCAGCCCCTTCCTTTCCTCACTTTCTTCCCCTCCCACCCCCCCACCCCCCGCCTCTGGCTCCTACCTCTGGGCCCGCCCCCCCCAGGTCAGATGGCCCTGGCCGGCATTCAGCTTGACTGGCCAGCTTTCTGAGGCTCCTACTGGGGAGACAGGGATTTGGGATGGCTTTGACCTTGGAGCCAGGGGGGTATAGGTGGGGAACTCAGCTCCTCCTGTAGGTAACAGTGGGGGCCTGCGATTGGTTCCATCAGGATTCCCAGGTGAACCGGGCACATAGACCAGAGGGTGGGGAGGTGTGAGCAGGACATCTGATGGTGTCTTCATTTCATCCATGGGGTCCCCTGTGTCCCATATGGACTCACCCCTGCCTCCTGGCCCCCACTCAGGGGATGAGTGGGGGTGCAGGGAACCCCAGCATTCATAGCCCCCAAGAGGTAAGATTGGGGTGCAGGGAGCCCCAGGAGGCACAGCTCTGGTAGGACTGAGAGTCGGGTGCAGGGAGCCCTGACATGCACAGCCGCCTCCCAGGAGGTGCCCTTGAGCACAGGGAAAGCCAAGCCAAAGTCTGGAAATTGCCACAGCCAGGCCCAGGCACCCAGTTCAGACAGGCCTCTGCCCCGCCTTGGTGTCCAGGCCTCCAGGAAGCCAGGGTGGGTGCCCGAGGTGACATTTCCTGCTATTAATGGCGCTTAATCTAAACAAGCCCTAATATTTACCTCCAGACGCCTCCGGCCTCGGTGGTGCCAGACAGGGAGAGTGATGAGTGCGCTCAGCTACCCCACCCAGTACTTCCCCAGCTGAGGCCAGAGCTGGCTGTACGTGGGACTAAGCAGGACACTGGGAGGCTGAGTGGAGCCCTCCAGGGCCAAGCCTGAGTCCTGTCTCTTGGTCTGTGAAGTGGTGATGACCCTGCTGACTCATAGGCACTTAGGAGGCCCACAGGGGAGCTGTTCCTCCTTCTGCCTCCAGACCAGACCTCTCAGTGATCTGGTAGGTCAGCGTGGGGACTGGGTGCCTGCTCCACCTCTGAGTCCCTTCCCTCGGGTGGCCAACTTGGGACCAGGATGGGGGGAGTTCTGCTGATTTTTGCCCCTGGACATTGGGTGGACAGGGAAGGGAGGGTGGCTGGCACCCAGGCCCCCCAGCTCGGCGCCCCACACCGACCCCTGCCCAACAGCCTGGGAGCCAAGTTGAGGGCGCAGGGGATAAACGGCGTTAATTCAGATGAGCATTTCTCCTTATGGGGATTGTTTACATCAGATATAAATACACCATTTCACGTCACTCTGGCTCTCTGAAAATCCGGGAAGGGAGGACACAGCAGGGGACACACAGACCTCCCTGCCTGTCTTGAGCGATCAAGGACAGGCTTGGCTGGACCTGCCGGAATCTGGAGAAGCACAGGGAGTGGGGAAACTGAGGCCCACCTATCAAGTTTCTGCACAACAGGCCATCAGACTGAGCAGTCAGAGGTGCAGGAATGGCTCCCAGGTCTTGACCTTTGGCTCCAGAAGACAGGTGACCTGTCCTCTGAGCTGGAGCAGTGGCTGCTCCACCCTCCTCCAAGCTCTTGTAGTCTGAGAGCCCTCAAGCCCCAAGGAACCCAGGTTGAATGGATGCATTTCAGATTTGGGGACATGAGGAGGACTTAGCTCACATACCTCAGAGACTTCCTCCTCCTAGAAGAGACTGTTCCAGAAAAATTGCACCCCCCTTCAACTCTAAGCAGAGCAGTCAGCTAATGTCGGCTTTTCACTCATTAGTGTGAATAAGAGTGATAACCAGGTAGAGAATCAGAATGGGGAAGCTGTGGTGGGGATGGAAAAGGGAAGGATGGCACAGGGCCACTGGGACCCAAAGCATTGGCATAAGAGGGGGCACGTGCTATAAAAGAAGGGGGGGCCACAAACCCACACGTGAACTTAAATGGGCTAGTGTGGTCCCCTCCCCAGCCCCCGAGAGTCAAGCCTTGCCCACCTTTGCCCAGGCTGTTCCCTGACCTGAGCATTCCTTCCCACCACCCTCTGGCTCCCCACAGCCTTGCCCAGTGAGGTGGTCCTCACAGCACAGTGGGGGAATCAAGGCTGGGGGCTCGAGCTCCAGGTCACATGGCTTGGGTGGGCACCAAGGAGCCCATGGGCAGTGTCTGGGACCATGAGGGATCCCTGGGATGGAGCATGAAAATAAATGGGGTCCAGGGTCCCTGACCCTGAATGACTGAGTGTGGGTTGGCTCCAGGAGAAGTATCAGCCATCCAGGGGCCTCCGGGCCATGTGACCATGCAGAAGCCCACCACTTGGCCTCTTCCTTCTTACTCCTCTGGTTGGGAGGGTGACTGCCAGGGGTGGCTCAAAGTCTTCCTGTCAGAGGCCAAGAGCCACGATCTGGGGATTCTCCAGCCAGCAGCATTTTTCTGCACAGATGGCCTGGCCCAGCTACTTCTTGTCCTGAGAGCCAGGATCTCCCTGTCTTGTGGAGCTCTGGGTCTGTGTGAGATGCCCTAGAGCTGGTGGCTGGGGACTGCATCCAGCAAGGGTCAGGGGTGATGCTGCTGCTGCTGCTGATGATGATGGTGATCATGAGGACGATGACCATGCCTGTTGCTTCTCTTGCATCTGGGCCAGGAAGTCACACCGGGGAGAGTCCTGGTTCCTCTGTGCCCTGGCTGACATCTCAGCTGGGAGGCCTTGGACTCACATCCCTCCCACCCAGTCACCTCACAAAGTCCTGGAGCCAGAGAGCCCCAGTCAGGATCAGCGGGGACAATACTGCCTTGGATGGTCAGGCACTCTGTCTATGACCTTGGCAAAGCCTGTCCCCTCTGAACCTCAGTATCTTTATCTGGAAAAAGGGAATATAAATGTCTTCCTGCCTCCCACCTTATCCTTCTCTGGGGCTCGAATTTGGAGATAGGACCTTTGCTGGGGGGCAAGCCTGGTCTTTGCCTCCCTTCCCACACGTCCTGCTCCCAGCCACCTGAGCACGGAGGACTTTTCTCAGGAGACCAGGGCCCCATCTAGGGCCCTGATTCCATCTCACCTGCTTCAGTGGCTGAGGCCAAGTTCAAGGGCAGAGATGTCCAGAACGCCTCTTGTCCACCCTACCTTCTACCAGTCTGGAGAGGCCCCTGGAGCTCAGATCCTCCACGAAAAGCACTCAGGAAAATCCTGGAATCCAGGCCAGAAGAGGCGGTCAAAGATCCACACCAGAAAACTGTCTTCTCATTGAAGGTACTGGGAGACATGCTGACCCAGGTCAGAGCGGCTGGGCCAGTCCTTTGTATCCCTGGAGAGAACAGCAAAGGGGACACGGTGGCCTCCAATTGGCAGGTCAAATTTGAGCGGCTGTGCATCTTTGTTTTCATTTTCTTATCCACAGGATGGGGCGTGAACCCTGCTGTCCTCCTGGGGGCAGCAGGCAGGGTGTTCTGAGGCCTTTCCTGGGATGGGGGCTTTGGGAAGCTCTGAGAATATCCATGAAGGAGGACTAGCCCCATCAGAGGCAGTGGGGCTGGATTGGGATTTTGACTGCCACTGCCCTGCAGTGGCACCTGTGCATGTCACTGGCCCCTCCCCAGCACCAACCAATGGACGAGAATCTTCTCTCCTTTGATGGGAGGCTGTGGATCCAGTGTCAGTTCAGAAAGCCAAGGCTGTGCTCATGCCCCAGCCCCTGTGAGCATCTTGCTGGGTAGCTGTGTAATGCCTGCGGCTGGGCGCACCTCAAAGAGTTGAGTCCCTCCCCATGTTGGATGCAGGACTGTGTTCCTGACAATTTTTTCTGTCCTTGTTCTCCACTTGTGCGAATATATAGGTAGTTCTCTGCAGGTTCTGTTTTCAACCCTCCTGGGAACTCCAGTACCCAAATCATCTTCGTTCCTTTTTCTGAGCTCTTATTTCTGGAGACAAGATGGCACAAGGAGCAGCTCCCAGCTACCCTTTTGAGTTTTCAGTGGACACAATGTTCCTCCAGGGAAGGTAGATAATTGGTATTGAGGCCACCACACCCCATCTTGTGGCTTGCCAGACATTACTAATCTACCACAATACAGTGGTCTTAAAATCTCAGCACAGTGTACTCAGGAGCCATTATCAGTCAATCAGGATGAAACCAATTAGCTGCCCCTGCTCAGGCGCCAGTGTCTGGCTGGCCAACTGCTCACAGGCCTGACCTTTGGCCCCTTGTGGGTGCTGTTGCTTAAGGGTCAGGCCCATTAGCTAGGGCCTGGGCAAGGGCCTGTGGGCCAGTGCTGAGTATGTGGTGGGGGCCTGGGCCCTTGGAGCTCTTGTGCACGCCGACCATGTTGCCGCTGGCCTCACACTGTGCTCTGTGCCTGTGGAAGAGGCCGCGAACAGTGGCCTGGAAGCCACTGGTGACAAAGCAGTAGACAATGGGGTCCATACAGCTGTTGAGGCTGCTGAGGGTCACAGCCACATGGTAGATCACAAGGCTTGTGTGGTGGGGCATGCTGGGCCACAGTGCCACTGTGACTTGGCGGGCATGGAAAGGCGTGAAGCATACGAAGAAGATCACCAGCACGGTGAGCAGCAGCTGCATGGCCCGCATGCGGCGCTGGCGGCCCTGGCGTAGCAGGCCGGGCCGCGACAGAGCACACATGATGCGGCCCGTGAACACACTGATGACCAACAGCGGCAGCAGGAACTCCAGGACAGTCAGCACAAAGACACGGCAGCAGGGCCGCCCACCAGTTGTCACTCCCAGCACAGACAGGGTCACAGCACCTGCTGCCAGCCACACACAAGCACACACAGCCCTGGCGCAGGCTGGCTGGCGCCAGCGGTGGGAACCATCAGGCTGCACAATGGCCAGGTAGCGGTCCACACATATACAGGTGAGGAAGAGGATGGAGCAGTGCATATTGAGGAAGTAGCCAAGGACGTGGGGGAAGGCACAGCGCAGGCAGCCTTGTGCACTGTAGAAGACCACGAAGCGCGTGGGCAGGGACAGGCCCACCAGCAGGTCGGTGACCACTAGATTGATGGTGTAGATGACCGATGGCGTCTTGGCTTGGGTGCGGCAGCAGAAGACATACAGTGCCAGACCATTGAGCACCAGCCCCACCAGAAAGATGACGCTGTGCACGACCATCAGTGCCAGCCATAGTCCTGGGAAGGCGCTGTGTAGCTCCTCGTCCAGCTGGGCAAACAGGTAAAATAGGGCCTTCTCTGGCACACTGGTGTTGGTCCATGCTGCCACCACTGTGGCATTGGGGGCAACCACAGCCCAGGGACCTGGTGGAGACTCAGAGGGCATGGTGGCAGCTATGTGCCTCAGGCCTAGAAACAAGGAGATGTGGTTATCTATGGAGCCAGCACAGCATCCGGCTCTGCTTGAAGCTAGGGCCTTGCCAGGTTCATCTGTCTGCTGGGCCCCTCAGCAACCCCACTCCAAAGCCTTTGCCTCACCCAGCCTGATCCCACTCTCTCCATGCCCCCGGACCTGGGACTTACAGGGTGCAGCTTTGGCAAATGTTAAAGTTCCTGAGACTATCCTTGCTGGACAGGTGAACACACTGGTTGCTCAAGACAGAACACAAATACAAGATGACAGGGCTCAAGCATGTGGATTCAGAGCTTCGCTCCAATTCTGCCTCTTTCACTTAATCACTGTGTATCCTTGGGTAAGTCACTTAACTGCTCTGCACCTTTTTTCCTAATCTATATCACCAGAATCCCCTTGCTGCTCTGAGGATTAACTGAGCCAGCCTGGATCAAGGGCGAGGCAGCACACCTGGCATGTATGTAGGTGGTGGCTGATAATCCAGTTCTGCTAGGAAGAGCTGGCCCATGGAGACCTCCAAGCTGTCTGTCCCATATCTGCCCCACCCCTACTGTCATGGCCCTATCCTCCAGCCACGTGTCTGCTCTCACCTACTCCCAGGTCAGCTCAGGTCCACACCTTGGACCTTCGCAGGAGGGGTTAGTATGCTCAGCAGGGCTGGTTAAGGGCTGAAAGCCAGTCCCCAGTCCCCAGGTCCCCACTAGCTATGGCAGACTATCTTCCCAGCCCTGAGTAGCTTGCTGGGGCTGGAGCCTGGATCTAGGTTGAAGCGGCAGGCAGCTGGTGTGAGTCAAATAAACAGTGTGCTCTTAGCGGGGGTGGTGGGGACCAGGGCGGGCAGAGGGCTGGGCCTGAGTTGCCCACTCTGTTTATGTTTCTGCTGAGGAGTGTTTAACTCAGCTCTGATTTATCCCTTTATTTATAAATGAAGGGTTAATGGGGACCCTACCCCCCACCACAAGCTGGCCTGACCCTCCAAATAAGGACATTTCTGGCCCTTTCAGGAGAAAGGAAAAACCTCTGGGGGGAGGCAGGGAGAGGGAGTGGGCATGTGGGACATTCCGGGTGTACAGTGCCCCCACCCTCCTGCAGGAGAAAAGAAGACCCTCCGCACTGTCTCACTTCCTGTGTCCCTCCTAGTGGCTGTTGCTGTAAACAGGTTGGACACTGCCCACTCCCGGGAACTGGCTGCAGGACCTTGGGCAGCAGGTCTGCCATTCCATCCTGGGAGAACATGATGTTGTGTCCTACCTCCCAGGAAACTGGGGACCAATGCCCAGCCTAGCAGCAGGTGGGTACAGTAAAGGAATGCTTACTTTGGGAGGGTCTGGTCTGGCAGGACAGATGGCCATCTCTGCCCTCAGGCTCAGAGAGATCAGCACCTACCTGAGGTCACCAGCATGCCCTCTGGCTCTGTAACCTCTGCCCTGGACATCTGCCACCCTGGGCTGCTGGGAGGAATCTGGGCTGTCCAGGCCTGTGTCCTGCCCCACTACTGTCCCCACACATGTGGTGGTCTCCAAAGGACTGGAAGTTTGGGGGAGGGAAAGATGTATTGCAGAGGTGGGTGTGACAGGCATGGAGCCTGGGAGCTTGGCAGCTCAGGGCTGTGGACTTGACCTCCTGCAGGAGGGAGGCCTAAGGGTCCCAGGAAGGAAAGGGGGCCATGCAGCGTGTCTGCCTCTAGCATTGATGGAGTGCTGGAAGAAAAAACCCAACAACCAAGGAACACCATGGCAAATGGGCCTTTTGGGTACCCTTCTGCATGCTTTTTGGCTTTCTAATTTGTCTGCACTGGGCTTGAATTAGTGTCACAATCAGAGACAAATAAACATCACTGAATGTTTCCTCTGGGAGCCAGTCCCAGGATGACGCTGGCCTCAGGATCCTGCCCTCCCAGGAAATTCCCCAGGGCCAGCCTCGCCTGCCGCCTAATAGTGCCACTGAGAGGCCGGGGACACCAGCCAGGGCCAAAGGGACTCCGGGGCCTCCAGAGTCAGAGGATAGATCAACATTCAGATACCCCGGAGGCCAGACAGGTAGAGAGAGAGGAGAGGGCAAAGCACATGTGTGGATTCACAGCTCAGAGTAGGAACCCAGATCTCAAACAAAGCTAAGCCCTGATCTTGGTGACATGGAGCCATAATCCCAGTAATCTGATGAACCTTGATCCATGTCACACTCTGAGCCCTGACCTGGTCATGCACTGAGCCCTGACCTCAGTCACACACAATATCCTGCTCCTGGTTACACATGGGCTCAGGGTGTGGACTCCTTGTCAGGCTGGGTTCATGGGCTTTACCAGCTCAGGCCTTCTCTGCCTGCCTCCACTTGGACACCTTCCTGGAGTGGGCACGGGGATAGAATGAGGGCTCAGTCAGAGGGGAGGCCCAGAGGTGGGGAATGGGAGCACAGCAATCAGGAGTCCAGCACCCAGTCCGAGTTGTAGCTCAGTGACAGAACTGGTGTGTGCAAAGACCCTGGCTTCCATTCCCAGTACTGCAAAACAACAACAGACCCCAGTTCTGCCCTGGACTGCCCTATCCAATCCTGTCCGAGCCTCAATTTCTTCATCTGTAAAGTGGACGAAGTAGACTGTGTCAAGGGATTTACTGGTGCATGGTCAAGCACGTAGTAAGTGCTTAGAAACGGGTCACCATGCAATGAGATGGCTCCAGGCCGGGCAGACAGAGGCTGAGGGATGAGCTCTGCACCACTTCAGGAGAGGCCTGGAGGAGCACAGTGGGACGGCAGCTTCCAGCCAGAGGTAGCTTTGACAGCCCCTTCCTAGGGCCCTGGAGCCACCCATGGGTGACTGGCCTTGGTCTGATCCTCCCAGAGCCTCAGCCCCTCATCTTGGCCGAGAACACTGGATCCTGCTGCCCCACAGGGCTGCTGGGCCTCAGTGAAGATGCAGGCCTGGGGAGGTGTGGCTGGGTAGGCTGCTGGGGAAATCAGAGCCCCACAAAGCACAGGCCTTTTGATCTTCTGGGTCCCTTTTAGGAGACTGGGAGGATGAAGGGTGGTGCCCCCAAACCTTCCCCAGGGCCCTACAGCAGCCTTTAGGGTGGAGCACTGGGGTAGGGCTCCTGGGGCACTGTGTATTCCCACTTCCTTGCCTCTGCCCGGGCTACTCCTTCCCTTATTCCTGGTATGGCCCCTGGCCTTTTTACTACCACCCCTACTCACCCCCAGGAGGCCTTCCCCTTCCTACCTGGGTAGCTGACTGCCTCTCCCTGCTACCCTTCCCAGAATGCCCTTCGCTTCCCCCACCCCAGGGCAGTCCCCCACTGCTGGGCACTGCCTCTCTCTGCAGAGTGTAGTTGTCCTTGATGGCACACAACTATAATCCCAAGCACTCAGGAGGCTGAGGTGAGAGAATCACGATGAGTTTGAGGACAGCTTGGGCTTATAGTTAACTCAAGGCCAACCTGATCTGCATAGTGAGACCTCGTCTCAAAAAAAAAAAAATTATGAAGAGTGTGAGCATCTGGGCTGTGGAGTGGGGTGGGTAGAGCTCTTGTCTGTTCCTTCCTTTCTTCTGCCCAGTCATTTGCCCATGTGCCCCAGGACCACCCAGCAACCTGAGAGGAACCCACTAAAACAGGCAGGGTGCAGCCCAGTTTCTCACCCTGCCAACAGTGTGAGTAACTGAGCCCTAGTCCTCTTCTTGGTCCATCCAGTTTCCCACCAAGGGTGGAGGCAGGGGGCTGGAATTGGCATCTGCCCCCTAGCTGCACCCTTATTAACCACCACGATCGCATTTGCCTCCTGCCCAGTCCCTTGGTGGCAGTGGTCTTTGGTTTAAGCGGCTCTGCCGTCTACTTGCCACCTGGACAAGTCATTCCACCTGGAAGAGCCTCAGTTCTGTCCTTGGTTACTGAATGAATGAAACCCAGCTGAATGACTGGAGGTGTGGAGGAGTCAGTGAGAAAGGCCCCAGGAGGTGCCTATTATAGTGAGGCTCTAGGGACTGCAGGTGCAGTTCCTACCTGCTAAAGCCTGCCCACAGTGGGGAGGCTGCGCAGTCCCCCAGCTCAGTGAGGGATTTTGTGAGGACCCTGAACCTAGGGGTCTTCTCCCCAGTCATTTGTCCCATGCTTCTTTCCTGGAGCCCTGCCCTGTCCAGCCTGATGGCCACATGACAGCCCCCACCCAGGGCATGGATACAGCTGCCCCACTGCCCTTCTCAGTGCACTGGTCTCTGCTGTGTGCCAGCATGGAAGGCCAAGGCTCCTGCCCTAGGTCCCTGATCTGGACCTGCGGACCATGCCAGACACCTCCTCGGCAGGAGGGGAGGACACCAGCTCCTCTGAAATCCATCCAGTGACTCTGTGAGGTCTCCTAGCTGCCCTGCAGACCAGCAGATGCCAGATGTCGGTCACTTCTGCCCTACTGAACATGGAAGCAGGTAGCAGAGGGCCTGGCCTTGGCCCCTGGGGGCCCAGGATCTCGAATGTTGCCTGTAGCTTGGGTGCCCAGAATGGAGGGTGGGCATGGAAAACTGCCCAGCCTTTCCCTGCCAAGGGCTCCAAGCACCCACCAAGGGCCCTGACCTGTGGGTCACTCTGCATGCACATGACAATTGAGAATCTAGAAACCCAGAGATCTGAGAGATGTGCCCAAGGTCCCTTAGTACAGAACTGGTAGACCTAGGACTCAAACCCAGGTTGGGTGGGATCAGGTGGGGTAGAAGGAAACCAGGAGATGGGCAGAGTTGCAGCATCTCTAGAGCAGGTGTCTGCACCCAGGGATTCTCAGGGGCCTGTTCCCTCAGCCCAGGTCACATGATGCAGGCTCCTGGACCCACATTCACTTCCCTCCAGGAGCCCATCTAGTCTCCTGGAAGGCTGAGCCCTTCTCCTGGGGAGGAACCCCACAACTGTGGGCCCCTGCTGAGATGATCCTTCTGGGGTCCATAATGCTTCCAAGGTGCCCCCAAGAGAGTGTTGCTGGCCCTCTCTGGCAGTGAGGGAATTGAAGCACAGAGGGGTTAGGCTTCATGTTCCGGGCTGCCCAGCTGGGAGAAGAGCTGGGTTTGAGTTCTGCTCTGTCCTGCTGCTAGTGCCAACTCTGCTCAGACTGGGCCCAGCAGATCCTCCTGTCTGTTCCCTGCATTGAGTTTACTGTGACCTTCACAGAGGAGGCCCTGGGTACAGGGCGCTTGCCCCAGGCTACTGTGGCCGGGGCAGAGTGGCATTATTGGTGACGTGTTTTGGAGGGGTGAATCTCCAAAACCTGGGCTTGAGTCTCAGCACTGGGGGCCCAAAGGGACCCTGGCAGGCCCAGCCCTTCCTTACAGAGTGCACAGCTGGGGCCCGTTGGGGAGAGAGCCAGGGAGGGAGGGAGCAGTTTCCCCAAGAGGGAAAACCAGGGTTCAGGCCACTGACTCGGTGAGGGGGAGAGTTGGCTACCCTTTCAGGGAGAGGGGCCGCCCCCCCTCCTCAGCCTGAACACCAGCTCTGCACTCTCCCCCTGCAGCGCCCCCAAGCTATAATAACAGTGGCAAAGCTAGAGTTCATGCCGCCCAGGGTTGTGGACTGCCCCCGTTTCCCTCTGGCTACACCACTGACTCCACACATATTTGCTTTCCTGGTTTTGTCTCCCCAGCTGGACCAGCAGCCCTGGTTATCCCCCCAGGGCAGATCCACCGAAGGACAAAAATGTGAATGACTTAAAGGGCTACACTTGCCTCTCAAACCTTCATTGCTTCTCTGCACGTGCTGAAGCCCATCCCATCCCATCAGGTTACCAGGACAACAGAGGCGTACACCTGGCCCTAGGAGGGAGTAGACAATACCTTTACCTGGGCTGCAGCCCCCACCTCTGCTCAGCACCATCTCAGAGAGGGGCAGTGGCTTGCCCATGGCTACACAGCCAGACAGCCCTGGAGGGGAGGAGAGCCCCCGGTGACCTGTCAGGGAAAGACTATGGGGCAAGAGGGCAGGTCTAGCCTCCTGCCTTCGGCTATGTCTCCAGTCCTGCCAGAGTCTGCCCAGCTGCTCCACGTCTGCCCCGCCAGGCACTCTGGCCACTGGCCAGTTCCCATCCCGTCTGACCCTCTCGGGACCCTGCTCCTGCTGCCTTCTCACAGGGCCTCTGGCCAGGCAGTACCAGCTCTGGGGGCTGAGCTGGGGACTGAGCAGGCAAACCGTCAGTTTCCGTACCCCTCAGTGGGCAGGGGAAGGGCCAGGGGTCCACGGAGGTCCTGAGCTGGGGGTAGCAGGACTGGCTCTCCATGGGAAGTCCCCACAGTCCTGACACACTCTGCAGCCCTAGCCCTGCCCCATCCTGGAGGATGTGATGGCTGTGGTCCCAGAGCATACCGGATGTCTCTGGGGTCCCCCAACTCCCTCCCGGCCAAGCCTCAGGGACCACCCCACTGCCTTGACAAGTGAGGAAACAGCCCAGCTTTGAGCCCCAGCAGGAGTGTGAACTGAATGAATAACAAATGCAGAGTCGGGAGGTGCCCAGTAGCCTGGGAAGAGGGTTGCCCCTCCACTCTGGGACAAGGCAGGGGCCTCGGCACCCCCTCATGCAGCCTGCCTGCTCCCTGGGGCCTCAGTTTCCCCACATGTGCAATGGCCGTGGTGTGGTGTGTGGGACGGGCTTGCTTGCTGGGCTGGGGACAGTTTCACGGTCCCTCTCCCCTCTCCTGCCCGTTAGGCAGAGGACACGGCCGGCCGAGGGGAGGCCAGCCCTGGCCCGGGAACTTACCGCGTCTCTGCCCTTCGCTGCGGCTGCTGCAGACCGAGTGGCTCCCTCAGCTCTGAGCCTCGGTGGGCTGACCCGCCTTCCAGGGACCTGACGTCAGGCTGTGCTGGGGCTGCTTTTGGGCAAAGGCGGAGGGTGGGGGTGGGGTGGGGCCGGATGGGCTCCTTCCTCACCCCCGCTGGCCTCAGGAGGATCTGGGGCCTGGCCCAAAAGAGTCCTCATCCCCCTCCCCTCCCCAGGACAGAGAGAAAAACTGAGGCACAGGGAGGCAGGTGAGCCACAACTATACCCTCCAGGCGGGGCAGGAGGAAGGTGACCACTCAGTCCCAATTTGCAGGGTGGGAGTATAGGGGGGTGGTGGTGGGGGTCATGGGGTATCTCTCACTTGGGGGACGTGCAGGAGGTGGGGCAGCGAGGAGTCCAGTTTCTGCTGGGAGGGAGCCGTGTATGGGAATCCTGCCCCTTGTTGCTGTCCATGGACCTCAGGGTTCTGTGACCTGGGGCTCTGTGTCCTGAGTGTGTCCCCGTAGATGGGCTCGGTGGGATACGTGATGTAGTGAACTGGTGGGTGGGTGGACAGTGTCGGTGGGGTGCAGGTGAGACCGCAGCTGGAAGGACACTGCTCCCCAGCAGGTACCCTGACTGACTCGGGCAGAGTGGTCAGCCTAGGTCGGGGTCAGGCCGAGAGTGGCTAATGCTGAGGTTGGTGAAGGTGGACAAGGTGGGGGTTTCCTCTGCCAGGAGTGCCCTCCTGTCCTGCCTGCCCCTCAGGGTCTCCACTGCTTAGCACTGCACACTGATGACGGAGACTAGGGCTGCACCCAGAGCAGGCCTGACCCCAGGCTCAGACCACAGGAGGTATCGGGGCGGGCGTGAGGGCCTAGTCCAGCCCCCTGGGGAGGGGCGCAGTCAGGAAGGCAGCTCTGGAGAGTTGGAGGGAGGTGTAACCCAGAGGGAGGGAGTGAGGGAGGGCGGCTGTCCAGGTTCAGGAACTGCACATTCTGGGTCTGTGTGAGTACAGTCCCTGTGGGAGGGGGGGCAGGAAGCTGGGAGTGGGTGGGGCACTGCCATACTGAGCCTCAGCAGCACTCGATCCTGTGGGTAATAGGGAGCCATTGAATGTTCCTAAAGAGGTTCTCATCGCTGTCCCCCAGGCTCACCACTTCTGCTGGGCTGAATTCACAGTTACATTATTTCCTTAGAACATTGTTGTGACTGTCCAAGATGGGGAAACTGAGACCCAAAGAGGTGTGGGTCACCCAGGCTGCTGGTTGGCCAGGCAGGGCTCTCAGGGTCCCAGGGCAGCAAGGCTGAAGGGGTGTGGGTTCTGTGTCGTGGGATGGGGCTGGGGCTGGAGGCTGAGCTAGAGGAGCTCACAGTTTACGAGCTGGCAAGGGGGTTGAGGCACAGGCAGGGCTGCTAGACTTTGTGTTCACTGAGGGCCTCAGGATCCTGCCTAGCACACTCAGTCTGGTTCTCACAGAAACCTCAGAATCCCAAATGCAAAGGATACCAGCAGACGCCCAGGGAGAGGGCAACCAGCTGGGCCTCCAGGACCATCTTGGGAAGGTTTCTGTCTAGGACCCAGGTCCCTGGGAAGGTGGGAAGGGCCAGGGTCTGAGGCTCAGGGAGATGCCTCCTGGCCTGCAGAAGGACACAGGGGCGATTCTTCAGACTGTAGGTCAGGTCGGGCTCTCTGGCTGGGGTCAGAGGTCAATGGCGCTGCAGGGGACATAGACATTACCAGCCTGGCCTGCTGGAGAGCCCTGTCCAGCTCACAGGAGTGCCTGTGCTCTGTGGGGACATCACGCATCTGGGGGACAGAAGGCAAAGGGAAGCAGCAACATGTAGATCACCCTCGATGGGACAGAGTGGCCTCCTGTGAGCTGCTGCCATACATCCGTCCAGTGCGGCCAGCTTGACCCTGGATTCGTCTTTACCTTTAGCCCTGTCTCCAACCCCATGTCCCCAGTGACTCCAGAACAGGTCTGAGGGGCTGTGTTTCCAGGAGGCCAGGTCTGTGGGGTCCCCTGCCTCTCGCTCCTGGAGTTGGAGATACCATGGTGCGGGACTGAGGATTCACAAGCTTGTTGTGCCCAAGTGTGGGGGTGCCGAATAGCCACACCACCAGCTGGGGTGTGTGGGGGAGGGGGAGGGACACGGGGGCCAGCAGACACTGGTGACATTTAGCCTGACACTTCAGCGCTCATCAGTGCTGGGAGTCACTGGTGGATGCTAACAGCTCTGTGAACTGGCCGTCAGCCAGGCCAACTGCCAGCGCCCAGCGGCCCATGAGGGCAGGCACAGGCCAGCTGTGTGTGTGGGGAGGATGCCCGCCACTGGGGGTGCTGGAGCTATGGCAGGGAGGGCAGAGGGGCTCTGCAGACCCTCCAGCTGGGGCCCCTCTCCCAAGGGTCCAATGACCACGTCCCCTTCTGCACTCAGACTTGCTGGCCAGTGGCCAGGTGGCACCCACCAGGAGGTCTTTCTCTGCCCTGCGGCAGCCCTGGGCTGAGACTGACTCCATCCCCCCCCCCATCCTCACCCCTCAGTGTCTCCACACAGCAGGGGACACCTTGCTTATACTGGTGGCAGAAAAGGGGTACCCCATCACCTGCCTTGCCTTGTCACCTCCAACAATTTGCAGATGCTGGGGATCAAGCCTGGAGGAAGGGAGCAGGACTAACCCCAAGGCCCACAGCCCGGAACAGAGGCTGCTTCAACCTGGGCCTGTGGCCTCCATCATCAGGTCCAATGCATGGGGGGCAGGTGGAGGGGCTGGAACAGAAAAGACAGGCTCCCTGGGGGAAGCTGAGGCTCAGGTGGAGGCTCTGTGGAGCGAGGAGGGTAGGCTGGCATGTGTGCACGTGTTGGTAGCCCACCCGGCCAGGTTTAGACTGGAACTTGGCCATGGCTGCTCCAGGCACGGGAATCTGGCGCTCTGGGGAGTCACTCCATGGTGAGCGCTGGGAACCCCACCTTGGGGATTTGTCCCTCTGTTCCCCAATTATTGCTCAGGGTCCCTGCAGAGTTCATCTTGTTCTACCTTCTGCTCTTACAGATAGCAAAACTGAGGCCCAGAGAGGGATGAAGACCTAAGGTAACACAGAGAATGGGCACGACAGACCCTGGGCTGGAGGAAGGCTTCAGCTTCCGGTTGCACCCAGAGGCCACATGGGTGACCTGTTAAACTCTGTCCTGGGCTGAGAAAGAGGACACCCACAGGACAGTTCCTTCTGTAGGTCCAGTGAGACTGGCCCTAGCCCATGGTGGGCACAAGATGGATGGCGTGGGCTGTGGGTGCTGCCAGGGGCCCATGGAGCACAGGGAGGGCCATTGTGAGGAATGTCTATTGGCATGGGTAACAGGGCTTTGCCACAAAGATGAGGAGGGTAAGCCCCACGTCTCCAAAGCCAGTCCTGAGGGACTTGCTGGAGGAAAAGGCCTGGTCCCTGGCCTGCCATTCTCCCCTGGATCACACCAGTTCTGTGGCCTGACCTTGAGCCCAGAGGCCTGGGGGTGAAGGCTGAGGGTGTTGGATGTCGACTTGGCTGGCCACCTGCTTCCCTGGGTCTCAGCCTGTGGACGGGGCAGCAGGGCCTCAGGGAGGCACACCTGAACCAGAGCACACTGAGGCCCATCCAGCCGGGCCACCTTTCATAGATGGGGCAATAGGCCCAGAGTGGGGCTCAGCCCGAAAAGCTTCAGCTCCCCTGAATGGCCCTGGCAGGACTCCCTCTGTGGTCCTGACAGGCCAGGCTATAGTGGGGGCGGGCACTTTTTCTCCTCCCAGACTTCCAGGGCCACCAGGGCCAATGCAGGGGATCCTGGGTGAGTGGCAGGTCCCCAGGAAGGGAAGATGGTGGGGGAATGATGGCAGTTTGACTGGGGGTTTCTCATGTGGCCCATTCAGCTGGCTTCCCCTGCCTCACATGCAGGCAGCTGGCTCTGCAGGGTCAGAGCTGGGCCAGGATGCTCCGTTCCCTGGGGCTTCTGTGCGTGGTCTGGCTGAGGCTGGACTGCTGGGCAGAGATAGGGAATGGTGGTTCCCAGGGACACCTGCCTGGAGGGCTCTCTCTGAAGTGCAGGTGCAGAGTGAGGAATACCCCACGGGATGGTGGCCAGGTGGCCTGGCAGGTGGCAGTGGGAGCCCCGCATGCCGCCCATATCCAGAACATTGTACTACAGAACAGGGATGGTAGGGAGATCCTGCTAAACTGACCTGCCAGCGAGTGGTGACTAGTGGTCACTTAGCAGGCCAGGCCGAGAGGCAGCCTAGTATTGGCTCCATCTAAGGAGTGCATCCTATGAGCTGGGGGCAGATCAGTCCCCACTGGGCACCCTGGCACCATCTCAGAAGAACAGGAGGCTCAGAGAAGGGAATTCACCAGCCCAAGGTCACACAGCTGGGCCTGGAGCCCCACTGGTGCTCCTCACTTTTGTGAAGCGTGAGGCGCCTTCCAGAGCCAGGCCTGCCCTCTCCCTGGAAGCTTCAGTATGCACCTGGGACCTGGTCCCAGTTCAGGGCTTCCAGGTCACTGGTCCCCACCGAAGGACCACCAGCTGCCTCAGCTGGCCAGGCTGGGGCTCCCTCAGCAAAGTCCAGTGGGCCTGCTAGGTCAAGAGCCAGCTATGTCCCCACAGCCTTGGGACCGGCCTTTGTTCCAGCCTTCCCAGCCTCAGATGGCCCCGTGGGACAGGATGGCTGTGCCTGTCTCTTCTGTCTGCTTGGCGAGCCTCAGAGGAGTGGCCTGGACACTGAGCACTCTTTGCTGCCTTGCAGTCTGTGCAGGGAGCCGAAGAAACAGCTGCTGCTCTCTGTCCAACCCCACTTACCTTCCCTCACAAGGCAGTGAGCTCCCCTTCACTACAAGTATCCCAAACAACCTGGTCCAGCACAGTCTCTACGAGCTGTTGTGTGGAGCGTGGGCACCAGGTGGGCAGGAGGACAGAAGAGCTGGGAGGGGTGTGACGTGGAGACCCCAGGTTCTAAGTGCCCTGACACTCAGATCCTATGACTCTCAACTTCTAGGATGTTGTCACTTTTAAAAGACCTGGGCCAGTTTCCACGACAGGCTCTCCCTGAGCACTGGCCACCAATTCCATTCACTGAGACCGCAAACAGGAGCCCAGGGTCTTCTGTGCTGCCTCGGGTGGAGCTGCCCTCTCTTCACACCTCCACACTGTCCTCTGTGCACGGTGTGCCTCACCCAGCTCTCTCCAGACACACACCCATCCTGAGCTTCAAGGCTGCCTCTTCCGGTGCACCCACCCTCATGGGCTTCTCAGAGCCCTGAATTCCAAGGCTGCTTTGGGTCTGGATCACTTGCTAGGGTTTTCCTGGACCTGGATGTTTGGCTCCCCCTGAAACAGGACTAGAGTTTTTCTTGTTTATTCCTCTCAGATGTGATGCTCAGCATACAGGAAGGTGTACAATAAGCCGTCAGTGAATGCAAATGCCTACTCATTTAAAAGATAGGCAGGAAGAGTAGGGATGCAGCACAACATAGGCCTTTTTCTGCCTTTATAAACTTGGCCCAATAGCCTTCTAGGGTGATGTACATCCTTCTTATGAAGAGGAAGTTCTTCCTGTTGTCTAACCCCATTCTTCTCTGCTTCATCTTCTGCCTGGGCTTTGAGTACCTTTTAGAGGACCTCTGCCTTCCGCTCCCTGGCACCACTGGAAGGGTGCTAGTGAGCAGTGAGTGGGAACAGGAGGAGGGATGCTATTGTTGGCCAGGACTATCACTTTCCCCACAGTCAGTGCCAAGTCTCCCCAGGCTAAGTGGGTGGGAGGAGGGCACTGGGAACAGAGCAGCTGGGAGCAGGCAGCACTGGCCCATGGGCAGTCCAGGTACGGTGGGGCTGTTGGGGTCGCAGCCTGATCCACTTGCTCCTTACAGCCTCCACCCAGGACCCTGAATCCGAACTGCTGGCGGGGGACATTTAGGTTCCTTTGACAGACTCCCCTGTCATCGAGCTGGCGGGCTGTAGCCCACGGGCACTCAGGACCTGCTGTATTGCTCTGTGCCCCATGGTGGCCACTGGGGAGGGCCCAGTGTGTCTGGGGAGGGGCTTCCCCAGGCCCTGGGCAGTGTGTGTGTGCACACGTGTGTGTGTGTGTGTGTGAGACACAACATGTCATATGTGGACCTAGTAAGGAGGAGGAGCCTTTTCAAGGTCTGAAGCAGATGCTGAAATGCACGAAGCCCCCAGAGTGGATCTCACTGTCTCCCACACTTGACGGAGGAGTGAATTGAGGCTTGGAGGAGTGGCCTGTGGCCAATGGGGACTATTCTGGGGGGCTGGTTCCAGTCTCACCCTAGAAGGATCTTTCCTGACACCATGCTGCTCCCTAAAATCTGCCGGTCTATGCAGAGCCATCTTCCTGGAGGAGGCTCAGGGGCGCTCAGGCCCCATGGCAGGCCCAGCTCCAATCAGCTCCCCACTGCCACTGCCACCACTATTGCTCAAGCCTGGGCACTGACTGCTCTGTCCTCAGCCTTCCGGGCGCTGGTCCCAGAGGGGCCTTCTTTCCTCCCACTTTCCCTGATCCTCCATGTCCCTGGCTGAGGCCAGGTCCACAGAACTCTGGGGCAAGGGAGTCTTGGTTGGGCTCTGCCCAGCTCCGAAGCTGAGCAGCCGTGGGGCCTCAGTCTACTCACCTGGAATGAGAATAATGATCCTTCTGTCCTGATCCAATGGGGCCAGTGAGTGGTTAGCAGTGAGGACTGGGTCAGAGCTTGGCTTGAGAGCAGAGTTCACTGTGTAACCACGGTTAGGGCTCGGAATGTGAGCAGGAGGATCTAGACTCAGAGTCTGACCAGGGTCAGGGCTTCGACTGTGACCAGGGTCGGGGCTCAGTGTGTGACACAGTTCAGGGCTTAGTCCCTGGCTACAGTCAGCAGGCTGGGTGCCTGGCCTAGGTACAAACTGCTCCACCATCTGACCCTGCCACCTAAGATAATTTCTCACACATCACAGGCAGCCCTCCAAGGGGTATTTCCTGGGCCCTCTGTGCCTTATCCTTGCCCAGGCAGCTGCTTGAAGTCCCACCCTGACCCTCTTTCCACTCCTTGGAACTGGAGCGGGGTGCACCAGGCCTGCCTGTCAAGGGCCAGTGCTGGTGTCCTGCTTCTGAGGTGTAGGTGGGAAATGGGCGTGGTGGGGCTTCAGAGCAGAGTTGGGTGGGGGGAGCCTGTTTTCCAACTGCTCCAGTCAAGGGTGCTTTGTGCTTCCCACAACCTGGCTTCCATGATGACCTTGGAAAGTGAGTGGCCCTGGACCTCTCCTTCTGGTGAGGGTTGTAGTTTAAAACCCTGCTGGGCTCTGCACTCTGCTCCATTCCTCACCTGCCCTCAGGAAACAAGGAGTGGTTTGTCCATACTGAGCAACAGTCCTGTGCCCTCTGGAGTGTGAGAGGTGGTATGATGTAGGAACTGGCAAGCAAAGCCAATTAATGGACATCACAGTGATGCTGATGACAGTGGCAATAATTGTTATGACGCTGCTCAGGGTTCCTCCAAGGACCTGTAATGGTGTGGTTGTTAGGAGCACATTTACTTCAGTGAGAGAGTCCTCTACCCTACCTGCCACTGGAACAAGCCAGGGCCATGGGTCAGGGCTGTGATGGGTAGGCTCAGCTACCACTCGGCTACCCAGCCTCCCCTCTGACCTTGCTGCTGGAAGGGCAGGGCCTCAGAGATCAGTGCAGCAGAGGCACCTTGCCCCTGGGCAGGAACTTGGGCCAATCTGACTTCACAGGCAGAGTGGGAGGAGCCTAGAGCCCCTTCCTGACTCTTTTATCCCTTCAACCTCCTCTGACTCAGAACACTGGATTCAGGGTCCAGGGCTTCAGTGGATTTGCACACCCCAGAATCTGCACGTGCAATTGCCCACCAGGGTCTGTCAGCGCCTTCAATAACCCATGTACCCACCCAGGTTAGAACCAGTGCATCCAAAGGCCTCCATCTCTCAGTGGGGCAGAAGTCAGAGTGAGGTAGGCCAAGGGAGCTGTTGGGGAGCATCTCTGCCCTCAGGCCTCAGACCACCCTCCAGGGTGATTTCTGTCCCCATCCTGATCCTGGGAAGGTCAGAGGGAGTGGGCAGGGGCTGTCAGTATCTCCGGGACTCAGTACCAGAAGGTCTCGTCTGCACAACTGTCCATCCCCTTCGTTTCTCCTGGGCAACTGTAGGCAGAGAAGGCACCTGGGGCTGGCACCACTGTCAAGGGCCATATCTGGTCAGTCAACTCCCCGGTGGCTTTGGATTCTCACCTTTGTGCATTCTGGCCCTGTTTGGAGTCTATGGTGAGCACATGCCCTCTGTAAATGTGACAGAGTGTTACGTGATAGTGGGATGTATTCTGGGTGGTGGGAAAGCAATTTTTTCTTTCCACTGCTCTGTATTTATTAATTTACAAAAAACATACAGCCCTCTGGACTCAGATTTTGTAGTCCCTTGCATATTACCACCACACCTGTACTCTAGTAGCAGAAATGTGTCTTTTTGATGAAAACCTTCATTCCCACGATGCAGTGGGAAAGGATGGGCCAGCACCCCCTGATTGATCACTAATCAATCAGGGCCATTGCTAATCAATTAGGGTCCCAGCAGGTATTACTAATCAGTCAGGCTCTTGTTCCCACTGATCCTGGACAGACTTCCCACAGCCCCAGGCAGCTGGCCAAGTGGACCAGCATTGCATGCAGCGTGGCTCCAACTGGACTGGGTCCAGGATCCTTAGTTTTCTGAAGAGGAACCAGAGGATGGGAGTCACCAGTTCCAGGAGAGCTCAGGGTGACGGTGCAGTCTCCAGCGCCCTCCTCCAGTGCCTTCCTGCTGGGTGCTGAGCTGTGAGTCCTGAGTTCTCTCACCCCTCACCTGGGCCCATGAGTCAGATCTGCTGGCCTGGGCATGGGGAACCACTCAGCTGCCCTGTCCTCCTGCCTGGAAGGACACCTCCTGCAGAGGCCCAGCTGCAAGGAGCTGCAGCTCAGAGGCTTGAGATGAGGCCCTGGGCTACCCGTGGGCAGGCAGAGTTAGGACCCCCACACAGGCTCCTGCTTCCAGCATGTACCTCTCCCCATTGGACAGGCAGTGGAGCAGGTGAGGAAAGAGAGAATGCAGTCCTGAGCAGGGTGCCAGGTCTGATGGGGACAGTCCCTGCCCTGGGGACCCAGACCTGACAGAAGAGGCAACAAGAAAATGACTCATGACAGAATGATGAGGACACTTTGGGATGACAGATCTGGGTCCCAACCCTGGCTCTGTTCCCTCCTACCTGAGGCAAGTCACTTAGCGTCCTGGTGCCTCAGTCTCCTCATGTGCGTGAGGACAGCGGTATGCGGGCTGTGTGAGGAGTAACTGAGTCATGGAGTTGTTCTTTTTTTGGTACCCAGGATCAAACTCAGGTCCTTCCGCTTGCTTGCGAGGCAGGCAGCCGAACCACTGAGCTAAATCCTCGGCCCTGTGAGGAGTAACTGAGAGGATGGTTGTTTGGGCATTGGCCATGGCCATGTGAGTCAGACATGAGAGATGAGCAGTGTGTGCCCCCACTTGCTGGGCATCAGGACCCTGGGATGCCTTGACCCAGTGCAGTGCCTGATCTTGGCCTGGAGGGGTGATGTAAGAGGTGTGGGCATGAGTACATTTAAAGGCCAGGGGTGACCGTCACCAAGCCAGCATGCTGGGATGCTGCCAGAGTGGACGCAGGTCATCAGGCTGTTCGTTTCCCAGTGCCAGTCTGGAGATGGGCAGCCACCTGGTCACCACAAAGGCCTCTTCATTCATTCACTCTGTCAGGGACAAGCAGGCTTTAGATTATGTGAGGCCTTGTGGATAATTATTTTTCCCTCTGTAAACCTAGTCCAATTTCAATCCTGTTCAAATCCTGGGGCTGCGCCTGTTCCTCATCTCCGGGAACAGGTTTGTTTAAGGCCAAGCTGACACTTCCTCCCAGCTGCCTCGCCTCAGGCTGTTTACACTGGAGCCTTCAGCGGGACTCCAGGTACAGGAAGGAGGCCCAAAGGGTAGGGCAGACGGTCCACACCAGCCAGCAGGGAAGGTGCTGGTGCTATCTGCAGAGAGAGAGAGAGAGAGAGAGAGAGAGAGAGAGAGAGAAAGAGAGAGAGTATCCCCAGGCAGCCACCCTGGGCCCTGTGGGATGTGAATTGTACCTCTGTCTCCTGGCTGTGTGGCCTGGGGTGCATTACCTAACTCCACTGTGCCTTGATTTCCTCAACTCTCAGGCAAGAGGGTAAGTACATGTATTAACTTCTCAGGGTCATTGTAAGGGTGCAATAATCAGGAACAAGGTAGGGAGCCTAGAATGCCAGGCTTAGGGGTTTGAGCTCTCCCCTGCAGAGATTGGGGAGCCATGGCCACTCCCTGAGTGGTGCTATGGCTGGACAAGTTTTGGAGGATCCAGCCAGGGCCTAGCTCTGCCCTCCCAGGGGCTTTTCTGCATGGCAGGGTAAGGGGTTTATACCACTACTGGGTAATCAATCACAGGTCACCTAGCCTCTCTCTTGGCCAATGGCCTGTTCAGGGGTTGGTAAGCCTAGACTTACCTGGGTCAATGAGGGTGACCAAAGGGTTGGCTGTGGGTTCTGTGCTCTCTCCTGTCTCCTGGTAGACAGGCAGCCTTTCTGTGACCATGCAGGGAGCTTGCCTGAGAATGAGGTGGGAAGAATCTCAGAGAGGCACCTCTGGAGCCAGATCATCCTGTGTCTGAAGCCCACTTTCTGTTATGTGAGATCATAAATTTCCTTCCTGGGAAAGCTCGTGGAGTCCAGGTTTCTGTCACTTGCTTCCCAAAGAGCCTGTTCTCTACATGGCCTGTGAATAGCTCCCTAAAGCAAAAGTCTGACTGATTACCCTGGGCTCACAGTTGTTAGCAGCTGTCACACATATGACCACAGCCTTGCATGCCCCAGAAGCCTCAGGGCCTGCAGAGTGTGGCCTCCCATTGTGGCCTCAGGCCTGGGCATGATGGCTCCCTGGCTGTCCTGGAGCACGCCAGGCACACACCTGCCTCAGGACCTTTGCATTGCCTTTCCTCACCCATGAATGCCCTTCCTTTGGGTGTCCTGGCTCCTCTTCTCCTCAACCTTAGAGCCATGAGTGGTCAGGGCTGCTTGGCTTTGTGCCACAACATCACAGCCCTGAATCGTTGGCCTATGTGAGGACAGTCTGGTTCTTGTTCATGCTACCTGTCCTTGCAGGTCAACAGGGAGGGGGTGGGACTCTTATCCCTTGGGGGCCTGCAGTCGTCAAGCGACAGAGGCCCCACCATCACACATGAGGCTCCAGGCCCCATGGAGGTGGGGACAGGAGGCAGAATCGGGCACTGCCCTGAATGTGTTGTCCCTGCAGTGCCTATGTCTCCTGCTCATGTTCCAAGGGCCACAGTCAGTGGTGTGGCCACGCCTCGTCTCAGGGGATGGACTGTGACCCGCACCTGGGAGGCCTGCTGTACAAAGCAGCTTCCGCCGTGGCTCCTTGGCTGTCCAGCCCCTCCCCTTCACATAGACGACCTGTTTTTGATCAGGAAACAGACACATAGCACAAAATCAACCACTTTAAAGTACACAGTTCAGTGACATTTAGTATTTCCACAGTCCAGAGTGCCGCCACCTCTGTCTACTTTCAAACATTTCCTGAGCCTTCAAAGGGAGCCTGGAGCTCATCGTCACTCACCCTGCTCCTCCTTCCCCCTAGGCCTGGCGACCACCAGACTGTGTTCTGTCTCAGTGGACTCGCCTTTCCCTGGGTGCGTCACAGAAAGGGGACTGTACCATGGGGTCCTCAGCGTGCGGCGTCTTTCCTTGAGCATGAGGTTTTCAAGGCCCACTCATGCTGCAGCACACCCCAGAACAGAGTGCCTGTTTATGTTGGACGCACCATCTCACCTCAGCGGACGTCACACACAGTCAGTTTCTCCATCCGTCCCTCCGCTGATGGCTGGTGGGCATTTGGGTCGTCTCTCCACTTTGTCGGGGTGACGGTGCCACTTTGTATGTATGTATACAAGTTCTGGTGAGAGTTCCTGCTCTTAACTCTTTTTTTCACCCCATGGTGTGAGAGTTGAACCCCGGGAATTCCCAATGAGCTACATCCCTAGCCTTTTTTTATTTTGAGATTTTTTTTTTTTAAGACTCGTTCTATTTTGCTAAGTTATTCAGGCTAGGTTTGAACTTTTGATCCTCCTGACTCAGCCTTCCAGAGTGTTGGAATTACAGATGTGCACCACCAATCCTGGCTCCTGCTCTCCATCTAACTCCTTCACCACACTGACCATCCTCTGAAGTCACTTGTCCCCACCTGGCTGGGACCTGGGGAAATGAATGATCCTTGCCTGGGCAGGAAGGAGCTGATGAAGCCACCATGGGCACATGCTCATCCCTACCTGATGGCATTTCCCATTGCTCATTTGCTTGGGACCACCTTGTCCTGCTGTGCTGGGTGTTGGGGGAGTGTGTGCACGGGCTGCTCACAGCAAGGCATGGTGAACACCGAGCTCCGCCCTCTGCCTCCTTGGCCAGCACCAGATCTCTCCAGACTTCGGTCAGGGGTCCCAGCCTCCTGGAATGGGGTGTCTGTCTGTGTGCCCTGGCAGCACACCTCCCCTCATGCTCAGAGTGAGGTGAGGGCACTGCAGCAAATCACCATGTTTGGACTCAAACATGGTGGAGCTGGACCAAGCCCGGTCCTCCTGTACCTCATAAAACGGCTCCAGGGGACAATTCCCCAAAAGGACTTTCAGATGCTGCAGTGCCAGAAGGACAACAGCTGCTTTCCTTTCCAGGCTACTCCCACCCCCAAGGAACCTTAGCGGGCCTCAGTTACCTCCAGGGACAGGGTGCTCAATGCCTTGGAGGACGGAATCTGGTCGTGTCTGCTCTTCACTACACATGTGGGCAGCCCTCTCTGAACTCTGAACAGCCTCCTCCCTTGGGTACCACCCGGCTTCTCGAAGGTGACCCGAGGGCATCCCCAACATTCAGGGTGGGCTTCCTGACCCTTGCTCCTCTATGCTTAGTGCCAGGAATGTCCCACCCCACCTGAGGCTGCCTTCTCCTGTGTTAAAAGAGGATAAAGACAGCAGAAAACGTGTCTGGCCCAGGGCCTGGAACACAGTGTGCACTCAGTAGATGCCAGCTGTAACCCAGGCCATGACTAAAGAGCTCCTCCCTGGGAACCACAGGAAGCCTAGGCAGGCCAAGTGGTGTTCAAGGCTCCTGCTATCTGGGCACATGCCCTCTGGGTGCCCTGCTTCCAAGTCCCCCTTCATGCTCCTGGTTCCTTGTGCTCTCCTTGCCCTGCCTTTTCAGGTGCTGTTCCCTGTGGGTCTGCCTTTCCTAGCATCCTAAGCTAATGCCACTCAGGCCCTGTGAGTTTGTCATTCCTGCAAGGCAGGATCTGTGGGCCTTATCATTACTTGCAAGTGAAGACCAGGACCAGTGGGGGCATGTGCCCCAGCTGAGACAGCCTCTTCAAGGGTGTGCTTTTGTTAGTCCAGCCAGCTGTATACCAAGGGCCATGGATGCACCTAGCAGACAGCAGTGTACAGTACAGACTTCTAAACTGGGCAGGCTGTCACATACTCCCACAGCGGAGAGGTCACTCTCTGCTGGGCCATATTTTTAGCAAGGCAGCTTCTCAGGAATGAGGGCTCGGCCTCCCCAAGAAGGCTACTGTGGAAGGAGGTCAGCAGCCCCCAGGAGGGCTCAGCAGCAGGGAGGAAGAAGAAGTGGCCAAGGTCCCCCAGCAGGGCAGCTGAGCTATAGAGAGCCATGCTGCCTTCTGGTGGCCACTGCCTGCAGGTGACGAAGCCCGCTGGTTTGGGTTTCCTGTTTGGCCTCCCTCAGCAGCTCCTGTGGTCATGGAGTGCTCACTGCTGAAGACTTGGGAGGCGAGACAGCAAGCAGCACCTTGGGCCAGTGGAAACAAATGGACAAACAGGGAGGACAAGGGTCTTAGGTCCCAGAGGCTGAGGCGCCCTGCTGCCATCCTGGACTCCTGCGGCCTGGATCCATGGATGGGGCATCAGGTTTCCTTGGCCTTGGAAGCACCGGGGCTGGGGCCCTATGACTTCAGGGTGAGGTCTCCTATCTCATGGCTGCCCTCTGTTCTCCCCACTGGGCTCCCTAAGGGTGCACACACACATGCCAGGCACAGGCCTTGCTGGCCTTCCCCATCCCGGGTCCCTAGGGAACTGTCCACCCCCAGCAGTCCCTGCTCTGTTCTCTAGCTGCCTGACTGCCACTGCACACTGTCCCACTGTCACCTCTCTTCAAAGCCTCATCCACTGGGGGACAGGCAGGGGTCAGGGCACAGTCACCAGGCCCCCCTGCTCCCTCTACTCTTCCTCCTACTTCCCTTCCCTCTTCTGTCTCTTTTCTTTCCTCTCCTCAAGATCAGAGACCTTAATTTCATTTAGGGAGAAGAGAACAACCTAACCACAAAGGTGTGTGTGTGTGTGTGTGTGTGTGTGTGTGTCCAAATCACATGCCTCCAAAATGCTCTTGGGTTGAGAACTGAGAGCCTCAAGGTCAGCATAGCGATCTCCTGGTTTGGGTGCAGAGTGTCTCTGAGCCCTTTGGGCCTCACTGTGGCCTAAGAAGCCCCAGGAAGCTGAAGGACAGGGATGAAGGACAGGGACTCTTTCTGTTTCTGTTATGTTCATATCGTAAGTGAGCCTTCTGCGCTCAGCGCTGAAGGCAGGGCCAGGATAAAGTGTGTGCATGGCACTTCCTGAGCATCGATGGCTGTGCACCGAGCCTGGCGTGGTCAGTCATGTAGGTAGTCTCATGGATCCTGGGCGGAAGCTCTGCAAAGTCACGATTCCCACTGTATTTTATAGAAAAGACACACTCAGCTCAGAGAGGTGGGTGGCCTGCCCAAGGTCACGAAGCTGGGGTTCCAATCCATGTGGGGAGGAGGGCTTCCATGTGTGGCTGCAGTGTGAAGGTGGCCCTGAAGGCTTCAGGTGCTGGGGGGCAGGGGGTTCTTCACCTGGGTGTTGAGGTGGGGGGCCAGGAGGAAGGCGGCCCTCACCCTCACTGCCAGGTTAGAGTGTCTCATCAGCCACTGATCTCTGAGGAGGTGTCCCCCTCATGGCAGGTGTCCCCCTCCCGGACCTAGGTCTTCCCCATTGATGAGTCTTCCCAACTTACCTGCCAGTCCTGGCTGGACCCTCCTCCCCCAAACCATAGCGTCTCACTATAACAGCACAGGTGTCTGCTGACCCCTTCCCTTCCCCACAGGTGCTGTACCTCCAACTTCTATTGGAGCACAATGCCCCTTCCAAAGCGTGCAGCAGCTCTGGCCCATGGACAGCACTGGAGAGGGTACTGACACTGTCTGCTTTGGGCTCCAGAGGCTGGGACAGGCTTGGGAACAGGCTCTTCCTGTTTCCTGCAGTGGAAATGGGGAGAAGACATGGCCTCTGTGGCCAGCATCGGGGAAGCTGACCCCCCAGGACCCCTGATCACTGAGGACAAATCTCCCAGGATCATGGTGCCTGGATGGTCTTGTGGGGATGGTGCCTTGGGTGGTTTCTTGACACTCGCCAGCAGCCAGACCTGCCCCCAAGGAGGCGCTCCTGGGGCAGACAGGGAGCACCGTTCTGCTGTGTCCCTCCCCACCCCTATTCCAGGCCTGGAACAGGGACTCTCAGCCTCTTCAGTGGGTCCCCTTTTGGCTGCACTGCATATGTGAGGCCTTCAGTCAAGTGTAAAGGCACATGGCCTCAGAGCACTCAGAGCCTAGGGTCTCTGTGGGCTCAAATGGTATCATGTCCTGTTGCTGGGGTGGCAGGGAACAGGTGAGGTCGAGAAGCCAGAACCAGGCTGTGGCTACACCTCTGCACCTCTGCTTCCTTGCCTTGAACAAGGTGAGCCATAGGGCCATGTGTTAGCACTGTTTTCATTGTCCTTGAATCCTAGCAGATGACACTGGGCTGGGAGGGTACCATGGGCAGGACCAGCTACATCAAGACAGGAACATCGCGCAGCGTGGAGCTGCAGGCCTCCTGTTCAGAGGTATCAAGCAGTGCCACACAGGGACAGGGGCATTAACACCGGGCCTTGCCCACTCACACCACAAGGGGGCGTCCATGCAGCATGTCTGACACCTAGTCCAGGCTGGACCCAGAGCCAGCACCCCAAGCTCTCACATTCCCCAAGGGGGTCCTCTGGGAGCTGCAGTCACCAAATGCAGCAGTGGGTGCCAGATGGGGTGAAGGGGTCAAGAAGAGCCAGGAGGGTTAAACCGGCAAAGGGTTTTAGCCCAGCTCCCCTCAGCCCCCCACTACTTGCTGGAGTCTCAGGAGTCCTGCTGAGTCCTAGGCTAGGGTTGGGTGTGCGGACCTATCTGATCATGGCCACTCTTGGGGAGGGCCCACTATGCCAGTGGCCCCCGATGAGATGGCTGGTCCTGCTGCTGTCCTTGCCTCCTGGCTCATCCTGCACTGGCCTCAGCCCAGGTGACCAGTGGAAATGGCAAAGCTGTGTGCCTTCTGGCTCGATGTTATGGGCAGCACACTGTAGCTGGAGGGATGGCTTGATATGGAGGAGCACAGCTCTGGGACCCATGAGGAAGGAACCAGGCTGCAGCCAATCTGTGCTAAGTGGCCAGCTGCAACACCAAGCCAGTTTGGAAGCAGACCCTAGCCACAGGTGGCCTGCACGTGACTGCCTCTAGGGGGACCTGAGGCTGGAACTTCTTGGCTCCACCTCTCGGAACTCCCCACACAGAGAACAAGTGAGTGTCTGTTTTATGCTACTCTGAGGTGACCTGTTTCCAGCATAAATAACCTATGCGTAACTAATATACAGCAAACATTTTTCACCATGACAGCGATGCAGTTGCATTATGGAATATTTGGGAAAGGGAGACACGAAGCACTTTACCCCACACTTTCCCAAGACCTTGCTCCCTTCAGCTGTTTCAGGTTCCTGTCCAGGACACAGCTGCTCACCTTGGCCCCCCGACGGTAAAAGCTAATTTTGACTCTGGAAGGACACTTCATGACCAGTGTTTATAGGGACATGCTCTGTGTCAGGAAGAAACAACTGCGCTATCTTTGGTGCTGGGAATGGAACCCAGGCCTAGAGCATGTTAGGCAAGCACTCATCACTGGGCCACACTCCCAGCCCCTTTTAATTTTGAGACAGGATCATGCTAAATTTCCCAGGCTTGCCTTGGACTTGTGATCCTCTGCCTCAGCTTCCTGAGTATCTGGGACTGCAGGCATGCATCAAGCATTTGTCTACCCAGTCTCACTTGGTCTCACTGGCCCTAGGGGCTTGGAGCTATTACTCTGGCCCCCATTTATGGACCAGGAAATGGAGCCAGGCACCAAGGTTAAATTGTGTGCCCAGTGGTGGGGCTCAAAATTGCTGCTAATACTATCAGCCTACCATATCCCCTGTGGCTGGATCTCCATGGGCCCCTCCTTTTGGTCCTGCTGGGTCTGAGGCCAGGCCTGCTGGGCTGGAGGCAGCCTTCTGGAAATCCACTTAATGCTGACCTTCTTTGTTCTCCTTCAAGCTCACCTGCTAATCCTGCCCTCCACAGTGGGTCCAAGGCTGTCTGGATTCTCCTGCTCCACCCTCAGGGCCTCCTGCGGGTCATGCTTCCCTGGGTGGCAGGTCTAGGGACCAGGTATGGTGAGTGGGATGCTTTCTATGGAACATAATTTTCCCAGGGCAGGTCTGGCTCTGGAATTTGGGAGACCGGCTCTGGATTCTACCTCCACCTTTTCACCTGTCAGTGTCACCTCCATTTTGTCCTCTGGAAACAGTGTAGAGCTCCTCTTTTGCCCCCTTCCTGCAGGATCCTCTCCCTTCCTCTGGCCCTGGCCACTCCACTCTCTGCTGCCAGTGGTGCTGCTTCACTGGGCTTGCTTGGGTTTCCCTCTCTACTTTGCCTTCGCTGAGCTCTGCCTCCTAATCTCAGAGAAGGGGTGGTGAGGCTTCCTCTGGGGGGGACAGTGTGGACTCAGGGATGGGGTTTCAGTCTGGCACAAGATGAACATTCAGGGAATGTCCAAGGAATGGAATCGTATCTCAGAGTCAGGATTCTCCTCCTTAGCCCCCAACTGCCACTAGACACCAGGAACATGGTAAATGAAGGAGACCCCAGTCTTTTGGAGCCCACGGGGAAGGCCAGACCCACTTGTCCAGCAGACTGAGTGGGACAAAGAGCCCCAAGATTTGGGGCAGGGAAAGAGGAAAGAGTAGAAAACACGTCGGGGCAGGGAGGGTAGTGCTGTGCAGGCTGGATTGGGGCAAGCATTAACAAAAATTAACGGTGAAAATGGACACACAATCCCACCATGGGAAAGGACATGAGTTGCCCAGCAGGTGCTGAGCCCCCAACAGTGCAGCCAGCTGTGTCCTTTCTCTTAGGCCCTCATGTCTAGCTGCTCACTGCACAACAGGCAAATCAAGTTGAGAGACAAGGTGTCCAGGCAATGAGCATAATAATTATTTGCAAAGCTGGCTGCCCAAGCACCTGGAGGACTTCTGTCCAAAGTGCATTGGGAAGGAAGCTGACCTAGGGTGGTTTATGTAGGCAGGTGAGTGTTATCCAAAGACCCGAGGAACCTTCTCAGAGTGGGTGGGCACAGCCAATCCTAATTATCTTGTCATGAGATGCTTTTACAAATCTCAAGAACAGCGATTGCTCTCTGTAGGGAACAGGGGAAGGGGATGTTACTAGAACCTCTGCAGTAAGTCCTAGTCTCCTGCGAGTCACGTCAGCACACGGCAAATTATAGGAAAAGTAGAAAAATGAGACTGAGAAGAAGCTGAGCTCTGGGTCTGATCAGTGCTGCTCTGGGCGGCAAAGATGAAAACCCCCACCTTACCGCACCTTTTATTCAGTCCATCGGGAGAAACAAATGTAACAAATGACTTGCAGGGAGTTCAGTACATCCCAGTAAACAAGATGGTAACAATCCAAGAACAATGAGGAACTGAGATGTTTGTTCCTCCCAGGATGTTCTCAGCTCCCAGGATGCTTCTTGTCCTGGAGAATCACAGACAGCATCACCAGATCATTGAGGTCTCAGTTGTGACGGGAGGCCAAAATGCAATTATGTCTCGGAATTCCATAGCTGGGCTGTAGGCAGGAGAACTAGGCTAACCAAATGATTTTACCCTAAAATTATGTAGCATTGCTCCCGACAGCTCTCTCCTTGGGCTATTCTTGTCATTGATTACTTTGCCTGTATACAGTTCTTGACATATGGTATTATGCGAGGCCAGGATACAGGGGAAGCTGTCCCAGGCCTTCCTGCTGATCACCATACTCAGTCATAAAAGGAAACACACTTCCCCTGGTTATTAGGGAAGATGAGGGCCAGATGAGGTAGAAGATCTGGTCTCCGTGCTCTGCTTCACTCCAAGCTGGAATGCACCCCGAGTTGCCTCAGTCTCCCTGAGGACCTCTGCTTGGACACACCAATAGGCAACCCGGCTTGGTGGATAAGCATAGGAGGCCTCCATCAGCTCGATGGCCAGCTTGCTGAGTGATCTTTGAAAGTTGTTTCCTTTCTCTGTGCCTGATCTACAAGATGGGAAGAACAAGTTCTCTTCAGGGTCTATGTGAGGATTAAACAAGCTAACGTGCTCAGATCTGCTCCCAGGTCTGCAAGGCTGTGCCTTCTACCCTACCCTAGTCCTGCCCTGCTGTCTCTCAGTGGGGATTGGGGGCTTCTGGGCACCACCTGCACACCTACCTGTCTGTGAAATGGCACATGCCTGCTGTGTGCCAGGTTGCCGGTTTAGGCTCACATGAGTCCCCATCTGTACATGCTTATTGTGTGTATAGCTGCTTGGGGACCGGTGCTGGGCTCCCAGGTGGCAGCAGCTGATGGACATGGGACAGGGTATGGGGGGGCGGGGAAAGGGCCAGCAAGCACCAAGGCTCCAAGGTAGGAAGAGACTACCTGTTGAACAAACAGCTTATGGGTGTGTGGAGCTACCGCATGGAGGCGAGGCAGCTAGGGAGGGACCAGCTAGGGAGGGACCAGCCAGGGGCCGGGTGTCAGGTGAAGGTCTCTGGTCCTCACCAGCTTTGTGGTGCCCTGCAAGATTCTGCATAAAGGAAGCTGGGTGTCCACTCCTGCCTTCTTGGGGTCCTTCTAGCCATCAAGGTGAGGGTGCAAAGGCGTCCTCCTGGGGAGGTGTAGGCAGAACCGGGAGTGGGGCACTGGGCTGGACATCGACAGGGGCCAGGGTCAGGGTGGGTGTGGCCTCTGGGAGGCTCCTCCTGTCTGCAGGCCTGCCTTTCTGTCCTCACGTCCTGGGCACACCACTGTTGGCCTTTCCACTAACATGGCCACAGCTTCCCCAGCAGGGGGAGCCCACACCAGTCCCTAGGGAACACCTTGGGTGGCATGGAGGAGCTCGGTGGCAGGTCCCCCATATCCACTGGCCCCATCATCCTTTAGGGAAGACTCTGCAGCATGCTCCTGCAAGGGCCCTCATGGGTTCCCCAAACCACTTAGCAGAGAGAGGGCCTTGAACACCCACCTGACTACAGGTCTGCAGGATGTGCGATTGCTGTCCTGTAGCCCCATTCCCTCAGCAACCCTTCCTGTGGGGGAAGGTCTTAGCCCAAATCGACCTATGGGGAAACTGAGGACCCCAGAAGTTCCGTGAAGCCCCTGGCCTCGGCTGCGGTCCACTCCACCACTTCCGCCCTCCCACCGGTTCAAGGCTGCTCTATCCGGGCTAAGGGACTAAGGCCCACCCAGAGCGCGCACCTCCTACCCAGAAGGGGTCGCCAGGAGTTGTGCGCAACCACCGGTTAGGGCGAGTGGGGAGCTCCCATTGGGCCGAACCCACGTGACCCGGCGGGCCGGGCGCCAGTGCGCGGGCGTGCGGAGCCCTCCGCCTGTCGTGCCCGCGCTGGCACCCAGACCCAGACCGCCAGGTCAGTCTCCAGCGTGGCGCCTGGTATAGTGCGTGCGCACCGGCGGGCGGGGGAGGGGGAGCACTTCACCCGAGGGCTGCACCGCCTTGGGCCGACAGCTCGCCGCCTCTCTCCCTCCCTCCTTCTTTTCCCGGAGTGACCGGGTACCCTGTACCCTGCTGCTCCTGCGTGAGTACGTGCAGAGTCTGAGCCCCGGGGAGATCTGCTTTTCACCCCCAAGGGGGCAACAGGACAGCCCCAGCTGTCCCCATTTCTGTTTCTAGGGGTGCAGAAGACCCTCCCACCCCCTACTCCAAGTTCATCCTTCCTGAAGTCCCGCTAAGGATCTTGCTCTGGCTCCATTCACAGTTTAGTTTCCTCCTCTGCATGGTTTGGGGGTGCAGAACCTCACAGTTTTCCCTGCCGCCTGGAGAGTATATGGATGTAGAGGGTGACACTTGAGGCCACTCAGTGGGAACCATTTCTAGCTCAGACCTGTACTAATGTTGGGTACCAGGCAATGCCACCACTCCAGCAGAGCCCCAGCTGCAGAGCCAGGTCAACAGCCTTATACCAGGGGTGCAGGGATTAAACTGGTGACTCCTGACTTGCCCTGAGATCTCCTGAGTGCTGGCCATCAGCAAAGTTAGGCTGGGTGGCATGCTTAGCTCCAAGCCAGCAGAATGGGCATTGTCCTGGCCTGATACTTCCTGCTGGGACATGGTGACAAGGGCTTGTCTTTAGGAGAGAGCATGCTTCCCAGCCCATCTGAAGTAGCTGGGCTGAGGACAGCATGGGGACTAGGTCAGCTGGTCAGAGTGAGTTATGGCCAAGGGGCACGTGTTGGACCTCCTCTCCCTGCCTGCCTCCAGGACTCAGTTCCACATGGGATGGTTGGTGCTGGATGGCAGAGTAGTGTGTGGACTCCATGGGGCCTGTTCTTGGGGGCCACCGACAGAGTGAGGATTCTAGATACAAAGTGCAGTATATGGACTCCAACAGGGCCCGCTCGGGGGACTGAGACAGATGAGGTCACTGGACACAGTGCAGTGTGTGGACTCTGTGGAGGCCCTGCTCCTGGCACTGCCTGTATGCCTGATCTCCCGAGGGCTCACGTCCAGAAGGCAACCACGCGGCTCAGGGAGGCCCCTCTAGCGTGGGTGAAGTGGAAAAGGTAGAGGCTGTCCAGAAGGCATTTGGCCAGAGGGTAGAGCCGGGCACTGTGGGGGCTGGGGCTGGCGGAGAGCAGCTATGATTGTTCCTTGGACCTTGGGCTTTGCTTCCTAGAGCCTGAATCTGACAGAGCTAGAATCAGATGCTATGTGGTAGTTCTCACCTCTGGCTGAACTGTGCCCTCCCTGCCAGCTGCCTGCTGGGGCCCTTCTTACTGGAAGCCTTCTCAGACCTCCCCAGGGCACTTTTTTAGCTGTCCCCCCACCTGGGCCACCCTTGCTGTCCTCTGCTTCCTCGGGTCCCTGGCATCTTTTTGTGCCTGCAGTGGGTTTTCCTGGTGCCTGCAAGGGGAGCAGCACCAGGCTGGCTGGGGGTCACGGGCCCAGGTTCCCATTTCCTGCCAGGAACTTAACATCTTACCCTGCAGCCTCCACAGTAAAATGGGAAGTGACAGGTCTACTTGGCAGGAGGGGCGTGAGGTTCAGCCCATGGGCAAGTATTGCCCTGGGCTCTGGTGATGGGCAATGTTCCCTTCCCTTCTCTGCCTGACACCTCTGCAGCACCACCCAGTGGAGGCAGGGGCTTGGACCTCAGGAGGAGGTACTGTATTTAAGAGGCCGCTGTGCCGGGGTCTGCAGGAGAGTAGGGGCGGGCAACGTGGGCACCCTGCCAGCGTGGGTAAGGGCTGAGGCTCAGGAGGCGTTCAGGAGGAGGCTGGTGTGTCTCCCAACCCTGGGGTGCCTCCAGCCAGCCCACTGAAAACTTCATCTTTGGAGGCCAAGGTGGCTGTTAGATAATTCAGGAAAGGAACAGGCTGCCCTGCACAGCTGGGCGGGCCTCTAAAGACCCCTAGGGAGACCGGCCCTCCTCTGCCAGACCCTGAATACACATCTCCTGCGTCTCAGGGCAGCAGCATCCTGGGCTGGAGCAGGCTGAGCCCAGGAACCTTGCTCACATCTCACAGAACATGGGCTTCGGCTAAGTGTTCCCAGGTGAGAGCACACTTGGGCACTGTGCTCCTCTAAGAGCCTTGGGGAGGGACCGTGACAAGGCGACACAGCCTCTGCATACTCACCTATTCTTGGGTGTCCTGCTCATCCTGTGGCCCAGAGCACCTGGCCCCCTGCTGCCCACCTGCCTGTCTGCCACCATGGCTCTGCTCCTCTCCAGGCATTGCTTCACATCAGGAGGTCCTCCTTGTTAGGGCTTATGCTGCTGGGCAGGGGTACTGGAGAAATGCAGGGTGGCACCCCCTCCCCCAATCCGTACTTTCTCCCTTCACCCACCAACCTGGCCTTCCCGGAACCCTCTGTGCACTGCTCAGAAGGAGCACTCATCCATTGTGTGACCCAGGGGCTCCAGATGTGCCGTGTGAAGGCGGGTGTTCCTCAGGAGTGCCTGGTGACTGTGGTGCAGTCCGCACCGGTCCCATCATTTGGGCTGTGAGTGCTGCTGACCACGGCCATGGTCTGCTCACACGTGACACTTAGTGCATTTTACCTCATTCCGTCCTCAAGGAGGGGAGAGAGACCTCTGGGAAGTGCTAACATTGTCCAGTCTGCAGCCAGGTAGGACCCTAGGGGTACAGCGATGTGTCCACTGTGCCCCCTTTCTGGGGGAGGGTCAGTAAATGGGTAAGGCAGGTTCCCACTAAATGATGGTGGCCCTTGGGAAGGGTAGCTGTAGGGTCTGCAGGTGGTGTGCAGTCTGGCCCTAGGCAGCTGGCTTGGGATTCCTTTCTCACCCAGCCTGCAGAGTGTGGCCCTGAGCAACTGTGAATGGGCAGGCTGGCTATGCCCATGAGCTGCTCATCCCACTGCACTGTGAGCTTGCACCCTGGCAGAGTAGTGGTTGCTGGTGGGTGGCCGGGAAGGACTGCAGTAAGGCTGGGGCTATAGGTGGTTGGGAGAGTGCCCACAGAAGGACTGGCTTGGATGGGTCACCTTGGGCATGCCACCCTCTGAGCCTCCATGTCCCTACTATCATGTGGAAAGAGACAATATGTTGCTGATGGAGCTGAGTGTGCCAAGCCAATGAGCTGAGGCATGTGTCCCTAGTCCCTTGAGGACTCAGAGGACAATGTAGTCTGGTTTGTACATTCATGGTCCTTTGTCATGTGCCAGGTGTCCTGCTGAGGGCCTGTTGGGAGGTCTGAGCTCAGCCTCTCTGACTGTGCAGTTTTCCTGGTGAAGAAGCCAGGCCCAAGGATTTAGATGGCTCAGGGGTGGGCCACTGTGTTGAGTGCAGCTGTGGCCACAGTGTCCTCTGCCACTGCAACTCTGGGATGTGGGTGTGATAGCTGTGGGTCACAGGTTGAGAATCTGAGGCCCTGTAAATGTGACTGCCAGGGTGTGTGGAGAGCCTGCTGCCTTCCAGGCCCCTCCTCGACTTTGTCCTGGTTGACACTTGCAACAGTGGGGGCATATTGTCCACCTGCTATACAGCAAAAGGCCAGGCTCAGAGAGGCTCTGTCACTTCCTGAGGTCATGTGGACTCCAGCAGGGGTGGCTCTTGGGAGACCCCAATGACCCAGATACCCTTGAGGGGCTGGGAAGCATTCCTGAGGGGGAAACTGAGCCTGGGTCCATGTCTGCTGCCAGCCTCAAGATGAGACACAGTGTCTCCATGTGGGATCTGTCCAGGCTTTCTGGGATCCATGTCCTTACTGCTAAAAGCAGTGCTTCTCAGGGCAGCTTCTGTGAGATCCTTCCTTCCACCCTGCCCTGAAATTAGACCTGAGCTGGGCCTGGGCCCTCTGGTGCTTGGCTTTCAGGCCATGGCACCTCATCACCCTCTCTGTCCTGGCTCCGCTCAGCTCCCACTTTACTATGTGTCAGCTGTGTACCCACCATGGTGGTTGAGTCCTAGATGGGACATGGGCCCCTGGATGGTGCCTGTGGCTGAGCAGGGAAGGAGGAGGCTTCCTGGACAGGCTGTGCTGGAGCCCGTGTTCTGTGCCTGCTGGGCCAAATCAACTACCGTGGAGTGGAAAGACATTCCCAGTTGCTTGGTACACTTTGAGGTACACACCCGCAGGAGGCTCTGACACTCCTTAGGAGCCACCAGATGGGAGGTTGGAAGTCCCCCGGAATGTAGCGTGCCGTGGTTCCTTGATTCTCCTTGGGGATGCGTGGATCCGTGTATGTGTGCATGTACTTCGTGCGCGTGTGTGTGTGTGTGTGTAGCACAGCCTGTGGGAATCAGATTTCCCCAGGTCTGTGGCTGAGGCTTGTGTCCGGGGGGCTCAGCACTCTCTGAGCAAGCAAGGAAATGTGGGCTGGGCTGGTGCTGAGGCTCCCTCTGGGGCTGCTGTCCTCGGTCTACCCAGCAGCCAGGCCTGGAAGGCCCAGGGGATGGTTCGGTAAACTTTACGACAAGTCACTGGCCAGAAGGGTCCTCTCTCGGGCCTCAGCTTCCCCTTCTACCGAGCAGGGCTTGGAACGAGCGTCTCCGTCTTCTCCATCTCTGCCCCTCCCAGGAGCTGTGGAGCCTGTTCCCATGGCCTTGGGAACTCAGAGACCCAGAGCCAGGGCTGGCCCAGCTGGAGGAGGCAGGCAGGAGGAGAGTGGGCCTGCCCCGTCCCCGTCCCATGGGACTGGGGCTCCCGGCCCTGCTCCACTCCAGGGCCCTCCTCTGCCTCGGCGTCCTGGAAGACTTCTCAGCTGCGTTTGGAGGATTCCCTACCACCCCGCCTGGAGCCCCTGCCTACCTGCCCCCATCTGTCACTCCCCTTGCTGCTGCACACAGTGGGCTTCACTCTGTCCCCAGCCCAGAGAGGGTGCCCCTTCCTCCTGGCAACCCCACCTCCATCCTCATCTGCTGCAGCCAGGAACACCAGCCCCCTCCACTCCCCCTGCCCTGACTAAGGCCCCTGCCAAGGCAAACATTTTTCCCCTTTAATCTCCCTGCCTGGGGTCAGTGCTGAGGTCCTTCCTTCTGGGCTCTGCTTCTCTCTGGCCAGCTGCCCAGAGGCCCATCTGCTGGGAATTGCTAGGCAGAGCTGAGGGGGTGCCCGGGGTACCCGGAGCTCCTAGCTGTCCCTCCCCACAGTGACCTCCCTGTCTTGCTGGCTGGGCCCTCGGGAACCACAAGGCATGGCCCCTGCTCTTCCGGGCCTGTCTGGGTAACCTTGAGCCTGCCCTGCTTTTCCTAGGCCTCAGTGTTTTCATCTGGAGAACAGGAAGCTTGATAGCACTGTGTGGCTTGTGACAGACAGGGTGGGAGTTAGCACACAAGCCAGGTGCCCTTGATGGTTGAGCCCCTGAGCCGGCTCCCTGTGAGTGATCTGTCACAGTGGTCTTCCCTTTGATGTCTCCCAGGCCTGTGACCGAGGTGAGTGCTGTCTGTAGGTGCCTCAGTTTCCCTGTCTGTTAGGTGGTGCCTAGCAGTGTGGGCTAGGGACTTGCAGACAGCCCTGCCTGGCCTCAGAACTCACCACCATTCCAAATGCATGATTCTTATTCTGATCACAGACTTAGGCACATTCCTTACAACAGACGCGCCTCAGTGCCTGGGTTCCTGGTTGCCTGGGCACGTGCTTAGCACCGCCAGAACAGGACAACTGGCCTGTGCAGAGTGGTGTCTTACCTGGTGCCTGATGGCACCTTGGTCCTGGCCCAGGGTCTGTATGGACCCTTCTTTATTAACCCCATGGCCAGCTCATGCATCTGGGCCCCGTGCCCACCTCTTGGTGCCATCAGCAGAGCCTTGGGCTGGAGGGGAGGGGGTTGATGTCCACCCCCTGCCTATCACCCCATTGCCCTGTCCTGGGTGCTGGCTTTGTCTTGCCCCCAAATCTCTGTGTCTCTCAGCGGATGCCTAGCCTTGCCTGAGCTGGCTCTCTGAGATAGGAACCGGCAGAGAGGGAGTCTTGATCCAGAGGGATTGCAAGGCTGTGCAAGGAACAGCAGGCATCTTCCTAGAGTATTGTTCTTGAGATTTCAAGATCACAGTCAGAGTGGATTTCTTGGAGGTGATGGCATCATAGTGTGGAGGGAGGGGTGCAGGGGCTCCAGAAAGGGGCACACTGGGTGTAGTTGGGCTCCTGTGGGAGGGAGCCCAGGGCCTGTTGGGATAACGTGCCGTAGCATCATTTGCTGAGCCCTTTAGGGCTGGCAAGGAGGAGCTTGCCCAGGATGTCTCCCTAATCTTCAAGGTAGCCTGGTGGTGGCTGCTGTCACTAGCGCATTTCCCTGGGGGAAGCTGCTGTCTGAGGCTGGCCCTTCCTGGTGGCATGGTTGGGATGGAAGGCAGGGTGCTGTTGCCTGCACTGTAGGGAGCCCAGACCCAGCCCTTTGCCCCTTGTTTACAGATGAGGCTGGAGAGAGGATAACCCCAAAGTTTGTAGGGGTGAGGGGACCTGATCTCACGCAGCCCCAGCTCTGCCCCCTTGGCGGAGACAGGGTATGACTAGTTAATGGGAGCGCCTGCTGCCGCCTCTGGTATAACTTGCCTGCTGGTGCCTCAGTTTCCCCCTCTGTCCATGGGGGTGTGAGGTCCTCTCTTGGGGACACCATGCAGGATGTGCCTGCTTCCACTGCCCTTCATGGCCTCTTTCGCCAGCAGTTCCCACGGTTGCCCAGCCGCAGGAAACCATCTGGAGGCCTTGTTTACCCTCCCCCAGCCTCCCTGGCAGGAAGTCACAGGAAGGGCTGTCCCCAGGGGCCTCCAGTTCTGTGAAGATGGCCAGTAGCCTGGGGGCCTGGGGGCCTGGGGGCCTGGGCTGTGGAGTCCCAGAGTGGAGCCAGAGGGCAGGGAGCTGGGAGAGAGTAACTGGGCGGGCTGGGAGGTAGGGGTGCTGTGGCAGGGGGCCAGGCGGAAGTGAGCCGTTCCCTGAGGGAAGGTCTGTCTGTCCACCCACCCATCTGCCACCCTCCCTGGCCATGGGCCCCAGACTAGGCCCAGCAGGGCGTCGGCTGTTCCAGCCTAGGGTAGTCTGTGTGATGCAGTATGGGGTCACAGGCACCCCTGGATGGGGTGGAAGAAGAGGAGGTGTCCAGGAGAAGAGTTGGGGTAGTTCATGGGTGGAAGCTGTGGCCTTTAGGAAGGTTGCGAGATCCAGGGTGCTGGGCAGGGATGGTCATGGCCCAGCAGACTCCTCTCTCCACCGCCACCTCCCTTGGGTCCCTCAAGGCCTCCAGGTCAGCCTACAAGTGTGGACGTGCCTGGCATAGGCTTGGCCTGGGCTTCTTCCCCATGGGACCTGTCCAACTGCCCTGGCATTTGTGATGGTCCCAGTGCCCACTGACTGGCCTATGTATGGCCTGTGGGGCCTGGGGATCATTCCCATGAATGCTGCCAACGGAGCCTGCCCGGCCTAGGAGAGACCCGTGGCCTGTGTCCTTGCCTGCTTCATGGCTGTGGCAGTTGGGTGGCTTCTGCAGGAGCCCAAGGAGCAGCAGCAGCACTCCTGGGCCTCAGTGCCCCCCCCCCCCTTTTTCCTTCCCCTTTTCCCTTGGAAGGCTCTGGCTCATGGCCCCTCCCTGAGATGGTATTGAGGTTTCCCTAGACAAATGCCCCCTGACTCTTCCCTATGCCTGAGGGAGTGAGTACGAAGGCTGGGCCGTGATGGGACAGGAGCAACTGGAGGCCACCAGCCAGTCCGCCCAGGACATCAGTGGTTGGGCCAGTTCTGGGGTGAAGTGAGTGTTCCACTGGGGGATATTGGCAGTCTGGAATATTCAAGGCAGTCCTACTGCAGAGGCAGTGACAGCACTTAGAGAGCGTGGGCCACTTCCTGTGGCCTGTCAGGCAGAGTCAGGGTTGCCATCTCACCTTGTCAGGAGACACCGGGCGAAATGGAACGTGACTGAGTGGGCCTGAGAGCCCCTGCAGGAAGGACCACAGCATGGCCAGCAGGCACATGGTGACCGCTGGGCCTCCCGCGGTGCCCAAATGCTGGGAGGCGTAGGTGCTACCTAGACACTGAGGGCCTTTCTGCCCCTTGTGCTGTTGAGGGATTTGTGCTCCTGGGGACTCTGACCCCCTTGAAGTCTGCCACCCGCTTGCTGTGGTCAAATTCATTGTCAGGTTAGGAGCTGAGTCTTTCCCTCCAAGCCTCCTTGGACCCCCCCAGATGTGGCCAGTGTCCCCGGTAGGTAGTCAGTGTAAGCTGCTGGGTGGGCTTACAGGTGGGGCTTGGGAGACAGGGGAGCCAGAAGGGGTCCTAGGCTGGTGGCACCAGTACAAGAAGACCTGGTGGCAAGATGCATAGGTGCCATGTGGGAGCATGTCAGGGCAGGCCTTTGAAGACTGTTGAATGCATGGGCAGTGAGATCTGGGGGCACTGTGGGGTGTCTGGTGCTTAGCCGGGGCTCAGCAAATCATGACCAGTGCTCCTTGTGGGAGGAACCAGAGCCATTGCTCAGAGCCTTTGCCTGGGTGTGTGTGGGGGATCCATCCTTGGGGATCCTGGCGGGCATCCAGGAGGAGGCAGGCTAGAGAAGTGTGGAAGAAGATGCCCTGGCCCTGCCCCGCTTTCCACACCTCCCGAGCCTCCCTTTGCCACTGTGGGGCCACACAGTGTTCATATGTGAAGCACATGGAGCAGACCAGGTACCCAGGAATTGGCAGTGAGACCCTCACCAGCTGGCAGTGCCGCTGAATGCTGGCTGTCTACACTGCCAGAAGCCTCTGGGAAGTTGTCCTGGTTCCATCACTAGGGCTGACCCTGTGCCTGCTGCTGGGGACCCCAGGACACATCAGTTACCACCCTGTCTGCTGCCCATAGTCCATAAGGGGGGACAGACAAGTCACCAGCTTTCAGTGATGTGGGGGTGCCCAGGGGATTGGACAGGCTCCCTGCTGCTGGCCACATCTAGGATTGCCAGGAGCTGTTTAGGGTCCACCAAAGAAGCAGCTGCATCTGGGTGTGGACCTGGGGTTTCCATCCTGGTTGCCCGGCCTTCTGGTTGTGTGGGCCAATGTAGAGGTGACCCCAGTTCTTTCTGAGTGCTTGGGTGAATCCTGTCTTCTTTGGGGGTTCCCCAGTGATCTCAGCCCGGCACCCGAGAGCTCGCTCTCCCAGGATGCTCTGAGTGGTGAGTTTGGATTTACCCCAAGGTGCCCTGGTCTTTGTCTTGCAGAACTGGCCCCTCCTGCATGCTGTGCCTATTGAGAACTAGGCAGTCAAGGGCAGTACTTCAGCGGATTCAGGGAAGGGGGATAGGTGATGCCAAATTACCAGGTGAGGGGCTGCTGGGTAGGGTGTCGGCGGTGATTGGTTAGGGAGTGGCCTGGGAGAACACAGCCTGATGTCTGAGTGATGGAGGGAGGTGTGCTAGAGGAGCAGAGGGTGCTCCAGCCAAGGGCACAGCTGTGCAAAGGCCCGGAGACAGGATTGTGCTTCGAGAGTTGCAGGGGTAGCTGGCAGGCAGGTGAGACTGGTGGCATCAGGGCTGAGGTGTGGTAGGAGGTCAGTGGGCAGCGGGGTAGGGAGCAGTGTGCCTTCAGGTGGTCTGCATTTAGACTCCTTTGGGTGATAAAGGTGCCATGGGAGGATTTAAGTCGAGGTTGAAGTCTGACTTGGGGGTCGAGAGGTAGGGGCTGGGTGTAGCTGGGGTGGGACGGGAATAGCTAAGATGCCAGGGTGGGTCTGGCACTCCCCAGATGCCTGATCATCCTACACTGACCTGTTCTGAGCCCAGGTGCCAGCATCTTTTCCATCAGCTGCCCACAGCTGCTCTCCTGCCACTGTCTGGGGGTTCTGGGGGCTTCCATGTCCTCACTGTGCCCTCAACTCCATCATAGGACCATACTCAGGACTGTGGAGATCTGGCTGAGCTGAAGGCCTGTGCCTCCCTCTTGCTGTGCCTTTCCTGCCATGAGCTTTTGCTCTGGCTGGGCCCTTGCCTGGGATGCCAGACCCTTACTCGGCTCTGTTGGATTTTCTGAGGCAAGAGAGGATGGTGTGTCCTTTACTGTCCCATTGGGTGTTATCCAGCAGACCTCCCAGGGACAGCCCAGCTCTCTAGGGTGTCCCCCACTGTTGATGATCAGATGGGCTGGGCTCCTGAAGTCAGAGTGAACAGACATGCACATGTCCGGGCATTGTCTGTAGGACAGTGACCAATGACCACCTCCACCTCTTCTTCCTCACCTTAATCCAGCGCTTGGTGCCCCCATCTGAGTTTTCCTGGGCACCTTCTGCTGATTCCATCAGCCAAATTACAAAACTCTTTGTCCTATATGCTCTCTGTGTGCTTAAGGGTGTGTTTTACTCTTACAATGGCTTTGGCAAGTCCTTCACATTCCTGAGGGCCCATCTCTGAGGCTGCCTTTACCATCCGGGGCCCCAGGAGAGGGGGTTGGGCCCTTGTGGGGCCCCTGTTGCCCACCCTGCCTGGTACTCCCTACTTGCCTCTGGGACCTCTGTCCCACTTTCCTAGAACCCCTACCTAGCACTGGAAGCCATCTTCCCTTGGTAGCCTGCACACACCACCAGGCCCAGAGAGGCTGACCCGATGCCCCTGGTGTGGGCACAGTTCTGCTGTCCTTCCCTGTGTTGCTCATTCACACTCCCACGTGGGCTCCCCTGGCCCAGCTTCTGGCCTTTCTCCATGTGCCCCAGTTCTTCTGAACTCAGAGTCTCTGCAGGAGAGGTAATGTGTGTGTGCACGCATGTGTCTGTGTGCGCGTATGAAGACATGTCTGCCTCTCTTCCCAGCCCCAGGCTCAGTCCCTGAGGGTAAAATTAAAACAGACCGGAAGATGACCCAGATGTCCTTCAGCTGAGAGGCAGATAAACAGAATGTGGCATCTCCCTGCTATCGACATCACCCAGCCAGCAAAAGTCCCCAGTGTACTTGGAAGAGGGTGAACCTCGGAGATATCACACTGGAGAAAGCAGGCACCAAAGTCCACACATACATCTCATTCATATGAGAACAACCAGAACAGGCAAATCTGTGACACTGAAGTGGACCCAGGGTTAGCAAGGGAACAGGTGACTGCTTTTGGACTTGGGATCTCTTTGGAGGTGATGAAGATGTTCTGGAACTAGTGATGATGACTGTAGGACATTGAATCTACTAAAATGTACAGACTTGTGTCCCACTTTCAAATGGGACTGGAGTTGTATCTTAGTGACAAAGCATTAAACGGGGCTCAGAGGTTGGGGACACAGGATCAGCATGCCTTGGCTCTGCCCTGACTCTGACGGGACATGGAGAGTCTTCTTAGCTGCTAGAGAAGTGTGTGCCAGTCCTTGTGGGGTGTTGGAGACCCATGGGAATTCCATGGGTGCTGGACGCTGGACAGAGCCTCTCCTGGCTTTGCAGAGCGCTGCCGTCAGGGGCTCTGTGGGAGACAGCAGATGGGTGAGTGGAGGCCGAAGTGGTCTCTATGTGCGAGGTACCCACCTCCCCTTTACACCCATGGGAGCAACCTGTTTCCTGATTTCTCCTAGTGCTCTGTGGGATATCTGCTTCTTACTGCTGGGTTCCCTGCTCATCCCTAGAGTCTGGCTGTGAAGGAAGTGCAGCCAAGGACTTCCCAGTACCCAAGGCGCTGACCAGTGCTGCCCTCCTGAGTCCTTGCCTGGCCATGCTGGAGGAGGCCTGGGAGCCTCTGTGTCTATCTGACCCGTGTGAATGGCCTGGCTGCAGCACTGCCAAGTAGGGCAAAGTTCCCAGCCGGGGGACCATCCCTGAGGCAGATGAGCTCCTCGGAGAGTTCCCTCTGCCCTGGAGATACCAGGAGAACCCGAGTTGTTCTGTGGTGGCTTCCTGGGTGGGGGACAGGGTGGAGAGCTGGGAGACCCTGACACTGTCCCCTACTCCCCATCTGCCTCAGGCCTGGTGGTCATCTGACCTCTTTTCTGCCCCTGGCGATGCCTACAAGATGCCCAGTGAAGGCATTAAGGGACATCCTTGGGCTGAGAGCATCCTCTGAGCCTGTCCTTTCCTGAAGTGCCTGTGTGTTTCTCGTCCCTCACAGAGGAGCCCTGATCCCAGCCCGGCTTGGTCCTCAGATGCCAGGAAAATGGTTTTCTCTCTCTCGGGAGCTGGGTGGAGCATCGCAGGCTGCCTGGATGCCAGCACCTTTGGTTCAGATTCCCATCTCTCAGGTCTTCCTCCGTGACCTGTGGTCAGCCGGAAGCCAGATACAATGGCTTTGGCAGCTAGTGAGGGGGTGGCAGGGACAGAGAGGCATTGTGGCTGGTGCCTTCTCGCTGCTGCTGGGCTGGGCATCATGTCTGGGGATCCAGGGTGGCCCAGGCTAGAAGGTAGGGCTCCGTGAGGTGTCCTCATTGCTAGTGCCAGGTGTCACAAACATTCTTGAAATGCCCCACTGGTTACCTCCCTGAGATCTGTGTCTGGAATAAGGGCCTTGAGAAGTCATTTTGGGAAAGAAGACTTTGAACCCAATTTACCTGAGTATCCCTCTCTGGCAGGCCACCCTACCATGTGTGGCCCCTGCAGTGCAAACCTGAATGTGGGTCCTCCTGGACTTCAGTATCTTCTCAGAGCCCCTGGGGTGCCCAGACAGCAAGAGGGTTCCAGGGACTTCCACAAGGCCCCTTGGAATAGGAAGTGTCCCTCCAGGTCCCAGGAGAACACTGAGGTGGCTTCCTCAAAGGATGGGCTTCTGGAGAACCCCTGTTATATATGAGAACATGGAGGCACAGAAAGGTTGAGGGATGTGTCCAGCATCAGACAGTCGGAGGAACCAACCGGAGGAACCAGGAAGGGGACCAGCTGGACTCCCAAGCTGGTGACGCTCTGTGAAGGGTGGACTCTGAGAGCAGCAGCCATGGGCTGAATGAGGGTGTGAGACAGATGTGGGAGCAAGCCCAGGCCTGGGCAATGGGAAGGAGCCTTCTGCACCCCTGCTGCCAGTGGGGAACCTACTGCCTTGGGCTGAAGCCAGGGCTCTGGCATCAGATGGGAGGTTGGTGGCACCTGGGTGGAGGCTGCACACGCAGGGCTCTGTGCTGGCTTCTCCGGGAACCTGGGCCTGCTAGGTCTGTGTCTGAGGGCCTGTGGGTACCTGTTTGTGCACCCTGTGACTGTGTGACATTCTTGCCACATGCCAGTCCATCACCCCAGGACCAGGTCTGCTGCACAGGGTGCTGCACTATCGACAGCCCGAGAGTGCCAGTGGAGAGCTTGTTACTGATGCACTCATAGCCCAGTGCCTTTCAGAGAGGGAGATGCTAAGGGGTGACAGGCCACAAGTAGGGTCCCGTCGATCTCGGCACCTCAGGGGAACTATGGCTGCATGAGCCTTCCGTTGTGCGTCCCTCTCTGGGCCTTGGCCGCCCCTCATGTGCTGGCCTTTAGGGGTGCCGGGGCTGCCCCTTGCCACCAGGCCAGCCCAGAAATAGCTGTGACCTTCCATGGCTAGTCTGGCAGTACCCAGAGCTGGGAGGCCTACGTGCACCCAGCCGAGTCCTCTCACCGTGCGGGGCTGGCTATTTCGGATGTGGCCTCCCGAGGCCAGGTCAGGGCTCTTTCCCGCGGACCCAGCAGGCCCTCTGACGTGCATCCATAGGGTCTTGGCCAGCTGCCCTGGCTCCCTCCGTGATCTCGAGCCCCTGTCCTGCTGTCTGACCCAGCCTGGGCTTGAGGCGAGACTGGGGGAGGGGAACATGGGGACTGGTGCAGGTGCTGGGTGGTGGGGCCCCCCTGAGCCCTCACCTGGATGGAGAGCTCAGCTGTTTTAAGGAGAAAATTCACAGAAATTGTCCATGCTGCCCTGGTTCTGAATCCCATCTCAGCCCCTCAAAGCTGCCTGAGCCTCAGTTTCTTCATCCATAAAATGGGGTGATGGGTGCCTTCCAGGCTGCTCTGAAGATGGACAGGGGCTTGTGCTTAGGGCACTGTGCAAGTCCATCTCACAAAGGGGTCCTTGGGCTTTCCCCATTCCATAGGACTGGGCGCTGGGCTCAGGGTGAGGACATCATAGGGCAGATGGCTTTGAACTGGGCAGTGGCTGATTCTGGACTTGGGCCATGGACAACTCACAGATCTGGACTCCAGCTGGCCAGTCTCCTCTGTGACATGGGCAGGGGTGCACCTGCTGCCTAACTCAGGCTGTAGTAAGTGAAAGTAACCACCATGTCATGAGGGCCCAAGGCCTCGCCGCCACGGGGGACTGCGGCTTCTTAGACAGTCCACTGACAGGGTCCTGCCGTGGAAAGACAGGCAGTGAGCGTGGTTGGCTGGGTAGGGGTGGGAGCTCCTCTCCCTGAAGGCTGGGGTGAGGCCCGATGCTGTTCCCAGGGTTGGGGTCGAGCATCAGGGAGGTGCTGCATGGCCTACCTGGTGCTGGCAGCAAGCTGATGTCCCCCAACGGCCTTGGCCCCTGAAAAGGAGCTGTGGCCACTCCTCCATGGACAGGCTGTAGGCTGGTGGCCTGGTTCCATCAGGTGAGTGCGTCAGCTGAATTCTGCGTCCTTTCTGCAGAGTGGGCTTACTGTGAGCCCACAGTGTATCATGGGCCCTGTAACATCCTTGATTGCACTACGAGGTGAATCTCTGTGTTCTCCTCTGGAGATGGGGGTGTGTGACCCCACATTGGGCTGGTGACTAGCCTGGGAGGGGCCCAGAGGCCCACTGCAGCACACAAGGTTTTCTCAGTGCACGGAAGCAGCTGGGATGGAAGTTATGTCGGGTACTTCTCAGTGCCAGCCTGTCTCCCTACCCACTAGGGCCCCTCGGGGCTTTGGATGGATTCTGGTGGATAGGACTTTGCTGGGTGGCCTCACCTGGCCAACAAGAGGGACTGTTAGACACAGAACCCATTAGTTCTCTCAGGCCCTGGGGATCCTTGTGCCACTGGCTGGTCCCGTGTGGGGGGCACAAGATGGGTAAGGGCGACACTTGGAGAGCTGGGGAAGACCAGGATCAGTGGTCTCCTCTTGGCCTCTGAATTACTGGCAGGGGCTTTGATGGGCTGGGAGCCAGGGCCCTCTCAGGGGCCATTAACTCCAAGTGGGTCTGTGAAACTCTGTGTCCTCTGGGACACCATTCCCTCTTCTGGGAACTGGCCTTTTGAGACCTTAGAGAATGGGTGGCACAGTGCCAGGAGTTGGCGCCAGCTTGATGGGACCTAGGGGGAAAGCACCAGAACCCTTGGACATTTAGGTTAATACCAGGGGCAGGGCCAGCTTTCAAAGCCTGCTTCCTCCATGTCGGATCCTGGAGCCATAGAATTCCTGGGTTGACACCCTGTACCCTAGAATTCCCTGCTCATTATGGGAAACGACTTGCAGCATCCCATAACCAAAATCCCTGGCTCTATATACAGGAGGCTGAGCTGCAGGTGGCAGGTGCCAGGGCCTATGGAGCTCAGCTTTCGACTCTGCAGGGCCAGCCCGGACACATGAATACAGATGGGTGTGGCCTGGGAACCCACCTGTATCCAAGGGGTCATTTGTGTGTGTGTGTGTATGTGTGTGTGTGTACGTGTGCATGTGCTTGCAGTATGGGAGATTGAATTGAAGGCCTTACATTTGGCTTTACAACCAAGCTACATTGCCAGCACTTAAAAAGAAATTCTTTTTGTGTGACAAGATCTTGCTAAGTTGCCCAGGGTGGCCTCAAACATGCAGTCTTGCCTCAGCCTCCTGAGTAGCTGGGATTCCAAGTATGTACCACCACACCCAGCAAAGGCGCTATTGTGAAAGCTCAGTAGGGTCCTGAGTGTTCATGCAGGACCAGGCTGGGCCTCCTGGGGAGGAGTGGTGGCAGGTTCAGGTTTGCAGTGGGGGTCTGCCTGCCGCTCCAGGCTTCAGGCGCCAGGCAGGACCTTGGGCCTCCGAAAGATGGCCACTCCATGTCCATGTAGAGGAGGCAGGCGAGAGGCAAAAGGAGTGAGGGACCTGAGGGCACGTAGCACTTAGTGCCTTGGAGCCTCTGGTGGTCGCTGTGGGCCAGGCTGCTTCAGAGACTGACTTGGTCACCCCTTTGTGTGGCATATGTGTGTGCACAGAGTTCCCTACAGGCCCGTGTCCATGCTGGGCTCTCAGTCGCACTGGGAGTTGGGCAGTGAGCAGTGGATGGGAGCGTGGGGATGACCCGTCCCTCTGCTGAACAGTTCATCTGTGTGCCATGATCCTTGGAGGTCTGTCATCTCCAGTGGGGAGAGGCAAATGTGACTGGATATGACCTTGCTGCAGGGGCCTAGCCTGGTGGATGATCCAGGTGGGCCTCGCCTCTGGGACCATCCCAGAGAGGCATAGGTGCCGTTAGAAGGGGGTGGGGGCAGGGGAGGTTCAGGCTGGGCTGGGTTGGAAGAGGTGGCGGCAGGGAGGGAAAATGGCAGCCAGAGGCCCAGCAGGAGCTAAGGCCTGGTGGCAGATGTGAGTCAGAGGGCCTGATGGGCCAGACTGGGTGCCTTGGGTGCAGAAATGATAGACAGCCTAGGTGTTAAGGGGGGCTTTGGGCACTGGGCAAGGTGCAGGAAGTCTGGTCCGTCCATGGCTCTTGGGAAAAGCCCCTCTCTGGGGTGGGGTGCCTGGCAGGGGGCTGACAGCCTGTAGGGAGGTAGATATGTGAATGGGGGTGCCAGGCAGGGGTGGCAGGGTTGTGGGGCCCCTCCTAAGGCTAGGAGTAGCCCTGTAGCTCTCTTTAGGGGACAGAGATAAACATGAACTTCTCGGTGGCCTCTCTGTCCCCAGGAGGCACAGCTCTGGAGGCTGTTCAGCCCGAGATGCCCCTAGAGAACCTCTCATTTCACAATGGCTGGGCAGCATCCTGATGAGGGAGGGGCAGGTAACTGGGCACCGGAAGCCAGGACCACCCCTCCCCCACTGGTGGGTTTCACTTCCTGGAAGGAACTGGTTTGGTGTCTGATGGGGGCTGGGCGAGCATGGCTAGGGGCCTGTGCAAGGTCAGGGCAGGATCGGGGAACAGCGCCCGCAGACTTTCTCCTGATTTCCAGTGGAGAAAGTGTGGATCCCGGCATGAACTGAACGCCTGGAGACCACAGCCAGCTCTGGGACAGACTGAGGCTTCTGCCTGTCAGGGTGACAGGGCCTTAGTGGTGGGAGTGGTCACTGGGATTGGCTCGATGTCTGGTGCGCTCAGGCTGCCCAGCTCCAGCTGGAGTCCAGGCTCAATCCCACCATCACAGGGCCCAGGGGACTGTCCTCCCCCTGCCTGTGTCCTGCCCGACATGGGAGGGGCTCTGCCACTAGGCCAGGGTGTCTGCAAAGCCTAAGATCCTGCATACCAACCTGCTCGGGCAGCTGCCAGCCAGAGCCCCCCATCTTGCCCTAGTTCCCACCAAGCCTTTGACAGGCAGGTGGGATAAAGCCACGGAGGGCAAGGACTGGAGCGCAGAGGACAGGAGCACCTGTGAGTGTTGCCAGCCCCGTTGGCCCTGAGGCAGACCTCAGAGAGATGGCACCACAAGGGACAAGCCCATGCAGCTGGGAGTCTCAGGACTTCCAAGGAGTTGATAGGGCAAGGGTACTGCCCTCGTGGCCAGAGTGGAAGCTTCTCCCTGCAGAATTCAAACAGGAAGGAGTGGGAACCTCTGCTTTCCTATGGTCCTTTGTACATGGTGATGTGTTCTGAGCTCCCTCCACACATTGTGGTGCCCAGTCTTAGGATGGGCTGGTGCCTGTGTCCCCTGCTGAAGGCACTGACTCCCAGGCACTTCACTGGCTATGGCATGAGAAAGTGAGATCACCACCAGGGGCAGTGCAACGACTGGGGTCTAGCAGGTGGGGTCTAGCCTGATTTCTGCCACTGGGATAGTTCCTGACCTCTCTGCCTATATCCTCTTTTGTTAAACAAGATCATCATACAGTGACTGTGTAGTTTATCTATTATCACTGGTCTTTTTCCTAAAGGAGATGTCGTGAACTATCACTTTAGGACAGCCCTGGATCATTCGGCTCACAGGTGCCCTTGGGTTCTGCAGACTGGAGTTGAGGTTGGCATGGCCATTAAACAAGAAGAATTTGAGTAGGCCCTCTGCAGCAGGGGAGTGGCCCCCTCGCTTCCCCTCATCTTGACTATGATCCCGATGGTGCTGTAATCAGCACTGTGAGGCTGGTGAGCCCTACTGTACGGAACAACTCAGCGGAACTTCAGAGCCACAGACTCCCACCCCCAGCTAGTGAGTAGAGAAGCCCTAAGACCTGCTGGCCCTATAGTCTTTGGGCTCTGTTAAGAAGCAGGTACTCCATTATTAATGTTTATTGTTATTTTGAAACAGCTTAATTGGTCATCTGTTGTTACCTTGGGTGTAGTAGCTCCTATGAGGTTCTAAACTATCCTGGATTTTTAGGTTGGTCCTAATTGTGTGCAATCAGGACTCCTTGAGAGGCTCCTGGCTGGGTATCTGTCCCATGGTCCCTGCCATCTGCTCTTGCTATCCCACAGGTCTCGAAACCTGCCAGGATCTGGACTCTGGGCAGAAGACGTCCACATGATTCACTGGGGCAGGGGAAGAAAAGGAACCAGGTTTAGGACAGACCACCAGGACTCAGGCCTGTCTGCCTGGCCTTGTGTAAATTGGGGCTCCTGGGTCTTTGGTCTCGGGTGGAAAAGTGTGTGTGTGGAAGGGTGGGGTAATGATACATAGGTCAGTGGGAAAGGGCTCTGGGAGCCAGTCTGGAAGACTGCTTGTTTTGTCTACTTCTTCCCTGGCATCTGTCAGCACTTCCCAGCATCCAGCACCTGAAGGTGCTCCACACATACTTGTCAGATCAGATGAATGAGGCAATGAATGAAGGCTGGCTCCCCCTCAGTGGGAGTCTGAGGTCTGGGATGGGAGTGGGGGAGACCACAGAGAGATGCCTGGCAATGCTGAGCCTGGGAGAGGGCAAGGAGTAGACTATGTTGGTGTGGGATGTCCTGGGTGGTTGAAGTGCCTGCTGGAGGCCAGGCTCGCCTGTGTGGTTGAAGGCCATGTGGCTTAGGGTGGGCCTAGCAGGGATCAAGTCCTCATGACCTTGAGCCATGGTGCCTGGGAGCAGCACCCAGCTGCCTGGCCCCGTGCTCTTTGCTGACCTAATGACAGCTTGGGTGGAGCCCAGTGCCTCAGCCATAATCTAGTGTCCATGTATCCATTGGCCCCCAGAAGAAACAATAGTCCCCTGGCCTGTGGTGGAGTGGTGGCCTGCGAGGCAGTGCTGGTGGCTTACCACATGGGCAGCTTTGCTCTCTTCCCTTCACATACTTCTCCATTCTTTTGCCTTGTTTTGTCCAAGCAGCCAGAAGCAAAGTCATCGGAAGTACTGATGATGGTTAGAAGTAGGGCTCTGACTTCCATCATTCTTCACTTACCATTCTATTACTGCTTTCTGCTGTCATGAGACATTGTCGATCAGTTCTTAGATAGCATTATACAATCAGAGTACTGCCTGCTTGTACAGTACAGTAAGTACTTTTTGAAGAATGTCAAGTTTACATAGTACTCCATGCTCCTGGTAGTTTTTCTAGGGCACCATTTGGGAAAGGGTGAGTTCTTTTATAATGAAAATATTTTTTCCCTGGCCAAACTATTATGTTTTATTATTTGTAATAATTTTGTTCTGATCTATTTTTGGTATTATTTGTAGTTGAGTCTCTCTTCTCTCCATACCTATTAGAATCTTTTAAAAAATTATCTTTTTGTGATATGAAGTAGACAGGTGAGGTTGGTCTTGGGGAGGTCTGGGTTCAGCAAGTTGGTACCATGCCCCGCAGAGCACTGTTAGACGTGTGTGGGGAGGGCTGCCTGTGTGGCAGCCGCTGAGCCCTGGGGAGCACCCTTAGAGCCAGCTCGTCTGTCTCAAGGTCTTCAGTGGGGAGAACAGGTGCCACGTGGCGGAAACCCAGGCTCGCTCCCAACACCTCTGCTTCCAGGGACACCCCGGGCCTCGTGATCAGCTTAGAGCTGGCTCCTCCTCAGAAGGTGGCTTCCCTCCCTGGCAACATCTCCATTTATAGAGGAGACCTTGAGTCCAGGCAGGGCTAGTGCTAGTTTCAGGTTGTACCCTGAGGACATGACCCTAGGGACCAGGACTACGCCCTCCTGCCCTCTGGCCAGCTCCTCCAGTTTACCTACTGCCTGGGGCTTCTGCTTAGAGGCTTTCTTGCTGGTCCCCACCCCAGCCACGGTTCCCGGGAGCACTAGAGAAAAGGACTGATAACTTGCGGAGTTACAGAAGGCAGAAAGCACAAGGGCTGCCAATGAGCAGTGAGCTCCCCGTCACTGGAGGTGAGCGATCTAGCTGGGGATTATGTGGCGTGGGTGACCTTTGAGGTTCCTCCAGACCTCGAGGGGTGAGACCCCATGATGGGTTCTGGATATTTCTCAGATTTGGACCTCTGCCCAGAAATTTGGGTCATTTGTTTTTTCCACAAACAAGTGGGGCCCTCTTGGTGCCTTGTGGGGAGGCGGGGTGGAGCCAAAGACTTCCTCCTCCCCAAGTTAGGATACCTTCCCTGGGGCTGGGATTTGCTGCTGTAAAGGGCGTGTGGCCCAGGGGAGAGGGGACAGCACAGGCAAGGGGGAGCTTTGGGGCAGGGGCATGAGGGCTGGGCTGATGTCCTAGGGGAGTAGTGTGGGTTTGGCACTCCAGCCTCTCCCTTCGCCTAGCAGGGCAGCCTCACTGGCTCTGGCAGGGCTCCAGGAACGACTCCTGCTATGGTATAAATAGATTTCTCTGAAAGGCTGGGGGCTGTGCCAGCTTCAGCAGGTGCCCCCAAGCCTGGCCAGAGGCCCCAGGCGAGGGACTAGGCCCAAGGTGGGAGGCAGGCATGCCGGCCATGTGTACAGCCCAGGCAGCATGGTGGGATCTGGGTCCTGATCCCAGGTCCCAGGACTTTCCAGGTCCTGGAACTTGCCAGTATCTCTATAAGGGACCCTATTTAGGTATGAGGAAGCAGAGGCTGGGTGGCAAGGGGCTGGGGTCCAGATGAACAGGGTCCCTGGGCCTCACCAAATCCAGCTCCAGGTATGGCTCTTCTGTTCCTGGCCGGGTGACTTGGATACACTGTTAGCTTCTCTGAGCTGACATGATCTTATTCTCTCTCTCTCTCTCTCTCTCTCTCTCTCTCTCTGGTGGTACTGGTGATTGAACCCAGAGCCTTTTCAGTGAACTATATCCCTGATCCTTTTTAATTAAAATTTATTTTGAGACAGGGACACGCTCATTCACCAAGTTGCTTAGGCTGGGCTTGAACTTTCCATCCTCCTACCTCAGCCTCCCAGAGTACTGGAACTACAGGCATGCACCATCAGGTCCAGTTCTGTATTTTATCAGTACAGTGTGGCTGAGGTTGGTGTCTGGTGGCACAGTGTCCCACCAAGGTGGTCCAGGTCCAGAAGGGCCAGGCAGTGAGTGCCAGAGCGGATCCATCCACTCCTCAGGCCTCAGGGAGATGCTGCTGGAAGAGGTAAGAGCCAAGGCCTGCCTCAGTGCTCAGACTCTGCCAGGTCAGCACCCCGCCAGGGAGCTCAGGCCGCCTGGCTTGGAGGGGCAAACCCCTGTGAGTCCTTCCTCTCTGGGCACAGCCACCTTCCTTGCATCCCCTGCCTGCCCACTGTGGGTGGCAGCAGGCAAGGGAAGAATGCATGGCTGTGCCAGGTTGGGCTAAGTGGGTGCGCTCTAGTGGAGCCTCTGGGGGGCGTGTACTCTGCTGGGCCCCTGGCCCGCCTTCCCGGTCCACCCCCTCCCTGTGCTGACTGCTGATTGTAGGGGCCAGGCTGTCTGTCTGAGAGCTGGGCTCAGAGCTAAGTTCCCAGCAAGGCGAGGCCTCAGGGGACCCAGTGTACAGGGGGCTCTGAGAGTCCTGGGCACCCCACTCTGAGGGCCTCGGAGGCCAGGGCAGGTGTGGAGGTGACAGTTACATCAGGTCCCACTGGAGCCCACAGTCTGGGGAGCACGTGAGTTCTTGGACTTGTGCTCCTGGAGGCCAAGCCAGGGTACTGTTGGTGGGGGATATCAAGAACCCAGGGGGAGATTAGGAACCCAGGGAAGGGTCTTCTGGGGATATCCTGGAGGTCTTCATGAGACTGGGGCAATGTGCACGGAGAGGGGTGTGTCAGGAACTCCTGGGGTAAATTCTCCCTGGCCCTGCAACCTGAGGTGCCCCTAGATTCAGTACCTCAGTTTCCCCAGCTGTCTGCTGGGAGGATGAGAGCAACCATCCATAGGGGTGACCTGAGGATTAGGCAAGGGGACAGCAGTGCGTGCCGCCGAAGGGATCCTTGCTGTGGGCTGACGAGCTGGGTAGGGACCGCAGGGCTGGGCCATCCCGGTGCTCGCTGGGCTGCGTGGACTCTTGCCGCCCGCCTCTCTGGGGCGACAGCCCTTCCTTCCGCTTGGCCAGGCAGCCGGCCCGGTGGTCAGTGCGCCCACGGAGGCCCAGCGGCCGCTCCCCTTCCTGCGGCCGGCTGCGCTTCCTCTTCCTCGCCAGCTCACCGCTGCCCTTTGTTTCCCGCGGGCCGGGCCGGGGTGCGGCTATCTTTAGGCGGCAGGTGTGGAGCCCGCTATTCGGGTCGCCGGCCGGTCACCGCCCCCCACGTGACACCGGGCGCTATAAATAGCCCAGCCGGGCTGGGATCGGCAGAGCCAGCGCTGCGGGAGGGCGCGCCCCGCGGGTCTCGGGCGGGGCCCGCCCGGCAGGCGCATGGAGGCGGCGGGGAGCCCTCAGGCGCGGGTGAGCCCGGGTAGGGGGGGGGTGCGCCAGGCAGGACCCTCTGGACCCTCTGGACCCTCTGGACCCCGGGTTGGTGGCACCCTGGTGAGCGGTGGGAAGCCCCGCTAAAGGCAGGACCCTCTGGATCCTCTGGACCCCGGGTTGGTGGCACCCTGGTGAGCGGTGGGAAGCCCCGCTAAAGGCAGGACCCTCTGGATCCTCTGGACCCCGGGTTGGTGGCACCCTGGTGAGCGGTGGGAAGCCCCGCTAACGCCCGGCTCCCAGGAGCCCCTCACTCATGAACCTGGGGCCTCCGGGGCTCCCAGCCCAACGACCTCAGCCCTGCCTCTCCTGGGAAGCCACAGAGCCCAAGCCTCCACCTCTTCCAGGATCAGAGGGTCCCATGTTTGGAAGGACCTCTTCCTTTCTGACGTCCGGGTGATTCAAACTCCTTAACTAGCTGTGCCTCCCTGAACCTCACTCTCCTTTTCTTCCTTCTGGGATTCAGTGTTCTTGCTGCCTAGACTTGAGGTTGAGAAAGCCCACTTAGCGCACGCCTGGTCCGGCGAAGGACCAGAAAATATCCTGTGTCTCCCTGGCCTGTTTCCTCATCTGGCAAAGGGACCAAGACGGGCCTCCCTTAAAGGGTTTTGAAAAGGAGCGGTTCTGCAAAAAGCAGAGGACTGGGGCACTGGCCAGAGGAGGCTGGGCCAGGATCCCAGGAAGGGGAGGGCCAGAGGGAAGGAGGAGCTTGAGCCTAGTAAGGTGGCCTGGGTGGTGGGCGTGGTGGCTGGGCCAGCAGAGGCTCACAGCAGAGCGGGGCAAGTGCCCTGTGCTTGCTTTCCAGATGGGGAGCGTAGGCTTGGGCCACAGGGAGTACTCAGTGCCCGGGGTGGGGGTGGGGGTGGGGCAGCCTGGAGTTACTGGGACTGAGGGATGGTGGGGGGGACCACAGGTCTTGGGTCAGCTCTGCCTGGGGGTGGGTGCAGGGCTCTGACGGCAGCAGCCTGGCCTCTCCCCCTGCAGCTGGTCTCTTTAGTCCTTAACGTCTGGGCTTCTTGGTGACCTCACCTTGGAGGGGCGTGGCAGAGAGGGGCCTCTTCCCTAGTGGCCAGCCACAGGTAGGGTTGGGCCACATGGGGGTGCCTGGGGTAGGAGGGCCTCACATCCTGCTTTGCTTTCCTGGGGTGGGGGGCCAAAGTGCAGAGGCAAGTTGGGGGGGGCAGTGCAAAACACCAGCCCTGCTGGTCCAACCTAGACCTGGTGTAGCTCAGGCTCTGATCGCTGGTGCTGACCCAGCCCAGTCTAACCCCAGCTCCTTTCAGGCCTCCGACAACTTTGGGCCCCCATGAGAGCAGCATGGGGTCACTCAGTCAGACTGTCAGCCTGGAGACACTGTCCTGTGGTACTGGGCAGCAGAGCAGGCTAAGTGCTGTATATAACCCTGAGTTACCAGGTCCCCAGCCCCTGTAGGTGATGGAGTCAGCCTCTCAGGAGAGGCTCCAGAGTCCCATGGTGGCCTTGGGCCTTTTCCTTCCTTTACTTTTGTAAACATGAGTGTGGTTCCTGTGTGTGCACACGAGTGAGCGAGCAAGAAAGCTCATGCTAGTCCCAGGAGGCCCCCAGGTGTTTGTGTGCTCTTACTACTGGCAGCTTTCCTCATTGCATCAGGGCCATTGCTCGAACTAAGTGGGCACAGGTTGGGGGACCTGGGTGGCTAAACCAGGGACAAGACTCCTTTCGTTCTCCCTTATTGGATGGTCCCCCTCTGGGGATTGAGGCTAGGATGTAGATGCAACCCCTGCCCTGAGCCTGGAAGCACTGAGCCTGCCTTGGTATGGAGGGCAGGCTGAAGAGCTCATACCTCCCTGCACAGCCAGAGCTAGGACAATGAGGCTTGTGCCCATGGCTCAAAGCCAGCAGTGGTGCCTCTGAGTCCAGGGTCCCACCGTGACCCTTCCTCACCCTGGCTGTGGCTCTGGGGGCCCACCTACTTTTTGGGCAGCTGGAGAAAGGGGCACTGGGGCAGGGGCAGAGGTAAGAGATGGTGGGCAGGGGAAGGATGGAGGACTCTGCCAGGTGAGGTCCTGTGAGGGGTCTTTTCCTTGGGTAGAGGAGGCAGGGCTGTGGACACACAGGAGCAATGGGAAATGGGGCTTGGGCTGAATCCATGTGTGGAGGGATCTGCTAACCACTGAGTCACAGTGGAGGGACCCTGGAAGCAGCCTTTGTGTTCCTTTGTTGTGCAGCTAGGGAAACAGAGGCCCAGAGAGGCCAGTGACATGCCCAAGGTCTCCTGGCCCCTCTGTGGGCAGGAGGGGGCTGATGTTTCTGGCGACCTTTGGAGCTGTTTGATCCAGAGAGGGAGAGAGGCAAAGATGGAGGTGCTCACAGCTGATTTTATGACCCCAAGCAGCATCCTTCCTCAGGGCCCTGTCATGGTTAGACCTCACTCCAGGCCAGCTGTGCTGTCACCACCCTGGCACATGCCTGGCAGCTGGTACTCTCTGAGTTCCTAAAGGGTAAGGCAGCTTGTTTTCCTTCCGGCTTGGTCAGTCTGTGAGTAATCAGGGGCAGGGGCTGGGGTAGAGGCCAGGATGGGAAAGATACAGCAGCTACCAGCTGAGTAGGCTTCATACTGTGTCCTGAGCGATTCTCCCTAAGGGTGGGCTGTCCAGAGTGATCTGGGCTCTGCCATTCCTCAGTGGCCAACAAGCCCGAGGAAAGGCGACTGTCCTGCGTGTCTATGTGTAGGGTGGGATATCTGGGATTCAGGCAGGGCCAAGCTTGGGGGCAGGTAGACCAGGAGTCTGCTTGTTGGGGTTCAGCATGCTGGAAGGGGTTGTGCCTGGCATCCTTCTCTTCCTCTGTTCCCCCTCACCTCATCCTGGTGACGGTACTTGGCTGTCCTTTCTCCTTAAGGCCCTGGGTTGGGCCTGTCCTTCCTTGGGTTTTCATGTAGGGAAACTGAGGCAGAAGGAAGGCCATTCATTTCTTTCTCCTCCCCCAGATGTTGCCTGTGGAGAACCAGCCTGCAATCGATGGACTGGCCCTTGTGGGCCAGCTCTGAGCACTGCCGTGCCCAACATTGCCCCTGAGCCTGCTGCCGAGGAAGCCCTTGCCTCTGGCCCTCACCATTGCCCTCGCCTGCTGATGGCCTCTGGTGCCAGGCCTGGGGTCAGCCCTGCTGACTGAGCCCCCTCCCCACTCCAGGACTTGCTGTCCCCCAGTGGGGTAACGTGACCAAGGGCCTGTGCATCGGAGACTTCCTGTGACCTCAGCCCCAGGGCTGCCAGAGTTGGTTCCATTCAAGTTCAGTCCTCCTCCAGACCTTGGGGGTTTGGGGCCCATCTTGGAGCAAAGGGGACTGTTCCCCAATGCCAAGAGAGTGTCCCCAGCAAAGGACCCACCCTGGACATTGTGTGGTGGCCGCATTCACTTTGGGGATTTTTAAATGTTCTTTGCTGAATTTTTAGGTGGTTGTTATCCCCTTTATACTCAGCCAGCTCTGAGAAACAAGAGTTTGGAATTGTGCATTTTATTTTAGGGGACTGTTTTGCTCCTTTTTTGAGGGAAGAAGTTGGGTTTTCTTTTTTAATTACCCAAACATTGGGCAGCTTCCTTTCCCTTTCCCAAGTATTTGTACAATATTGGTTCAGGGTGTGGGTGTGGGTTTTTGAAAATCCTTTCTCTCAGACAAGTACAAGGATCTTGCTCTACTTGGTTTTCTGAGGCTGGTGGGGGCTCATCTGGCTGTATCCCAGCCCTGTCTGCAGCCCCCTCCTGCCTTGCCCTCTGCCTTCGGGGAGGCATGGCTCGAATGAACCGCCCTGCCCCGGTGGAGGTGAGCTACCGAAACATGCGCTTCCTTATCACGCACAACCCCACTGATGCCACCCTTAGCGCCTTCATGGAGGTGAGTTGGGGCTGGGTGGGTGGTGGGCGGGGTGCCTGGGAAGCCTGGCGAGCGGATCTATAGCTGTCCATACCCAGTCCTTTCTCCGTGGAGCTGAGCTCAGACACCTGTTACAGGGTCCTGGAAAGGGCACACGGAGATGTGGGGGGGGCTTAGGAGTGGGGAGTCTCGGGTCCAGTGGGTTCCCTGAGGCCAGTGTGTGAACAGTGGGACTTCAGGTTGTGTGAATCCAGGCAGGCGGAGAGGTGAGCACTCTGTGTGATAGGACGATGCCTCAGCTAGAACTGAGTTGGCCACAGGAAGGAGTGACCACTGACCCCTGGAGAGGCAGCAGGAAGAGATGCCTGCTGCCCGAGACCCCCACACTTGTGACCAGGTGTATTTGCAGAGTCTGTGCTGGGACCAGACTAGAGCTGTCAGTGTGTTTGTAGACCCAGGGCCGTTTGCAGAGCTGGCAGTTGTATGTGTGCCAATTACAGAGCCCATTACTGCATGAGGCATTTTGGAGACCCATCTCTCAGCCCTGAGGTGAGATGAGTTGTCATGGGCTTGTCATAGTCAGATGGGGATGTGGATGTGCAAGGGCCTGGGGAACTGTATAGAGGAAGCCCGGACCCTGGACACTGAGCCCAGTGCCCTGCTGAGGGCAGCCATCCCCTCTCAGAGCTGAGACCCTTGGGATAACAGCAGGGTTTGGGGAAGGACTGGTAAGCGAAGCACTATGAGTGACTGGGGCTGGGGGGCTCAGGGTGTAACCAGGATGAGTGCTCAGTGCAGGACCTTGTTCATGGCCCAAGTATGATTAGGATCAGAGCCAGGGCTCAGTCCTGAGCAGAATGGCAGCTTCCTCCACTGAAGGTACAGAAGGATTTGTGGTGTCCCTGTGGCCTTAGAGGTGGGCACCCCCCTCTTATTCCCTGTATTCTCAGAATAACTGGGTCCTGGCCTCTCTGTCTGGTGTCCCCATCACATGATCAGCAGGGCCCAGTGATCCTTTACCACTCCCAGAATATCTGCTGGGAGCAGGTGGGGGTGGTGGTGGCCCTGCCTACGCCCCTGGGTATAAATACCCCTAGTCTGGCTGTGCTCTTGATGACCTTTTGGCTGGTCAACACGGAGTTTCCCCACTGGTGTGCAGCCCTGCTGGCTCTGAGGCCCCCTGCCTGTGGGCCCTGCCCCTCGGAGACCCATTCATGCAGCCCAGGCAGGAGGGGGCCCTGCCCACTGGGAGACCAGAGCCTTTGTCTAGTAAATGAGGTAAGAGTTGGGGTCCTGAGCATTGTGGGCTAGAGGTGACATGCAGTGGGGGGTTGCAGCTGAGTGTGGATTATGGTGAATGAACGTAGATGGGAATGCCTGCCTCTCTTCAGGTGGCTGAGGAATAGGCACGAGGACATCAGGCTGGACCACCTGCTGGTCACCGGGCCTGAGTCCACAGTTTTGCTGTGGGGGACACAGCCTGCTCTAGGGGGTGGTCTGAGGGGGACGCAATCTTGCCCTGGGTCTGAGGGCACTGGACCATGTCCTGGCCAGGGATTTGGTCCTGAGTCCCCCAGCCCTACCTAACCTGCTCCCTCTTCACACCCTGCCAGGACCTGAAGAAGTATGGCGCCACTACAGTGGTACGTGTATGCGAGGTGACCTACGACAAGGCCCCACTGGAGAAAGACGGCATCACTGTTGTGGTGAGGGGGCTCAGGGAACACGGTGGCTGCCCCGGGGCAGGGCTTGGCAGGTGGGTGGATATTTCTTGCCGAGAGGCTGGCACATGGGCCTCTCTGGTGTCCCTGGGGGCTTGGGCCACAGGTGTGTGCGAACCTGGGGGAGGCCAGAGGTTGGGACATGTGACTAAGAGAAAGTCACCCCTCCTGAATCCTTTTTCTCAAACTTGGGCCATGAGACAGGGGTTGGGTTTGTTGGTCAAAGCCATAGCTCCTGCAGTCGGATCCTCCTATGTGTTGGGGCAGGGGTGTATCTGTGTCCCACCAGGTGCCACTGGATCTCAGTCATACAGCGGCCTACAGCCCCTTATATGGTCCCATCTCAGGGAAGCAGGGTGTGGGGTCCATCATGATCTGAGGCCACATGGCCAGTGACACGAGGGACCCTGGTGAGTGGCGCTCACGTAGTGATGTGGCCTCCCCTGCCAGGTGTGCTTGCTGTGGGGGTGGCCTGAGCCCCACGGCCTGCCTGGTGGGGAGCACGGCCTTCCCAGGGCCTTGTCTCTGCCTCTTGCCACCTCTTTCTTGTCTGGGGCCACCTCTGGGCAGCAGGGGTGCTGGAGAGGCCCTCTTCGGGGCACCCTCGGGGCTGTTTCCTCGGCTCCCATGGCCCCAGGGACCTGCTTTATGTGGAGGATGGGGCAGCTCTGTGGCCAGAAGCTGTGGGTTAGCCCACAATACCTGGAGCTCCAGAGCCAGCCCTGAGGGTCCTCCCAGCCCCTGGCTCTGCACTCCAGGCAGCCAGGTATGTGGCTCTCTGTCTCCTCTTTGTCCACAGCTGTTACTATGTGTAGCAGCCACTGCCTGGCAGTAGGAGTGGGGGAGAAGAACCTGTGCTTCGAGGTCACATAGCCTAGACACAATCTCAGCGTTGTCCTTTTCCATCTGTGGGACCCCGTAGGCCACTCTGAGTGTCAGGGTCCTCACCTGAAAGTATAGGTGCTTGGAAGGATTCAAGGCAAAGGCACACCTCCCTTCCCTTCCCCAGCAGCAGGAGGGATTTGGGTTAGATTTCAGGCAGCCCCCATGGGCCAATGTCGGTTCACCCCAATAGCAATCAGTGCCTATTCTAGAGTAGTCCCTTGGGCTTGTGAGTACCTGCCTCACCAATGTGTGAACATCTTGTCCCCCTGCAGTGCATCCTGGGCTTGGCTGCCTCCAATGGGGACTGGCCTTATCTCCCCAGGGTGCTGGGGGCACAGTGGGGAGCAAAGTGAAATTTCCAAAGTGGAAGTAACACCCAGGAACACCCGGAAAGGCCTGGGTCCAGCTGTTGTGCTGAGTCCAGCTCTCAGAATCCTGGCCTCACCCACAGCCCTTTGTTCACTCTTGGTGGTTCCTGGGCTGCGTGGCAGCCTGGGAGATGGGGATACAGCAGGCCTGGGGTGGCAGGCTTGTGTGTTACTGCAGGGGACAGGTCCTCTCAGGCCAGCCACTGGCATTCAGATGGGAGAGACCACTCCTTGGGCTGAGAGAGGGGGGCAGAGGGCCCTTGGGGCTCCCTGGGAGCAAGAATCAGAGAAGATGGGGTGATTCAGGAAGGCGCTCTGGTGAGCAAAGCTGAAGTAGGCGGGCTCAGGGAGCTCAGTGTTCACAACGAGGTGCCCATGGCACAGCTCTTGGCATTCTCTGCCCCTCCCAGGGCTACTGTCCTTGTCCTGGGTCCCAGGGTGGCCACTCTAGCCCCTACAAGTCGGGGTGCTCATGGGCTGCTTCACCTACAGGACTGGCCATTTGATGATGGGGCACCCCCACCCAGCAAAGTGGTGGAGGACTGGCTGAGCCTGCTGAAGGCCAAGTTCTGCAATGATCCTGGCAGCTGCGTGGCCGTGCACTGTGTGGCAGGCCTGGGACGGTGAGTAGAGAGGAGTAGGGGTGGAGTAGGGCTCTAGTCTTGGGTGCTGCCATTGCTGGGAGCTCACTTGGAGCTTGGGGTCTTGAAAGGCTTTCTCACTTTCCAACTTGGGCCATGTCCACATGAATCTCAGGGGCCTGATGCCCCAAGTTTGAGGCTTCCCGGACAAGTCCTCTAATGGCCTGGTGGGGAGGAAGTCCTTCCCAAAGTTTGACCTGGCTCCCTCCTGCAGTGGTTGCTGCCCTGTGCTCCTCCGCAGGCACAAGGGTGCCCCTGTGATCTGGGCCTGCTCAGAGCAGGATCAGCAGCCTGGATCTGTTTGAAAGGACCTGGGCAGTGGAGTCCCCCATTTTGGAGGGAGAAGCAGTTGATTGGGGTTCACAGCCAGCCTGTACTGAGCCCTTACCCCAGGACATACCTGAGCTAAGCCCTTCATTTGTGTGCCTTAGTTTATCCATCCATGACACATTTTACTGTGAGTCACAGAGAGACAGTCCAAACTCCCTGAGGTTGCACCGGAGGGACAGGAGAGTCAGGATCTGGACCCAGGCAGTTGGGCTAGTCTCCAAGTATGTGGGCTTCACAGGAGAGCTTAAGGAACTGGGGTGGGTCTGGCCCCTGTGAACACTCCTCATACCCTGCTTCCTCAATAGGTAGCCTTCAGGGGAGGGCCAGGGTACAGAGGCTCAGATGATCCCAGCCCTGCTCTCTGTTTGCAGGGCTCCAGTTCTGGTGGCACTGGCCCTCATCGAGAGTGGGATGAAGTATGAAGATGCCATCCAGTTCATCCGGCAGTGAGTGGCCAGCTGTGGGGCTAGTGGGAAAGTGCTCGGGGACCTGGGCTGTCACTGTGGCCCTCTCTTCACACACTCTTCTCTGGTGATGCAGCAACCTCCAACAATCCAGCCCCTACCACAGGTCTCCTCTCTGCTCATGTGGTTCCCTTGGCCTGAGGCTACCTGAGCCAGCAGGGCTGGACCAGCCTTGACCCATCTATGGACAGTTGGGAGCTGGGAGCCAGCAGCCTCAGGAGTGCAGGATGGCTGTGCTCTACCTCTGCAGCTGGGGCCTGCTGGCCAGAGGCATCCTTCCTGCCTTGGTAGATACCATCTGCTTAATGCATCTGGTGTCTAATTACTTTTCTCATTTTTGAGACAAAATACCTGACACCTAGAGTTAAAGGAGGAAAGGTTTATTTCAGCTCAGTTTGTAGAGGTTTTAGTCATAGTCTGCTGGCTCCAAGGCAAGGTGCCATGGCAGAGGGACATCACAGAGGCGAAATAGTTCATGGTGTGGCAGGCAAAAGGCAGCAGGCAGCAGTAGCCTGCCTTCTATCTTTTATCCCATCCAGACTATAAGCCTTTTGCGTGGTGCCACCCAGACCTAGGGTGAGGCATCTATCTTCAGTAAATCCATTCAGCCACACCCAGAACTATGCTAATTCCAATCAGTGGACTAATTTAGTACTGCACACCTTAGATACAGCCAGTTCTGAACAGCCCCACCTGAGTGCATGAGGCTTTGGGGGGGATATCTAGATACAAGCCATAACACCTGGTGACCCTGCCATGTGCAGAGGACCCTGGATATAATCTAGCCTCTCAGTGGGAAGCAGGAGCCTCATAGCCTCCCAGTGTCTCATCTATGGCCAGGAACACCAGCACCAGGGTCTGGTTACCCTCTAGCCTGTTGTTCCTGGCTTGGCCCTTCCCTATACTTTTGGAGGTTTCTATCCAGCCACCTTCTAGTCACTTGGTGGCCTCCCTGGGGAAGGCTCCCATCTACCTACTCAGCCAGGCAGGGACAGCACTGGCTGATCCTGCCCGCCCCCCAGCCTGTGTGAGCATGTAGTGTGTATGCATGTTTCACACACGCACACACGCACGCACACACACGCTCTTGGTGGGCACGCTTTTGTGTTGCCCTGAGATAGCCTCTGCCTGGGCTCAGCTGTCTTCTTCTCAAAGCATGCTTGTCACTAGCTTGCTGCCTGACTTGGCTGTACATGAGCTACAAGTACCCTGCATGGGCCTGGGCGACACACAGAGGTATGCACACATATACACATACACTTTCAAACATATGCCCATACTGGGACATGTATGCTTACATACATGGGCACACGTGCATGCATACCAGTACACAGGGTCCACCATACTGCTTCCCTCCAGGCTCTGGGACGTAGTCCTGAGCAGGACTGGCTGCACTGAGACAGTCAGGCTTTGGTGGCAGTGGTGCCCCCCATCTCACCTCTTGGCTTTGCTTGTGGGTGCTGTAGCCCAAGGCTGTTCCATGCAGGGCAGAGATAGTTCTATAGGCCTCAAGGACCAGCCCTATTTGCCCTGTGTGTGTGGTGGGATGGGCAAGTGGCCAACCCAGAGCCTGGGGGACCTTCCGACTGACCCCATCTCCCCAGGAAGCGTCGTGGTGCCATTAACAGCAAGCAGCTCACCTATCTGGAGAAATACCGGCCCAAACAGAGACTGCGGTTCAAAGACCCGAACGCACACAAGACCAAATGCTGCATCATGTAGCTCAGGCGTTGGCCAGGCTTGGGGCCTGTGGTGGTTCACCTCCCTTGTCCTGCTGACCTTCATCGCCTGTCTTCCTGTGCCTCGGTGCCCGTTTTCCGGGAGTCAGGCAGCCATGTGTTCCACGTCTTGACCTCGTGTGCCCCTCTCCTGCTCACGGAGTCTCTCTGAGCCTGGTCAGCTCCACCTCTGGACCTCCTGCCAGCGACCTCCAACAACCCCACCCCTACCACAGGTCTCCTCTCTGGCCTGGGCATGGTGGTGGGTATATTTTTAACCACTGGGCCCAGCCCCTTGGTGGCGGCCCCTTACCCTGCCCTGTTCTTGGCACCTTAAATTATTGGATCCTGGAGCAATCAGATGCTCTGGATACTCAAAGGCAATAAAACAGGAACCATGGTCGTGTCTGAAGAGTGCAGGGCCAGGTGGGGGAGGATTATGGCCTTGGGGTCTGGGAGGCCACTGCCAGGAGACTGAAGCCTGTGATCCCCATAGGCTGGGGTTCCAGCATGCTCCTGTGGCTCCCCCTGGCGGCCATGTTGGGGCCCTGCACTCCGATTTGGGTCTGTATCCCTGATATAACAGAGTGGATGGAGCAGGGCCACGGATGGGTTGCTGGTAGCAGTTTGGGGGTTGGGACATTAGGAGGTGAGACAGTCATCAGTGTTGCTGCTCTGCAAGTCAGGGTGGGTTCATGTGTCAGTTTTGGGACCTTGGGTCTGCAAAGCGGGGATGGCTCCCTATTCTGCCTCCAGGAGGGCTTGCATCTTAGCCTCTAAGGCCCAGGGAAAGGGCTCAGCAAGGGGTGGTGTGAACTTCAGGTAGAGGGCACCCATGGCTCAGGCAGAGGAAGGCACATGCTGTCTGCCTGGGAGGGAGCCGAAGTGGGTGTGGGCACCTGGAAGGATCTGAAGTGGAGAGGCTGCCTATGGGCCTGGCCCCTGATCTGGGGGCAACCTACCTGCAGAGGAAAGGGTGTAGGAGGGCAGGGGCAACACTGGGAGTGTGGGCCCAGGGCTGGTCTGGCTGAGTGTGTAGAAGGGCTAGGAGTGCTCTCTGCCCCAAGGCCCTTAGGCTCTGACTCCCACCTGTGGACGCCACCCACAGGCCTTGGCCGACCCTTCCTCTCAGCCGGGTCTCTAGGCCGAGTTCTCTAGGCTGGCACTTGAGCCCCAGAAGGGAGTCAGATCACCTTCCATCTGCATCTGCCACCCAGCATTTGGCCATTCTCTCCTCAGGGCCCCACCTGGCCTGCTCTTCCTCCTCCCACACTACACCCACTCTGGGATGGGTCCCCAGGACAGCTGAGGGGGACTCACCTGGACCCCCAGAGATCACTGTTTCTGCCCTTCCCAGGAAGGTGAGCCTTGTGCCCAGCGTGCATGGTGAGCCCTTGCCAGAAGCCCATTTCACCAAAGGCAGGCGCTCGCCTCCTGGGCCTGGGCCTGTGTGCCTACAGTCACAATAAAGGCACTGTGGTGGGGGAAGCAGGCCCTACCTCCCCATTTCCCAGCCCGCCCCACCAGGCCTAGCATGAACTACTATCCAGGTAGGTGCCATAACAGAGCTGCTGCTGCAAGCCAAGTTCCCAGAGCTTGCCTGTCCCCAGAACTCGGCCAGCAGCCCCCCACCTCACATCCAGATGAGGGACAGACTCAGAGCCTGGAGGCTTGTCCAGTCAGTGTGGGCTCCAGGAACCCACCTGGGAGTCCCAAGTTTTGCTAAGTGAGTCTTTCCAGAAGGGAGGAGGAACTATAGGGGACCCAGGGTGGCTTGAGGGCAGTCAGTGGGGCAGCTAGCAAGCTCGCCTCAAGGAGACTGCTACCCTGCTGAGACAGTTCTGCCACCTGCCAGGCTGGACCTAAGCCACTGTCACCAGCGAGGGCTGAAGCCGAGGAGGGCTCCATGATGGGTACCCATGAGGTCCGGGTGCAGGTAGGATATGTGAAAAGGCAAAACTACCTGAAAGTTCCCCAGGCAGCTCCACTTTTGGAAAGGACAGAGGGAGGAGACTGGGTGTGGTTAGTCAGCGCTTAGTCTCTCCTCTCCTGGAGCACACCCATGGACTCACCTATATCCACAGGACATTTAGGGACAGTGGCTGTAGTTTTCTCAATCCACCCTCCAGCATGCCCTCTTGCAAGATGTGCACAGCCTCGGGGGGTAGGAAAGATGGGCTGGGATTCTGTTGGGGAGGTGGGGTGCTGGGTCTCAGGAGGGCTGGGGCTTGCCCTCTGGGTCTGGGGGGATGGTGTAGGCAGTGGTGCTCCAAGCATGGGTGAGCTCAGGTGTGGTCAGGGCAGTATGGGCCCAGGAGAGGATGGGCAGTGTGCAGACCCTGCTGGAGCAACCTGTGAGGGAGCTGGCTGGTCTGGCAGGGTCCCGGGAGACCCCTGCTGTGACTCAGGATGAGCACTGGGCCCCAGGCAAGGCAAGGCCCATCTGCCCTCGCCACACTCAGTAAACTGAGGCTCACAGGGAGGCCCTGGCATTTTAGATGGAACATCAGAGGCCCGGAGAGCCCAGGACTTGCCTCAGGCCATGCAGCTTGTTCAGTGCTTGCATACCCAGGAGGTGTGACCTGGCAGGGACAGCTCGGACTGGACGGAGGAGGATGGAGGGAGGCTGGGCTGGGGAGCCTGCCCCACCATCAGTCCCTCAGCCACTGCCAAACTCCAGGCTGGAGATAGACTGAAGGCCATGGGCACCTTGGCCAGTGGCTCCATTCAGCCGTGAGGGCCCCGGATGTGAAGTTGACACTATCTCTGAGAATGGAGGAGCTGCCATTTGCAGGCTCTATCACAGACTTCCCAGTGTCCCCACCTCCCCTGCCCTTTGTCTTCCCTGCCAGTGTCTCCTGGGCCTTGGCTTGACTACAGTGTGTGTGTGGGGGGTGTGGGATGGAAGGAAGGTGGGTAGCCAACCCAGTGTAACACTTCTTTGTCGAATCTAGACCTTTCTTTCAAATGGAAAAGTCATGCAGTGAAGCTCTGCATGCCAGGCGGGCGTTAGAGGAAGGGGTGGAGTGGGCAGGAAGAGAGGGTAGGAGGACAGCCAGACGTCACTTCTGGGATCTGGCAGACACCTTCTGAAAGAACAAAAGCTGCCTGGTGGCAAATTCCTGGATGCTGGGCTCCGGGTCTTTTTTGAGATCTTCAAAAGCTTCAAGAGAGAAGGGTTAAGTCAGAGGTGACCTTGGCCTGGGGTCACCAGCTGACACAGGTCCCAGAGGGTTCCCTTCCCCATTCTCAAGGCAGCTGTGGGGCCCTTGTTTTGTGGGAGCTGAAGAGTGAGTTGACCCCCTCTGGTCCCTGACTGAGGCTGGGGAAGGGAATGGGCAACACACAGAGGTGGGCCCTGGCCCGAGCAGAGCCTGTCCTATTGCTGCCCTGGGCTTGGAGGGCTAGAAGAGCCCTACTCCTAGGGGGCCTCGGTCTTGCCATCTTTGAAGTCATTTAGGATGCTGAGCTGGGCTTGGGTGCTGTGGGCGGGAGGGCTGGGGCAGGGCTGCTTACTGTGGAGCAGCAGGTCCATGTCTCTGTTACTCAGCATCTGGGACACAGCCTGGGGGAAGTAGCAGATGGTGTAACCTGTGAAAAATGGGGTGCAGCTGGCCAGTGGGTAGAGGCTCTGATCTCTTTGGGGGCCCAGACCGCTCCTGCTCTTCCTCAGCCCCAAGCCCCCTCACCCACCTCTCTCCCTCTTGCTGGTGGGTGGGTCAGGGTGGGTGTAGGTCAGGGTAGGCCTGGGGGTCTCCAAGCCTGGCCTGCTCTCAGCCCACCTATGAAGAGCATTGCCCAGGTCTTCATGTGGTGGTGGCAGCTGTACAGGTACTTGAGGGCCTGTGCCAGGTGGATGCTGAACTCTTCCTGGCTGCGGGTCATCTGGTGGGAAGACAGCCACCTGTCACTGCCTGGGGCTGGGCCTGGAGGGGCCACTGATCTCCAGCCATGCCCCACCCCCCAGCCCTCAGAGAAAACAGGGTCCAGCCAGCCCGGCCTCACCACACCCTGACCCTCACCAGGCAGGTCCAGAGGAAGTGGGGCACTGAGGCTGCGCTCCCAGGCCAGGGTGCAGAAGAGGATGTGCCTCGGCTGCCAGCATAGCAGGGCAGCACAGTGGTAGAAGGCAAATTTGGACTGCTGTGGGGACAGCCACAGGAGGGTCACTCACTGCCTAGGGTGAACATCGGTTCCCCCTACTCCCCAGCTCATGTGTGCATCTGAGGTGGTCTGCCGTGCTGGTGTTCAGGGGAGCACTTTCCCTCCCTGCCCAGATGCCCGTGTGCAGCTCTGCTTGGGAACAGCAGGCCCCATGCAAGTTGAGCACGAGGCAGGGAGGGTTCTGAATTCCAGAAAGTTCAGGGTGTGGCCAAGCCCTACCTGTGCTTGCTAAGAGGAACCAATAGTGAGCTGAACAGACAGCAGACAGTCTGGCTCACAAGACAGCAGAGTCCTACCTGTGTGTGTGTGTGCCTTGGGAAGGGGCTGTGGTCTGGTGCTGGCCTAGGGAGCCCCTTACTCTGCCACCTGTCTGCTCAGCCCCCCGGGCAAGGTGAAGCCCTGTCAGCCTGCCTCGCCGCCGTGAGTACTGACCATGACGACGGCTGGGCATTGGTCCTTCAGGTGCAGAAGCAGGGGCACCATGCTCTGGCACACCTGGGTTTGAAGGTCACTGAGCTTCCCACCTGCCATCGTGGCCACCAGGTCCCCGAACAGTGCCATGGCTGCTGCTCGAATCTGGTCCTGCTCCTGTAAGGCAGGTCTCAGAGGGGGCCCATCTCTTGCCTGACTTGGTACCCAGCCCACTGGCTTCTTTCTGCAGGGTCCTTTGGCCAGGCCTGGGTCTCCCAGTGCAGAGCTAAGCCTACCTCTCAGACAAAACTCCAGGGCAAGGCCAGACCTCCCTCTCAGACAAGGTTCCCAGGCCATCTCCCAGGTCAACCTCAAAGACTTGAAATCATTCTCTTTGATACCCACAGTATGTAAGTGTCACGAAAGGAGCTTAGGGGAGGGTTTAATCCCCTCTGTTTCCAGTAAAGAAAAAGTAGTTCCTCTAAATGAGACCCCATGTCAGCCATAAGGGTAAGAGATTTGTGGGGCAGTTGTAGGATCTGAGATTGAGGGTCAGAAATTGGATTTGGCAGTGTTCAGCCATGAGAAGGAGCCGAGCGCCACCTGGTGGACACTCGGTCAACCCGGGTCCGTCTGCCCGAAGTTAAGGTCAGCTGCAGCCCAGAGCTATGAGGGAGGCACCCCAGCCCGCCCTGTCCCCGGGCCTACGTCGTCAAAGAAAATGTGGACTTTGATGGTGACACTGAGGCTCTGGGCGCCTGCACCCTGGATGCCCAGTTGGTGCAGCACTTCCGACACGGTGTTCATGATGCCCACGACCACCAGCTCACTCTTCTGGAAGAAGCCTTCAAGGAAGTGCGGCAGCTGCGCACGGAGCAGGCTTTCCTGCGGGCAGGGGGGCGGTGGGTGGCGGGCCCAGGACCTGCTCCTCTGGCCCCCTTTGCCTGCCCTGCACCCACATCCCAGACCAACTGCGGTCCTCCTGCCCCACCCTGTGGCCATGGCTTCAGAGCTGTCGATCCCGCCCACCTCTACCCACCGGACCATGTGGCCTTGGACAGGGTTTCCTCTCCTCACCACCGGGGGATCTTGAGGAGGTAAAGGAGAGATATGGATGCACAGGGCCCTCGGTACTACTTGGATCCCAGCTCCTTCCTATTCTCAGGCCTAGAACACCCCTGCCTTCATCCCATTTCCAGGCTTGCCCTGGGTCTGGTGGGGTCTGAGTCTGGACCAGGGAAAAGCTGGTCATGTTGTACGTACTGAAGTCACTAGTTCCTCTCATAACTGGGATTTTCTGTGCACTAGGCGGTAGCTTCAGACCTTTTGTGTTGCAAGTGACGGTTATGTTCCATTTTTACACTTTTTGCTTTAAACATTCTTTTTGAATTTATTTCCAGCCAGTTCTGTCTGCTCCATTTGTTTGCACTGCATTCCTGAATTCTCAGCTGCATTGTCAGAAAGTAGGGTGGATTTTCCTGCCATTGGCCCCTTGTCAATGACTTGTGTGCAGATCAAGGTGGGTTTGAAAAAAGTAACTTTTAAATAAGTTTGAAGCGCATGTTGTTGGCTTCCTAAGCTGTTTCATTTAAAAATATTAAGTTCATTTTCACCAAGTGAGTCATGTGACAGCATTGCACACTTTATGCATGCCTAGGAGGGAGCTAGTGTTCCAGCTATGGACAGGACCGGCAGAAGGGAATTCTAGTGGGAAGGGCCAGAAAAGAGGCCAAACATGCATAATAAGGTATGTATCTGCCCTGCTTGGGCAGGGCAGCCTGCTTCATCTTGTCTTGGTCAGCCCATTCGGTCCCCACCCCGTTAGTTTTCCTTGCCCAGCTGCTCATGGGTCTACCTGTTCCCTCTGGCCCACACCTCACTTTTGCCAGGCAGTGAACTATACCCCCTTCCTCATACTGAGCCCTCCTGGTCTAGCAGGAGCCTTGCCTGCCTTCTCCATTCCTCACATGGCCCCGGTCAGTGGGGTTCAGAGGAGGCACATTGAAACTCCCTATGATCACCTGTCTGGGAGAACAACTGGAGAAAGTGCGGAGGTAACTGAATGACTGAATGATTGGCTGAATGAGTATAAAAAGAATGAACAAGGGAAATAATGAGTCAGATAAAGGACTCTAAGAACAAACATATGGGTGTGTGGGTGAATGGATAAATGCCTAGATGGATGGATGGATGGATGGATGGCTGAGAGGATGGATGGGTGAATGGATGGTAGATGGGTGAATGGATGCTCGATGAATGGATGAATAGAGGGGTTGGTGAGTGGGTAGATAGATGAGCAAGTGCTGTCTAGTCTCCATTCCCCTCTTTGAGGCTCCCATGAGTCACATGCAATGCATAGGGCTTTGGTGACCCTAATGGAGATCTCCCCCTAACCATGTGGAGACTTACGAGTTGAACAGAATTGGAATAAACTAGGGTGATGGTCACATGGTTTTGGGAACTCTTTGGAAACTGTCCCTTCTGTGGCCTTCCCATGACCTCATTTTCTCTTGCAATCCCTGAACACCCATCTGTATGTTCACAGCAGCCTTCTCTCACTGCAGCATTCTGGAATCATAACACAGATCCCAGGGTGGAGGAAGCCAGGGGAAGGCCTTAACCTTCCCAACCAGCTGAGAACATCTCAGTCCAGCTGGCTGGGCCCATGCAGGATGTCAGCATAAAAGCTTCTGCTGCTGTTTACGACAGCCAGTGGCTCAAGGGCTGATCATGGCTCGAGGGCTGTCCATGGTCCAGCACAGGTTTCTGCAGCTCCCATTTCCACTCCCATTTTATAGACATTGGCACTGAGACTCAAGGGCTAAAGAATTGCCGGCCGGAAAGTGCTGGAGTGGGTACTGGCCTGCATCTTGGCCCTAACCACACATGGTGCCTTGGAAACCCATAGAACAGGGTAGCAGGAACTCCATGGCCTGAACTGGGGACCTCTCCAAGTCAGCTTGAAGGCTTTCTCTCCATTAGCTGTTCATTATTGGGTGTGGGTCACTATGGTCATGGGGCAGCATTGGTTGGAATCGAGAAGATATGTCAACTGCAAGTTTGGGGGAACCCATCCACCAGGTTCTCTGGGGAAGTTCTCTCTGGCCAGGCTTGGGAAGCTTCCTCAGCGGGCACCTGAGGCCTGCAGTAGACTCGTCTCCTCCTTTTAGGGAAGAGACACTGCCACTCCTCCTACAGCTTGTCCCTGTCTGGAGATGAGGATAGGTGGTCTGAAGTCACTCTACTGAAGGGATAGAGCCTGAGGGCACAGAGCCAGGATCCCACCCACTTGGCCTTGCCTGCCCCAGTGCCTGTGGCCATGGTGCCTGCCAGCCCTCGCTTTCTCTGGGTGGAAGAGGATGTTTCCGAGAGCCTGCAGGCTGTACACATGCACCTCCGGGCTGGGGTCACAGAGAACTTTCGCCAGCACAGCCCTGGCAGCCTGAGTAGGAAGGACCTCCAGCAGGGCGGGGCTGTAGAGGAACTGTGAGTGGGGCATGCAGATCAAGTTTGGCAGCCTCTGTGGGCGTCTGGATCCGTGTTGTGGGGCTCAGGGGCCAGGGTCAGGGTGGGCCTGGGGGAGGGCTGGTACTGTGGGTAACCAGTACCCTTTAATGTACCTCTGGGTAAATGGAGGCTCAGGGAGGAGAAAGGCCTTGCCTGAGGCTACACAGCGTAGCTGGGGTCAACTTATGCCAATGGCTGGCTTGTGGGGCATACAGGGACAGGGCACAGACTCTCCTACTGGTAGGGTGGGAGGTGACAGTAGGCTGTGACTTGGGTTAAAGGCCTCAGGTTACCTGTTGTCCATCATAGGAAAGACCCCTCCCCCACTCCAGCTTGGCCCAAAGCCCACAGCTGCAAAACTGGCCACACTCGCAGTTTTCCTGTCCCAGGCAAGGACCTGGAGTCCCGCTGAGGCGGGACAAGGCTAGCATGAGCATATGCGTCTGCCCAAGCTTACACCCGGTGTCCCTTCAGCGCATCGGGGCCTTTGCAGGGTGTAGAGAGGCAGGATCCCCAGCCCCCAGCCTTTCCCCTACCTCGTTGAGGATGAGGATGGCCACTTTCCTCTCCCTCTCCTCTTGGCTCTGCAGGCTGGGCAGCAGCTGGCCAAGCACGGCCTTGATCTTCCTGCAGTGGTTCTGCACCATGGCCCTAGGGGACAGGGCCTTGGCTGTGGCGCAGCCCGGGTCCACCCTCCTGCCAGCACCCAAGCCAGGGGGTGGCTGAAAAGCTAAAAGCGTCCCAGTGTGGGTGAGCATTCTGAGGAGATGGACATTTGTCTCCGTGAGCACATCCCATTCCTTCTGCACCTGGTGCCCAGTTTGTGCCAGAGATGGCCTGATATAGGCAAGGCTGAGAAATGACACTGACAGCCCTCATCTCTCAGGAGGTCTCAGGCCAGGAGGGCGCGGAAGGGATGCCGGCATCAACAGGTGTGCCTGTGACCAGGGCAGGGGGCACGTGCTATTCGGCCCCAGAGCCTCTGTGTGCAAACTTGGGGTCCCCAGGGCCTGTCTGTGAGCAGGACCCCTTGGATTCTCAAGTGGCTCTGGAAGACCCGGACTCTGTCACTGTGGGCACTACATGCAGCTCCTCCCCTGCCCCACACACTGGTACCTGGGAAGCAGGACTACGCCCCGCGGGTAGGAGACGATGGAAGAGAAGCGCTCCCAGGCACCCTGCAGCTCTAGGTGGGCAAAGTTATGCCAGTGCCCTGTGGCGAACATCAGGTTCTTCAGGGCCTCCAGTGACGTGCTGTGGCCAAACAGAGGAGTCAGGGCCCACCTAGGGCCACGCTGGTCATCCAGGCCACCCTGCCCTTGGGAAGGAGGAGTGCACCCTCCCATGTGGAAAGGCACACTCTGGCTCCTGTGTTGGCTACAACCATTTTCAAGACCTCCATGGCACCCGGGTGGTCCTGCCCTTCGTCATCAAAGAAATACTGAGGCCTCTAGTGTGGTGAGCTAGTGGTGGGCTGGGGTCCCAGCATTTGGGGAGAGAAACAGGCTTGGTTTGGCACTCTGAGATTGTGAGCACCCTTGAAACTTCCTGGAGGGGACATTGACCCTTTGGCTGGGCAACAAGGTGGAGCTCAGAGGACATGAGGCTCTGTGGAAACTTGTGCGTCTGGGACTCTGGTCAGCTGCAGAGGAGACGGGGAGCAGAGTGCCCGCCCACGCGTGGGTAAGGAAGAATGTATGGGGTACAAGGTGCACCTGTGTGCAGTGCCTCACCTGAACATCTCAGGTAACCATCCCTTGTTGTCACAGAGGAGAAAGCATCCCCGAGAGGTGAGGTGTCCTGTCTAGGCCTCACAGCCTGGTCAAGGGCAGCAGAAAGAGTCAAGCCAGTTCTCTGGCTCCAAACTCACGCAGTGATGTCACTGGCACAGGTACAGGGCTGCCCCAGGCACTGATTGCAGTCCCTGAACACACATGGAGTCTGGGAATGCAAGGTAGCCCTGGCTCGCTGTCCTGTCTCCATTTGTGGTCACCCTTTGCCTTGTCACCAGGAGTATGTCACCGGGGTGTGTGATCATACCCTGGACCGCACTGTCAGCTTGGGTGGCATGTTTCTGAGCAGATTTGCAAAACCAAGTGTCAAAGGATGAAATGCCATTCTGAAAGTCCCTGATGGTGCCAATTCAAATGCCAGCTGGCTTGTCATCTCACCCCAAGCTGTGTCATTAAAAGAGGCAGCATTTTTCCAGGTCACTGGTCTCGGCCACAAAGGATGATGGTTTTCAGGAGACAAGGACTTGAGGAGATGGGACATTCTGTTCACTCTTGGAGGTTCTGGAAGTTCTGGTCCTGGGGCACCTTGGGCATCACGATTGCTTGTCCTTCATGACTGCATTGACCTGGTGGATACAATGGGAGTTCCGAGAAGATGACTGTCAGCTGACTTGAGCATTCCTGAGAATCCCAGCCCCTGGGGGTCCCCACAACCTACAGCCCTGCCCAACCCAGGACCCCTAGCAGCTCCCAAGGACATGGATTCCTCATGCTGATGGTGGCAGGATGGTTTTTCCTTCTTCCTGGCCCCAAGGTCATGCTGTCCTGCAGCCCCTCGACATCCTGGCATCTCAGTGATGCCCACCCCATCCCCAAGCAACTCCGCTTTCCCATTCCTGCCCTGGAGGGAGCAGAGCCTCAATAGAAAGAGGAAGCGTCACTACGTGTGTTCTCTGAGGACTGGTCAGACACAGCTGCACACTTCCTCAGCCTCACCATCTCCTCTTATTCTGGTTTTACTTTTGTTTTTTATTGTGGAAAAATGCATTTACACAATTTGCTATTCCAATAATCTTTAAGTGTACAGTTTGGCAGCCTTAAGCACATTCACAGCGTTGTGTAGCTATGGGTGCCATCCACCTGCAGAGCTTTCTTGGGCTCTTTGCAAGTTGAAATTGACTCTGAATTTCCTGCCCCAGCCCCTGGAAGCCTCCATTCTTCTTTTTGTCTCCATGGATTTGACTCCTTTAGGGACCTTATGAGTGGAATCCTACAGCACTTGTCCTTTTGTGACTGCCTAATTTTACTCAGCAAGCTGTCCTCCAGCTTTGTCCCTGCTGCCTCTTGCACTAGGACACCTTCCTTTTTAAGGTTGTGTAGTATCCCATTTCATGTGGAGATCACATGTTCTTTACTGTTCATCCATGGTGGGTGCTTGGGCAGTTTCCATTTGTTGATTCCTGTGAGTGGTACATGCAGCTAGAATTTTCTGGGATCTATGAGTTCCTGCTTTCATTCTTTCAGATATAAACTCAGAGGTGGGATTACTGGGTCATAGGGTGAGTTTTAGTTTATGTTTTTTTTTTCTCCTCCTGGTACTGGGGATTGAACCCATGGTATTCATGGTGAGCTTCACCCCCAGCCATTTTGTCTTTCTTATTTTGAGACAGGGTCTTGTTAAATTGCTAAGTTGCCCAGGCTGGGGTCAAACTTACAACAGACATGTGCCATCATGCCCAGCTCTTCTGTTTAAGTTTTTGAAAAGTTGCCACATGCCATCTCTCACAGCAGTGGCACCCTTTTCTGTTCCCATCCACAGGCCTCCGGTTTCTCTCCATCTTTCTCAACACTTGTTACTTTCTGCCTTTGCTGCTGATCATAGCCATCCTAATGGGCTGAGGTTTCTCCTCTTCTTTATCACAAGCTTCTGTCCCCTTGGCCCAATGGGACATAGGGACACTGAGGAACCAAGCAGGTGAGGATGAGCATGGGTTTGAAATAGGGGATGAGGGGCCTTCAGGGAGTTGAGTCACCACAGTGATGAAAGGGGAGGAGTGGGAAGCCCTTCCTGAGGTGGAGCGTGCATCAGTAGGAGGAGGACTCAGCTGGGAACTGACCAAGCCAGGCTACGTCTTCAAAGTGAGGGTCTTTGTCAGGCAGGGAAGCAGTAGGGGGGTGATCAGTGTACATGGGGCAGCCCTGGCCTAAGACCCATGTGCTGGGCCCAAGGTGGCCCTGCTGAGTAGGTGGCAGGAACCTTGGAGGCCCATGACCAGTCTCACCTGCCTGATGCCTCACCTGGCTGCCATCTGGTGTCCTTCCCAACCCCTGCTGGGTCACCCTCAGCCAGTGGGCTACTCAGCAGTGGACCCCAGACCCTCTCTTTGGCCCCTCTGCCCCCCCCAACACTACCAATCCACTTGGAACATGAGTCAGGCCCTGGACCATTATATACTGGGCAGTGCCCACCTACCCTTGAGGCCCAGAGAGTGGCTGTCAGCCTTTCCTCTGTCCCTCACTGCTCACTATCCCTGCTGATGTGGCTGCTGGTTGGCCCACCTCACCCTGAGGCCCCTTTAGGATGGTCCTGGCTTGGCAGGTTCCCTTTGGGGAAGGGAGTCACAGGTCCCTATCCCAGCTCCAGGAGGGCATGGATGCCAGTTTGGACCAACCAAACCTCTGATGCCTCTGTGGCTAAGGGATTGGTTCTGGGGTGGGCATGTGACCTGAGTTGGGCCAATCAGAGCCAGATCTGGTCCTATTGCTACTGGGGCCACTGCTGCATTAGAAAGGACCTGCTCAGAGAGGGGGTGGGGGGAATAGAGCTGAGGAGAGAAGGGCAGGTGGATACAGCTTGAGAGCTCCATCCAGCTGGGCCTAGCAGAGAACTACTCAGGGGCCCCAAGAAACAGACAGATGCCCATGGTGGATGAGGGAGCCTCAAGAGAGACATACAGACATCACTAGTATAGGGAGAGCCCGAAGAAAGACAAATCCCCTTAGCGTGTGGGAGTGGCTGAGATAGACAGATGTCTCTGCCCCGAAGGACCATCCACTCCTGGGGTGCAGGCAGCAAACAGGAAAGAAGGCACAGAGGTCAGGTGTTACATGGGCCCAGGGAGGGGCCACTATTATAGAGGGTGGGCTGGAGGGGACTGGCCGAGGTGGCTTGTGGGTAAGGGGAGCATTGGGGGAGGAGAGGGGTGAGCAGAGGCAGTCATAGCTTTCTCCCAATTCTCTCATGCTCTGGGAAGAGAGGGTTTTATTAGCATACTATGGAAGATTCATGCATTTTGCGTGTTTGATCTGAATAAAAAAGGAGCTTTACGCACACTGGAACTCAGAGGCAATATGAGAAGGACTGACATTGTGTTTTTCAGTGATGTGCCTTGGGGAGAGCTGTTAAAACTGACAGATTGCATGAAGCACATCATAATACAAACAAATGAAAAGAGTGGCCCCAGCTGTTTTAAGACTGGGTCATTGAATTTCTGGAAATGTGACTGAGTGCAGAGGGAAGCCCAAGGTAGACAGCCCTACTGTGGCCCAAGGATGGTATGGTCCCTCCCATCCATGCCCGTCCATCCTGGTCAGGCACAGAGGAATGGGGTGGGGACCACCAGTAACACTGTGCAAAAATGTGCCGTGGCCCCTGAAGTACCCAAGGGGCTGGGAGGGTGTCTACCTCTTGGGGGCCGGGAGCAAGGGCAATATGATTCTATACTTAAAATGGGTGAGGTCATGCTCATATCCAGAAGCCTTGCAAGGAGGCTAAGAGGTGAGTAAGAGGCAGTCACCAGGCACCCTGAGGTGTTGAGGAAACAGAACATGTGTGTGCCTATAGAGCTGTCCATGCTGGCGGGAGAGCCGTGTGGCTGAGCATGGTGTTTGGGGCCCTGGCTGTGGTGGGATGAATGTGTCTCCCCTAAGAAAGGCATGTTAGAAGTGTAACCCAGTACCTGTGAATGTGACCTTATTTGGAAACGAAGTCTTTACAGATGCAATTGAGTTAAGATGAGGCCATTAGGGTGACCCTAATCCAATGACTGGTGTCTTTTTAAGAAGGGGAATTTTGGACACAGGTACAGGGGACAATGCCACGTGACAGCAGAGGCAGAGATCAGAGTCATGCAGTTTGAAGCCACAGGTCATAGGACTGCCTGGAGCCACCAGCAGCTGCAATAAGTAAGGAAGGTTTCTCCCCTGTGGCCTTCAGAGGAGCACTGCCTGAGGACACTTTGATTTGCGCCCTTGGGAACCATGGGACAACATACGCCTGCTGTTTTAAGCCTCTGGGTGTGTGGTACCTTGTTCCTCAGCTGGATGAAGGCAATACCTAACTTTCCCTGGGCATTCCTGTTGGCTGGCTGGCTAGAAGACCTGAGAGGCCCTGTGCTTACCTCTGGGGGCTGGGCAGGGCTGTCTCCTGGGCTTGCTGCCCGGGAAGGGACTTGGCTTTGGTCAGGTTCAGTTCCAGGACATAGTGTACCTGAGTGAGGAGGGCCAGAAGGAGCTGGGGGTAGGCCTCCTGCAAGACCTTCTTGAACTCGTGCATGAACTGCAGCGCATGCAGTATGTTCATGGCCTGTTGGGAGGAGAGAGTGAAGTTTCTAAGCCCTGTGCTCCTGGGCCAGAGGTGCAGAGTCAAAGCCATGTCCCATCATGCCTCTCACTCTTTGCTTAAACACTTCCAGGACTAGGTGCAGCGTCCAGATGACACCTTTCCCTGTGCTCAGTCCCTGCCAGCTGTGCAGCCTCAGCCTGGCCTGTCTGTGAACTCACTATACCTGCTGCTCAGGTCACCTCACTGCTCGAGAGCCTGGTGCCCCTTCTTTCCCCGCTGTCTGCTGGCACGCCGCCTGCCAATACCCTCAGACCTTCCCCCACGACTCAGGGCCACCTCTCTGACCTGCCTGAACACAGCTCTTTGCCCTTAGTGACTATCTGAGGGTCATTCGCTTGAGGTCTGTCCCTGAAGGTGAAGTCCTGTGCTGTGTGGTGATTGCACACAACAGGAGTTTAACACATTAGTGTTGGAGACAAATGACCCTTGAAGGCAGAGTCTATGACAGCAGCCCCCAGGACCTGAGGCTTGCCATGCCTAAAGGAGCATTTGGTCCAGAATGGTCTGGCTGGGGGGACAATACTGAATGGGTATGATGAGGGATGAACAGAGGAGGGGGCATTTGGAATGCAGGGATGGCTGCCGTGCTGCGACCTAGGCCTGGGGGTCTGAGCCCATGCTGCTGTGTGGTTTCCTGATGAGTGCTGCTTGACTCTGGTGGCATGAGCTAAGGGCTGGGGTGGATTTGGGAATAGGGCTGATGAGCTCTAGGCATGGGATAGAGTAGGAGTCTCCCTTCTGCCATGTTCAGTGGTCAGCAGTCCCTGATGCAGGCAGTTGCCTTTCTGGGTGAGGAAGAGCAGCTGTCTGCTCTGGACTGCTTCTCAGGGGCTTCTGGGGCTTCGACTCTGCCTTGGCAGCATCCCAGCAGGGTTGGAGGCAGGGACTGCTGCCTCACTGGAGCCCAGCCATGGGGACAGGGGAGACTGCCTTAGGATATGAATGGCCTGCTCCTGGTGGTGCAAGCTGCCCCTGGGCTCAGGGGCAAGCTGGAAGGGATTTCCACAGGAGGGTGGGCACAGCAGAAGGCAGCCTCTAAGAGTCCTCTGGAATCCACTGCTCCCTAGAGCCTGCTATGGCTTGCTGGACCCTGGAGTTTCCAAGCCCTTCCCCTCTGGCTGAACTCTGCCCCAGGTCCTCTCTCTCCAAGGCCATCCTGCACAGTGATGCCAGGCCAGGCAAGCACTGAAGATCCAATCCCCTTTTCCACTTGTGGGGACACTTCTATCCTGACTCACAGTCAGAGGCCTAGAACCCTGGGCTGGGAAGTGGGGAGCTGGGCCTGCAGCTGGGACTGTGAGTCCATTCCTGACCCTGGATGTCTGAGACCCTTGTCCTCCTGGCCAGGGCTCGGTTACCCTCTTGTGGCCTTGCAGTGGGGTTCTCCCTTCCTACCCCCTGGACACTGACTGAGGGAATCCAAGAAGCTGGGGTTGGAGGGACAGACTCAAGGCCAGTGAGTACAGGTGGGTCTTCTCCTTGGGGTGGGTGCTGCCATCGCTGGCTCTGGTGGACAAGGGACGCTCTTTCAGCCAGGCCAGCAGCACAGCCAGCACCAGGAGGCTGATGGAGTTTTCAGCCCTCAGGGCCTTCCAGAGGCATAGGGCGTGGCTGTGGGCAGAGAGGGGCAGAGAGGGATCATGAGGGCTTCGTTGTGACAAGGGTCCGGCTCTGGGGGCAATGCCCAGGGAGAGGGTGGGGCTGGCCCTGATCCATGCATAGAGTTTTGCCATTGGTGCAGTGATCTCTTGCCCATTTTGCAGATGATGGCACCAAGTCCTGGAGAGAAAAGACTGGCCCTGATCAAGGTCTTGCCTGGGAACAGAAGCATTGCTACCTGGTCTGAGAGCAATGCCCTGTGAGACTTGGGGAAGGGAGGCAATATCAGGGCTTCCCCAACACATCAGTGACCACAATGACCCTCTGTTTCCTGTCCTTGATGGTCTTCAGGCCCAGTGTTGGATGAAGGGGCTCGATGGGGCAGGGTGGGGAATGCCATAGCAGGATAGCAGAAAGAGCACCACCCTAAGCACTATGGCAGACTCAGCACCCTGAAGGCCCAGGAAGGCCATCACAGTCCCATCTGGTCCCTGCTGGATGGGCACACCAGCTCATAGGACTCCAGGAGATTGTAAGTGGGTCACTGCCTGGAAAGAGTAGGATCTCTGAAGTCAGAGGGTCTAGGCTCAAGTTCCAGGTCCACTCTTCACTGTCTGTATGACCATGTAGAAGTCACTTATCCCCTCTGGGGCTCAGAGTATGTGTGTGTGGGGGAACAGTTGGCTCACAAGGCTGGAGCAAGGAGGATCCTTGCTGAGCTTGAGTGTCTGGGGAGGTGTGTTTCTATTCTGCCCCTCAGGGGCTCCTGCCTTTCAGTCTGCACATTTGTGTTGAGGGGCATCTGGCCTGCATGTTCCAGGGGACTGAGTCAGGGCAGAATCAGCAAAGTCCCTTGCCTTTTGGGTGAGGATGGCAGGAAAGGGTCACTCAGTGGCCCAGGGACAGACAACCCAGGATGGTTGCACATCTGTGTGGCCATGGACAGAAAGAGAAGCTGGTGTCATGGAGTAGAGGCCGTGGAGTGCAGGAGAGGGCAGGAGTCATGACTTGTTGGCCATGGCACAGGTTATAGTGTTGCCTGTGAAATAAATTGGTGGAAGGGTCTGAATAGGGAGTGTCATGACTGTGTGTGGTGATCTGTCCAAGACTCTTCCTCTGGCAGCTGGGTGAATATGGGCAGGACACTCTGGGTGGCAGCTGCTGACTTCCTGGACTGGGGTGGTTGGTGATGTTGGGGAGAATTTCCTAGGGGCTGGGAGGTGATGTTGGGAAGGAATCAGGGTGACTTTAGACCTCTGCATGGCTAGGTATGCCTGGGGAGTGTGGCAGGTGTGGGTTCTAGATGGTCAGGAGTGGCCTGGGGATGTCCCTGTAATGAGGATGTGGCCTGAAGGTGTTCCTGTGACAGGGTGTGGCCTGGGATGTTCCTGTAATAGAGCATGGCCTGGGACTGTTCCATATGAAGGGCTGTTAGACATTCATAGGCTACCAGCTGGTACGTGGGGTGTGGGGAGTTTGGGCCACATGTGAACACTGTATGGTATCAGCACTTGGGGGACCTCTAAAGCCCTAGAATGAATGTGATCCTCATGGCAATGAGTTGAGCTGATGATGAGGTCTGAGGGTTACCCTACTGTCCCAGGGCTAAGAAACTAGGGAGATGAGGGAGCTAGTGGAGGAGAGGGTACAAGAATGGATAGGTGATGTGAACCAGGAGCCTGTGCTCGTGGAGATCAAGGGAGAAGGCTGCCAGGAGGAGAGTGTTGCTGGCTAATCCAGATCTGCTGACAGGTCACATGAAGGGGGACAGAGACTGACCATTAGACCTGGCAGTGTGAAGTTCCTGGTGATCTTTATGAGAACAGGTTGATTTCCATCATCGTAGAGAAAGTCTGACTGAGGCAGGTTTAAGGGATATAGGAGCCACAACCCAGCAACAAAAGGGCAAATATGCCAATTCAGAAAGGGACAAAGGGATTAAACAGGCAATTTTCCAAAAAAGACCACAAATAGCTGAGAGGCACATGGAAAGATGCTCAGCACCATCAGTCATCCGGGAAGTGCAAATTGAAACTACAACGTGTCACTGCACACCTACTAGGATGGTCATAGTCCAAGAAATGACAAATAGCAAGTGGTGGTGGGGCTGTAGAGAAGCTGAAATGCTTGGATGCTGCTTCTGGGGACAAAAGGGGGCAGCAGCTGTGGAAATCCACATCACACTTCCTCAGAAAGCAGAACCCAGTACTTTTACATAGCCCAGCAACCTCATAGACAGGTTTGTACCCAAAATGATTGAAGGGACTGGAGCATATACTGTTGTCCCTTGGTTTCTTCAGGCATTGGTTTCAGGATCTCTTTCAGATATCAAAATTTAAGGATGCTCATATCCCTTACATAAAATGGCACAGTACACATATATAACATTCACACATTCTCCTGTGTGAGACTATGTAGAATACCATAGTACAATGTCAATGCTATGTAAATAGTTGTTATACTGTGTTGTTTAAAGAATAATTACAGTAAAAAAGTCACAATACAAAGATTTTGTTCCTATTTCTCCATTTTCTCATACTAATTCCATTCCCTTCTTTCCTTTCCCCCACCCCTCCCACTTCCCCTTCCCCTTTGCCCCCTTTCTTCCTATTTCACATTATCTATTATACCTTTTAGTCCTTATTTACACTTTCAGTTTCTCACACCAGAGAAACTATTCGGTATTTACACGTGTGTCCTATTTATTTCACTTAAAAGTATCACCTCAATATGCATCCACTTAGCTATAAAAATAGGAACAAAATCTTTGTAAATAGGGAGGAATGGAAGGGTTGAAGGGAGGCCTGGGCAAGGGTGAAAAATAACCAAGAGAGATTATGTAAAGGTGCAAATTTCCAATGATGAATGTCATTATATTGTATACCTAAAATGTACCAATGATTAGAATGAATAATCGATAATGCAAAATAGGAAGAAAAGGTCCAAATGGGTAGGGGTAGTGGGAGGGGCAGGGGAAAGGAAAGAAGGGGAAGGAAAAAAGATGAGAAATGGAAAAAATGGAAATAAAGTCTTTGTAAATAGGGAAAAGTGGAGGGGGTGAAGGGAGGGCTGGGAATGGGGAAAAAATAAGAACCAAGATGCATCATGTAAAGGTACAAGTTCCTAATGAGAAATGTAATTGTGTTGTATACCTACAATGTACCAATAAAAGAATTTAAGAAAAAAAAGTCACAATACTTTTGGAATTCAGTACACAGTAGTTTTGGAAGAATATTTTGGGTCCAGGGATGTGGCACGTGTAGATGTACAGGGCTGACTTATGTGTACACACCAACATTGATGGCAGCAGCATTACTCATAATGGCCCAAAGGTAGAAATAACCCAAGTGTTCATGAGCAGATGAACAGATAAACAAAGTGTGATGTGTGCACATAACAGAATATTTTTTGACCAGAAAGTGGAAGTTTTGATACATGCTTCAGTGTGGATGAACCTTGAAGATAATGGCAAGGGAAAGAATCCAGATCCCCAAAGGAAAACAGCATATGATCACCCTGTGTGAAACATCTAGGCAAATTCATGAAGACAGACAGTGATTAGAGGTTCCCGGGGTGGGAGGGATGGAGAGTTATGGGCGTGAGCCCAGCGTGTACTGCCAGCTGCACAGAGGGTGGCTCTTGGGAGTTAGTGTTTGGTGACTACCAGTTTCCCTTTAGAGTGATGAGAAAGTCTTGGAATTAGTGCTGACAGTACTGTGATAATGTAAATATAATTAACACCATGGAATTATGCCCTTAAGAGTGGTTGAAATGGCAAATTTTTGTCATACATGTATATTTACCATAATTAAGAGAATAAATAAGATCATACACCCAAATCATTATCTTTAAATCATTAACTTTTAAATGGGTGAATTACATAGAATCTAAATTGTATCTTTTTTTTCAGTGCTGGGGACTAAACTCAGGTAAGCGCTTACTACTGAGATACACTCCCGGCTTTAGGACGTATCTTAATGAATCTGTTTTAAACAGGAATTCAAGGGCTTCCATCTTCCAGTAATGGTGTGCTTAGTTACTTAAATCAGCTCCTCATTTGAAAACAAATCAAAAGACTGGAGAAGGTATAAAGAAGGACTGTAAAGGCATTAGAGATAACAAGACTATAAGAAGTACCTGGCCAATCTGTGGGGCTTGTGAGGACCCCAAGGGATGGGAAGCGCAAAGCTACTGATGTTTTCAGGGAGACCAGTAGTTCAGGAAAGTCAAGTCCTTTGTTTTGACAGCCTTATGGGATGAGGGCACAGAGAGAGAGGCCCAGAGACCAATTAGTCTAACAGGAGACCGTATACCACTCACAAGTAGCTGCATGAGATATGGAGAAATCCAAGGTGTGTTTCAGCCAGGTTCCAGTTGCTTGGGGAAACCAGGGAGTCTCCAGTGCTGGGTTGGATTGACAGCAGTCTTAAATGGTTGTGCTCTTAGGCACTTAGCAGAGGGGAACACAAATCCCCTGATGATGAAACTATTTTCATTGTAAGCTTTGAATTATTCTTATAATTTTGTTTCAAAAATAATTCCTGGCATGTAGTCAAAGATAATCAGACCCATGAGGAAGCCAACTCCATGGGTGACATATAGCCAGAACAATGAATAAAATGAACCTGACAAAGCTCAAATGTTAGAATGATCAGACATGGGCTACAAGGACATGCTTGAGAATATCTTCATAAAACAGAAATTTGTATGTGAAATGTAATGGAAGAATTTAATATCAGAATAGATATGATTGAGGGAGAACTAATGAATCAAACAGTAACAAAAAGTCCCCAAACCAAACCAGAAAAAAAAAAGTGTATTGTCTAAACAAAAGAGCAACAGATTGACAGCTGACTTTTCAGCAGCTGCAATGGAAGCTGGAGGACAATGAAATGCCCAATGGCTTTGTTATACTGAAGGCACAATCCCCCTAATCTGCAAGGCATCTGTCTCAAGACCTTCACTGGATCCTTGAAACCATAAATAGTACTTAACCTCAAATAGATTATATTTTTTCCCTATATGTACATACTTTCTATAAAGTTTAATGTATAATTTAGACACAGGGTGAGATGAGCAACAATAATAAAATAAAACAATTACAGCAACAGTATACTGTAATTTGTAAATGCAGTCAGTTTTTCAAAATATCTTACTGTATTTCACTCACTCTTCTTGTGATGGTATGAGAGGTACAAGGTACAGAGCTTATGCACTGAGATGAAGTGAAGTGAATGATGTAGATGTTGTGATGTGGTGTTAGGCTACTTCGTATCACCTAAACACAAACTGTAGTAATGCAATAGTCCATCTGATAACTTAGCTGGCTATAGAGTGACTAACCAACAGACAGTGTATACAGTATGGATAAGCTGAACAGAGGAAGGTTCATGTCCTGGCCAGACAGACAGTATGAGATTTTATCAGGCTACTCAGAACAGTGCCCAATTTAAAACATAATTGTTTATTTCTGGGTTTTCTATTTTTTATTTTTGAACTGTGGTTGACTGTGGGTAACTGATGATAGCATCAGGTGATAGGGGACAACTGTACTGGCCAACTCGGAATTCTGTACCTTGTGAAATGTCTTTCAAGACTGAGGTGAGCTAAGGACACTTCAGACAGAAACTGAGAGCATTTGCTAATGACAGACCCAAAGTAAAGTATATTCCAAAGGATGTGCTTCAAGCTGGAGACAGATGGTCTTGGCTGGGAGGTTGGAGTTTCTTAAAAGGATGAGGAGCAGAGAAAGTAGTAAAATGTGGGCAAGCCTAAATGAATTTGACTTGTGAGATTTCAGATAGCACAGAATTAAATAAGCAACACAGGCATTAAAATGGGGAGTGTGTTCAGTCATTTGAGGATTTTGTCTGGAAAGAAAGCGAAGAGAGTAAATTTAATCCTCAACATATTAACAGTTATATTACATGTAAATGGATAAGTGCTCCAATCAAAGACAGAGATTGCCTGGCTGTAAAAAACCCAACTAAATGTTGTTTACAAGGGACGAGGCTGAAGCAAAGGAATGTGGAAATATTCAAGAAAAAGCAAGAGAAAAAACATGTCACAAAACACCATCAAGAGAAACTGGCGTGGTGAGAGAAGCACTGGAATAGACTTCATACCAGACAATATGGACTCTAAAATCTGATTTAATAGTAGCCAAATGGAACATCTCTGAACAGCAGATCAACATGATTCCCATTATATGACAATATAAACATGGTAATTCATCTGAATTTATAAAAATAGTAAAACGCATTGAATAATGAAATGTATTTGGGTGCAATAAGACTATATGCAAAGGAACAGTGGCGCTCCATCCACATAGGTGTTTACCAGATTACTAAAAGTAATCACTAAGATAAGTAAATACCTAAGTTAAAGTTACTGTACTAATGTAAATAAATACTAAGTTATTACCTATTGACTCAGTATCTAAGTTATCATCAATAAATGAACCAGTGATGGAAATGTGTCACAAACCAAGGATTATGTCTAATCTAGTTTTACTCAGTTGAGCTCTAATCAAATAAAAACAGTAGTTGAAGTGGGAAAGAGAAGAAAGAAAATATGGCAACCCAATTTTAAGAGTTATGTGGGATGCAATAGGACAAGAATAGCCAAGAATAGCCAAGACAAACACGAGGCAGACAGAGGCCTCTTCACATCAGGTGACGAGAATTATCATAAAAGTATAGGAGTTAGAACCCTGAGCACTGCTCTTGAGCTGGACCACAAGACCAGGGCGAAAGGATTTACAGCTCACAAAGGCCACCCAACTCTGACACTGGATTTGTAAGGGATGGTAAGAAAACAGTGGGGTTTTCAACGCATGATGCTGGGATGATTCAATGAAATGGAACCCTACCTTGCATCACACATGAAAATCACTTCCAGGTGAGCCAGGGAGCTAAATGTGTGAGGCCAACAGGAAAACTTTTATGAAACAGTTGTGAGAATGATGTAAGCCATCACCCTGATCCTGAAAGGAGACACTAAAGGAGTGAAAATGCAGGCTTCCATGTAGAAAAAGACATTTTTAATGTCAAAATCAAGAAAGGATCTAAATCCAGATTGTTTTACAGGATTCCGAGACAGACATCTATAGGGAAAGAGGGGACAACATGACAGAAAGATGTGTAGGACAGTAACATGGGTATATCACGAAAGAAGGAGCCCAAATGGCCAAAAAAACGGAAAAGGTGTTTATTTAATCATGGAAATGAAAATAAATATCATTGTATGATGAATAGCACTTCCCAGATTGGCTAAAACGTTGATGTTAAATATTAATATCATTAATTTTAAATATTAACATCATTAACAGTGATGATGTGGAGCAACAGGAACTCTTAAAAAAGAGGAGTATTGCCAGGAGTGAAAGTCAGTGCAAGCACTTTGGAAGACATCTTGCATTCCCTATGACAGTGGGCTATTTGCATGGCTTTACCATGCTATGACACCAGACCTTTCTGTATTTGATCCTGACGCTGTGGAAACGAAACAGCCAAGTACATCAGGAAAATTGTGTCAGGCATTTCCCAGTAGTACTGTCAACCAGCGCCCCAAATAAGAAAAATATTCAATTCTCCACCTGCAGTAAGAAGGATCACCAACAAGCATTTGTAGGATGGGATACCAGGTGGCACCAGAAATCAATGAACTACAACTTGCTAGGATGAATCTTAAACACATAGTGTTGGAGGAAAAAAGCCATAGAAGAACATTAGGAGAGACATATTGTATGATTCTGTTCATATGTTTGGGACATGCTCCATCATTATGTCATGTACTTCTAAGAGAGAAAGATGAAGAAAGGATCTAAGACAACAAGCAAGCCCATCTCTGCCCTGCAGAAAGAAAAGGCGAGGACACCTCATGCCTGGGGTGGAAGGAGGGGCCAAGAATCTGAATCACTAAACCCATTTTGATGTCCAGATTCACACCATTGAAGTAGCCCAAGAAACCTCAAGCAGAGACTTAAATTTTTTTTTTCAGTATTAGGGATTGAACCTAGGATACTGAGCTACGTCCTCAGCATTTTTTAATTTTAAATTTTGAGACAGAGTCTTGCTAAGTCATTAAATTGCCCAGGGTAGATTGAATTTGCAGTCTCCCAGACACGTAGGGCTAGAGAGACACGTGCCACAGCACCCAGCTCAAGTAAGACTTAAATTTAAAGTGGTCTCAAGGTCACAGGATTCAAGTGACTGGTGGAAACAGATATAAATCTAGTTGTAAGGCACTATCTATGTAAAATGTGCTCTGATTTCATAAGTGTTAACATGTGAAAAATGTGCTTCTAATTGAGAAATAAGATATAAATTCCAATGTAAGCAAAATGGAACTATAAATTTGTGAGTAGTTGAAGACAATGCCTGCTGTTTAGTTCCCAGCCTCCCAAAACTTTCTTGAAAAACAATACAGAACAAGAAGAGAAAATTGAAGCTACATGGAAACTCAGTGTAGATACAGAGAAAGCCCAAATTTCAAAATTATTAAAAGTAAAAATGTTAGTCTCAATGTGCAGGCTCTTACCTCCCCTAATCCAAGGCAGACTGAAGCAAACTGTGGGGAAAAGAGAAAACAGAGTAAGCAACAGTGTTCAAAGGTGAACTAGACCACCTTCAGGAAGACTAATCCACCCTGAGTTTTAAAATACTTTAAAAACAGTCCTGGGAGGTCACAGCACCAGCCACAGAGAAGGGTAGTCTTGAAAATGCAAAGCTTTTGGGAGACAAAGATTAAAAAGAAAAGAAAGAAAGTATCCTTTGGAAATCAGGTGATTGTTGAAAGGGAAAGTGGAAAAGGGAGATATTAGGGCCCTGCAGAGAAAAGAGCCAAAAGAATTGGAGGATGCATAACGTTTTGCTGACCACCAACATAAAGTCTGTTAAATTATAAGGTCTTTGTTGTACTGACAGAAGAGGGTGCCATTGAACTCGAAATCCCACAAAACACTCTAACAGTACAAACATAAATGGGAACAAAATTGACTCATCCATGGAGTTATTGCAAAAAAATCAGAAAAAAAATCAAAACCCATAAAATGCAGAAACTGCATTTGAAGAACAATCACGATTCAGAAGACACTGCTAAGACACCACTCCTTCCAAATGTAGTTAAATATACTCAATAAGCATTTAAAGATACGAAAACAACCCTGAATTATAATTTCAAAAAAGGACAAAAAAACTCCTCAATAAGAACTGAGAAAAGAGTTGACTGAATTCAAGAAAGAAATGAAAAAAGTATTTCAAAACTGAAAAATAATTAGAAGGTGTTTAAGAGAGATAATGCTCTAATGGAAATTTAATAAGATGCATTTAGGAAAAGGAGGAAAACAAGCAAGGGGATCGGAATGAATTTAGGAAAGAAGTAAAAAATGTTAGAGAGAAAGTCAAGACTGGAAGACAGAATGAGGAAGGGGTGGCATCTGTACTACTGGAGTCTCCAAGGAAGAACAGAGCTATATTTAAAACTATGAACAAGAAAACTTTCCAGAAATAATGACAAAAATCCCTAAGTAACATAATCAAAGGGTACAAGGTACCTGGAAACATTAGCCCAGAATGATGAACTTTGAGACATTCCTAATAAAAAGATTAGATTTAAAAGATAAAGAAAAATCCTGAATTTCACAACCAAAAAGACCAACTAACTTACAAAAGCAAAGATTTCCATTGACTTAAGAAAAACAAACAAACAAACGAACAATAAAAAATGTTAGGTAACAATGGAGGAGCATTGTAAAAGCACTTCATAATGGCAGATGTGAGCCAAGGCTGTTATAGCTATGTCCTTCAATGGGTAACCCCCAACAGAGAAGCACTTGAGGTGTTCTGGAGCCCAGAGCCTTCCTTGAAGAGTCTGCTGAGAATGGATTTTGCCAAACAGAGAGATGGCCAGGCAACTTAGCATAAGGATGGCAGTGGATGTGATTGTTAAGCTTGACTTGTCAACTTGATTGACTTTGGGAGCCATCCAGGGGATTGGAAAACCACACTGCTGGGTCTGAGTGAGTCATGGAGATGTGAACTTGGTACAGTATATGATCCTTGGCCCTTTCCTCTCTGGTGTTTGTCCCCTGCTCTGTTTCCCAACCACCATGAACTAAGCATTTTTGTTCCATCACACCTTTCTGTCATGATGTTCCTGCCTTGAAGCCAGCCAATCATGGAGTGAATCTGCTGAGACTGTGAGCCAAATTAAACTTCTCTGCCTATAAGTTGTGGGTGTCGGTATTGTGTCCCAGTGATGAGAAAGGTCACTATGCAGTGTCCATACACTAGAGGTGACTGTGGGGAGGGCCAGGCAGCATGAATGCAAATGTTACACGTTTTGACAAAGAGCAACTGTGAAGACTGGAGGAGAAGGAGGCACAAAGAGGAATATAGATGATCTCACTGGGTGTTGTGCAGAAATGGGTGGGAGTTAAAGGGTATCAAATAAAAATAAATAAACCAGATATTAAAAGCTTAAATAATAAAATATGGGACTAAAGATATTAAAGCAGGTTAGGAGGCCTTAGTGGTAGGGGACATGTTTAGTATGCACAAGGCTGTGGGTTCAATCCCCTGTACCAAAAAATAAACTGAAATTTAAATAAAATAATGTTAGAAGCACAACAAATAACTAGAACAAAATTATAATCTTTCATAAATTAAAATAGGAACACAGCATGGTGTGGTGGTGCATGGCTGTAATCCCAGCTACTCAGTTGGCAGAGGCAGAAGGATTGTAAGTTTGAGGATAGCCTGGGCAACTAAGCAAGACTGTCTCAAAATAAAATAAAAAGGGGTTGGGAATATATTTCAGCGGTAGAGCATTAACATGTGTGAGGACTTGGGTTCAATTCCCTATATTGAAAAACAAACAAAAAACCCCTCACTAATATATTATCACATTGAGGAAAACAGCAAATATAACAACATACAGTTACAAAATGTTATGAAAAACTAAGTATATAAACCATATCAATAACTGTCAATGGGCTTAACTTTTGTATTAAAAAAAGATTTTCAATATCAGTCACAATTGGAGATCAAACTACATGCTGTATATAAAATGCATACCTAAACATAGGGATTCTGAAAAGTTTACATAAAAGAATAAATAAATGCATCCTGAGCAGATGGAAAAGAATAAGAAAGCAGGGCAGTGATTCAGATAACAAAGTAAAACTCAAGTCCCCAAAGTATCAAACATGATAAAGCAGAGCACTTTTTAATGCTCAAAGCCAAAATCCATGAATAAGGTATAACACATGAATATGCATGCACCAAATCACAGGGCAACCACATTTATTAAGTCAGTTAGGTAGAGAAGATAGACAAATACAAAGAAACAAATTATATTTCTTTAGTAAGATTTTAAACATTCTCAGTACAAGACAGATTAAGTGAACAAAAATTAAATAAAGAAGTAGAAAACCTAAACCATATACAGTAATCAGTAAAGCAAGCCTTATGTGTAGATATCATACTCCATTTTCTGGTGATAGAAAATACACCTTTTTTCAAGTACTCATGGGACATTTCACTAGACAGTTTAAAAGTTCAGTAAACTCCATAAAATAGAAATATTATGAATAACACTGATCACAATGCAATAAAACTAGAAATTACTGGAAAAGCAAAAGGTTTCCACATTGAAATTAGAAATCTCCTTGGAAAGAACTCTTGGGCACTGGGAGCCTATGAGGCCCTTTCTGGGGGGTGGTGGGGTGGTCATGGTGGTGGTCCTGAGTTCTCAGTGACTTGGGAAGCATAGTGAGCCTCTGAGGGCAAGGACTTGGGTGTGTGTAGGAGTCATTGTAATGCAGGGTACAAGACCTGCCCTGGGAGAGGTGTCAGGTAAGGACAGGTGAAGGCACATGTGCAGATGGTGGCATACAGGTCCTGGGGGCAGAGGCTTGCTGGGTACCAGAGAGAGAGCCTGTAAAGGTGGGAGGAGTTTCTTGAGGGGGATGCTTGAACTTGATGATGATCCAGCAGAGGGTAGGACCATGAGAGTAAGTAGCTGAAGGAGGATGGAAGACAAGATCTCTGGGACAGAGGAGATCTAAGCAGGAGAAGACAAGGCAAGGGAAGGAGTGAAATCCCCAGTATCAAGGCAGGGTGAGTAATTCAAGGCAAGAGGGAATGAATCCCTGACAAGGAGCTACATCCTCAAGGAGTGAGGGAGTGGCGCAGGGTGGATGTGTGGTGGATGGGTGGCAGGTGGTATAGACTGAGTATAGGAGATTCAGAGCTGGATTTTAGGGAGGAGCAGCTATAGCAAGGACCCTGGCCCACCTCCAGCCCAGAGGTCTGTGGGGCATGGTAGAAAAAGTAGCACCACTGAGAGGACCGGGAGGCTGCTGGGTCCTTGGAAGAGCAAGACAAGTCAGAGAATGATTGGCGAGGAGGAGGAGAGGAAGTGTCTCTGCTGATAGATGGGGAGATTCTGGGGTTAGCCAGAGTTTTGGCAGAGCACTCAGGGTTCTGATGGACTCCTTGTTCATTGGTCTGGGTGAGGCATTTCATGTGGGGAGTGTCAGGTTGATGGTGAACAGAGACTCCCTAGCGCTCACCCATGAGGTGTGCAGGAGCCACGTAGGAAGGCCCAGGCCTGGCCCTGCGAGGTAGGGGGTGCAGGGGCAGTGAGAGAAGATGGGGCTGGCACCTGTCCAAGGGCATAGAGACGTCTAGGAAGGCAGCCACCAACTCAGAGGTGTGGTCCCGTGCCAGCAGGGTGAAGGCATGAAGGACATTCCTTTTGGCCTCAGGGATGTGGACACAGCAGAGGCGGCGGTGGATGGCCCGGCCCATGTTGGCAACCTGCTTGAGGATGGAGAGGTCAGAGATGAAGGAGGACCTGCCCTTGTGCTGGGGAGCCTGAGTGGGGAGACAGCCTTTCCCTGCCCCGGATTTCTGGATGGATTCCACCATCTTTGGAGGCATCTGAGAACTTCATACTCTCCAGGAGTCTCAGGACAGTTCAGAGCCCGACTCCTCTTTTCCCAAGCCTGCTGCTCTGGCACCTGCTGCCTGTGTGCCTGGGGCTCCTTGCCTCTCTACTTTTGGGTCTTTGCTGTGCTTCCACTGAGACCTGGCTCGAGCACTGCTGTCTGTTTGCAGACCTGTTATCTGCCATCCACTTGCTGGGGTGCCTCCCACCCACCTCCTCTGCCTTGTGTCTACTGAGCCATCCTATCCACTTCTGTCCACTGGCTTCTTGAGGGTCTGGTCTGGGCCTCTCTCTGCCTCACTTCTATACTAGGGCACAGGCTGGTGCCCAATCTGTGCATTTTTCCCCTTGCCTGCAATCCCCACAAGGCCCCCAGAAGAATCCTTGGGCCAATCATTCATTTGATTGGTTACTGCTTAGGTTGGGATCTGAGTCTCCTCTATCTGGCCCACGTACAGGGATTCAGTCTCAGTCCAGAGGATGCCCCTGACTACTGCCAGCCCTCTACCCTCCCCTCCCCACACTGGCTGGACATCCCAAACCTTTGTGGTCTCCAGCTTGGCCCCATGCTCCTGAATGACAATGAGGAGCAGGTCAGCAGCTGCCTGCACGTGGAAGGCACTGGTGGAGCCCAGGCCTTCAATGACCGTCCAGATGAGGTCATTCAGCTCTGCTGCTGTGAGGTACTTCATGATCTCCTGTGGGAGCAGAGAGACTGTCACTTTGTCATCTTGGACTCATGTGCCCTTGACCCCTCTCCTCTACTGCCTTTACTCAGGCTCTCCAAGTCTCCAAGCATTGACTCTCCAGGACCTCCCACATGGGTTCAGTATTTGCAGATTAGGGTCAACCACATCCCATGGCAGGCAGGGAGGGCATGATGCCCAGTCATGGTGGGCAGAGGGCTCCTCTTCTCTCCCAGCCTTGTGCTTGTTCTGGGGCCCTTGTAGCTGCTCAGCGCTCCATATACTCTGCCTATTTTTGCCTTCTCAGGCGCTGTCATTTGCTAGTCTCTGCCCAGAGGAATGGTCAATGCTCCCCACAGCCAGGCTCTGGTCCTCATTACCAGTATTTTAATCAAAGAGAAATCGAACCTCAGAGCTGTGAAGGATCATTGAGGTTACCTGGACCAAATCCCTGGCGTAGAGCGGTGCATGACAGCCTTCAGCTATGGAGCAGGGTAGGGTGAAGAGGTGAGGCCAGGCTAGGGTGGAAGTTAGGGCTCCCTGTGTGGGGCAGGAGCCCCACTGTGCTGCTGTTCACATTCTCCTGGGGCCACTCTAAAGGCCTAGGGAGGTGGCTTTCTCCTCTGCAGGCTGACCATAGGCTACTTGGGAAACAAAGGTGCTCTTGGAGAAATGCAAGGTGGTGGGTCTGATCCCTGCTCCTGAGGGTAGGGTGACTAGGTTCCTGTACAGACAGGACCTTCTGGAAAGACCTGGAGCCCTGCTGCTCAGCATGGTAGCCCCCAGCTACCCATAGCTACTTAAATCTAAATTAATTTAGTGAAATTAAAACTTCAATTCCTCATCAGTTACATAGGTTACATCTCAAATACTTAGTAGCCATATGGCCAGCGGCTGCCTTGGATGCACAGACATAGAACATATTCACCTCCCAGAGGGTTCAAGTTGGAATGTTCAAGGTGATGAGATCCTCAGAATCCCAAAGTATATAACTGCAGGCATGGAAGAGTCATTCGAGGTATCACGCTTTAATCAAGGGCATAGATAAATGTGAGATGGAGGCATCGAGGGCAGAGGTGGAGGTTGCAGTGAGGAGGGAGTGGGGGCCGCAGTAGTGGTGATGATGGTGGTGGAGGTGGAGGTGGTGATAGTGGTGATGATGGTGACAGTGAAGGTGAAGATGGTGGTGGTAGAGATGATGATGACTCTGTGGATGATGATGGGGTGTTGATGATACTGCTGGTGATTGGTGCTGCATATTGACAATGATGGTGATGACGACAGTGACGGTGATGAAGGTAGCCAAGAACACATGAAGAGTCGGGGATAAAATCAGAATTAGAATCCAGGGAGAGTGTCTTTCTCCAGCTAAACCTTCTCAGATGTGCCATCCCACGAATGGCGGAACCTCCCATCCTTGCCTCTCTCCTTGTACCTATCCATTACTGCCCCCTGTCTAGGGAGAGCCAGAGCCAGGTGCCTACACTCTGTGTGCAGGGACCACACAGAGTGGAGGAAGTGCCCCTTCCCAGGTCCTGACGCTATGCTCCTAGTGGCTCAGCTACCTTCACTGTTGGCCCTCACTGAGCTGACAGCCAGTGGGATGCTCCCTTTTCCCCCAGCCCAGGTTGTCTGCTGTAAATTGCAGCCAAGCCAGGTTTCTTCCTTCTGGGCATGGACAATAGATGTGTTGGTCCCAGGGTTTTATATTTTCTGTGCTAAAGTTCTGATGGGTCTCAGCACATGGACAGCTCACTAGGGCTGTGAGAGCACAGGTTCTGGAGTCCACTGGGATTGGACCAAGTTCTGCTGGGACACTTATTACTAGTTGTGATCCCCTTTCATCATCTAGTTCAGGCTGGTTAGACTGCATGGCTTTGTGCTGAAGGCCAGCTCCTCCCTTAGGCTTCGAAGTAAGCCCTAGGGAGACCCCATTTGTCTCCCTAGGTCTGGAGGGCTCAGGACTAACAGGGACTGATAAGCATACCAATTACATGGTCTTTACTAGCTAGGGTTAAACCCCAACATGGGCAAGCAAAAGTCACTGCCTCACAGACTTCATGAACTGACAACTCTGAGGCCCTGTGAACCTGGCTCTGCCCAGTCAATGCCAGTACCCAGTTCCCACCTGCGTTTTAGCTTGTAGGTCTTTTGAGGATAATAAAATTCAAATCATTGCAAGGGAAAGTTTGAGCAGTGCAGAGCAGGTTTGTAAAATTTAAGAAAAGGATATGTTAATGCTTATGATGCCCTGGCAGATGGTAGGCGTTTAATGTGTGCTGGCTTCCTCCAACCCTCCCCCCACTGGCTCTACTTCAAAAATATAGGAATGAAAAAGTGAATTTATTCCCACCCCTGAGAGGATCTCCAGGTTTACTCCAGCCATGCCCCCACCTGGACCTGCCCCAACTCGAAGAACTTTGACCTTGATGGCTCTGGAGCTGTCCTGCTGGAATATAGTGTCCTCTAGGGACACCACTTTCTGAGGCAATGAGGATGTGGTCCTCTGGTCTCCAGTGCTCCATGGGGAGGCTTCATCTGCACCAGGCTGGGAGAGCACCTTGGGGATGTGTGATTCTGCCTGCAGAGCTGCTTCTGCTGGCCAGAGGCAAAGCAGGGGTGAGGCAGGGCAAGGGTGGACCAGGGTCTATGTTGGGAAAGGGTAGGAGTTAGGGTGAGGTCATTTATAATCAGAACCAAGCTTGTGTCCCAGTTTGGGGATGGGAGTCCACGGAGAGTTGTGGTTGGGTAAGGCCATTGCAGTGTTATAGCTGAGGTCAGGGCTGCTTTGGGGTAGATTTGGGGTGAGGGTCCTTCTGAGGCTGTGCCATGGTGGCCTGTGAAAGCTCACCTTTCTGGTGCAGCAGGAACTGGTAGATCTGGCCCACCCCTTCCAGGCTGAAGTGCTGAGTGGCCCTGTCTGGGTCCTGGCACAGAATTCCCAGCATGCCCATCACTTGGCCCATCGGTCTGAAGTCCTCCTTTGGCTGTGTTAAGATGGCAGGACCACTGATGGCAGGATCCACCACAGGGTCCCTGCCCAGCCACGCATACATCCCAGCACAGCCTATGTCAGAAGGGATCCTCTCAAATTATGTGACAGGGCCGGGACTAAGGAATGGACAAAACATAAAGGGTTGCCAAAGAACTTGGTAATCAAGTGAAATAATGTCAATTCAATGTTAATAAAAATGAATGCAAAAAATAATTCCCCTCCATGATAAAGGGTCAAAATCTGTAGACAAGATCCAACTTTGTACCTGCTGCCCTAGTTCCAATAAAACCTTATTTAACAAAAACAGGAAGCTAGCCTATTGGCCAGAGCCACATCAATCACATAAAATATGATTCATTTTGACTATGGAGTGTTTTGGTACCCCTGTAAATTTTGCACCTAAGGAGATTCTCTCTCCTTTGCCTTACCCTGGTCCCGGTCCAGTGGTGTAGACATGGATTGTGAGTAAATTGAAGGCACTTTGACCCATTCTAGAAGGCCTTCTTCCTCTGGGACAGATGACTTTCTGGGGCAGAGCAGTCCTTCCCCCTCCAGCGCTTGCACCCCTTACCTCCCTTAGCCCAGGCAGCCTCAGGTATCTGAGGCTGCACTGATGCCCATCTTCCCCAAGAGTTAGTGCTGATTTGGGCTGTTAATGCAGAAGCGCTCACTTCCAGAAAAGTCATCTCAAGTTCATCAACCCCAAGCCATGATGGAGGCGATTCCCACCTGCCCCTCTAAAGAGAAGTTATCATCATTCATTTTATAGGTGAGACGCTGAGGCTGGGGGACAGGAAGAACCCGGTCCAGGCCTCAAGTGCATGGAACAGCCCTCTCCTCAGTCAGGGCCAGTGCCGTCCGGGTTCAGAGCCCAGCTGTGAGACCTGCTTCCTCAAGTGTAAAAGGAGACATCACCTGGGCTGCTCACCGCCATGGAGCCCGGGTGGGAAGGTGACCTAGCTCCAAAGGTGTCTGAGCAGGGTACTCACATCTAGGAAGCATCGGTGGTTGAGGAACCCAAGCAGGATCATGCAGCTGTGTGTGGCGCGCTGCTGCTCGCGCACCTTCTCAGACGCCAGCCAGGGATACAGGTGCTGTGAGTGGGCGGAGCCAGAGAGGGCTGGGCCAGGTAGATAACCAGCCCCACCCACCCTAAGTCAGGCCCCGCCCACCTCCCCAGAGGTCCTGGGTCCCCACAGTGTCCCTGTGAACAGCCTTCTCTGTCCCCTTCCCAGACCATGCGTAGCCTCCCCATACCCTCTGTCCCCAGGAGCACCCCACAGGAGTGGTCATTTCTCCCTGCTCAGGGCCCTCCAGTGCTCCTGGTTCCTCGTCTGCTGTACACCTGCTCTAGAACCACGCTTTCCCACACACATGTGTGCACACACAGGCTCTTGTGCACTTGTGCTGTGTAGTTCGAGGCTGCACTTAGGGCTCTTTATTAAAGGTCCCATGGTTAGAGGTGGTGACTTGAAGAGGATGAAGCCACGGTATTTGGAGACTGACCCAGTGATTGCCGAGTAGCTGCTGGGATTCCTGCTGGTGGCAGCCACTGACACTTGGCACATTTAGGGGGTGGCATGGCTTGCTCCCTAGGCAGGGCTGCTCAAATGGCTCTTAACTTCTATCTATGCATCCAAGCTGGGGGTCCCTGCTTCCTCTCTTGTTCCTTCTTCCCCCCACTCCTCTCCACCTCTATCTACTTCCTCTCTTCCTCTCCCGTCTCTCCCTCCCTCTCCCCCTTTCTTCCCCTCCTCCTCTTCCTCCTCTTGTTTTCCATCTCCTCTTTCTCCTTCGCCCTCTTTCCCCCTTCCCCTTCTTTTGTACTGTAGCCTGTACTGTAGCCTCACATGTGCTAGGCAAACACTACCACTGAATGGCACCTCTAACTCTTAAAAATTGTATTTTGGAGCAGAGTCTCACTAAGTAACCCAGAGTGGCCTCCAACTTGCAGCCCTCCTGCCTCAGCCTCCAGAGTAGCTGGGATTACAGGCATGCACCACCATACCTGGCTTCCGCCTGGCTTCTTGGTACGTCAGCAAGCCTGCTGACCTGACCCTCATTCTAACCATCTCATCCTGCCTGGCCACAGGGAGCTCCCTCCACTATGGCCAAAGGAGTGCGTTTATTTTGTCCCTGTGGTGCTGTTTTCCTGTGGGGCTCTGCCCTGCCCAGGCACTGCCTAGGTCCTCATCCAGGGCTCCTTGGCCTCTGACTCTACGGACAGAGCCAGCCTTCCCTTTGGGATGGGACTCTGGGTCACCACTGCCTGCTGACTGGCCTTCCTTTTGTCAGGGCAGGACTCCTGGAGCGCAGGGGAGGGTGGCAACCTCAGGGGCTATGAGGCCCTGGGGACACTGCTGCAGGGGGAAGTTCTCTTTGGAGGGGGCAGGGGAGGATGTGTCCTCACCAGACCTCTTCCAGCCAGGCTGCCGCTCTCTCCCCTCCAGTTGCCCCACACCCGGGCAGGCCCCACATCTTCTGGGATGCCACCTTTGGGCTCTTTGGCCAGGGCTGAGGATCCCTTGTCTCCAGCGCCACGTATCCCACCAGCCCTCACCAACAGCGGGAGTTGCAGTTCACTGGCTGTGGGGCTCTGCATGATGAAGCTCTGCAGCATGTGGTCCAGCGCCTCCAGCGTCTGGCTGTACAGAGTCTGCGCGGGTGGGGTGGGGGTGGTGTCAGCTCAGCTTGGGGGTGAGGGGATAGGGGGCCACAGCACTTGGGTGGTGCTTACTCTCTGCACACCCCAAGTCAGGCTCCTGCCATGGGAGTTCACACTGGCTCAGGAGGGGCTCTACCACGGTCCCCATTCTGCAGACTTGGAGATGGGCCAGGGAGGCTGTCCAGGACCACCCAGGGGCACAGTTTTTGGGTGGCAAGGAGAACTCATTCCCAGCAGGCTGGCCTCCTTGGTGGGTGACCTGTGCTGGCTGTGATGCTCTGCTGTTGCTCTCTTGAAGTTTTAAACCGGTCCTAGCTTTTACTTTGCACTGGGCCCAGCAAATTATGTGGCTAGCTCTGGTTTCTGGGACTCACAGCAGATTCTCAATAACTTAACTGCTTTGCTTGCTGGGCACATTCATAGAAGGAAGGGCCACAGAAATTCTCCCCGCCATGAGGGGCACCAGGAGCCAATGGGCCTCTGGATACTAGCTGGCTGGGTACCCAGGGGCCCTAGAATAACTTCCTGGGAGCCATGTTCCTCTGTGGGGATGGCCGGAAGCCAGCCCTATGTGCCTGATCAGATAGAATTGAACAGCAGCCTAACCCAGCATCCTCAGCTCCAGTGCAAACCCCCAGTGCTACCTGCAGGATTATGGGATCTCTGGGGTCATGGGCTCTCTGGACGCCCATGGGTTGAGGTTAGGGCAGATACCTCCTTTCTGGAAGGCTGTGACTGTAGTGCTCCCTGAGTGTAGGGGATCCTTGGTCTGTCACCACCCCATCCAGAGGGCTTACTGTGGGTTCTAGTCTGGACCCAGCCTTGGGAGTGGAGCAATGCCCTGGGGGCTGGGGGTAGGATTCAAACCCTGACTCTCCCACCAGCCAGCCTCATTCCTCTGAGGGGGTTTCCTCATCCTCTTGTCACTGCCAGGAAGTGTCCACAGAGACACTTGTTAGCCACCTGCATCCCTGTTTGCAGAGCGCCCTGCACTGGGCATGAGCATCCAGGCTCTCATTTCAGCTCCCTGGCTCAGTATCATGGCTCTGTTACCCTCCCCATTTTTCAGGGGGGCAAAAGGAGGCCCACCATAGTTAGCAAACTGCTCAGGACCCCAACCCTGCCTGTGGGGTGGCTAGGGACCCTCCCTGCAGGCTGCCCCCTCCCAGGTGTTAGTAGAAGGAGGAGCCCAATGCCTTGCCCACTTGTATATTGGGTGGCTCCAGAAAGAGACAGGTGTGTCTCTCCAGGGTGTCCATCAGGGGCAAGGCAAACACGCTGCGGAAGCAGGTGGACAGGAGTCGTGACTTCCTATCTTTGTCTATAGGTGGCCTCAGCTCGCTGTTGGGAAGACAGAAGGCAGGAGCCTGAGAGTGGGGACTGGAAGGGGCCGTCAGTGAGCCCCATGGAGCAGGGATTCAGGGGATCCCCTGGCATCTGCTTCCAATATGATGACTTTAGAGCTTTCTGTCTCGCACAGAGACCTGTGCACACATCTGCCTCACTAGTCCCCTTGCTGGTTCTCTGGCAACTGAGGAGATGCCAGCCACAGGGGCTTTGCATGTGCTATCTTTTTAGCCAGTTAGCTTTTAGCTAGCCAGATAGCTTTTAGCCAAGCTATCTCTTGCCCTTCCAGGACTTTGTTCAAAAGTCCTCTTTCAGGCAGGCTACCTCAGCCTCCAACTGTGTCTTGGAGCCTAGTAGGGTATGGGGCTCATGGGAGTATTCAATCAATACTCAGTCAACAGCCCATCAGTTCCACTGACCCGAGCTTGGGTCTCATGTGGCCCTCAGCCCCTGAGGGTTTTGCATCCCCTCCCTGTTTGCCTCCCCACTGCATGTTCCTCCAGTGTCCTCAGCAGCCCTGATATGTGTGATTTGCAAAATGTCCCTCCACTCTAAAAGTCAGCTCTGGAGGAACAGGGCTGTTCCCTGCTGGCTCACCGCTGGGTCCCAGAGCTCAGGGGGCCTGGTACACAGTCGGTGCTAAGTAGCTGTGTGTGCAATGGATGAATTAGGAGATGAGGCCAGGAGAGGTGAAGCTTTGGGGGGAGGTAGGCTTGACCCAGTCTTGGGATGGATGCCCGCCCTGCTTTACCAGCTATGCTGCCTGGGCCCATGGGGCGGCCCACACCCTGCCTGTCCCCGCTGCAGCCAAGTTCAGGCAACTCTGCACTCACTGGGCCTCCACTTCCTGGGCAGTCTCACCTGGTTTCTCCTCACCAGCTGCAGGTGGAGAGCTGATTTGGGGCCTGCTTCTTGGCCCTGGGATCCCTGAGCCCCTGGACTCTAACCTGGCTCCCTTTCCCTGGGGCTGGATGGGGTTTGGAGTCAGTTTCCCTTTGTGGACCCTCCTCCTCACCCCCAGATCCTGCCTGTGCTGGGGCCCTACCAGAGCTTGGAGGCAATGTGGATGACCTGCTGACGGCTGGTGGTGCACAGTGCGCCTGGGGGCTCCTTCTCCACAAGAACCTCAAAATCCCCCATGAAGGCTGAGCCACTTGGGCCTGGTCCATCCCACTCTCATCTGAGTCTCATGTCCACCTCAAGACCTCAGTGCCTGGCAGCCCTGGAACCCACAGACCCCTCTGTGATCTGGGCCCTGCTTAAAGACCCAGAGTATGGCCCCTGCACTTCGACATGGCAGACCCGAGTCCCCATCCTGCCTGCCAGTTGCATGACCTGGGAAAGTGTCCAGACTGTTCTGAGCTCTTCCGTGCACAAGTAGCATGGTCTTGTACTTGTGCTTCGTGTGGAGTGAGGTGCGGAATTTCAGGGTTGGGGCTCCAATGGGGAGGGGACAGGCTGTCCTGTTAGTGCTCCCATCACTACTGCCCAGCCACTCCTGTGTGACTCCATTGCCTGGAGGTTTCCTGAAGCCTGAATACCTCTGGTCTGGGGCCCAGGTCAACATGTGCAGGACAGACAGTGCTGGCCTTTCTGGGCCTCTGTGGCATTGCCTATGAGGATGGACTGGCCAGCTAGGGCCCCTTAAGCACAAGTGGCCAGGGACATAGAGTGTTTCCAGGTGCAAGAGGGTTGTGACCTACCCTGGAGCCTACCCCACACCTTCTGCAGTGGGTGGCTCCCAGACAGATGCGCGTCTGAGGGAGGAGGCCCTGCTTGCCCAGGAAGGTGCTGGTCTGAGAGAGAGGCCGGGCACCCACCATCAGACACTCAAGAAGCTGGGAGGTCTGGGAGAACTTGCAGCTGTGGTCACCCTCGCTTCGGCTGATAGCCCCCACCAGCATCAGGATGGCTGAGAGGAAGCTCTGCTTGAGGGTCTCGTCCTAAACAGGGGACAAAGGGGACAGGACAGGCTGAGAAGCCAGGCATGCATGGGGGAGAACAAGAAGCCAAGTGGAAATAATGAAATACAGGCTGCAGGGTAGGGGCTGAAAAGCACAGTAGAGACTGCCAGCTCCATTCCTTATCAATGAAGTGTTTTTAAAAATGAGAATGAGGTGACAATGTTCAAACACCCAGGAGATGCTTGTGAAGGTCTCAGTGAGGCAGCCACTAGGAAGCAGCTGCTGTCTGCCCCTCACTGCTTCCCTTGCATGTATAATTTTGCGCTAAACTAATAAAAAAGCCAAGTTGGAGGCACAGGTACAGAGTCACACAGATGTCACTCTGGCCTCTCAGTGCCCAGCTCCACCCCAAGAGTGAACATCCTGGGTTTGCTTTATGCAGAGGGGATGAGTCCCCATGAAAGCCCAAACATGTCTGTAGGACCATGGAGGAGGAGCTGGGAATCAAACAGGAAGCCAGGCCTGGCTCCCTGGGCTTCTAGGACAGATCAGGAGGTGGGCTGCCTGTCCTGGGGTCTGGATTTCTCTGTGTCTGCCATTCTTGGTGGGGTGGTGGTCATGGTGGCATGGAGTCCTGACTGTCCTGAGGAGTGTGGGTTTGGAGATGGTGGCTGGCCCTACCCACGAGCTGTAGCGGAAGTAGAAGATCATCCCGGACAAGATGTTGCCCACCCACGGAAGGATGTGGGTCTTGGCCCTGGCTGCCATCTGACTGTAGGCAAGGAGAATGGTGCTGCTCGCCCATTTCCACTGCAGGTCCTCCAAGCTCTGGCCCTGGGGAGTGGGCAGATAGGGATGTCAGGCCCTGCTGGAGCCCTCCTCCAGGGGAGTGGGAAAGGAGGTACCCTAGGCCCCACCAGGGTGCTGGAGATAGGGCATCCCGGGTGAGCCTCAGTTTATCTCAGGAAAACAGGAGATGGCATCGGCTCTCTGAGGGGTTGGCATGGGCCTTGAGGAGCCACACAGGGCTGTGTACAGGGGCTTGACTCCGCTGGGACTGGAAGAGTTCAGGTCCACTGCTGTGACAGCCCCTGCCAAGATGCAGCATCTGGTGCACTGCATCCCATTGGGTTGTTGGGGGTCTAGGAGCCTTTGTGCCTCTATCCAGAGAGATGGCAATAGGGCATGTGGTGCTTCGCCAATGGGTAAGACTCATGGAATATGGGACAGATGTGGCCTAAGGACCATCATGGCACCACTTCCTCAGTGAAGGCACCCTCTGCAGGTCTGGGACGTGGGCTTGGTCCAACTTCAGACCTCAGGAGTTACTGGCTCTTGCTGGGCTGCAGGTTAGTGGAGCAGCCTGGAAGGGCAGCGGGGAGGCCCCATGTCCTTCAGAGTCACATGGGGTACAGAGGGCAAGAAGCCCCTAAGCCCATGCTCTTGACTCCAAACCTGGGGTCCCAGTCTGGTGGCTCTGGTACCTTTGGCATGGGGCTTTGGAGAGTCCACTTGATGGGCCTGCTCCGGCCAAACTGGTCCGGTACAGCCCAGACATCATCCAAGTGTTGGGTCGCAGCCAGCCCCACAGTGAGCGCGATTCCCTGTTGGAGATGGCCCAGTGCCATCTGTTGGATGTGGCCCCTCACTGGGTCCATCAGAAGGGGTAGGGGCCTCATCCAAGATCACAGGGCATCCACCTGCCACCCATAAGCTCTTTAGGACATGCAGCTCTGTGCCTAGCCCAATGGGGCTGTCTTGTATGGGGTCTGATGGGTAGAATGGGGGGAGGGAGGAGGCAGAGTGGGAGTTCTGGAAGCTGGTTATCCTTGTGCAAGCTCTGAGCAGACATGTGACAGGGTAGGATTGAAGGGAGGTATGGGAAGGGAGGAAAAGGACCCAGCTTGTAGGTGAGATCAGGGCTTAATCCAGGACTGGGTCAGGGCTCAGACTGTGACAGCTAAGCCTCTGGTCAAGGCCAGGCAATTGTGGGAACCAAGAAGAACTGAGTCCTCACCTCCCACCACCTCTTCCAAGCAGCTTCCCTGACCATGCTCCCTCAAGCTCCCAGGCCTGCAGCTACCCTCTCCACCCTGCCTGGTGGTATTGGCCCAGCCCCTGTTCCTGTCAGACCCACCAACTTCTCTCTAGGGCCCGGAGCATCCTGTGGGTAGAGCCCTGGGTCTCCATGTTGAGCAGGAGCTACCCAGGCCCATCTTCTCTGGGGGATGCTCCTGCTGGGTCTGGCTGGGCTTGGTGAGGGCCTCCAGCAGCTCCTTGGACCACAGGTCCATGTCCAGGAACTTGACTGACTTGACAATTACCTGTTAGCAGATGAGGGTGGGCAGGCCTGGAGCCATCTCTCCCTCCTCCCCCCACCAGCCTGCTCCCATACACCCCAGGCCCTGACTCCATCACCCTCTCATCCTCTCCTCTGGGTCTCCAGGACTCAATTCTCTAATTTGTTTGATGTCCTTCAGGGCCAAGGAACATATTCCTCAAGGGCACCCCAGATGTGTTCAGGTGAGGCAGGAAAATCAGTGCCTGGGGACTACAGAATGGAGTCCTGGTTGTGTTCCCAGTACACAATGTGGTCTCAGACAAGGCAGATGCCGTGTTAGCTGAAGGCAGCCCCTCCGCAGGGTGCACGCTAGGACGTGGGACTTGGTCTTTCTTTGCACTTGTACCTCCAGCACCTGCATCATGCCCAGCACTTGGCAGATGCTGTATTAGTGCTTCTTAATCAATGAAGAGGCAGCAGATGAATGAATGAAACAACCTTTCAAAAAACGGGATTCTGAGTGCTCTGATCCTAACATCACATGATTTTGTAATGACTACAAGGCCTCTGCATTTCCAATCTTCCTAGATTGTGTGATTCAATAAGTGTCAGATTTTTGTTCCCAAGAAGGTGGTATGGGAGATTCCCCTCCTACGTATGAACCAAAACCCCAAAATCTTAAAAGATTGATAAATGTGAAGGTAAACATTTAAATAAGGTTGTTGAGCAAAACTGATGTAAAATAAAATTTGAAAGAAAGGGCAGTTTTTTTTTTTTCTGTCACCCATTGCCAAGGTGACTTTCCTTTCCCCATTGCATTGCTTTGGCACCTTTAAAAATCATTAGGATGTGTAAGTGTAGTTGCATCCTGGAGTTCCTATTCTCGTCCATTGATTTATTTGTTTAACCTATCCTATACGTTACAGTTTAGACAAAGAATGTGCCCCAGAGGCCTCACGCACTCAGAGGTGGGGCTTTTGGAAGGTGACTGAAGCATGGGGTGATATTGCTGACTTGCTGTGAGGGGTCTGGCTGGAAGAGGTGAGTCACTGGAGGTGTGAGCTCAGAAGCTGGCTCTCCCTCCCCTGTTCTTCCCTTCTCTTCCTGCTTCCTGACTGCCATGATCTGAGCAGCTTTCCTCCCCCAGACCCTTTAACCATGCCCTCCTGCCTTGGAGCCACGTGACTATGGACTGAAAGCATGTACCAAAGTAAACCCCTTCTCCTTTAATTTGTGGGTGTTGGGTATTGTGTTTCAGCAATGAGGAAAGTGAGATTATACCAGTGCCTCATCTTCCTTCTTACTGTTCCTTGTAGTTAACAGTCTGTTATTACGTTATTTTACTTGGTCTTTCACTGAGTCTTGAAATCAAAGTAGTGCAGTTCTTGTAACTTTGTTTCTTCTCAAGATATTTTGGCTATTCTAGGTCTTTTGAAATTTTCACATAAAATTCAGTCTATAGGCTAAATTCTACAATAAAGTCTTGTAGGATTTTGGTTGGCACTGTATTCAATTTGTAAGTCAATTTTGTGAGATTTGACATCTTAACATTTTTGAATTTTCTTATTTAGGAACGTCACATATCTGCACTTATAAATTGCTCTTTGCAGTACTTTGGCAAGACCTTGCTTATATTTTGTGGCGTTTATCTTTCCTTGAGACTGTTAGATTTTTTGTGATACTGAGTCATTAAAAAAGCTATTTTCCAATTGTTTGTAAATAGAAATTCAATTAATTTTAAAAATATTTATCTCATGTCCTAAGATCTTGCCAAATTTCACTGTTAGTAATTATCCATTCTAGTATTTTTAAGACTGTAATATTTTCTTTGTATGTAGGCATTCTGTCTGCAAAGAGATTTTCACTTTTTAAGCTGTATCTTAATGCCTTTTCTTCTTTTTCTTCCCTTATTGAACTGGCTGTGGAAGGCTGACAGGAAGTAGAGAGAGCAGATGTCTCTGCCTTATTCCTGATCTTAGTGGGAAAACATTCAATCTTTCATCAGGAAGCATGTTAGCTGCAGGCTTAGCTGTGCTTGTCAGGTTGGGTCAGCTTTTTTTCTACTCTAGCTTGTTAGATTTTTAACATAAGTTTTGAAATTTTAAAAATCTTAAAAAAAATTTTTTTAGTTATTGCTAAGTTACCCAGGCTTGCTATGAACTTGTGATCCTCCTGCCTCAGCCTCCTGAGTAGCTGGGATTACAGATGTTTGCCACTGTTCCCAGCTAAGTATTATAGATTTTGCCAAATGTCTTTTCTTCATTGTTCTTATAAATGTATTCATAATTTTCTACTTTATTATGTTAATGTGTTGAACTACATTTATTATTTTTCAAGCATTAAACTGGCTATGTGCCCCTTTATAAGCCCTGCTTGCTCATGGTATATTATCCTTTTGCTCAACTGCTAATATTTTGCTAAAGGTTTTTGAATCTATCTTCATGAAAGCTGCAGATCTGTGGTTCTCTGGTAAAGTCCTTGGTTTTGGTACAGGGTTGTGCTGGCCTTATAAAATGACTTGAAAAGTGTCCCTTCCTCCTGTTTTCTTGACAGATTTTTGCAGAGGTGGCATTCTTTCTTTCTTAGCTATTTGATAGAATTCATCAGTGAAGTGCCTCAGCTGGGAGTTTCCTTGATGGGAATGAAGCTAGGGAAATCCTGGATATGCCACCTGCTCTTGGTTCCTGAATAAACCCGCTGGTTTTCACCTGCTTATAATCATGCCTACTCCAGATGACACCTGTGACATGGTGGTCCGATACATCACCTTTCCCCAGACACAGCCCATACACATCCTCAGCCCTGTCCCTGGGGAGGGGAGATTCAGACTTAGACTCCATCTCTATACAGGGCTGTCTTTCTCTTGTGAAACTTATCATTTCAGGGTTCGGCACACTGCATGGTGAAAAGGTTCAATAGCAGAAAGGTTTTCATCACTATTCCAATTTCTTTAGTAGATACAGGACTACTCAGATTTTCTGTTTTTCTCCTGTCAGTTTGGTAATTTGTGCTTTTCAGGGAATTTGTCTATTCCATCTAATTTGTCCAATTTATTGAAATCGTCTTTCATTATTATCTTTTACTGCCTATAGGATTTGTAATGGTGCTCTTTATTCCTTTCTGAAATTGGTATTTTGTATTTTTCTTTTGATCAGTCTAGTGAGAGGTTAATCAACTTATTGATCTTTTGATGAATTTATTTTTGGTTTGAGTCATTCTTTATTATCTGGTCCTTTTTTTTAGTTCTTTGATTTCTGATCTAGTTCTTGCTATTTCCTTCTTTCTACTTACTTTGGGTTGAATTTGCTTTCTTTAGGTAGCTTTTTAAAATGAAGGTTTAAACAACTGATTTTTTACTTTTCTCCTTCTCTGCTATGGGCATATAAATTTCATTCTAAGCATTGCTTCCTCTTGTAACTCCCAAATGTTCATTTGTTGTATTTTTCGCTACATTCAATTCAGAATATTTCCCAATTTTCCTTGTGATTTCTTCTTTGACCCATGGGTTATTTAGCAGTATGTTGTTTAATTTCTAGGAATTTGAACATTTTCCAGATAGATTTTAATATTGACCTCTAACTTACGTTTTTGTCAGAGAATGTACTCTGATTTCAGTCCTTTTACATTTATTGGAATTTGAAGGCCGAGCGTGTTGTCTGCCCTGGCAATGTCCTATTGCATGGAAAGGAATGCCAATGAGATCAATTTGATTAATTGTGCTGCTCAGGTCTCTTGTCCTCAGTTCCTGCTATTCTACTGCTCTCAACACTGCTGCTGCTCCACTACTACGATGTGACTTCCCTTCCCCGAGGGCTTCCTGTGTCTCTCTGTGTAGACCCTTTTCGGTGATCAGTGCCTACTGTCTTCACAGCCATTTGAGCAAGGGACTTTTATCTCCATTCGACAGATGAGGAAATGGAGCCACAGAGAGGTAAAGGAGGTCACCCCAGGCACACGCTGTGGTTGGCTGACCCAGGATGTGAACCCAGGTCTGCCAGGACTCCATGACCCTTCTCCCAGCCACATCAGCCCCTCATCCCCAGGTGTGTCAGAGATGGGACCCTGCTTCTTGGCTGTGGCATCCTTGACCTGCTTCCTCCTGTCACTGGCTTCAGCTCTGGCCCTGCATCCTCTCCAGGATGGGTGGGAGGGGTGGTGTGTGTTGGCCACTTGCTCTGAGTCAGGCATCTAGAGATCAAGGCCTGAATTCCAACTCCTCCTGTGACCAGGTCACTTCCTCTCCTGAATGCTGCTGGCTCCTCTGGAAAGTGGGGATACTCCCGGGCACCCAGCTCCCTTCTTCCCCTCCCTCTTTTTCCTCTCTTCCCTCCACCTCCAGACTGCAGCAGGTATCCCCATGTTGGTTGCTGCCCCTCCCACTTGTATCCTTACCTGGGCCAGCAGTTCTTCCCACTGCGCCCTGTCTTCCTTGTTGAGAAGCTCCTCTGCAGGAGGAGGATTGGTTATAGGGTCTGCTCTGATGCCCATAGCCAGGGGTGGACCCCATGCCCCTTCTCCCCATCCCTCAGACACTGCCTGAGTCACGGTGACTCTGTTCTGCCTCAGCCTGGCCTGGTTAGCAGGAGAACATAGGCTGGGATTGGGCTAAGGACCCAGACACCTGGGCCAGAATGGTGGCCTTGCCGGCTTGCTGTGTGACCTCAGGCAGGCTGTTCCTTCTCTGTGCCTTGGGCCCCTCCCAGGCAAGTGTGAGGAGTGACAGTACAGGAAGGGTGCTCTGAGAGTCCAGAACACCTTCAGGTATTTGGGAATCCCACCTTAGAGGGAGGGGCTGCTTTGGGGCCCCTTGGGTGCAGAGAACCCTTCACCCAATCTGTCAATTCCAGGGCAGGGGCGCAAGGCCAAGCCAAGCCAGGTCCTGCCGGTCTCAGGCCTTAGAGTGCAGACCTTCCCTGCCTCCTCCTCCTGACCCTGCTGGCTGCCAACCTGCTCTGCAGAGGACATTGCCACGCCCCCCGCCCCCAATTGCTCCAGACTGGCTCATCCTGGAAGCCCTCTCTGATGATCTCTAGGGCAGTCGGTCCCTGCCTTCTCTGGAATCTGTTCTGGTTACTGAGAGCAGTTGCATTAGCCAGGCTGGTGGGAGCGCAGTAGCTGCTGTTACCCTCTAACAGGGACTTCCTGGCTACCCGCATGCAGTGACATCACTGCTGTGGACCCTGGGGCTCTGTGGGCCTGGGACCCCACCTAGATCTTCCTTGACCTCCCCCGTGTTCCGTGGGCAGGTCCTACCGTGGGAGGGCAGTGTGCCCATTACGTAGAAGAGGCTTTGGTGTGGGAAGGTACCCGTTAGGAGCTCCGTCTCCAGGTGCTGGGCTACTGTCTGCCATGAGTGCCTGCAGATCGCCACCAGCACGTTGCTGGCTGCATCCTGGTATGTGTCTTCCAGCTCCTGGGGTGGGGGCAGGTGTCCAGAAATAAGAGCAGGCTTTTTTTGAGCTGAGCATCTGGACAGATGTGTATCTGCTTTGTCAGGCCAGGGAACTGTGATCAACCCATTTATTTAGATGGAAAACAGAGGCTGAGGGCCCCGTGTGTTCAGGGCTCTCCACATTCCTGGTTCTCCAGCAGTTTCAGGACATGCTGAAACTGACTGGCCTGTGTCCTCTCAGTGGCCTAAGGAACATTCCCACTTTATTACTTTCCATGCCTTAGTCTTAGAGGCACAGTCCCTTATGGTTCCTTTCTGCCTTGAAGCCTTTGGCATGCTGTGTCCCTGCCTGGGGCTCTATTCCTGCTGACCTGTCTATCCAGATCTTGGTCCATTTCTAAGGCCCACTGTCTGGTCCTCAAGACACCTGTTTGAAAACCCCTATCTGACACCACCTCTCCCCTTCCTGGCTCCTGGCAGCTCAGGACAACATCTCATCCTTTCATCTTTGTCATCATGCATTTAGGACCAGAGGCTGTTCTTGTCCTAGATCTCTCTGCCTGGTGAGTCAGTATGCTAGCTGCTGTATGGCAGAGCTTGGTTCCCTAGGCTTTTCTGGGTCCTGGTCAGGTTCTGTCTTCCAAGGGTCATCCTCTGTCAGGAAGGGGGCCCATGGGCCTGGTGCTGGCCCTATGCCATTGTGCCCTGCCCTTTCTCAGCAGGTACACTGCTATTTCGCTCTGGCTCAGATGCAGAGTACTGCTCCTTTCCATCCTGTGGTGGCTGTTAGCTCAGAGGGGCGCAGCAGGGCTGCCTGCATTTAGTGACGTCTGAATGTAAAGGTGTCTAAGGTCCCCCACCTTACTCTCCCTGCGATGTGCTTTGAATCATTGTATTAAACTGATATGTCAATGAAGGAACAGCTATAGGTGCCTCTTAAGAAGGAGGGAGTCTTGTACATGCCTTTAGACTCTGAACTGGCCATTTGACATGTTATTCTGAACAACCTCTCCTCAGTCTGATGTACACAGAGGAGATGAAACATCAACATGGTTTATACCTTGGCAAGTGTGCAAATAGTCTGTCATAATTGTAATTCCCCAACCATGGACCCTGACTGGCCTGGGTCCCCTAAGTGGCCCAGGCTCATTCCCACTTATTACTTCCCATAGCTGCAGTCTTAGAGGCACAATCCCTTGTGGTTCCTCTGTCTGTCCCCACCCTGCAGGCTCCTCATGGCCCTGCATGGCACGCTCTGTTGCTCATTTCTGGGTGAGGGGTGGTGCTAAAAACCTTATTCCATGGCATTAGCTTTCCATGTCACCCACAAAACACAGACGGTGAAATGAGCCTCATGATGCTTCTTTGGTGCCAAGGCTTGGGTTGTGGCGGGCCAAGGTAACCGTCACCGCTCTCTGGTCATCCTGTGTCTCCTGAGTTGGCCACCATGGGGCTGTCAGGGCTAGTAGGTCTGAATGAAACCTCCTGTCCTCACTCCCCCAGGGGAAGTCACAGAGCTTGCCAGCCAGCCTGCGGACGGCGAGCAACCTGATTATGGGTCTGGATAGGGGTAGGGGTAGGGGTGTGGGGGGCAGTTCGTGGCCAAGCTGGGGAACCCAAGGCTGGATTATGGCCTGGGGGATTGGGTTAGATTGGCTGGTGTCTTTCCAGAGCTGGCCTGTAGGTAGCAGCAAAGGGATGGTAAGGACAGTGTGGGCAGGGGCACCTGGGCCCACTTCAGGAAGGGCCTCCTGCAGGAGGAGGAGCTGCAGCTGGATTTCTGCCTCCACTAAGGGGCCCTGTGGCCTCAGACCAGCATTGCTTCTTGGGTCTCAGCTGCCTCTTCTGGGGAGTGCACGAAACTGTCCCTCTGAAGGAGCCGGCGGCCAGGATGTTAGAAAGAGAGAGAATGCCTGGCAGACCACAAGGCCTGGCACACTCTCACCATTTGGAGTCCTGGGAAGCTGCCTGCAAACCCAAGGGCCTGGGGACTGGCTGTCTTGCAGGGATGGGGTGGGGATGCACCGTGGATTGGGTCATGTTATCCAGGGCCAGCTGCATAAAGCTTCTCCTCCAGGGCTCCTCCAGGCAGTCACTGGCTTTGATGACATTCTCCAGGACCTGGAAGAGCCGGAACTTGTGCCGGATGGAGATCTGTGGATGGCAGAAGGAACACTGGGATGTTGGGTTCATCATGCAGCACATGTCTGTGGGAGCATGGGTGGGAGGCTGTGTGAGGGGCCAGAGGGAAAGATCACAGGCAGCTGCTTTTGACCATTCAGTCAATGACCCTTAATAAATATTGCTCTGCACAGTGCTAAAGAGACCTAAACCAGTGCAGCAGAGATCATGAGGGGGAAAAGTTTCTCCCTATCCTCATGGAACTGCTGTAGCAGTTTAAAAAATTCCATCTTCAAAGTCAGATCATTCATTCATTTATTCATTTTTTTAACACTTAGGCAGATGTTCTCCCCCACCATGTCCATCTCTCCATCCATCCATGCATCCATCCCTACCACTTACTGGCTCTTTGACATTAGGTAAATTTTTCCTTTCCTAAGCCTTAGGTTCCCCATCTATGAGCATCATAATATCTACCTCCTGAGCCTGTTCTGAGTGTGGTCGACACATACTGGTCTGCTTTCCTCCCTCCCTCTCTGGCTCATTTGGAATATGAGGAAATAGAGAGTTGCTCCCAATCATGTAGCTGCTCTATGTAGGATCCAGGATGAGCCCAGCTTGGGGTCAAGCCCTCCCTTCTGCTCCCCAAGCCCCAGTCAGCTCCCACCTGTGGGTTGTCTGTGAAGTAGTCATAGATGGTTTCCATCACCAAGTTGGGGGACCTCTGAGCCATATTCCTGACCCTCTTGATGACAAACTGCAGGTAGGGAAGTTCTGAGCTGCCTATGTCCCGGAGCATCTTGAAGCAGGTGGCTGAAGGTGGCAAGAAGGTATGAGAGTGGGTGGGCTATAGGGGCCATCACATTGTAGCAGAATGGCTGGATGGGTAGGAAAGAACAGGTCTGGGAATGGCAAGGAGTAAGCTGAAAATGAGGACTGGAGAATTGGATACAGTGGGAAGTCCTGGACTTCTTCACTATCCAAATGACCCTGACTGGGTTCAAAATAGGATAAAGAGCAGGGATGCATACAGGTCTGCATATCCTTATTGACCCACTCATATTTCCATCCATTCAGTGAACCACTTACCTTTTTATCCATCTATTTATCCACCATCCATCTATCATCTACCCATCTGTCCCTTCTCCCACACATTCATTCATATATGTTTGTCTATCTTTCTGTTTATCCACCTGTTTGTCCATTTTTTGCATTCATCTACATATTCATCCATGTAGGCCAGTGATGGTGAACCTGTGGTACATATGCTGCAGTGGGCTGTTTGTATCATTGAAAGCTCTAAAAGATTTGCTATCACTGACCTAGGCACTCATAAATCCACCCACCCACTTATTCATAAATCCACCCACCAATCCATTCATAAATTCATCCATCCATCTCTCCCTCTATTGATCCATTCTTTGATCCTTCCACTCTGCCTCCTGTCAGCCAGCACCTTGGTGTTTGAACGAAGGGGAAAGCATTCCAAGGAGGGGCCAGGCCTCAGCAGAGGTTCTGAGGTATAGAAGAAGAGTGGAAGGGAGTGGGAGATGGCCACACTTTGGGCTTTGGATGGTGTTTCAGGAGGCATGAACAATCCCAGGGGGGCTCTGCAGGGCTCTCTGCTGAAAGCTACATTTGTTTACCACACGCTTGCCATCTCCAAAGTCCTCCAAGGTCCCTCACTCTTGGGCCTTTTTCCTGTGGAGGGATGTGGTGGGATCTAGATCCCTTGCCCTTTCGTGGCTGAGCCCCAGGGCTGGCAGTCACCTGAATTGTAGGCTTTCTCCATGAACATCTTGTGGTCCTTGAACATTAGTGCAGTCTGGCTGCTCATAGACTCATAGACTTGTGGGGAAGGATGCTGGAGGGGTGGGCCTGTCGGTTCCTGCAGGCAGAATCCTGAGGGGCCTTCATGTGTGATGGCTCCAACATGGATGTGGAGACAGAAGAGGAGATCCTGAAATGGAGAAGGGTCGTGGTGTGAGTGTCTGAGGATGGTTGCATTTATTCAAGGTGCCAGTGGAGGGGGTGATGGCGGAGGTCAGTCTCATAGTGTCCTTCCCTGTGTCTATCCGTTATTCCTTTGATGGTCTGGAAGGAGGGCAGAGGATGAGGTCTTAGGACACTGTTGAGTCGACAGCATGCCCCAAGGACATGCCAGTGCCTGGCTGCCCTGCAGAAACAGGCACAGATGCACTGGTGGGATGCAGGAGGGCTCAGGCTGCTATGTTCTCTGCTCTACTTCTCACACTGATTTGGAGGAGCCAGTCTCTCTGAGACCACACAGAGGACTTCCCTGGGTGTCCAGGGGTCATTGGAGGGATCTCTGAGGTAGGGAAAGCTACAGGAGCAGGTGGAGGATCTGGGGACCTGTCAAGCTGGTGTCTGCCTTTTCTCTGGTCCTCCTGTTCTGCAAACAAGGGGAATGGTTTCCACAGACTGACTAGTCACAAAGAGAAGGCATCCTTGCTTTTGGGGGAGCTGCAACCCTGCCCCCCACTCTTCAGTGGGGCCCCCAAGGCTTCTGCTTGTTCACTCAGTTCTCATTTCTGGCACCTCCCTCAAGTGAAGCCTGGCCTAGGCCTATGAGATCATAGGGTAGCAACAGTCAACAAACTGAACAGGTGAAGTGCATTTTAGACTGCAGTTCATCTCTTCAAGTTTTGTTCCTTCATCTCTTCCACCACGTAAGCGAGTCAGGCCACCTCACTCAGAATCTGTCCAGGCTTCCCCCCACCCCCACCATGCACAGGGAAACCCAAGGCCCTGAAGGTGACGGGGAAGACACTGATGCTTCCAGCTAAGTGGGGCAGCCAGATCCAGGTTCACCTTCTGCCTCAAGTAAATTGAAAATAGGAAAAAATACACACAATCACAGCTATCAGACATCACCCAGCAGCAGCAAGGAATAGTGGCCCCCCGAGAGATGGGAAACCAACAAGGCCAGCTTGGATTGTCACAGCCAGCTGCCAGGACTGTTTCCAGTTTCTGGTGCAGGGTGGGAGGAACTTGACGGCCTGTAGCCTCCTCAACTTGAGGTACTGGAGGTGGCAGTTTGGGGAGACCAAAGTGGGTACGGTTTGTAGGGAGAAGGCAGAGGAGGGACTTGCACAGGGAGGGAAGGGTAGAGATAGGCAGAGCAGGCCCATCTTCATCTGCATTCAGTGCACATTCAAAAGAGCCGCCCACAAGGAGTAGAGGGAACAACCCTCAGAGCTCACACAGGATTGGAAAGAGCTCCATTGCCATTAGCCACAGTGCATAGGGAATTAGGCAGAATACTTCGCATAGTGTTAGCTCAGTAATGGAGAGAATCAGACCCAAACAAGGATGCAGAGGCCTTCTCTACCAAAGCTCTAAAAGCAAGACTCAAACAGACCAAACTGTTTTTAATAATTCACACCCCAGGGCTGGGGATTTAGTTCAGTGGTGCTGCACCTGGCTCGAAAGCACAAGGTTCCGAGTTCGATACCTGGTACCACCCGCCCCCACCCCCCCCAAATTCACACTCCAGAACAAAGCTCAAGCATACAGGAATACCCAGTACCTAACAAAGTAAAATTCACAATGTCTGGCATCCAATCAAAATTTACCAGGCACACAAAGAAGGAAGACAACATGATCCACAGTGAAGAGAAAAATCAATTGATCAAAACCAACACAGATCTGGGAAGATGGCAGAGTAGTAAGCAGGTTTAAGGCAACCCTGATCAAAATGCCTCACAGAATACCTCACAGAATTAGAGAAAACGATTCTAAAATTCATTTGGAACCAGAAGAGACCCAGAATAGAAAAAACAATTCTGGGCAACAAAGGCATTAACAATCCCGGACTTGAAATTATGCTACAAAGCCACCATGATAAAAACAGCATGGTATTGGCAAACACCCTCCCACCAAGAAAAAAACCTCCAAACTACAAAAAAACCAGACCTGAGGATCAAGAGAACAGATTAAAGATGCAGAAACAGAGCTAATTTTGGAGTTATGTTGCATGGCAGCTGGTCAGTGCTCTCCAGTTCTGCTGCCCCTGCTGCAGCCATGTTGTTCTTCCTGGAGCTATATGTCAACCTAGACAATGGCTACTTGGAGGGACTTGTGCATGCCCTGAAGGCTGGGGTCCTCAGCCAGGCCAACCACCTCAACCTGGTGCAGTGCAAGATGCTAGAGGACTTGAAGTTGCACCTGCAGGGCACAGACTATGGCTATTTCCAGCCAATGAGGACTCACCTCTGACAGTGTCAGTCACTGATGGCTGGCTCAAGGCAAAGATGGTGGTGGAGCTCCACCACATGAGGAACCATGCCTATGAGCCACTCGCCAGCTTCCTGGACTTTATTACTCACAGCTACATGATTGACAATGTGATCCTACTCATCATGGGCGTGCTGCACCAGTGCTCCATTGCTGAGCTCGTACCCAAGTGCCACCCACTAGGCAGCCTCGAATAGATGGAAGCCATGAACATCACACAGACACCTGCTGAGCTCTACATTGCCATTCTGGTGGACACATCCCTGGCGACTTTTTTTCCAGGATTGCATCTCAGAACAGGACATTGATGAGGTGAACATTGAGATCATCTGCAACACACTCTACAAGGCCAACACGGAGTCCTTCTACAAGTTCTGCCTCACTGGGCGGGACCACAGCTGATGCCATGTGCCCCATCCTGGAGTTTGAAGCAGACCGCCGCTCCTTCATCATCACCATCACCTCTTTTGGCACAGAGCTGTCCAAGGAGGACCATGCCAAGCTCTTCCCACGCTGTGGGTGCCTCTACCCTGAGGGCCTGGCTCAGCTGGCTTGTGCTGATGACCACGAGCAGGTTGAGTGTGGCTGATTACTACCTAGAATACAAGCTGCTTTTTGAGGGTGCAGGCAACAATTCTGGAGACAAGACCCTGGAGAACCGATTCTTTGAGCATGAGGTGAAACTGAACAAGTTGGCCTTCCTGAACCAGTTCCATGCCTTTGGAGTCTTCTATGCCTTTATGAAGCTCAAGGAGCAGGAGTGTCGTGATACTGTGTGGATTGCTGAGTGCATTGCCCAGTGCCATCTCGCCAAGATTGACAACTACATCCCCATCTTCTAGCATCCTGACCCAGTGCTCCCAAGTGTACTGTGTATGTCTGTGCGTGCTGTGATGAAGCCCATGGCTCACCTGCCTACCCTTGGGTGGGTAGCACATTGTCCTAGGGGCTGTGCAGCTTCCCTGACCCCCACCCATATCTGGGACTGCTTTTAGGTCTGAAAAAGAGCTGGGCCCTCCTCCCCTGACCAAGAATAGACCAAGACGCCCACAGACCAATGAGGCCCCATCAGCCCTGTTTACAGCCACTCATGTGGTCACCTTCATGCCCCCCCTTCACTAACCTGGGAACCCTGGGGCAGTAAGACCTTCCTTTCCCAGAGCTGTGGCCCATGGGAAAGATAGAATATGTGTGTCCTTGGGGCACGGAGAAGGTAATTTTCCCTCAGGTCTGGATCTGAGACAATAAAACTACCCTCTGTTAAGTCCAAAAAAAAAAAAAAAGATGCAGAAACAACTCCAAACACACTCAGCCACCTTATCTTTGACAAAGGGGCCAAACAACCTCACTAGAAGAAAGATATCCTCTTTAATAACTGGTGCTGGGAAAACTGGCTTCCTACGTACCAAAGATTAATCCTAGACCCATATCTCTCACCATGCACTAAAATAAAATCAAAATGAATCAAAGATCTAAATATTAAAACAGAAACATGAAATCTACTGGAATATAAAATAAGTGGAACTCTTGAAGACATAGGTGTAGGCAAAGACTTTATGAACAAAACCCTGATCACACAGGAAATATTACAAAGAATCAACAACTGGGATTTCATCTTATTGAAAAGCTTTTCCACAGCGAAAGAAACTACCAAAAGAGTGAAGAGATAGAGTGGGAAAAATTTTTGCCAGCTGTTCCTCAGACAAAGGACTAATATTTAGAACATATAAAGAACTCAAGAAAAAAATCAGACCTCTCAAATTTAAAGACCTAGTTAAAAAATGGGCATCTGAAATGAATAGATACTTCTCAGATGAAAAAGTACAAAAGACAAATAAATATATGAAAAAATGTTAAACATCACTGATCATTGGAGAGATGTAAATGAAAACACTGAGATTTCATCTCACTCCAGAAAGAGTGGCTGTCATTAAGAAATCAACCAATAACAGATGCTGGCAAGGCTGTAGGGGAAAGGGAACCCTTCTCCATTGTTGGTGGGAGTGCAGACTGGTGCAACCACTGTGGAAATCAGTATAAAGATTCCTCAAAAAAGTAAAACTAGAGGTTCCATTTGACCCAGCTATTCCCCTTCTTGGTATCTTCCCAAAAGAATTAAAAGCATCATACAACAATGATATATGCACACTCATGTTTATAGCAGCATAATTTATAGTAGCTAAATCTTAACAAAAGTGCAAATGACCATCAATGGATGAATAGAAAAGATATGTTTTTTTTACAATGGAGTATTACTCTGCCACAAAGAAGGCAGACATTGAGACATTTCTAGGTAGATGGATGCACCTTGAGACCATACTCTTAAGTGAAATAAATCAGATTCACATGTTTAAATTTCTCATTGTTTTTCTGGTATGAGAAACTGAAAGGGTAAATAAGGGCCAAAGTGTATAACAAATATTGGGAAATTGGAAGAAAATGTTCAAAAGGTAAGGGGAACAAGGAAGGGTGACAAGGAAAGGAAGGAAGGAAAAAGAAAAAAAGCAAATAGAAAAAATGGATACAAAGTTTTCATAAATAAGGAGAGGAAAAAGCATTGAAGGGAGGGGAGGGGATTAGGGAAAAAAGAAGAATTAAGATATATTATGAACAGATACAAATTTTCTATAATAAATATGGTCATTATGTGTATCTAAAATGTACCAATAAAATTAATTAAACAAAACAAAACAGAATCAACCCAGAAATGATAGCATTAGTAGACAAGAACATCAAAACGGCTATACTTATATTCCATATGCTCAACATGGTAGAGTAAAATGTAAGTATCCTAAAAAGAAAGGGGGCAGAAAATATGTTTGTAGAAATAACATATCTGAACATTTCCAAATTTGATGAAAACTATAAAACCACATAACCCGGAAATTAAATAAATTTCAAGCAAAAGAAACATGAAGGAAATGACAAGGAATCACAGCCAAATAAAGTTACCTGGATGGAATGGTAAGAGAAATCTAAAAGATCCCAAAGACAAAATATACATTAAAGGAATGAAGAATGATGGATAGTTCTTCTCAGAAACAACACAAGCCAGAAGACTGTGTGGCAACACTGTAAACCACTGAAAGAAAGATCTAGGCAATTTGCCAGGCTCTAATTCTATACCCAGAGAAAGAATCTTCAAGAGGCATAGATAAAATAAAAAGGTTTTTGTGTATAAAATTCCTAAGAATTCATCCCTAGAAGATGTGCACTATAGACAATGTTAGGGGAGATCTTTGAGGCATAAGGAGGATGCCAGCCAGAAATGTGGGATTATACCAAAGCTTAAACCACCCTGGAAACTGTAACTAGTAGGTGAATAGAAAATTTTTTTTTCTTATTTTTAAAATTTAACATAAGATAATAACTTACTGTGGGTTTATAACAACCCAGAAGTAAAATATATAACAGCAATAACACAAGTGGTACAATATGACTTGAAGATAGAATGGGATAGATAAACTAGCATTGTATGCTATGATCTCTAAAGTAATTACTAAAAAATACAAGATAAAAAATATAAAAAGCCAACAATGGACATAGATTAAGACCATATCATATCAATAGTCACATTAAATATAAATGATTTAACATCAATGATCTAGTAGCAGATTCTCAAATTAAATAAAAACAGGGCCCAAGTATATGCTTCCTATAAGAAAAAACAAAAGAAATAGACACCAACTGATTAAAAATTAAGGGACTGAAAAAGATATACCATGCTAACATTAATCTAAAGAAAACTAGAGTTGCATTGTTAATATCAGGCAAAGTATATTTTTAGAATAAATAACAGGGATAAAGAGAGTCAGTTTAGAATAATAAAGGAATCTCGGCTGGGGATTTAGCTCAGTGGTTCCAGGGCTTGGCTCGCAAGCACAAGGTCCTGAGTTTGATCCCTGGTACCATTAAAAAAAAAAAAAAAAGAGAAAACAGAATAATAAAGAAATCATTTATCAGGATGACAGCTATCGTAAATGTTTATGCATCTTAGAACTACAAAATACATAAAATAAAAAGGATACAATTACAAGGAGAAACAGACGAAACCATCACAATTAAAGACTTCAATAACCCTTTCTTAACAATTGAGAGAATAGTAAAGGGTTATCAATAAGGATATGGAATACTTGGAAAACTCTCTTCACCAATGTAACCTAGTTGATATTTGTAGAACTCTGTCTAGCGGGAGAATGTCCATTCTTTTGAAACACGCATGGCACATTTACCAAGACAGGCCATATTCTGTGCTCTAAAAAGTTTCAGTAAGTCCAAAAAGATTCAAATTAAACAAAACATGTTCTCTGACCATAATAGAATGAAATTAGAAGTAAAAGAGAGATAGATGGGAAGTCTCCAAGGATAGGAAAACTAAATAACATACTTTCAAATAACACATAGATCAAGACGATATCAAAAGGGAAAGTAAGAAATATTTTGAGTGGAATGAAAATGGAAACACAACTTATCAAATGCATGACAGGAAAACTTATAGTGTTAAACACATGTATTGAAAAAAGGAGGAATCTGATATCAATGACCTTCAATTCCACTTGTAAAACTAAGACAAATGCAAAGTAAACTTGGGAAAATAATAAAAAGTGGAGCAGAAACCAATGAAATGGAAAACATAAAAATAGAGAAAATCAGTAAAACCAAAAGCTGATGTTATAGCTTTTGTATAGATGTCCCCCCAAAGCCTCATGCAGTCATAGGTGGGCTCTTTGGAGGTGGTTGGACCTAGAGTGTGTGATGCTGGGATCAAGGGTGTGAGTATTAAGGACAGGTAGCCTGGATAAAATAGACAGAAAGAGCGCTGCTGTTTCATTGCTTGTCTCTTATCACTTGCTGTTTTGGTACTTTGCTGCTTGCTGTCTTGCTGGCTTCTGCATGCCATCAACTGTTTCTCCCCTGCCAGGTCACCCTGCCTTGGAGGCAACCAACTATGAACTGAAAGAAACCTCTAAAGAAACTTTTAGCTAAATAAACCTTTCCTTCTTAATTTGAGTGTTGGGTATTTTGTCTCAGCAATGAGAAAAGTAACTAAGACAACTGGTTTCTTGAAAAGATGAATACATTGATCAACCTCTAGCAGGACTTATTGAAACAAAAAAAAAAGAGAGAAGACACTAAGTATTAAGAATAAGAGTAGTATATCACTATAGGTCCCATAGACACTAACAGGTCAATAAGGGAATATTATGAATAACTAAGCTAATAAATTTGATAAGTTAAGCAAAATAGAGAAATTCCTTCAAGGTATAAAATACCAAAGCTCACCCATGTATTACATAATAGGAATAGCACCATATCCATTATAAAAATTAATTTGTAGCCCCCCCCCCAAAAGGCAGGCCTAGATGACTCTTTAATTTCACCAAGCATTTGCAGAAGAAATAATACTGATAACTACAAAACTTCTCTGCAGGCAAGTATTGCCCTGATACCCAGATCATACAACAATATGGCAAACAATGAAAACTACAACCTTATATCCTCTATGAACAGACACACACTTTCTTAACAAAAGGCAAAAGAATCTAAAATATATAGAAATGCTCATCCATCATCTCCAAATGGGCCTTCTCTTGGGAATGCAAAGCTGATTGAATGTTTGAAAATCAATTAACATAATTCACCATATTGACAAACTAATGAAGAAAATCATATAATCACCTGAACAGAGGCAGAGAAAGCATTTAACAAAATTCAACATCTAATCACAGTAAAAACAAAAACTAAGGGATCTCCCTCAACCTGATAAAGAGCATCTATAAAACTCCTATAGCTCATATTGTACCTAATGGTGACAACTGCATGGCTTCCCCACATAATAGGGAATGAGGTGAGGATATCCTTTCTTCAGCATTGTACTGTGGGCTTAGTCAATGTGAAAAGTCAAGAAATAGAAAAAAAGAACATACTGGAAAGGAGGAAAGTCTGTCTGTAGAAGACATTGTTGTCAAAGAAAATTCCAGATATTAGAACTCAAAATAGGTACTAGAACTAAAAAGTTGTTCAGAAACTTTACAAATTTTGTCAGTAGACAAAAACCAGTCATATTTCTATATATTAACAATGAGAAATTGGGAACTAAAATAAAAAATTCTATCTACTAATGATATAAGATATTTAGGTATAAACAGTACAAATAATTGCAAGATCTGTACAATGTTTTTATTTTTTTGTGATACTGGAGATTGAACCCAGGGCCTTTGCAATGAGCTACATTGTCAACACTTTTAAAAAAAATTTAAATTTTGAGACAGGGTCTCACAAAATCACTAAATTGTCTAGGCTAGGCTTAAACTTGCAATCTTTCTGCCCCAGCCTCCCAGAGTGCTGGGATTATAGGCATATGCCACCATGTCTGACTAATGAGATCTGTGTACTGCGCACTACAACATACTGATGAAAGGAATCAAGAAGACTTTAAATGGGCAGACATACCATGTTCAGGGATTGGTACAACTTGCTATTATTAATGTGTCAATTTTCTCTAAATTTATATAAATATTATATGAAATGCCAATTAAAATTTCAATGCCATATTTTGACAGTAATAAACACATTTTTTCTAAATTTACATGACAGGGTATAAAGGAACAGGATAGCCAAAGTAATGTTTTTGTTTTTTTTTTTGGTACCGGGGATCAAACTTGGGTCCTTGTGCTTGCACAGCAGGCAGCGAAACCACTGAACTAAATCCCCAGCTCCAAAGTAACTTTGAATAAGGAAAAATTGGAGGACTAATTTCAAGACTATTACCAATTTTAATAATTATTATAAAGCGACAGTAATCGAGGCAGGGCAATATGATTGGAAGCAGAGAAATATAAATAAATGGAATAGCATGTGGTGTCCAGAAAGAGATTCACACATATGAGGCTGATTTATTTTTGATAAAGGTACAAAGGTAATTCAATTAAAAAAGGATCATCAGCTCAGTCTATGGTACTACAACAACTGGATATTTGCATGCAAACATACTCCCAATCTATACTTTACACCATATGCAGAAAATAACTAAAAACAGAACACAGAGCCAAAAGTAAATTCAAAACTTCTGAAACCTCTAGAAGAAAACATAGGAGAAAAATTGTCATGACTTTGGGTGAGACAAAGAATTCTTAGATGTGACATCAAAGCACTATCCATAAATGAACTGATGATATAATAAAAATTAAGAACTTATGCTTTCTGAAAGATGTCCAGAAAAAAATGAAAAAAAGATGAAATATTTGCAAATCACACATGTGATAAAGGACTATATCTAGAACTTCCAGAGAATGCTCAACACTAAACCAAACAATTATAGAAGCAAACTACCCAAATACAGGCAAAGGATATGAACAAGTGGCCCACCAAAGGAGACAAACAGATGGCAAATGAGCACATAGAAAGTACTAGGCATTATTTCTTATGAGGGAAGTAAATTGAAGCACTGGAGAACATCACCACACATGTGCTAGAGTCAGGAAAACTGGAAATACTAAGTCCTGGTGCAATTCCAGAAGAGCTGGGACTTTTGCTGGTAGGAATGCTCAAGGCCCAGCACTCTAGAGAGTAGCTGGGTACTTTCTTACAAACACACTGACTGTATGACTTAGCCGTCCCATCCTAGGCATTTACGCTAGTGAAGTGAAAACTTGAGTCTACATGCAAATGTGTAATAGTGGCTTTATTTATGATGGCTAAAAATTGTCAGAATACAAAAGTGTTCCACTTGATGAGGGCATTAAACAAGCTGTGTTACAACCACAGAAAATGACTCAGCAATAAAGAGAAATGAATTACTGATAAACTCAACAACATGGATAATGCTGAAGTACATTAGGCCATGGGAAAGAAAGCTATACCTTGCCTCATTTCATTTCTATGATGTTCTGGGAAAGGTGACCTCATGCAAACAGAAGGCAGATCTATGATTTGAGGAGAGTTTGCTACATGGGACCTGTGGGAGTGTTTGGGAGACAGAGTTGTTTCAGATCTTGTCTCTGGGAGTGGATTCATGAATATTCACATTTGCAGATCTGTACACTCAAAAGGTGAAAGAAAAGATGTATGAGAAGAGAAATGATTCCATTCTCTCTGATCTCCTTTCCTTCTGCTTCTTTGGCTTACCCTGCCCCAGCCCAGTGAGCTCCAGCTGTCCCTCACACCGTAAGGTGCACCTCTACCTCAGGACCTTTGCACTGGCCACTCCTTCAGTCTGGGGAACAGTCTTCCTCCAGATGGCTACTTGTTCCTGTCCCTCATTTTCTCCAAGCTATCTTCCTGATGAACTTATGTGAAATTGAAATCTGACCCTCACCCTGTATCCTCACTCCCCCACCTCTCAATTTGATTTTTTCCATATCACCTTTCTTTTGTTACATTGTATACTTCACTTTATGATGCCTGTTGTTGACTGGCTATTTCCCCTGCTGGAATGTAGCCAGGGGAGCAGGGATCTTTAATGTGTTCCTAGCTGTTTCCTGACACCTGGGACAGTATCTGGTGCACAAGTGCTTGCACAATGAGAAGAGTTCTTGATGGAGGGGGGATGTTTCCTAGGAAGCCCCAGCCCTACCTGGTCTCTGGATGTACTTCCTACCAACTCACCTAGACCCCGGCAGTCTGCTCCCTGCCACCTTTACCCCAGCAGCCAGCTGGCCAAGCATGTTTTGGGTGATCTGCTGGTGTGCATCTCTTTCATGCTCTCCTTAGCCCTGGCAAGCAGGTCCTTGGGCCAGGCTGCCTGAGAACCTGCATTCTTGCATGCATTCCTGCATGGCTTTGGTGGGACAAAGGGGATGTGGGTTGCCCTGTCCTGGTGAAGCTCCCTGTGTCCAGGGTATGTGCTGGGGGGAAAGTATTTAAGATCTGGGAGCGGAGAAGAGGGTGGGGATCTGTCCTGAGGGGAGGGCATGGAGGCCACCTTCTCTGTAGTCTCTGATATGGGATGGGTTGTGTCCCCTCTTCCCCTCAGTCCACATGTTGAAGCCCAGCCCCCTGGGTGACAATGTCAGAGATGTGGCCTTTGGGAGTGATTATGTAAGATGAGACCACGAGGTGGGACCAAGTGATGGGATTACTGGCCAGACATCCTAGAGAAGGCCCTTTCCACCCTGTGAGGTGTACCACACATGCCCCAAACCTGTGTCACGGGCCCCAGGCCTCAGAAGTAAATGCATTTTTAAAACTATGAAAATGTCTTGAACGCTTTCAGCAAACTCCCATGGAAGGGAGCTTTTTTTTTGGCTTAGATGCAACCCAGGGTGTGGCTGAGGAGGACAGACAGGAACCTTTCCCAACATGATGGCTTCTGGGGAGGTACCAACTGCACAGGCAGCTAGTAGTACACTTATGGAAGCAGCCACATAGATCACAAAAACCAGTTCCACGGGGACCCACCTGGGGCAGAGTCCCTGGACAGCACAGCCTGCTTCATGCCCCTGTGGAGAGGCACCTGCCTGGGTGAGAGTCAGAGGAGGCTGAGCAGTGTCCTGTAGGCCCAGGAGGGTGGAACTGGCCCTAGTGTCTGCCTGGATCACTGGAGACCTGGGAGGAGCCTTCCTCACCCTGTATTCCTGTAAATCTCTGCAAGATCCGGGCTGCTGTGTCCTCTCCATCTGCCCCCGAGTAGCAGTGCTCAGAGAAGCGGGTGGACAGTGTGTCTGGCCATCCGTCTGGCCATCCACTCACTCATTGGCACAGCCTGGTGTGACCCACATCCATCCACACCTCTGGTCCTCCTGAGCAGTCAGCAGCCAAGTGCAGAGCAAGATGGAGCCAGTGGCCCAGTCTCCTCCCTCCCGCCTCCTCTGCCCTGCTGAGGACAGTGGTATCATGGACTACCTCAACTCCCTCCCCAGGTGCTCCTGGTGGCAGGACTCCCAAAGGGCTGAGGGCCTTGCTGCCTGCAGGGGGCACTTTCCTGGGAGGTGGAAAGCTGGGGTGCCTGGGTGGAGGAAGGGTGACATGGGCTCCCTCACGTCTCTGGGGCTGAGCTGACCTGGGGTTGAGGGATGTGGCCGGTGACACTCTCTCAGCTGTGCTGCAGCGGTGTGACCTTTCAGAGTGATGCCCGTCCATGATCGGGGTGCAGTGTCGGACTCACAGAGCCCAGGCGCCAGCTCTGTCCTCACACCTGGCTGGTCTGGGCACTGCTCCTCCCCGCCCTGGCCAGCTCTGATCTCACCCCTGAGGTCACCATGGTCCCAGTGCCCACTGTTCTTTCCAGGAGCCAACGCTGTTCTGGAGATGACGTGTGTGCATGTGTGAGCTTGTGCCTGTACAAGCACATGTGGATTTGTGTCCCTTCTCTGGGTCTCAGTTGTTTCCTGTGAGACCCATGGATCCAACTTGGTCTTAGTTCGATGGAGCCGGGTCCCTGTGTCAATGGCATTTCTTGGGGCTGGGGCTGTGACTGACCTTCAGGGCCTTGGTCTGAGAATGGAGGTGCTGAGCTCCTCTCCAGGTTTTGCTGTGAAGGCCCCAGGTCCTCTCTAGCTACAAGACCTGGGAGTGAGCTTAGCCTGGGGTTCTGAGTGGGGAGCTGTCAGGGAAGGCTGCCCAGAATCATTCCAGCCCACCCTCTACCCATCCTGTGGCCTAGTGCCAGCCATTCTGTGCCCCCATCTTCCCATTTGGTATGTGGAGGCACAGCCGCTCCAGCTACCTGGGGTGCTCAGAGGGTCTGTGAGAGGAGGGGTGCTCTGAACAGGGCCTGGGGGGCTGTGATTTCCAGCCCCAGGACAGTGGGCAAACCAGGTGCCCAGCCCGAGGCCATCTCAGCAGAATGATGTCACTACTGGCTGATGGTGCCGAATGTGTGGAGATGGAGCCTCAATACTCAGCTTTGAGCACCTTGGACTCCCATGCACCACAAAATACTAGATGCTTGGCAGGCACAGGGGAGGGAAGTACTGCTGCCGGGCAGGTCAGGGGCATCCACGCTGAGGACTGGGGAAGTGTGCTGGTGGCTGAGGGCCATGGGGAGACTGGCCTGCTTCTGTCAAGCGGTCAGGTCTGGGCCAGTGGACCAACCTGGGGCCCTGAGGATGAGTGGGAGAGAAAAGCCAGATGACGTCCCGCTGTGTACCTGGGTCCCAGCTGGAGCTGAATTCAACCTAGACAGTGCAGGAGCCTGGAGCGGGGTTGTCCAGGGAGGTCCTGGGCAGGGTAGCCGACACAGTTTGGGCAACAACCTGTCCTGTCCACTGGCTACTTGACACGAGTATTGACCTTTTCTGTCACTCCACATCTGTCTCTTAGAGAGCTTCTCACTCAGGCACCATGACTGCCCTGTCTCTGTTTCATTTTGTACCCTAGAGGAGAGATCAGACTTGCAGCCTTATGAAAGGGCCCGAGAGACCCTGTCCCGCCCACCATGTGAGGACACTGGAGAGGCCGTAGTCTCCTGTTCTTGGACTGTAGCCTCCAGATGGGGACCAACAAATGTCTGTTGTTTATCAGCCCCCAGGCCATGGTATTCTGTCACAGCACCCCGAGATAAGATATCCAGTGGCCTGGAAAGCCTGAACTCATCAGCGCCTTCCCATTCACTGGGAAGGAGGCTGCTAAAATAAAGCTGCTTAGGGAGATGTGCTGGGCGGCCTGTAGGGAACAGGGAAAGGGGACGTTACTAGAACCTCTGCAGTAAGTCCTAGTCTCCTGCGAGCCACAGCAGCACAAGGCAAATTACAGGAAAGGTAGGAAAATGAGACTGAGAAGAAGCTGAGCTCTGGGTCTGATCAGTGCTGCTCTGGGCGGCAAAGACAAAAGCCCCCAGCTTACCGCACCTTTTATTCAGTACTCAGTACATCGGGAGAAACAAATGTTAACAAATGACTTGCGGAGAGTTCGGTACATCCTGCATAAATGAGATGTAACAATCCAAGAACAATGAGGAACTGAGATGTTTGTTCCTCCCAGGATGTTTTCAGCTCCCAGGATGTTTCTTGTCCTGGAGAATCACAGACAGCATCACTGGATCATTGAGGTCTCAGTTGTGACCAGAGGCCAAAATGGAGTTATGCCTTGGAATTCCATAGCTGGGCTGTAGGCAGGAGAACTAGGCTAACCAGATGATTTTTCCCTAAAATTATGTAGCATTGCTCCTGACAGCGGCCGATCCCGGGAAGCTGTCAGGGCAGGTGTCTGGGGGCGGCTGGCCAGCTGGCTGGCCTTGGTGGTCATTTGGCTTGGTGGTGTTGGCCAGGGGTGTGTGTGGCAGGGCCAGCACTGATGGCTTGCATGATTGATTCCTAAATTTTCAGGACTTAGGGTTGGTTGACCAATTCAGCTACAGAAAACTCCAGTAGGTTGTATTGACCAGCGGGAGCCCAGCACCTCTTGGGTGTGAGTTTATTTCCCTGTTGTCTGTGTGGAGGTCATTGCTGCCGACCCCACCCATGTGGGCGGGATGTTTAACCACAGGGTCCTCACACATCCTGCCAGCTCTTTGTCCTAGGGCATCTCACGGGGCCTTCAAATCAGCCCCAGTGGGGCATTTACACCACAGGGCTTCTCAGTGGCGATTGGGCTGATTAACACGGACTGACTGGCTAGTCCCGTCCCTTCCCTGGGAACTTGCAAGCAGAGCCAGAAGTGAGACTTTGGGGTGGGAAGTGAGGACCCCATAGGCTGCCACAACCCTTCCCATGACCTCGGACCCTTGTTGCTCCCAAAATGTCGTCTGCTAACTTGAACCTAGGTTAAGGTGAGGCAGACTTTCTGCAAGACCATCTGGTTTCCTTAAGGAAGCACATTTTAAAGTGAGGCAAACTCTTTAGCAAACCAAGGGCAGGCACGATGAAATTGGGCAGAATGGTCACTAGTCTTCTCTCTCCACATGTCCCCAGGAGGCTGGACACAGGTGAAGGCTTTGAGCATTGTGCTGGGGTGGAAGGGAGGGTTTTGACTTTGAAGCAGGCAAGGCCTGCTGAGACCTGGCGTCCGTCCGTCTCCTCTGACTCCGCACTGCATCTGAAAGTGGCAGTGTTAGGTTCACAGTTGTCCTGCTGGGTCATGCTGCAGAACTTTCTCCCTGTGAACCTCCCAACCACCAGTCTCTATGGGACACAGACTGGTAGCCATTTCCTTCCATGTCAACCTCCTGAAGGCCAGATGTGCTCACTGACTTGGGGTTGGGGTAAAGCTCAGAGAGGACCCTAAGCCAGCTGAGGTCATGAAGCCATCAGTGGTGGAACCAAGGTTCAAATTCAGGCTCCTCAAACAAGTACAAAGTGAGGATGAGGGCCCTGGAACGCCTGGGACCCTCTCCTGGGTACCATCCCATTTTGGTGGGGGCAGGGACATTCCCCTCCCCACCTTGCCTCAGGGTCTCCCCTGACTCCTAAGATTTCCCCTCAGAGCCAGCAGGTGGCGCTGTGGCCTCAGACAGGAACCTGGCAGTGGGAGGGCTGCAGCTGGAAGGACGCACGGTAGGGGGCCTGGAACCTGCTGTCCAGCCCTGGAGTTCCCCCAGGGACCTGCTTCCCCACCCAGTGCACCCTCCTCCAGCCAGGGGCCAGCAGAGGGGGAATCGGGGGTGGGGGCCTGGTATCCTTGGCTTGGGTTGCACCAAGAAGTACCGGACACTGGGCCCATGCTGTGCCTTTGCAGGAGGTGCCGTGATCTAGGCCAGGGCAGTCCCTCCAAACTCTGCCCTCCACCTTTCCCAGCTTCTTGGGGTCAGGGTTCAGCAGCATCAGCTCTCCAGGCTTGCACGCCCCCTTTGTAAGGAAAGTCCTTGTGCTTTCTTATTTGACCTTGGAGACACCACATAGGCCACTGACTCTGTGAAGCCACCCCTGATTTCTCTGGCCCACACAGCATATATTCTTGCTGTGGCTCCTTCAGTTGTGCTGAGCCATCTGGGAGGAGGGATGGTGGAGGCTGTGGCATTGACTGGAGGTGACAAGAGGGGTGAGACACAGGTCCTGTCACCAGCTTCTTCCTTCCCAGGAGAACAGTTTGACCAGCTGACACCCTTCCAACCTTAGACTGGAAACTGTCAAACTCTCGGAAGAAAACACAGGGGGAAAGTGGCTTGACATTGGTTTTGGCAATGATTTTTTTGGATATGAGACCAGAAGCACAGGCGAAGGAAGCAAAAATAGACACGCGAGACACTATCCAACCAGGAAGCTTCTGCACAGCCAAGGCAACAATCAACAAAATGAAAAGGCAGCCAATGAGTTGGGAGAAAATGTTTGCAAACCCAAAGGTGATAAGGGGTTAACAACCCAAATACAGAAGGCACTGTTGCAATCAATAGCAGAAAGCAAAATAACTCCATTAAAACGTGGCCCAAGGACTTGAGTGGACAAATGGCCAACAGGTAAATAGAAAACTGCTCACCATTGCTGACTACCAGGGAACAGCATCAAAACTAGAGATCCCCTGTCTCGTGGTTTCTATCCAAAAGACAAGGTAATGGGGAAGTGGAGCAAGAGGAATTCTTGCATCCTGTTGGTGGGAATGTAAATGGTGCAGCTGATACAGAAAACAGTATAGAGGTGCCTCAGAAAATTAAAAATAGAACTCTCATCGGACCCAGCAAGTCCACCCTAAGGATACAGCCAAAGAATCAACATCAGGATTTTAAAGATGAGATTCCATGCCATCACAGCTGCAGATTCACACAGCCAGGATGTAGAAGTAATCTATGTCCACTAAGAGAGGGATGGATAAGTAAAATATGTCCATCTGCACCAAGGACTATTATCCAGTCTTGGAGAAAAGGGAGATGGGCATCCTTAACAACCTGGTTCAACCTGTAAGACATTGTGTTCAGTGAAATGAGCCAGTCACCAGGGACAAATATAGCCTGATCTCACAGGGAGAATCCAAAACTGTCAACCTCAGAGGCGGACAGTGGAAGGCAGTTGCTGGTGCTGTGGAAGGGCATAAAGCTGTAGCTCTGGAAGATGAACAAGTCCTGGAGAACTGCAGTACAAGATACTTAGCGCTGCACCATGTACTTGAACATTTAAGCAGGTGGGGTCCTGTTGAGTGTTCTTCTACAGAAGACAAACCTCAACAACTGCCACTGAACATACCAATAAGCCTGAGCTGTGACCCCGCCAGGTGGCTGGGACCCACCCTGGCTCCAGCACTTCCTGGCTGAGGGGGTCCTTGTTCTGCTCCTGCCTCACTGTCTCCATGTGCACATCAGACAGAACCAAACTTTCTGTGGGGTGGGAGTGTCGTGGGGAGATCAGGTTGAATCCCAGTTTTGTTCCATCCTATCATTCCTTCCCAAAGGCACATTTTTTTCTTGTTTAACCTCAACTAGGTGGCTTTTGGCCCCATTTTACAAATGGGGAATCTGAGGCTCAGGGAGGTGATGTGGTTGCCCAGCCTGTGGCAGGTGACGTTCCCTCTCAGGGTCTCCTCTTCTGTGCTTCAGCTTGACTGAAAGCAGTGGTAGGTGGGTGTGGCTTATTTAGGGGAGAGGGATTTTGGGCCTCCTACCAAGGCTGAGTAGACTCTGCCAGGTCCCCTGACCTGTCCCCAAGGGGCTTCTGGGGGTGAGAAGATAGAGAAGCTACAGGGGCCTTGCCATGGGAACCGTGGCTTCCTTACCTCCTGTGTATCATCCATCTGAAGCCTGCAGTTGGCCTGAGCCAAGAAATCTCAGAGGAAGGTGCTAGATCCTTGGCAGCCAGAGAGTATGGCCCTGGGTTGTGGCCTAGACCAGAGATGGAAGGGGCCACATGTGAGCTGATGCGTTCAGGTCCTCCCAGGATACATAGGAGTCCTCAGGAGGTTAGTGAAGGGCCAAGTCCAGCTGGGTGACTTCTGGTGGGACTGCCAGCCAGGCCTTTGAGCTGTGAGGGGCAGAGTGGGCATGGAGGGCTTCCTGGAGGGGATTGTGTGAGCAGGATCTCACCAGAGGGCAGAGGGTGTTCTTGTTCTCACTCTCTGAGCCTGGGTGGTGGAGACAGACTCCTTGGCCCTGGGAATGTGTAGTTGGGGGCAGGCTGGACAGGGCTGGATTGAGGCCTCATCTGCCCCATGGGCAGGTACTGTACAGCATGGCACACTGACCTGAGCTAAAGGGAAGAGGAGAAGGGGCATGGGGCCAGGAATGGGTGGGCTGTGGGGACAGGCCTGAGGTCTTTGAGGCCAGGTAGGGTTGAGATGGTCCCTGAGTAGGCCAGGTGAACAGACCTAAGGGCTGACAGTGCAGCAAGTAGCCAAGCATGTGCAGCTGGTGGGAAGAGAGCCCTACAGGGGGACCAGGGAGGCACAGGGCTGCTGGAATACCCAGCAGTCAGCACCTGAGGCCATCTCTCAATGCACCTCACCCCCCTGCCCCAGCCAGGCAGAGGGAGAGTCCTTTAAATGCAAGGTTCTTTCCTCCCTGGAACCCCCTCCCCCAGTCTCCTGGGCAGCCAGGTAAACAGAAGCCAGACTGTCCCAGTTACTGCCATGGCTTCCCCCTGCTCTGGGGACCGCGGCCCCAAAGATCTGCCCCCTCCCCCTGCCACCACTCCAGGTGAGGCATGGGCAGGGATGGGTATGTGGGTGGGCAAGTGGCATCTGGGGTGAAGAATGTGGCAGCAGAAAACAGTCACCCCACCTTCTCTGCAGGGGCAGGGACAGGGGCTTTCCATGTCAATAGCAGGACAGCAGCAGCAGGACCAGCGGGACAGGGCACCAAGCACCCCTAGGATCCTTCTCCTTCTGGTCTCCCCAGGACACCCCCAGTGCTCCCGGGGGAGACAGCTATTTCTCTCTAGCAGCTCTTGGGCTCCAGATAAGCGGGATCCTCCTCGATCCTGCCCCTCAAACCTCCTGTCCCCAAACGCTCTTGATCTCAGGTCCTCGGTCATCCTGTGAAGGGGTGGCCACCCCCCCCACACCACGGCCACTGCCGTCCCTGGCCACTGACCCTCTCTGTATCTCCTCTGTCATCAGCCTGTGGGTCTCTTCCCTTGCCTCGTCTCAGGCCCTTAGATGCATTTCCATCCAGGATCCTGTTCCCACCGCCCCAGCACCCATCCCTGGTCAGTGCCTCCTCCCTGCTCAGCACTCTTCAGGGAGCCCAAGCTCTCACCCAGTTCTGTTGCATGCACCTCTCCCCTGGTTCCTTACTTGTCTGGCAAACCTCCGATGCCTGCCCACCCTTCCTCCTCCAGTGCCTGTCCACCCTTCGTGTGCCCACACAGCTGGTGCGGCGGGGTTTGCACCTTTCCATCCTGACTGCTAGCTTGCAGGGCTCCTCCACCAGGCTGCCCCTCACCCCCACCTGCCCTAGTCTGCCCAGACATGCTCTCCTAGCAACAGCTGGGCACCTTCTCAGTGCACCTGGGGCTGGCTCCCCAGAGAAACTAAAGCCTTTAGAGGAGGAGGACCATGACTCAGGCACCTGCCCACTGCACTGGCCTGCTTCTTGCCAAGGCCAACCTTCCCGAGACCTGCTCCTGCATTCCTTCCCACCTGCTCTGCCTCCTTCAGCAACTGTCCCCCTCTACATGGCGCCATGCTCTCTTTCCTCAGCCGTTCCCTTCCACATGAAAGCCCGCTGCTCTCCACCTTCTCTTGACCCCTCTTCCCACTCAGTGGCTGTCCTATTTCCCTGCTCCCCACTTACAGAAGAACTCCTCCAAAATGTTACCCTTGCTGCCTCCAAATCTTTCCCTCCTATTTGCTCTTGAACCCACTCTAATCAGGCTTAATTTCCAGCGTTGTCCTAATGCGGCTCTGGTCAAGGTGACCGATGACCTCCTTGCCACTAAGACTGAGGTCAGTTCTCAGGCCTCGTTTGACGTCATCCATCAGCAGCACATGACTCAACCCCTCTCAGGCTTCTAGAAGTCCCCACACTGCTTTGAGACCGCCCCTTCCCTGCTCCTTTGCTGGCTCTCATGTCCCTGACCTGGTAAGGACAGAGGGCCCCAGACTCTGTTCCTGGGATGATTCTCTTTCTAGCTTACTTTCTTGGTGATTTCACCCAGATTCAAGGCTCTATATACTACCTTCCAGTGTTTGTCTCCTGCCTGGAGATCCATAAATCCTTTGCACTCCTTCCTTGCCTGTCTAATGGCGTTGACCTGTCCAAAATTAAACTCAAGACTCCCTCAGCCCAATCTGCTCCTTTATCAGCCATCTCTACTCAGGGAATAGTGACTCCTTCCTTGCAGTTGCTCAGGCCAAAGCCCTCAGGTCTTCCCTCTTTCCTTGCCCTCCTCCCATCTGCACACCAGCAAATCCAGCTGGTTTAACTGAAGACATCTGAGCACTTATTACACTGTGCCAACCCCAACCACTCTCATGTGTACCATTGTTCTCTTGTTTCACTGGTTTCGTTGCTTCTGGCCATACCCCCTCCACCTCTCGGCAAGACAGCCACCACTCACCCAGTGGCAAGCAAGCAGGACCATCACTTTTCTCATATCCAAGAGTTATGATGGGGTGAGGCAGTACAGCGGCCCTCTCCCTTCCTTGTGGGCCCATCTCCAACTTCCCTCTTCTCTGAAGCTCCACTGCCCCATAACTGACCCCCTCTCCCACACCCCAGGCCACACCCCAGGCCCACCCCTGATTGTCTGTCCCACAAGCTGGTGCAGTGTGGCAGGCCAGGGCAGGGACTCAGGCGGCAAAGCAGCCCTGAGCTTCCAGCCAATCACCAGAGGCCTGCAGGGAGGAGGCAGTTAGTGGACAGGACAGGCTGCAGGTGGGGGCACCGCCCTTGCCCCTCCAGTGCAGCAGGCTCCGAGCCCAGGGCACTGTCCACGGTGCTAAGACCATCAGTTGCTGAGCCACATGCTTGGGTGGGAACAGGCTTAGTGTTTAGCATTTTCTAGAAGGGGGAACAAGCTCACAGAAGGTGAAAGGCTAGTTCAGGCTCCGTGAGATGAAAGACCCTGGCCCCAGGCGTGCTGACTCTGTACTAGAGAGCACAAGGGCCGAGTCTTGTTGTGCATAGGTGCAGCGAGTGCACATGAGCATGGGGCAGGGTCTCTGGAGCAGGGTGTGACCTGCGGGAAGTGATGGCCAGCCCAGGGTTCTAGTGCAGCCTCCTTGAACAGCTTCCCTGGACCTTGGCTTCACCAGTCAGAAGGCTGCATAGGGTTACTTCTGGCGTGGCGTTGGGAGAAGGACCCTAGCCTGGTACAGTTCATCCCTCCTACCTCCCGGGCCTCTTGGTCCTGCCCAGCGCCTGGGACATGTCTGGTTTTTGTCCCGTGTCCACCTTGGTGTTGTCTGTGTCCCTTAAGCTTGTGCAGGAGGAGGGCCTAGAGCTGCCTCGCCTACATCAGTGTCCCCAGAGCTAAGCAGTTTGGTGCGAGAAGGTGCACAAGGTAGTACAAGCAGGTTGTGCACCAAGAGCCCAGGGCAGGCTGCCTTTGGGAGCCAGGGCTGAGCTCGGAGGATGTGACCTCCAAGCCAGGACAAGTGTGTGGGCATGCGACTCCGAGAGTAGGTCCTGAGGTTCACAAGACTCCGGTGTGACTCTCAGGAAAGCTGCAGAGATCTAGAGCCTGCTCTGGAGACAGGAGCACACACGCTCCTCCCAGCCTGACTCCTCACCCGCCGTGGCTGCTCCCCTGGCAGGGTCAGCTATTCAGGCTGGCAGCTGGGCAGCCTCTCCAGGCTCCTCCGGCCATCTGGGCCCCACATCTTTCAGACTGAGTGTCTCCTCCCTCTCCTCACTCTGTCCACGGGGTGGCGGGGTGCACAGTCCCATGCTCCGCATTCCCAGTGGCCAGGACAAACTTAACTGAGTGACTGTTTCACCTCCTGTCCCGAATATCCCTGTCATGGGATGGGTCCCAGCATCCTGTGCTTGCTAAGGAGTTCCTGCATCACCACGGCCTTCCCCACCTGGGGCTTTCTGCCCAAACAGCACTCAGTCGCACACCTTCGCCGGGTGCTCAGGAGCCTTGGTGGTTTGTGGGTGCTGCCCCCTCAGGAATGCCTTTGATCCCCACGTGGCCTTTCCCCGGGCCAGCTGTGAGGGTTGCTTTCCCACCCCGCGCGGGCTCCTTCCCGATCCCCAATCTGTGTCCCGCTTCCAGTGTGGCAGTCACTGCCCTGCCTCACTGTCCCCTCGCCCACCAGCTGCAGGTCCTGCGGCGCCCCAGGAGCCCCTCTTCCCAGACATCTACGGCGGGGACCAGGATCTCTGGGAAGCGCACTTTCAAGGCATTGGGCGCGCCTACCGCGCACTGGGCAAGGAGGACGACTTTGCCATCCGCGTGCTGACCGAGGACTTCACGCTGCCCTTCCCGTTCGCCTGGTCGCCGGGGCCCGACCCCGCCAGCGGGCCACTCTTCTACGACCCTCGGGACCGTGCGGGCTTCGACTTCCTGCTGCGCGGCCCAGGCGCCCAGCCACCAGTACTGCTGCGGCCCCTGCACGCTACTGCCCAGGCGGCCGCCCGCAAGAGGCGCCTGGAGCTGCTGGCGCGCAGCTATGCGCTCCGGTCTGGTTTGGTGCTGCCGCCGCCCGGGCCCCCTGTCTTCTTCCCGGACTCCAGGCCTACTGCCCCAGCCCGCGAGAGTGAATAAAGGCTCCTTTCTCGGGCCCTGAGATACCCTGCCACGCATACCTGATCAGGCACCGTCCCGGCTGGACCTAAAGGGCAGGTGGGGTGGGGCCGAACAGGCAGGTGGGCTATAGTCCCTGCTGGACACCAGGCCCGGCCTGGCCAGCGATTGGACGGGATACCCACATGCCTCTCAACTGCGTAGCGAGTGACAGAGCGGAATGGAAAGAGCAAAGAGGGGCAGAGGGCCGGCCTCCTCTGGAGAGCAGAGGGGCAGTCAGAGGGAATAGGACTGGTGTGGTGGGAGGGGTTTTGCTCTCCACCCTCTGAGATCTTGCCCCAGGCCTGTGGGGGACATGAGAGGGGTGGGAGGCACCCCACAGAGGAGAACACTGAGGCCTCTCCTCTAAGGAGCAGTGGGGTCTGGTTTCACTGCCAACTAAGTTTTGCTTTTCCGGTTTCCATGGCAACAGCATGGGAAAGAGGGGTCAGGGGAGAGAGGGCAGAAAGGACAGAGAGAGGGGTCTCACTGGCCCAGCGTCAGGCCGGCCATAGCGCCACCTGCTGGGGAGAGAGGTGCCCCCTCTTCCTCTTGTGCGTGCTGAGAGAAATTGTGGAGCCTCGAATGGCACAGGTGACCCAGGTGCATTCTGGGTGCTTCTCTCTCTGCACGTGACAAACCCCAGTTAGGGATCTGTCCCTACAGTGGGCAGGCCACAGGCAGGGGAGCAGTGACCCTGGTGGCTCCCTCTTCTCATACGTGGGCCGGTCAGCAGGGAGGTTGAGGGGCCTAAGAGTGAGGTGTCTGTCCTAAGGCACAGGCCTCCTCCTGCATGGGAGCTTGGGTTGCAGATGTATAGGGATGGGGCTGGAGGCCATGTTCCAAGTGTGGATGGAATCTGAGGTTTTTTCTTTTCCTAACCTGGAAGTCATATTTATCTACAGTTTCTCATTGGTGGTGAGAAAAGACTATCCAAACCCTTGATTGGTTTTGCTGGAGAACTAGCTGGAGGGGGAGTGTCTGTCTCTGGAGCAAGAGGAGGCCAGGGCTGACTGTTCCTTCTTCCCTCTCCTCTGCTATTGCCACCTCCAGGCCCGTCTCCAGCCTCCTTCCCGCCATGAAATTGTCTCTGTAGTCTGACAAGGTGGCCAAATAGTTACCCTGTAGTAATATTCATGCACTTGATTCCTGATGGGATGTTACGTGTTGTATTCTGTGTTCTATGTTGAGGGGTCCCCAAGCCACACAGCAGGAGACGGGCAGAAGGTGGCTCCTGTCAGATCAGTGCCAGCATTAGATTCTCCTAGGAACATGGATCCTACTCCAACTGCACATGCAAGGGATCTAGGTTATATGCTCCTTGGAATCATCCTGATACCATCAGCCCCCAACCCCGTCTGTGGAAAAACTGTCTCCCACCAGTCCCTGGTGCCAGTTGGGGACCACTGCTATATTATATATGAATTATTTGGGATCCCTAGAAACAGTCCCTAGACATGGATTTGAATGCAAGAGGTGGATTTGGGTGGGTGGGGCGTCATCCTTGGAAACATAGATAGGGCACTGAGGAAGCAACAGGGCAGGAAAGAAAGCCAGTAATGGGGGGATATAAGGTGGGTTGTCCCAGAGGTCAGCTGGAAGTCAGGCCCCCTTGGGGCCTCTGGAAGCCATAGGGCAGCAGAGCATGCCTCAGAACATTCCACCCCCTCCACCCCAGGAACAGGAAAGTACCTCAGAGTCCTCCCTCACACCGCAGGGACAGAGAGTCAAGTGTCTGGTCACTAACCTCTTGTGATCGCAGCCAGGGCCTCCCAAGGACAGCAGCTCTTGGCAGGTCAGTCTGTCCTGTGGGTGTGAGCATACACTTCCACTACAAGCAGCAGTAGTGAGAGGAGCCATTTAGAAACCAATGACAATTTGATAGAGTAATTTTATAACTATAGAGTATAACGACAAAAATTTGGGGTTTGTGCTTTTTATTTATTTTTTACTTCAATTTCCTAGAAATTTATTATTATAGTAGTTCACAACAGCATGGGTCGGTGACAGATTCACTAATTTGAGAAGCATGGTCTAGGGCACCAAGACCCCAAGCAAGTCATCAAATAGAAAAACTGTCATAATAAAATACAATCTGTACTATGAGGAAAATGAGTAGGCATTGACTCTGTCTGAACAGGGGCTCAGAGATGGCCTCTCGGAGGAGGCACTGTTCAGGCTGAGAACGGACAGATGAGGAGTCAGCCATGTGGATATGGGGAGGGGTACTCTAGCCGGAAGGAACAGCATAGGCAAAGGCTGAGAAAATGATAGGACCCTGACCAAGGGTCGGAGAGGCTGGAGCAGAATGAGAGAAATTAGAAGTTCCCACTGACTCAAACCACAGAAGAGACTGGATGGCTCAAGTCATGAACTATCAAGAAATAAAATGAGCTTCAGCGAAGTTTTGATCCAGAGGCCCTGCCTTCCATCATAATGATTCTGCCCTCAGACTGCCTTCCCAAACAGTGAAAATGAAGCTGTGTTAGTTTTCCATTGCTGTGACTAGATACCCAACAATAACAATTTAAAGGAGAAAAGGTTTATTTCGGCTCATGGTTTCAGAAGTTGCAGTTCATGGTGCCTTGGCTCCAAGGCAGGACATCATGGTGGAATGGTTTGTTGGAGCATAGCTGCTCACCTCATGGCAGCCAGAAAGCAAAGAAAAAGGGAAAGTAACAGAGAGGAAGGGACTGGGACCAGATAAAGGCCCCAAGGCCAAGTACCTGTGATCTACTCCTTACCTAGGCCCCACTCCTGTTTGCATCACCCCCAACAATGCCATCAAATTATGATCTCATCAGCCTCATGATTCCATCACTTCCCAAAGCTTGTCAGCATCCTAGCCTTTAGCATGTGAGTTTTGAGGGCCATTTCAAATCCAGACCGTAATAATGGATGATGAATCTCCTACTTTTACGGTTTCTCTCAGCCTTGAGAAGACCAGAGGCCCCTGGCTTCCAAGAGTGGTCTCAGAATGAGCAGCCAGGTGTCCCTTGAGCCTCCCCAGGTGGGTGGGCCCAGACGGGTCATGTTCCCATTCTTGACCAATCCCTGCAGCTCAGGCAGCATCAGGCATTGACTGTAGTCCTGTGGCACTGAGCCAATCCCTTTGGCAGGAGGGTAGGATGACTGGGGTTGGATTGTGACAATAAGGCACAGGACACTTTGGTGCCCACAGGTGGGGAGGGAAATGCTAGTCTTTGGCTCTGGCTCCAAGGCTAACTTCTCTACATCTCATGCCTCCCCTCTAGTTGGACTCACTGCTCCCAGAGAACAGCATGGTATGAAGTGGCCCCGGGGTTGGGTCTCTGCCTTTTGTGAAAAGCACAATTTAGCATCGGTTCTGTGGGAGGAAGACACCTCCTCCCTCAAGGAGCTCTTGGAGAGTTGCGGGAGGTATCAAGACAGTGCTCCTTGCTTCTTGGACAAGGCCTAGGCAATCCCTCCTGGTCACAAAGTCACAGACCCTGGCTCTGGATGGCGATACTCCACCCCACCTTCTTCCTACTGACTTGCCAGAGGTCTCTGCCATCTTTTCTGAGCAAGCCTAGGAGTCTGTGCTGGAATGTCGTGGGCATGGCCCAGCACAGGATTTTGGGTGCTGGTCTTGAATAGAGATCCTCTACCATGGATTCTGCAGCCCTCAGCCATCACTGCTGCTTTTAGGGGTTTGGGATCCTCACTGAAAACAAGGGTGTGATGAGGTACTGCTTGTCAGTCCTCTGGGCCCTGCCTAGCATGGTGACAGCCCGACAGAGAGAGGGCAGCTGTTTCCACAGCTGTCCACTCTGTCTCCCACACTCAGGCTGGCCCAGCTGCCTTCCTGAGCTAAGAAGGTCATCGGCTTCTCCTCAGTGCCAGACTGCCTCAGCTCAGACAGAAAGCCCAGGAGTCAGAAGCACATGGGTTCCTCCTGGTAGCAGCTGTGTGGCCTTGAACAAGCTCCCGGCCTTTCTGTGGTGTGATCTCCACACCTGTAAGGTCTCAAGCAGGAACACCTGCTTACACTGGGTTTGGTAAGCAGAGTTTCCCGTCTTGGATGGAGGTTGGCCACCTCTTCTCTGCCCAGTGGTGCAGGGGCCCTGGATCCAGGGTGGGGTGCCTGTCTTGTCATTGTCATGGTGGCATGCATGCAGCAGGCGCTCAATTAATATTTCCTGAATATGCCAGATGAACAGAGGGGCTGGGCATTCAGAGGCCCATCCATTCTGGGCCGAGGAAGGGCTGCGAGGGGCAGGAATCTGGGAATATAAATCATGAGATGGGGTTTCTTATGCCCTTCGATGTTCAGAGGAGGCAGGTGTCCCCTTTGGTTCCCGGGCTGCTGAGAACAGGGGTTGGGGGACCCCCACCTTCCGTTTTCTTGGTAACAGACTCTGAGGAGCGGCAGGGATGTTTAATTAATTGCAATTACAATCTTCAAAGGAAGCCTAGAGTTGAAAGTTGTTTCTAATTACTGTGTTATGATGTCGGCCGGCTCCCCAAATTGATTGTGTTAGACTTTCCGATGCAGGATTAATTGAGTTGCAGTGAGGACCCACTCACACCCCCCCCTTCAGATGCAGCCCATGTTCAGCATGGGCAAAGCGAGCTGGCTGGAATGGTAATGAGGGTGGGGTGGGGTAGAGGGGGTGCCACTGCCTGGATGGAGACCTCACTGCCAAGGTTGAGGGTGAGGTTTTTGGGTCCGGTGGTCAGATGGGCACCATGGGGTCAACAGTACAGTTCACCAAATGTCCTGCTCTGGCCTCTGGCACTTCTGAGGTGGAGTTGCTCCCCTGTCTCCTGTAGGGAGACAGGTAGGGTCAGTAGGTGAGCACTGCTGTCCAGTGAGATGTGGGTGTTATGACACCTACCATTTCTGAGCCAGAGCATTATGGCCCTGCGAACCCACACAGAGCCCCCTATCTGCCGCAGTGACCATCAGTGCCTGAAGAGGTAGCTCCCCTAACCCAGTCCTGGTGTGGGAGGCCTTAGGGGTCCTTCCTTCACAGCATAACCTGACTGGAAGCAGGTGAAATGTTCCCTCCTGGGTGAGTGAGAGAGAGGGCACGTGGTGACCTGCTGCACTTCACTTCTGCAGCTGTGGGTGTGTATCTTTGGCTGAGTGACTTCCTTTCCCATGCCTCAGTTTCCTCATCTGTGAGACTGCGGACCAGGGATGTGTGAGCATGTGGCACACCTGAACTGTGAGTTGGTGTAGCTCCTGTCCTCCTGCCCCTGTGCCCAGCCTTCCTTTTGCAGATAGTTTCCGACAACAGCTTGGAGCCTGCACCCCTGCAGACAGCCATGGCGCCACTAGGGAGCCCAGGAGCAGAGAATGCTGGAGTTCTGGGGCCAAGGGACATTGTGCAGCTCCCACGGGCCTGGGGGGGACGGTGGTGATTAGAGGTGCGAAGTGAGGATATCTCATTACTGCCTTACCACATGCATTCTTGAGGTAGATCCCAGCCCCACCCCCCATTCTGTCACACCCCAGTCCTCCCCCGACTACTCTGGGGACTTTTGGCCCTCAGAGGGCTGAAGAAGTCTTTCTCTTCTGCATGAAGCACAGATACATATCATCTGTGGTGTTAAAATTCCTTGGGCACAAATTATGAAAAAAGGTTTTAGACTCCTTAGGCCCTGGGGAGAGCCCCTTATGTAGGGGGATGCTTTTGCTGCTGTGCGTGGGAATGGGGGCAGAAGTGGGAGGTGTTTGGGGCTGTTGTGATTATCCAGTGCGCAGAGCTGGTGATCCGATGGGGTGGTGTCTTGGTGCCAAAGATGGTGCAGAAGGGACCCAATTCAGCGATCTTTAGGAAGGTGGAGCCAGTGGGGTTATCTGAAGGTTAGATGTGGACTCAGAGGAAGACAGGCTCAAAGATGCCTAAGGTTGGCACTGGCCATTGCTATGGCTGAGATGGGCCTAGGAGGGCTGGTCTGGGGAGGCTGAGGGACCTTCCCACAGGGCACCCTGGGGATATAAGCTCAGCGAGGAGGAAGCAGGACCTGGGTGCTGGTGCAGAGGTGTTGGAGTGACTGCAGGAGAGGCGCCCTTGGCAGGCCTCAGGCTGCTCATCTGTGAAGTGGGCCTGCAGACGCTTGTCGCAGTGCAGTGGGCCTTCTCTTCTGGTGGGGACTGTCCCTGGCAGTAGCTGCTGAGCCTATTCCCAGCTTGAGTGGCTGGGCCATTGCCGCATGATGAGTGCTCCCTTGGCCCTTTAATTACTGAGCACTAACGAGCCCTGAAATTGAATTAAGAAGAGGAGCTGACAACCCAGTATCCTGTCTTTTCTTGAGCCTTGGGAGGGGATCAGGAATCTAGGGGACAGATGGATGCCGGGGAGGGGTGCTTACAAAAGCTGGGGTGGGGGCGTGGAGGCCTAGAGAGTATTTTGATGTTCAGGTGAATGCAGGGTCTCCCCTGAGCCCCAGGAGAGAGGGGAGAGTGGACCGATCCCTGAGTGACATAGGGGACATGTGTGTGTATGAGAATGCCACAGTCCCAGACCAGGTGGGCCCTGCTGTTCCCCCACTTCCCAGCTGTAGAAACAGGCACACAGCAATGACAGGCAGTTTCTTGTTCCAGCATCTGGGCCCCTAATGACTGCTCTATGCCTAGGCCAAAACCTGTGAGTCCCAGTTTCCTCTCTGTGAAGTGTCCCCTGGGAGGACGGTTGTGTGAATTAAGGGATGCCCATTGTCCCTGCTCAGCCCAGGGCCAGGCTTAGCCCTCAGGGCTCCCTGGGTCTCCTTATGCATGGAGGACTCACCCAGGCCACGTGCTCATGCCTGCACCTGAGATTAGGGAAGAGCCACTGGAGGCCTCAGCCCCACGCCCCAGGCCTGCCATCTGTCACAGCAGCACACGCCCTTTGCCCAGGCCCAGAGTGCTGGAAAAAGCCCCAGGGAGCCCCCTTCCTACCCCCTCGAAACCACAGCACATTCTTCCCAAGCTGTGAATATGTGAATGTTGCCCGCCTTTCCTGTGTGCGGCTTCCTCCGCTTCTGCAGCCGACTTCTACATTAATCATGGCTAATTGCTAGCGGGAGTCGTTTATGTCAAGAGCCATTATTCCTGGGAATAAAGAGAAATAAAAGATGGTTCCTTCCAGGAAGTCTGGAGTGGCCTGAGGAGGAGCAATGCCGGATCCCAACAGGTCCCCTGGCTGGCCCACTTCCAGCGGTTCCAAAATGCATGTGACAAAATTGAGGCCCCCTGGCCTTTGCTGGATATTCAGGCAAATGAGCACATCTATCATGTTCTTGAGCTTTTCTAAAGTTGTTGTGAGTTTCCTTGAAACCATGAGGGTTTTGTTCTTCTTTCCTTTTTTTGGCAACAACAGCTGGGAATAAGTTGACACTTTCTGAACACTGCCACTTACCGCTGGGGAAGGGTGTAGAGAAGGAAGCCCACGCGTTCCCAGCCTGCAGTCCCAGACCTGAGCCTCAAGCCAGGATGGGAGCTGGCCTCAGTGGATCTAGAGCTTGGGGGCTGGGGCCCTGGGCTTATCAGGGGTTCAGTGGGGAGAGCAGAACAGTTCAGGAGGCCTGGGGCTCAGTTTGCTGTGGATGTGGTTTGTGAACTCGGGGGCTGCCTCCCTCATAGGTCCCAGATGGGGGAGGAAGAGAGGAGTTTCTGCATGTTGTGCATTTTTAACACTTTCCTCATGTTTTCACGTTTATCTGAGTGTGTCTTAAATTAGTTTGTTTACTGGAATTTTGGCTGTTATTTTTGTGCAGTCAGGGTCTTATGCCTGATACCTCCTAATACTGACTGAAGCCACACATGTGGGGAAAGCAAGGCACTAGAACAGAGGAAGTGTGGCACCCCTACCACTCTGCATGCATATGTGTGCATATGTTTTGCTGTGTGTGTGTATAGTTTGCTTGTATTGTGCACACTCATGCATACTTGTGTATACCTGTGTGCACACCCATGCACATGTGAGCCATGCTGCTCTGCATGTGTGTGTGTGTGTGTGTGTGTGTGTATGTCTGCTTATTGTGATTTTTGTATATAAAAATATAAAAGACTTACAATTCTGGAAGGCCAAGCCTGCCTTGCACCTGCTCTACCCCAGCAGCTCTCTGTAGCTTTATGCCCATTTTACTGAGGAAGAAACTTAGGGTGGGAGGGCTTAGAGGACTTGCTGGAAGTCTCTGAATTGAGAATAAGCCCAGCTGGATGTGTGCTGGGTTTTCTGGCTTTCATTCCCGATCTGTGTCCACAAGGCCCAAGACCACATGGAGACACAGATGGGGCTGCACTGTGGGCCCGGGCAGCAGGCAGGAGATGGTTCTTGAAGACGTCTCCAGTCTCCATGCCCTCCATACCTGGCGGGTCTCCCTGCAATTCTACCCCTGCTGCTGTGGTCCATCCTTGCCCTACAGTGTCCTCTGGGCATACTGTCAGAGCCCACGAGTGGCTCAAAGGCCAGTGCAGGGCAACCCTGCCTGGAGGGCTCCTCTGCCGTCCTTCCAGTGGCCTTCCCTCTGTGCAGCTGACCCTGTCCCCTCCTCCCACACTTCTCCCTCCTCCCTCCCTTCCCTCACCTTTCTGTGGTTAGTCTCCTGTCCACTGTCTTCACATTCATACCCCCTCTAGGAAGCCCCTCATCACACCCACACCCAGATTTAGGATCCCTAAACCTATCCCCAGCTACTGTCACTGTTCATTTATTCCTGTGGGCCTGAGTCGCTCAGGGCCAGAAGCAGAACATGTTCTGGGCTCAAAGAACAGGTGGGCAGTGGCTGACACAACTCAGGCTGGATTTGCTCCCAGCCTTCCAGCCCCAGTTTTGACTTCCACCCAGTCACTGGGCAGGTAGCAGACAGGTGTCACACTGCCTACCAGTGCTACTTAGTGATCACAGGCTTCCTCCAGGGACATGTGCAGAAGGAGCCTGGAGTGTGTTCTCAGTGCAACTGGAGGCCTGTGCTGATTGATCAGTGATGCTTGCGGCAGGCGTGGGTGGGGTACTGGCTGCCAGGCCTGCATTCCACCGCAGCCAGCCAGCTCTTGGCTGTCCCTTTGCCTGGAAACAGTGTGAGTGGGTCCCTCCCCTGTCAGTGTTTCTGTCCTGCTGTGGGGCCGGGGGCAGGGTGCCTGCCCAGTGACTGAGGAGGGATAGGGGTGGGTAGATGGGGAAAGATAAGGCGAAGAAAGGGAACTGGGGGCAGTGGAGAGACCCAGGGGATCCTTTCCAGCCCACGTGACTCTAGCCTGCACCCTGCTCCTCCAGCTCCAGGACCTGTGTGGAGGCAGAGCTGCCTGGGCACAAACCCTCCTGTTGTGCATCTGGGGCACAGCCTGGTCCCCAGGGGTCCCAATAGTACCATCCCAGAGCACTGTGTGCGGAGTGTCAAGATGATTTCTTCACATCTCCCTGTCCCTTCTCAGCCTCTGGACTGACCGTGGACTCCTGCCCAGCCCAGTAGGGTTGGGGTCTCTTGATGGATCTCCTGGGCGAGGGAGGCAGTGATGGCCCAGACTCTCCCTTCCCTGCCCCAGCTCCAGCTGCACCTGCTGCTGAAGCCATCCTGCTCTTCCTCCTCCCATCTCCGTGCTCCCGTTGCTTGAGAGCCCCTCTCCCCATCAGAGAGACTCAGGCACAAACTAGGTATCTCCTTAGCTGGTGATTCTGGGCAAGTGCCTCCCAGTGCTGAGCCTCTGTGTCCCCTCTGTAAAATGGGGGTGCCTTGAGGATGACATGAGGTAAGGAGAGTGGAGAAGCAGACTGCAACCCCAGAACGCTTGGAGAGCTGGGTGGGAAAGCCAGCCTGCCACTGTTTTGGGAATCTCCAGGTCCCCAGGCATGCTGGGCCACCTCCACCACACTTCAGAGTCTCAGCAAAGGACCAGATGGTGTTTTGAGCATGTTAATAAGAGCTATTTGCAGTGTTGCTGCCATAAAAAAAATTCCTGCCTAATGAGCAAATGCACGTTGGTAGCAAGTTAAAGGCGCTCGGATGTTTTAAATATTATGTACGTCGTATTCGTGTTAACAAACCTGATTTTTAATTACACCTTCCCCTGCTGCCTGGCTGGGTTGAGAGTAGGGAAAACTTGAGAAACAATCAGGCAAAACAAGTGTGGTTTGGCGTCAGAAGCGACAGCAGGTGTCACCGGATCTCCCCTACATGTCACTGCCTTGTGGCGCACACAGACATTGGAGCTCAGCAAGGTGGTGGGATGGTGCCACCCTTGGTAACCCTTATTTCCCAGTCATAGGCTGAGCCCTGACCCTGGTTGAACATTGGGCCAAATCCTGGTTATGTACTGAGCTCCTATCCTGGCTCATGGTGTGAGCACTGATCCTAGCCACATACAGAGCACCGATCTTGTCATAGACTGAGCCATGACTTCAATCATAGGGTGAGACCTGATCTTGGACACTCATTGAGCCTTGGTCCTGGTAACAAACTTAACCCAATTCTTGGTCATAATCTGGGTCTGATCCTGTGTATAGGCTAAGCCCTTGGACATGCACTGACCATCTCAGCTCCCTTTGCTGGTACCTCTAAAGCCACTATCCCCAACCTTTTTTGGCACTAGGGACTAGTTTCATGGAAGACAATTTTTCCATGAACTGGGCAGAGTGGGTGATAGTTGTTTCAGGATTCAAACACATTAAATTTATTGTACACTTTATTTCTATTATTATTACATTGTAATATAATGAAATAATTATACAACTCACCATAATGCAGAATCAGTAGGAGTCCTGAGATTATTTTCCTGCAACTAGACGGCCCCATCTGGAGGGTGATGGAAGACAGTATCACCCGAAGTGTATTGCTCATGTCATGTAATTTTGTTTTGGTTTCAGTTACTGTAATATACCCTACTTCACAAAGACAAGATGTTGGAAATGAAAGAAGTTTTTCAGTGCTTTTTTGGCCATCTCATTATATTTTGTCTTGACTTTAATCCAGAATGTTTGGAGATTTCCAGTATACTTTTAAAGCTTCTATCATTTGTGATCTCAAGCAATTAGGTCTTTTCTAGTGGAGACCAAGTTGATTCACTTGACTTATTCACAAATGGATCATAGATCTATTCTTTCGCAGTTCAGGGGACTTGTGTGGCTGGGAAGTAATGCTCAAATCCTTTTGAAAGCTGAGATAGGTGATCAAGCACCAGTTGGGAGAAAGAAGGCTCTGGGTTGGTCTCTTGCAGAAATCTCTGCTGATTTTGAAATGACAAAAATCCCAATGTTTACTCATCATCCTCATAATTCCAGCTTGGCTTTGAATGCATCTGTGTTATCTACTGACTTGAACACAGTTGTCATTCTCCCCTAAAGTGACAGATTGAGTTCACCGAGCAAGTTAAATATGTCACATGAGTAAGCAAGTTTTGCAACTCATTCTTTGTCACTGAAATGTGCTGCCACTGGTGACCATTTTTCTGTTTTAATTTTAAAATAAAAGTTTTGTTGAACTAAAATAAGCATACCATACAATTTACAAGCTTAGTGTATGATTCAGTAGATTTTAGCATATTGAAAAAGTTGTACAACCATGACCACAATCAAATTTAGATCATTTTTGTTATCCCAAAGCGAAACATTCTGCTCACTAGTCATCCTCTCCCAACCTCCCCTCCTCCCAAATCTAGGCAACCACTGAACTACTCTTTGTCTTCATAGATTTTCCAATTCTGGAAATTAACATTTTTATGCAAGATAGACCATGCTTATAGCAACAATGAAGACCTTACATGTTCAAAGAAATGTAAATCTTGCAAAATGAGCTCTCACACCATATTGAAGTGAAACTAGAAACAGACAGCAGAAACATACTTAGAATTCAATAACTTTTTTCCTCCCTCCTTTTTCCTATTATCTGTCTTTTTTTCATACTTTATACATTAACTTTTTCATATAAAGGAAACCTTGTGGTGTTCAAGTTTGTGTGCCTGATTTATTTCATTTAATATTATGGTCTCAAAATGCTTCCATTTTCCTACAAATACCTCAAGATTAACTATCTTCGTGGCAGAGTAGTATTCCATTGTGTATAAATATCACATTTCATTTATCCATTTTTCTGTTTATGAACATATAGGCGATTGTCAAGATTTAGCTATTATGAATTGTGCTGCTATAAACATGGGTATACATACATCACTGTAGTATGATGTTTTTAACTCTTTTGGGAAGATGCCTAGTAGGGGAATAGCTAGGTCAAATACAATTTCTATTTTTGTTTTTTTGAGGTATCTCTATACTTATTTCTATAGTGCTTGTATCAGTTTACACTTCCAACAATGAAAAAGGGTTGCTTTCTCCCCACAGCTTTGCCAGCATTTGTTATTGGTTGATTTCTTGTTGATAGTCATTTTTCTGAGGTGAGATGAAATCTTAATGTTTTAATTTACATTTCTCGAATGGCCAGCAATGTTGAACATTTTTTCATGTGTTTATTGAACAATTGTATTTCTTCATTTGAGAAGTGTCTATTTCAGAAGCCCATTTTTTGGTTGAGTCTTTAAATTTGAGAGGTCTAATTTTTTTGAGTTCTTTATATATTCTAGATATTAGTCTTTTGAGGAGTTGCTGGCAAAATTTTTTCCCATCCTGTAGGTTGTCTCTTCAGTTTGTTGGTTTCCTTTGCTGTATAAAAGCTTTTTAATTTAATGTGATCCCATCTGTTGATTTTTGGTATAACAGTATTTCTTGTACAACTGAGGTTTTATTCAGAGAGTCTTTGCCTACACCTATGTCTTTGAGAGTTTTGCCTATATTGTCTTCTATGTTGAAATCTTTGATACATTTTGATTTTAGTTTAGTGTAGGGTGAGAGATATGTATCTAAGTTCAACCTTGACATGTGGATAGTTTCCCCAGCACTATTTATTAAAGAGGCTACCTTCCCTCCAGTGAAGGGGTTTGGCCCCTTTGTCAAAGATAGCATAACTGAGTGTGCCTGGAGTTGTTCCTGTATCTTCTATTCTGTTCCATTGATCCACAGGTCTGTTTTTTGCCAGTACCATTCTGTTTTGATTATTGTAGTTTTGCAGTATAACTTGAGATCTGGGATTATGATGCCCTCTGCCTTGCACTTGTTGACCAGAATTGCTTTTGTTATTTGGTGACCATTTTTCTAAAAGAAATTTCTGGAGTTCAAGGCCAGCCTGCACTACAAAGTGAGGCCTTGTCTCAGAAAAACCAGAGGGGAGAGAGAGGGAGGGAGGGAGGGAGGGAGGGAGGGAGAGAGAGAGTGAGAGAGAGAGAGAGAAAGAGCCAGCCAGCCAGACACAGACACAGAGAGAAGATGTATGTGCTCTGTATTCATCTCCGCACAGAGCTGTGTGAACAGATGTGAGTTAAGAGCATGTACTTTAATGTAGTTGATAATTTAAATTGCAATCTGCAAAATATGTTAAATTCAGGTGACATTTTTCAGCTAGCCAGCGTTTCTTTACAGATGAAACAGTGCATATGGTCACATTCAAGAGTGACTTCTTTGACTTTAGTAGTGAAATCAGAAAGCTGTCATGTCATAGCAACTGCTCTGTCCAGGCATATACTAACACAGAATGACCAATTCAGTTTTCTTGATAGGTAATCATTGAAAAACTTGAATAGTTCTGCAGCTATGGTGTTGGTTAGCAACAAAAATGCACATGCACATCCTACTGAAAAATATATTGCACAAAAAAAGCATTGTCTTGTTGTCAACATTAGCAGACTTGTCAACTTGGATTACGTACTACAGTAACTCATTAATCCTCTCTAAGAATTGTGCCTCAATATCTTCTGCTATTTCATTGATTCATCCAGTTATGGTTCTGGTCAAAAGAGAAACATATGCCACCTTTTGAATGGCAGCCTCTCCTAAAAGTTCATGCCAAAGGACCTTAGCAGCAAGCAGGATTAACTCTTCATCATAGTAAAGGGCTTCTTAGTTTTAGCAACGCAGTTAGCCTCTAAGAATGGTGCTCTCAGTGCGGACATATTTGATGAAGTGGTGGCCTTTAATAATTGCTTCTGTTCTTTGTGTTCCCATTTTTAAAAACTCTAAAGGTTTGTCTTTTAATGCAGGGTGCTTGATTTCCATGTGGCAAAGCAGTTTTGAAGATTTCATAGTTTTTTTGGATAACTGGTCCCAACATGTTATACAAAGTGGGGTTGGAAAATGTGAATTACCTATTGTAATGAACTCATAATTTAAGTAGGACTCTTGGTATTTTCTTTTAGAGTTTCTTTTTTTTTTGTTGGCAGTCATAGTATCTCTGGCTCTTTCTGGCTCTTTTCCTCTTTTCAAAGATGGTCTCTAGTGATGTTTGTTTTTTACTTATTTTGGTAAGGATTAGCTTGTGGGCTTACCAAAACAGTGACTGAGAAAAGTGTGCAGTGGGGAAAGAAGCACATATGGAAGCAGTAAATAGGATAATGGGCCACTATGTATGGACTAAAATAAGTGTCAGATTCTGATTTACAGCCTACCACCAGGTTCAGCTGCACAGTTGAAGTACATTAACTCATTTGCCACTCTAAAGCCTGCAAGCAGATGCAGCTTAATTATTACTTGCCACTCACTGATAGGGCTTTGATATGAATTTGCAAGCAATTGATTTATTATGGTCTCTGTGCGGTCAAGCCTCTCTGCTAATGCTAATCTGTATTTGCAGTTGCTTCCCAATGCTAGCATCACCAACCCAGCTCCACCTCAGATCATCATACATTAGATTCTAAACAAGGAGTCTGCAACCTAGATCCCTCACATGCACAGTGCATGGCGCCCTTCTAGAGAATCTAATGACAGCCTGATTTGACAGGAGATGGTTATCAGGTGCGATGTGAGTGATGGGGATGGGCTGCAAATACAGATGAAACTTCACTTGTTGCCCACCACTCACCTCCTGCCTTGTGGCCCAGTTCTTAACAGGATATGGACTGGTATCAGTTCATATCTGGGAGGAGGTTCAGGATCTCTTCCCTAAAGGGAGGCAAATATGATGGGTCTAAGTATGCAGGGAAGACTTTGTGTGCTCTGAAATAGGACGTAGGCCTCAGGAAAGTGGTTCTGGGCTGGGCTTCTTTGCAGATGGCGGAGACGTGGTTCCTAGCTTCCCTGTCCCTACATATGATGTGGAGACATCCTCACATTTAGTCCACAATGTTCCATCTTGTTAGAGCACTGGGAGGGAGAGGATGTGACCATCATCTCTCTCTTCTGGTTTTGGATCCCCCAACCCCTGGCAGGCACTGTGAGTTCTCTCCATTTCACAAATACAGTGGTGGCTCTGGGAGGGGAATAACATGCCCAGGGTCACTCAGCTGGTGTGCATTCTTTCTGGTTCCAAGGATGCAGACAGACAGATGGTAGAACACCCAGGCCTTCAGCAGACCTGTGTAGGGTGTGCAGATGTTGGAGAGGCCAATCCTTGATGACAGAGGTGGTGATGGAGCTATGTCCTGCCTCCACCCTGGCCCATCCCAACCCATTGTTGCAAAGGTTGCCATATCATTTTAGGGAGGAGGTGAAAGCTATGTGTGGTGAGGGAACCAAGACATGGGCCAGTCAGCTCTCTCTCCTCTCTGTGTACATTATCTTCATTCTTTTCCTTATAGTTGGGCCTCCTCCAGGGGGCAGTAGCTCAGCTGCCTACAGCTCCTTCAACAAGAAAAGACTGAAGGTTTCCGGGAGAACAGTTCAAAAGACTCCCAGGGAAGGGCCCTGATTAGTCCACGTTGGATCATGTGCTCACAGCCTGTACAAATTAGCTCTGTTGGCAGCCCCCCTGGTGTCTGGTGTCTGGGTGCTGCTTTACCCAGCAGGCCAGGCACAGAGAATCTGGGGGGCACAGAAATGCCATCCATCCTGTTATCAGGAGGAATACACCACTGCCAGCGACCTGTGTGCATTGGTGGATGGTTTTCATTGTTTTAATCTGTCACTTTCATTTTATGACAGTAATGAAAATATTGAATTGATAAAAACACTATGCCAGTTATATATTTTAGTGTCATATTCATGAGTTTTTGCCCAGAGTAAGTTGCAGTAATCGGTGCAATTGACTCTAATAAGTCCCTTATTTATATTTATCCAAAAGCAACTCTAATATTCAAGTGGGAACCCCAGAGAGTCCAGGATAACATGGGTCCTCCTGTGCTCATTCAGAGTAATCAGAGCTGACCCCCGGTGGCGGTCCCACCTGGCCCATCTTCCTGTGCACTGGTCCTCTAAGGGTATTCCTAATTTCATAGCCCAAAGATGCCACTATGTAATGGATGAAGTTGCTGTGATCCTTTATTGCTCAAGAAGCTTCAGAGGCTCCCAAGGCCCAGAGAAAGAAGCCAACATTGCCAAACTGGGGTCCTGAGGTTCTCTCCAAGGCTCTAATATGTCCATGTATGTCCCTTCTTCCTCTAGGGAGTCTTGGTTCTATCTGGGTGGTTGGCATCTGGTGATCCATTCATGACTGCCAAATGAGGCTGTGAGCTAATGCCTGGTCCTGGGCAGTCCGCCTGCCATATTGGTTGTTAGATTCTGGCATGCTAAGCCTGAGGATCCCCAGGGTTGTGGCAGTCCCACAGCCCCACCTCCTTCCCCTGGCCTCCCTCCCTCTGTCACTCAGGATGGTTTGTGGTGTTCCAGTGCATTTTTCCTCTCCTTCCAGATGCTCACCACGCTGGTTCTGCAGCTGGGACACTCTTCCTTCTTGTGTTCACCTGGTAATGCCTGGAGATTTCTGAGCCTCAGCTTGGATGCCACCAGGATGATGATGTCTTGTTGCCAGCTGGGTAGGCTCCGTGTTTCTGGGTTCCTCTAGGAACTCTCCGAAACAGCATTTGCTGTGGTTCCCTCTGATGGTCTGCTTGATGTCTGTCCCCAACAAGGCTGTGGTGTGCTACAGCCACAGCTGCTCTCTTTCCACTTAGTGTCTGCAGGAATAGGGGTATCAACCCACTGCCAGCTCCTTGAGATGACAGCACATGCCCTGCATTTGCATGGGCCCAGAGCTCCTTTCTAGCTTATCTTTTTTTCCCTTAAATTCTTTTACTGGTACATTTCAGGTATGCAATATGTCTACATTTATCATTGGCTGCTTGTACCTGAACATGATGCATCTTGGTTCTTATTTTTTCCCCCTTACCTGTGCGCCATTCACCCCCTCCACCCTTCCCTATTTACATAGACTTCGTTTCCATTTTTTTTATTTTCTAATAATTTTTCCTTTCCCCTTCCCCTCCCACCACCCCTACACCTTTGGACATTTTCCTATTTCAAATTATTAAT
>NW_004624735.1:14819510-14869404 GCF_000247695.1 Heterocephalus glaber | reverse complement strand
TGCACTAGGGGCACAATTTCTCCTGTTATCTGAGAAATTATTTCTGATTTCATTTTTTCCAGATCCCCTTTTGTTGCCAATTCAGTGGGTCCAGGTGGTTGAGTATCAGAGTGTTCCATCTCACTTCCCTTTGGGGTTGCTGTAGGTGATCTTGAAGTCTGGTTTTGAGACTTATTTATGTGTTTTCTCATTTCGACTGGGACGGGGGACTGTTAGCGCCTGCACAGATTACCTCCTCTGAGCTGGGTGAGGTGGGACAGTGGCCGGGAGCAGCAGTAGGGATGGTGGCCCCAAAGCCCTTTCCTGTGGGCTGGGAGCAGTGGGAGGGATGGTGGCCAGGAAGCCCCTTCCTCTGGACCAGGAGCAGTGGGATGGCGGCTCAGAAGCCCCTACCTCTGGGCCGGGAGCAGCAGGACTCAATACCTTGATCTGGTGGTCTAGTGTCCTCTGTGTCTTTGCAGTGTGGAACCAGGTGGCTGCCTGTCTGCAGCGGGGTGATTTGGCGTCTTCCGTGGGACTCAGGACCTCGGTAGGGCATGCATAGACCTGCCTGTCTGCAGAGGGCTGATTGGGTGTGTTCCGCACTACTGGGGACCTCAGTAGGGCGTGGGCAGACCTGTGGGTCTGCAGCGGGGTGATTTGGTGTCTTCTGCGGGACTCTATTGGTTGATTTCTTGATAGCAGCCATTCTTTCTGGGGTGAGGTGGAATCTCAGTGTTGTTTTCATCTTCATCTCTTGAATGACCAGAGATGTTGAACATTTTTTCATATGTTTATTTGCTGTTTTTACTTCTTTGTCTGAGAAATGTCTGTTCATTTCAGATGCCCATTTTGAATTGGGTTTTTGAATTGGGGGAGGCTGATTTTTTTCAACTCTTTATATATTCTAAATAGTAGTCCTTTGTCCGAGGTACAGCTGCTAAAATTTTTCCCCCACATTGTAGGTTGTCTCTTAGCTCTATTGGTGGTTTCTCTTGCAGTGCAGAAGTTTTTTAATAAGATGAGATCCCAGTTGTTGATTCTTTGTGCTAGTTCCCGTGCTTCTGAGGTTTAGTTCATAAAGTCTTTTCCTATGCCAATGTCTTCGAGAGTTCTACCTAACTTATCTTCCAGCAAGTTTAGTGTTTCTATCTTAATATTTAGATCTTTAATCCACTTTGATCTTAGTTTAGTGCATGGTGATAGATATGGGTCTAGTTTTAATCTTTGGCAGGTTGAAATCCAGTTTTTCCAACACCATTTATTAAATAGGCTATGTTTCCTCCAGTGAGGGTGGTAGGCTCCTTTGTCAAAGATGAGGTGGGTGAGTATGCTCAGAGCTCTTTTCTCCTCAGTACCCAGCATCTGATTATTCCCATAATATCTACTTTTAAGTGAAGGAATGAATAAACTGAAGCAGAACAACATGCTAAATTTATGGGGCAGTGGGAAAGTCTGGGCATGGTGGACCATCTGTCCCTCCCCTCATGAATCAACCTCAGCCAGCAGAAGGGAAGGGCTGGGTCCTTCTCAAGGTGGGGGCCCTGAGCAAGACAACCTTGGGCTAAGTTGTGGAGGCAGCAAGGAACCAGTGGAGATCGTCCTGGGCATGCTGTAGAAGACCTTGCTCCATGGCCAGGGCTTAGGTGTTTTCAGCTTTCCTGATGCAGTCAGAGGCTTAGGAAATACGCCTAACCAGATGGAGGTGGGATGGGGCCAGCAAGATGTCAGGCCTGGGGCAGGGTGACTGGGCCCACAGCCTCCACTTCTTCTGACACTTGACACTTGCCTTGATGAGCATCTGATATGCTTAGAGCTTTTCCTTTTGGGGCCAGGGTATCTCCTGACAGCGCTGTCCTGGTGTTACGGCTTGTGTCTAGCTGTTCCCCTAAAGCCTCCTGCGGTCATAGGTGGGGGCATTTTCAGAGGTGGCTGGATCTAGAGTGTATGCTGCTGGGATTAAGAGTATATAGTTAGTGAATCAGTTCACTAATAGGTTTGGCATAGTTCTGGGTAGGATTAAGGGGGCCTACCCTGCCTCGATAAAATATAAGGGACAGAAAGAGGACTAGTGTGCTCTCATTGCTTGGTTGGTTTTGCTGTCTTCTGCCTGACACGAACTGTTCCTCTTCTGCAATGATTGTCTGCCAGGCCACCCTGCCTTGGAGCCAGCTGACTATGGACTGAACCCTCTATGAACTATGAGCTAAATAACTTTAACTTTTGGTGTCAGGTATTTTGTCTCAGCAATGAGAAAAGTAACTGAGACACCTGGTGACTCCAAGAGTAGGCTTTGGGTGGAACGGGTAGCCCTGCCTCCTGCTGTCAGTGAGAGCTGGGAAGTCACAGACAGCTCCCTCCCCTGTATATCACAAATGTGACAGGGAAGGCCTGGAGGTGTCGATTAGGCAGTCCATCCTGTAAGGGCCACCCTTCAGTGGGCCTGTGTCCAGACCCTCTCAGCTCCCCAGGTGGCAGAATTTCTGCCTGTTTTCTTCCTTATTTGTGAGGAGCTGTGGTGTATTCAGCAAGCTGTGGTTCCTTTCCCCTTCCCTTCAGCGTCTGCTTGGGCTCTTTCAGGGAAAATTCAGGAAAGGACCAGACCTCCATGACTGGTCTCTTGGGGACTTTATCTCCTAGGCTTGTGACAGCCCTAGCCCTGGCCACCCTGCAGTTTGTGCCCAGGGCTTCTACTTGGTTGTAATTCTCTCTGTCCAGTTTTGGACAGGAGACTGTCTGGTAGCCTCCCCTGTGATGGATGTAAGGCAAGGTGCTGATCTGTAGTGTGCTCTGTGTTTTACTTATCAGGACATAGTGGTGACATTGATGGTTCTTACAGAAGAACCAGAAACCTCATGGCTCCATCAGGGTCAGGAAATGCCTGGGCCCTCTCCTCCTCACCAGCTGAGCGCTCATCTCCATGCAGCTGGTCCATATCCCTTGCTTATACACCCCTCCACTTGGGGTCCATGAGCTGTCACTTCCCGTGCTCTCCCTGCTCTTTCACATCCCTGCTGCTCTCATAACTCCTATCTTAGGATTTGAAAGCCAGGCCCCAGCTCCTTGCTGCCTTCTGTCCTTATAGTCCCAGAGCCCTGGTCCTGTGGCTAGGTCTGGCAGGATCCCTGGCTGGGGACACACACAGGTGTTTTCAGCACAGATTTGCTAAATGAGTGAACAAACTGGCCCGTGGTCCCGCTGGTATGCTCTGTCCCTGCTGCAGGATAGGATGGGTATGGTGCCACACATCTATAATTCCAGCCCTGGGAGGCCAAGACAGAAGGGTTGAAACTTTGTGCACCTGTCTCAAAAAAACCAAACCAACACAAACCAAAACACCCCACTAATGTTTTGTGGTTGGTGGACAGCAGTTACGGTCCACCAACCAAAAGTCAGTTTCATTTACAACTATGTTTGAAGAGGCAGGAGAAATACTTTTCATTAAGTCTTGATCTATGTTAGGTGTCTGCTTCAGTGTTCAGTGTGAGGAAGTTTCTGTGTCCAGCTATTCAGCTCTGTAGGGCTGTGGCACCCTCCCCAAGCCCCAGCAGGTGGCTGCCCCTCAGTCCCCACCACCCCACCTCAGCTCTGAGGCACCATGCTGTACGCCACAAGGACAGGGGCCTGAGGGAGCTTCTGACTGTTGTTCTAGTTACAAGCTCAATTAGTGACCTTTCCATGGGTGGATCCCTGCCAAAGGTTTGCTGTTGTTGCTGGGAACAACAATCTTTCTGTTGACCTGATGAAACAGGCCTCATCTTGGAGTGGGGTGGGGAGCTATGGCTCAGGGGAGAGTGACCATCCAGGGTCACACAGAAGCAACATTCCAGCCAGCCCATCCCTCCTGGCTGCCTGGAGCCCTTCCCTGTGGCTCTCCCCAGACCCCACCCACCCACCTGCAGCTCTGCCCAGCAGAGTGGCTTTGATGAACCCCCATCTAGAGCTGGTGTCCTGGCTGTTGTCATGGGAACCGCTTTCTCCTGGTCTAGGCTGCTGAGGGAGGGAGGGCTGGATTGGGGAGGAGGGGCTGGAGCTGGGTGGGCAGTGTGATGGGGGACCAGTCATTTCAGTCTCTGGAGGGGCAGGCAGGGGGTACTCAGGAGCACCTCTCCATGGCACCAGGCAAGACAGGGGACTGCAGGGTTGACCTAGTGGTAGCTGGCCAGCTCAAGGAATAGGGAGAGGGCAGGGGCCAGGGCAGGCACCACCAGTGGCCTGTGAACAGAAACACCCCTCTTTTCCTGAAGGAGGGACTCAGCGGTTATTGTCCTCAAGGCCTGAGCTGGGGAACCCCTTGCACCCCAGATTTCCTTACATTCATCAGAGTCACTTTTGGCTCCTCCTGTGCACCACACAAGTTTGGCCACACCAGGAAGAATGAGCTGCTCTCTGCTATCCCAAGGGGTGGTCTGACCTGACCCCAGACTCTTTGGAGGAGGGGCTCCCCTTCTTCCTCCGACACCCCTACCCAGGCTGGGTATGTTCAGGGGTTCTGCTGCTGTAGAGTTGAGACCAGCTGCCCAGGCCTAGGGGTCTCAGCTGCATGAGGTCACTGGCTCCCATCCAGCCCTTCTCTTGACCTATGGAGTGAACCTGTAACCTCATGGCCCTCTCAGTGTGGCCACTGAGTTTTATCTCCTGAGGGCCGAAGATGGGTTTGGATCTGAGATCCAAGTTTGTCCCCGGCAGGACAGGACAGAGCAGGACAGGACAGGGCAGCGTGGGGCAGGATAGGGCAGGATAGTGCAGGACAGGACAGGGCAGGATAGGGTAGGGCAGGGGAAGATGGGAAGGTGTTGGATGGGGCAGGACACACAGGGCTCAACCCCGGGTGCCTGGAGCTGTCAAAACATTTGCTCTCAGATGTGAAATATGCTATACAAAAGTAGCAGCTGTCACTGGATCTGCCCGTGCTAGGAGCAAATGCTGCCTCGAGAAGGTGATGGGCAGTCAGTGATAGAAGGGGCAGAGGCCCCAAACTAAGGGCCCGAGGCTCAGGGCTGTGTGGCTGGCACCAAAAGTGACAAGGGGATGGAGCTGCTGCCACATGGCACTGCTGCTACCTGTCTGTCTCAGGTGGCTCTGGGAAGAACTGCCCTCAGGGGCACAGTCCCCTTCTGCAGACGAGGAAATATGGGGAGGGAGGCCTAGGTATTGCTTGGTTCCACAAGGAAGGGACAGAGTAGGACCGGCCAGCCCAACACCAAGGGAGGGCCCTTGCTGGTGTGGCATCATTCACTCATCAGCGACCTCACTGGTGCTGAGTTCTCGCCCCCCACAACTCGGCTGGGCCCATGGTGTCCTGTAGACTGTGCTAGGGTGCTCTCTGGGCCTCAGTTTCCCTGCCTGGGAAATGGAGGATGCTGAAGTCATCAAGCATCTCTCCAGGGGCCCTGCAGAGCCATTTGGTCTGCCTAGTGGCTCACTAGACCAGCCTCTCTGTCCCTCAGATTAAATGAGGCTGTGGATCTGATGCCCGTGGAACAGGGCCTGGTCCATTCAGGTGCCAGGTGGGCTGTTATCATTATTAGGGTACAGCGTGTCCTTGGCCCCTTCACAGGGCCAGGCCCAGGGACCCAGATAAGGGTGACCCTGATCAGGCCCTGTCTTTAGGACCTCTGGTCCGAGGTGTGAGGCTGTTTGCCTGGCTCCATCTGGACTGAGCTGGGGTGCAGGGCTTGGGATCAACTCTGTGTCTCCTGAGCAGGGACTGAGGCCTGCTCTGGGCTCAGGGCCTCTAGCTGGTCTCCCTCTGCACCTGTGTCTCAGGTTCCCTGGAAGTCCTCCCTCCCATCTGCCTCAGTTCCTACCTGCTACAGCTCCAGTCAGCCTCCTCTACAGAGCCTAATTAGAGAGTGGAGTGGGTTGAAGCTGTAGGAGGGGCTTTTGCCTGCCTATGGGAGTGGGGGACCTCGGAGTCTCCTTCAAGGTGTCCTTCTCTGAGCTGTTGAGGAGCAGTGGAGAGAAGAGCTTCAGCTGGGAGCAAGGCTAGCTTTGGCCACTGAGTGGTGGCCCAGGAGGAGTCAGGTTTTCCTTTGACCCCTGCCAGCAGACTGCAAGGTTAGGTGGGGGCTGTGAACAGGGAGCTGTCCTCAGATGCCTCAGCATGGCCAGGACCTCCCAGACACTGCCACTCATACCCCCAAACTCCTGCCTCACCTGGCAGGCATGCTGGCCTGTGCCCATACCTAGGGCTGAGCTGAGGCTGGAGGCCCAGAGTGTCCCTCTCAGTAACCATGGGAGAGTTAGGAGTAACATGGCCCCAGATGGGTTATATGGTCTGTGTTCCCCAGGGTCACCAGGGGAACTGGTGGTGGGGGGATCCCCCAGGTGGCTGGGCTTGTTGGCGCCCAGCAGAAGGGTTCAGTGCATGTGAGGGTCCTGGGCAGCAAAGGCAGGGCCTTGCAGGGACTGAGCTCCTCCTGGGAGCACGTGTGGAAAAAGGCCACATTCATCGTCCCTGTAAGTTGTGGGCAGTCTTTAGCTGGGGACCTCATTCCCGTGTTCAGGGCAAGGATGGAGAGGCTCAGAGGGGCTGTGATGTCTGCCTGGGCCACCCAGCTCTAGGCGAAATGTAGAGTGGGGGTGTGAATGCAGGGTGACCAGGCCCCAAACGTATACCCCTCACACACTCATGCATACTCACACATAGGCCTGTCAAACACAAATGCACACAGACACGTATGCACACTCAGTGTAATACATGTACACAAATTTAACACACCAAGACAGACATTCAGGTGCTGTTGTCACATACTCAGACACATGTGCACACGTGCAGCCTATGCAAAACACACACACAGACATTTGAACACATGAGATGCAAAGCTGTGAGGGAATAGTGCCCAGCATGCTTTGTCCCTTGCTGACTTCCCTGGGGAGGGGGAATAATAGCTAAAGTCCCTTTGTGGGCCTTCATCTCCCTGGGGTCCTTCTCCTTGCTGCATGGCTGTGGGCACAGCTGGAACATAACCACTGCACGGTGGCAGGATGGTGCCCAGGCCTGCCGCTGGCATTCATCCTTTTTTCTGCTGGCCTTGTCCCTTACCTCTGCCCAGCTTCCCCCACCTCACCTCATCCACAAAGACCTGTGACTTACAGCAAGGACACCCATGTCACTGAGGGCCAGGCAGGCTCACGGCGCTGGAATGGATCCTGAGCACATGCAGGACCTACTTTCCTTGTGTGGTGCCTCCTGTCTCCTTTCTGCCTGTGAGCTGGGCCTGTGGACAAATGCCACCGATGGGCCCTGATGACCATATTCTGCCGTAGTTCCCCAGATTCAGTCACCTTCCAAGGGGCTGGGGTAGGGCTTCAGCACAGGAATCTTGGGGGAACACAGTTCAGCCTGTAAGGCCTCCCTGCTCCTGGTTTGGTAACCCCCTGCTCACACTGTCCCTGCAAGAGGTGCAGAGGAACAGAGTTCTTTATTATTTCACTTTTCTCTATGTTCATCACACTCTGCCTTATGAAACATCCTGTAGTCTTCCTAATACCTACAGAAGCAAATAGAAACAAATCACACATTCTACCTGCACACAAACACTCCCCATCCACTGCCCATATCTGTCATACTCAATACTCCATGTGCAGTCTCACACACACATCACACTCACATGTGCCCAGCACACACGTGTGTGTAGGCAGGGCAAGCCCAGGCACCACACAATCTGGACCAGGGACTCTCAAGGCCCAGAGGGCACCAGGATCTCCCAGTATCCCATCTGCTGCACCTGGGTGGGGCCAGGCCAAAACCACTTTCACCAAGGATGCTGCAGTGCAGGGCTCTCGCCTAGTGGCTTCCTTTTGCATCAAGTCCATTACAGACAAGTGCCTACCAGCGAGGGTGGAATGGGGCCCTCCACTGCTGCTCCTCCCTGGCCTTCGCCTCTGCCCTCCCAGCCCACCAGGACAGCGCAGGCCCAGGTCTTTCACCTGTCTCAGACGGGTGGTGGGTGGGCAGACCCTAGGAAAAGCCAGCCTCATGCAAGACCAGGGGGCCTGAAGGGCGTTTCTCCTCCTGACCCTTTGCTTTGAAATCAGCCAACTCCACACTGTCTGGGGATCCCCTTGGGGGACAGATGCCCCCAGTGCCCTTTTGGAAGCTACCACATTTGGAAGGAACTAAAATTTGTCACTGGGCACTGACATTGTTCGCTGCTGGAGGCCACATGGCCGAAAATGTAAATTTCTAATTAAAACAGAAATTAATCCTCTCCCCCAACTATCTGGTATCTCCAGCCGGATGAGCAAAAGTTTTATGCTGCTAATTAATGTTATCACCCGTTAGCTTTATTTACATAAGCAGATATAATTCACTCGGGTTTGCAGGCACTGATGGGGATACTAAAAAAAAAAAAATTAAAGTTAAAAAATTAATTACCTTGATCCTGCCTCTTGTATTCTAATCACAGACTTGCAGGGGCCCTTTGTGTCGCTCCCCCAGATCCACAGCTGGTGTGTCCCTTGATGAACTGGGCCCTTGTTCGGAATGGAGGGAAGTTGCTGAAGAGGGCTGTGGAGCTCCGAGAGGATGAGCCACCGTGGGCACAGGAAAGGCCCTGTGGATGTGATAATTATTTACTGCCTCCGGCAATGAGTGCTTTTGTTGCCCAGTTAGATAGATTCTAAACACAGCATTAAGATCATGAGACATTCTTGACAGATTAATAAATCATACCAACCGTTCTGGCACTCGGCAGGATTGGGGAAGGTTGAATCTGTTTGGGACTCGATGTGCCCACAGTAGCTGCCCTGGAGGGTCTATGCCCAGAGAGGAGCTGCTGAATAAAAGAGTCTCACCTGGGCTGGGGTCTCTTCTCCCAGGGATGTGGGTGAGGACCCCAACCGTTATGAAACGGAGACTCAGGTATTCAAATAAGCTACCAGGTGCCTGGATCTACTCTTATGTGCTGAGAGGTGTGTTGGCCTATTATTTGGTGGAGAGGCCTCTTTTGGCTGACCAGCCTGTGCTAACGAGAGATGTAGACAAGGATCTTGACCACTGGAGGCAGAATTGTGGCCCCACAAATGTATAGTCAAGTCCTAACCTCGGTACCTGGGAATGTGAGAATATTTTGCTATTTGCTATTAGGATGGAGCATAGTGGAGTAGAGTGGTCCCTAAACTATTGTGACTGGCATCCTCATTAGAAGAGGGACACAGGCACAGAAATAAGCAAGTGTCATGTGAAGACTGAGAGGCATAGGGAGAGGCTCCACGAGGAAGGAGGCAGGGTTCAAAATGGTGCACCCCAAACTGAGGAAGCAGAAGCCAGGAGGGTTTGGCGGGCTTTCCGTGTGCTCTGGAGGGAACCAACTCTGCAGCTCTTGGATTTTAGGCTTTGGTCCCAGGGCTGAGGAAAAAGCCATTTCTGTTTCCTGAGGCATCTGGTCTGTGGGATTCTGTTGCAGCATCCCGGGGAACCTGGGCCCTGACTCATGGGGCTTCCGTCCAGGATTGGGTGTGGGCAGAGGATGCTGGGTGGATCCTCAAAGAGCCACAGGAAGCCTCTTGAAGGGGACGCTCGGGTGCCCTGGGTGACGGAGCCATGCAGGGTGCCCAGTCATGGTCTCAGGTACTAGGGCTATGTCATGTCTACGTCTTTGTGGGTCTGTAATCAACTCACATTTTTGGGACAGGGTGCTTATCTACATCTCTTGGTGGCACGCACAGGGCAGCTGGGTAAGGGTTCTCCCCTGAACTGTATTGATTATTAGAGCAATGCCATGCTCTTGTCACTAGAGGTTCAGAGGCGTCTTCCTGGGGGAGGAGGTGGGTAGAAGTGGTGGTGGTAGCTTGCTCTGTATCCCAGCTGCTGTGGCTCATTTATCCTATGTCTTCCCTTAGTGCCTGCGCCCCGACCTTGTCAGCCATCACCTTTACTTGTGCCTTTCCTTCTGATGGGTCTCCCACAATGCCCTTGGAGACCAGCCTGCCACAGCTCAAAATGGCCTCCTCTGGGAAGCCTTCTGAATATGGTGCCTGGGAAGGGCCCCTTCCAGGGTGTGGCTGTTTGTTCTGTCTGTTTTCTTCACCTACAAGACTGTATGTTCCTGGGGACCTCATTGTCACTGTGACTCCAGCCTGCCACATGCATGTGCACCCCAGCCCCTGGTAACGTTGGCCAAACTCATAGGTGCATGATCTGGCTCCCTGTGGGTGACATAGGAGTACTCAATACCTGCCCAGCACTGAGCAAAACTTTAGACCTCACTTTCCACACCTGTGAGGCCTGGAGGCCTGACTTGCCTAGGTATCCACCCCCCTCCCTGACCCCAGTCTTTCCATCCCATGCCAGAGGGAGCCACCCCCTCTCTCTACTAGTAGTGAATCTCAAGCAACCCCACTGTGGGGTCAGAGGACTCAGGAGGCCCTTGGGTGGGGAGAATAACAGCATTCCATAGAGGTACCAAAGTCAGAGTAACTTGGAAGAACTGTTTCCTCCCATCTTGTACAGGGAACAGATGTGCAAATCTGAAAGAATTTCCTCTCGGACAGATTCTGGTGCTTTCGTTCCTTGAATGGAGGGAAGAATGATGCTGAATAGAGTAATTACCAAAATTGATCCGGAACTTGTCATGAAAGGAGAGATGAGGATCAGCTAGAAAGCACCCCCACACCATGGCCTCCTGGCTTCCTGCTCCCCATTGCTCTTGCCTCCCTGCCCAACCCCTGCCCTTGAGCCCCCACCCAGGCAGGCACCCCCACCCACTTCGGTCCCTTCTGCAGTCAGGGCCTGCTGGGAACAAGTGCCTCCCAGCCTACACCTCCTAAGAGAACTCTCCAGGCCCAGAGCCACACTGTTTTTCAGAAATTGCACTAGGATTCTGCCTGCGATGTGGAAAGATTGGGTGATGCACTTGAACCCAGAAAATAAACACAAGACTCACTCATCTCCACCCTCAGAGAAGTCCACTGCATCCTTCCTTCCAGGCCTGATGTGGGGCTCAGTGTTTGCAGGGTGACCCATTTGTTCCCATCCTGCCACCTGAGGTCGCTCTTTCTATGTGTAGAGGCAGCTCCTCTGAGTGAGGGGGCCAGGGTGCCGCAGCCCCAAGATTGTCCTGCTACAAACCAGGCCCATTTCAGAACTCAGAAGCAGTTCTGCAGAGCATGGCCCCACACTGAGACGTAATGTCAAGGGCAAGTTCTGAGAGGGCACGCAGGCTTCTGCAAACCTCCTCTGAGGCTTTTAGGGAAAACCAGGGAACTTGCAAGAAAACTGCCTAGTATCAAACAAAGCTGTTTAACGTTTCTTTTTGAAACAGGGGTTTTATTGAGACATTATCTACACATCATACACTTCAGCAAATTTTCAGTGTACAATTCAGTAGTTTTTAGTATGTTTACAGTGTCATACTGACATCACCATGTTGATTCTAGCACATTTCTGTCACCTCAAAAGAAACCCTATGTCCCTGGCTGTCAGCCCCGCCCCCTGTTCCTCCTCTGTCCAACCTGGGATAAAATCCTGAGTAGATTTACAGGGCCTTCCATGCTCACACTACCCAAGAAATAATCAGGAGTAGATTTACAGGACCTCCAGAGCAAGGCTTTATATGGACTCATGCACCTATGAGTTCGGCCAACATTACCAGGTGCTAGGGTGCACGAGCATTAGCAGGCTGGAGACATGGTGACAACGAGGTCCCCAGGAGCATGCAATCTGGTAGGAAAAGAAAACAGACAGAAGTAACAGTAACCGCCACGCCCTGCGGGGCTCAGGGATACTGCAGGGGGGTGGGGGGAGGTTGTCAGTACACCACAGGGAGCCCTGCTAGACCAACCAGAAAAGCGTGAGGGGAGTGCTGCTTATATAGCAGCTGTAGGCTTGTGGTTGATCCAAATTGGGACCTGCTGATTAGTTCCAAGTGTAAGCCCACGATTGGTTCAAATTTGGGCATGCTGACTGGTCCAAATATAAGCCTATGATTGGTTCAAGCTGGTGCAGTGTGGCTAGAACAGTGTGGTTCAGTGGAAAGTAGGGGAGATGCAAGCTATATAGCTATATAGAGAAAAATGGCAGATCCAAAATGAGGACTCTTTAGGAGGGCTAGCTGTGATTGTCATGGCTCACTGGGGTTGTGGAAGTTGGAGGTGTTCCTAATGGGCCTGAATCCCTCCTGGATCTGCCACATTCCGGGAAGAGGCCCCTTTGCTTCTTCACTGGCTAGCAGGTGAGTGCATCTCCTGGAGCAGCCTGGAGAGCAGCCACTAAGGAACACACGAGGACACCAAGGCAAGTTGTCCCAGTCCATCTTTGGGAGGGGGACTGAGTGGGAGTGAAGGGAAGTGGAGGACAGGCACAAGACAGCTGTCAGCCAAACCACATCCCCCTCTGGAGGCATAGAAAAAGAGGGGAGCCCCCAAAGTAAAAGACCCAATCAAAAATGGGCAACTGCAATGAATAGATACTTCTTAGAAGATGTATAAATGGCCAATAAATACATGAAAAATGTTCAACATCGCTGGCCATTGGAGAAATGCAGTTAAAACAACCCTGAGATTCCACCTTATCCCAGACAGAGTGAGCATCATCAAAAAGCAATAATAAAAAATGCTAATGAGGCTGCAGGGGACAAGGAATCCTTCTTCATTATTGGTAGGCATGTAAACTAGTGCAACCACTATGAAAATCGGTATGGAGATTTCTCAAAAAACTAAAAACAGAAATTCTGTTCCTAACAGTCTCACATGTATCACCTGACTCAGTGTCCCAGTCCTCCTCTATGGTCACGTGGCTTTCTACCCTGCGGCCCCACCCACCTGGGGTATTTGTGTCTGTTGGCTAGTACAAATAAAGCCACTACAAATGGTGTCCGAGGTTGTGTGTGGACATGCGTTTTCATTTTTCTTGGCTATCTGCCTAGGTGTGGGGTTGTTGGGTTACCTCGTAGCTTGCTGAGTTGTTTGAGGAGCTGCCACAGCATTTATATTCCCTGGGGCAGTGTGTGAGCATTTTGATTTCCCCAGCTCCTCCACCACACTTATAGTTGTGTCTTCTTGATTCTTGTGGTTGTGAGGTGGTATCTCATTGTGTATGTTGGATGTTTTTAAACTAGGCTGGGGGTGTGGCTCAATGGTAGGGATATTTCCCTAGCATGCCTGAGGCTGTGGGTCTCCTCCTCAGCACTGTGCATACACACACACACACGCACACACACAACACACACACATGCATGCATGCACACACCATAAAAGCAAAGAAGCCATATCAAAACATTTTTAAAGCCACACTTTGGCAAACCTTTGTGACTCCATCCTCCTCTCATTGTTCATCTGGGCACTGCGAGGAGCCATGATGTAGAACAGGACTAGGTCCCCCTTTGGGACATGCTGGCCTCATACAACTGAGGGTGGACTGAGGTACTGTGACATCTTCATAATAAGCGTCAGTGCCCAGGGCACTTGGTGCGTGTCAAATGAATGCATGGCTGAACACGGCAGTGAACCAGTATGTTGATTTTCACCAGACGCTGAGGCTGGGAAGAGATAGGCGCTGAAGGTGGGCGGCAGCAGTGCTGACTGTGACTAGCGCTGTGGACCTTGGACTTCAAGTGCAGAGCCTGGAGCAGAGTCCACAGTGATTTATTTGGGGGCAGTGAGGTCCTGGGAGGAGTGGAGAGGGCTAACACCCAGCCCGTTCCCAAGATGGCTACCCAAGCCCTGAAGATGCTCCTATGACCTGACCATCCCTGCTTGAGGTTGATGCCTAGCACAGAGCTTGTCCTTCGGGCTGAGGGCCTCTGGTCTGGCCAGCACCGATCTGGGATGAGTCACTGAGGAGTGATGGGGCTGTGACAGCCCCTGCTGTGATTGTCAGAAGAGTTTACCGAGTCAGGACGCAGCACACACCTCGCTGCTGGGACACTGGCTGCCTGAGTGAGATCCTGTCACCTGCTGAGATCATTACCATTGCTTCCCTGGAATGCAGCCCTCCTACCACTTGCTGCACCCTCTGGCCAGTGGAGAACTTTGCGGACCAAAGGTGTGGGCGCTGAGGGGAGCCTCAACATCGCTGTCTCTTTTAATGCCCCCCAACCCCCAAGGTAGGAAATGTTGCCACCCAAGCTGGGAAAAAGTTCTGGTGATGCTGATGCCAGTGGTCTCAATGGCTACAGTTGCCCAGAGCGGCCCTGCCTGATGCTACAAGCAAATGGGACCTTGTCCTGCAACTGAAAGGTGCTGGACCCTTCCCAGACGGAGGGAGCCAGGATGCTGGAGCTTCTCAGGTTTGGGAGCTGGGCTGCACTAGAGTTCTGACCTGTGAGACTGAGGAGGGGCCCACAGGGCTCACAGATAGAGCTGCAGAGAGATCCGGACCTATGGTTATCTGTGTAGATGGCTGACAAGGCCCTGGGTCCTGGTCCAGTGGTCTCTCCAGCGTGGGCGCTGTAAATGGGGCTGCAGTGCCTAGGTTCCTCACCGTGAACCCTCCCAATCCTACCTGGGGGCCTTCTCTGCACTGGGTGAGGCTGGTGGAGAGGTGAGGATACGGTTCTTGCCCCTTGCCCAGAAGCCTGAGACCCCTGCCCCGCAGTGCCTTGTTCCTCCTTCCCCCAGCATGCACTTTCTTGCATGTCTTCCACGCAAGGGTTTTTTGAGGGTCTTGTCCCCTCCCCACACTGCCACTGTGGCCTATACCGTGAGTTCAGAACACCATCAGATTGTTTAACAGTGGGCCTGAGTTCCCTCCTCATGAGGTCCATCATCTATTTAATGGTGGAGGAAAAGTAGCAAACACCTTGGGTTTATGATGCATCTGTGGCTGAGTCCCACAGTCGTGCTGAGCCTGCCATCAGGGAGGGAGTGGCCAGGGTGGGGGCTGTCACAGCTTTTTTTCTTTTTGCCGTATGAGGATTGGAAGTAAGGCCTTCACACTGAGCTGCATTCCCAGCCCTTTTTAATTTTTGAGACAGAGTCTTGGTAAATTGGTAGTTTGCCCAGGTGGAGCTCAAACTCCAGATTCTCTGGCCCCAGCCACCCAGGGTGTTGGGACTGCAGGCATGTGTCCCTATGCCCAGCTCCTGCCACAGCTTTTTATAGAGGCCTTTGTCCTTCAGCCTAAGGCAGACTGTATGTCTGACTGGGTTGGTGCTGGGCCAGCAAGCGCGTGTTCCCAACTGACTAGTGCACCACATGCAGTTCCTGCTCCACCCCATTGAAACCCTGTGCTGGCAGGTGGGAGCCATGGGGTGGTACAAGGGTGATGCAGTAGTTTTTGGGCTCAGTGAGATGGGGCTGTGGCAGCTGGTCTGGGACACAGTTCTGGGGCCCTGATGATCACTTCCGTTTTGCAGCTTCTGCTTCCTGTCTGAAAAAATGGGAGGAGAGAAACTCCTGTCTCAAAGGCAGTGATGAGCCAAAGGAGATGGGGAAGTATGTAGTTTGGCCTCTCCCATGGGCTCCTGGAGTAATGGGGATCTATCAGCTGGTGAGGTCAGGCAGCAGTGACCAGCAGGCTTCACGCCACTTATCTTGCTCATGTGAACTCCATTAAGACTTTGTAGCCCAGCCCATTGGGGAAGGGTAATGAAATCCCACCGCTTGTGCCTGCATGGCCAGAAACAATAGCTGTGCACCCTTCAAAGCATAGGAGGCCTAGGGTCGAGGGACATCAGGTCATAGATTGTGCCCTTTCTTGAGGGAAGGTGAAGTGGTCTTTCTTGGGCCTCTTCTGCCAGGGTACCACCCCCATTGTGAGGCTCCACCTCATGGCCTGGTCGCCCTGGGGTGTGGGCTCCCATGTGTAAACATGAAGTGAGGGGAAGAGATGCTAGGCTCCACCATCACTTGAGTCATGGACCCTGGGAAGCTGGTGGCCGTGTGTGGCTATCCTGGCAGAGTCCTATCCCAGGAAGATCACGGTGACCCTGGCACATGACTCTGCCCCTTAGAGCCTGGTGACTGCGAAGGAGAAATCATGGTTGGCTGAGGTTGGGAGGACGAAATGATGGTGGTTAGGTGCTGTTCAGTGGCTGCATTCAGTTGGTGCTTGACAGATGCTTAGTGCCAGCCCTGTAGTTGGCTTTTATGCAGGGGAGCTCCCTGCCCTGCAGCCCCGTATTGCCCCTGATGAGGGTGGGGTTTAGGGGTGTGGAGGGCATCTGGGAGAGCTTCGGGGCAGGGCGCTGCAGGGCTGGGTGCTGCTGCCTGCCCCTGTCATTGCTAGGAGGCTGTGGGGGGTCCACTCCAGAAAGTGACATTTGGCAGGAGGAGGGCCTGGGGCTCACTTAACATTTGAGTGCCACGGTGAGGGCTCCCCAGGGCCAGCAGCCACATCTGCAGCAACATTAGCGGCTGCAGAAGTTGGCACGGAGTGTACAGGCAGGATTTAGGGGCTCCAGGGGCCTGTGTAATGACGAGGCTTTGTCCTCCCTGCCCCAGAAGAGAGCCTAGTGGGGATGTGGAGGAGGAAGATGGCATCAGAATTGGGCCCTCTCTCCCATCTCGGCCCTGAACCAGATCTTCTGCTGGCCACACTCCAGTTGGAGATGGACACCCAAACTCCCCTCCTGCCAGCTGTCACCCTAGTCTTCCTGTGTGATACCCCAAGCGCCTCACTCCATGTGCTGGTGGGCAGCACACTCCCTGGGACCCTACAAGGCCCACCGCTTTGGGATCATAGGAATAGTCCTGCTGAGCCCCACAAAGGGCCAGTGGGGACTTAAGAGTGGTAGGGGTGACTGGGGCACAGCCTGCCCATCCCTCCAGACTCCCAGGGCCCAGAGCTGGCCTCCCCAGTGTCCTGAGTCCATGTGCTGGCTCATCGTTGCTCGGAGATTCATCTCATAGATGCTGCTGGAATTGTGGAGGCCGGCATCTCTGTGGGACAGCGGGGGTGGGCAGTGCCTTTCACTGCCAGTCACAACATGGTCCAGGAGAGCCCCTGAGGGCCCTCTGAGATGGGCCCTTAGAGATGGTCCTGCCAGCCCTTCCTTGGCAATTCAGGGCCCCCTCCAGGCCAAGGGCAGAGTCCCAGAAATGGGGTTGTGGCTCCCATCTGGCTGAGAAACTGGGCTCTGTATATGAAGGCGGGGGGGGGGGTTGTAGCACATGGGTCACAGGAACAGGGACTCCAGAAGAGAAGGCAGTGTCCCCCACATTGAGTTCTCCTGGGGTCACCTGGTGGCAGGCCTCTCATCTCTGCAGCTGGCTCAGCTCTCCAATGTCCAGCTGCTGCAGTCAAGAAGGAAGCAGGCGTCTTCCTGGGTCCTGCTGCTGGGAAGAACATGCCAGGCCCAGCCCACCCTGCCCCTTGGAGTCTCTGTCCTCTGCTTGGGTACTGGGTGCACTGCCATGAGCCAAGCCAGCCCTAGCCGTCCCAGCAAAGACCCACAGGACCCCTCAGTGCTAGGTCAATCTCCCAGCTAGGAGGCCAGGCCCTTCACCCTTCACTGGGGAAGAAAGGTGTAGCTTGCCTATGAGTGCCCCAGGCCGGGGGCAACTTCCAATGCACTCTGACCTGGGTGCAGAGGAAGGGACATTGCAGCCAGTTGAGGTGGGGTGGTGGAGGGGTGGACCAGGAGCAGGCACATACATGCCAAAGATGTCTCCACAGGCAGTGCTAGGAAGGAGAGCCAGGGCAATGGAAAGGATCTGATGTGGGTGGTCAGTGTCCCTGGAGGGCTGAGGACATGTTACACCAGGTGGTCAGGTTCTCTCTGGGGGGCTGGGGGTACTCATACCAGGAGGCCACAGTCTCACTAGGGGCACTTGTGATCTCTGCCCGTGCATGACAGGCTGACGTGCAATAGGTGAGCAGGGCACGTTTGTATTGTGTGCCCTTCCATGCGCTGCTCACAGACAACCTAGGGAGTTCCATATCCCCGGCCCCTAACCTCCTTCTGCCTGACTCCAGTTCCCTTTGTCCTGTAGGCTCCTGTTTCTCTGGGCTCGGAGCCATCCTGCCCTCCTCGGCCAGGCTCAGATAGGACTCTGGAGGACCCTGCACCAGCCCAGCTCTTTCCAGCTCCTGCTCCACAGTCTCGGGACTCTGGGTTCCAGGACCTCCTCCCTCCCTCCCTCCCTCCCTGAGCCATTTCCTTGTCTCTCTGTGGTCGCTCTGAAACTCCCAGCCTCAGCTCCAGATTTGAGGACTCCCCCAGCTCCTGGTGAACAACCGTCAGGCTCCGTCCCCACCCCTCCCCAGCCGGGAAGCCGATTCAGTGGGTCATCCTGTGACTTTTCCCACAGATTCAGCCCCAGACTTAACCTCAGTGCACTTTGATAGGGACACAGAATTGCTTTAAGTGTTTTCTATACTCGAGGGTGATCCCACACAGTCACTCAGCAAAGATCGACTGCAGGCAGCACGAACATATCCACCTTGGATCCCCCAACTCCATGGCTATTCCTGAAGGTTCCTCCCGACATCCCCGCTGAACTTTCAACTGCACTGCCCTGGCCATGGCTCCTGAGAAAGTTCCTTTAGGGGCAGAGGGGACTCTGGCTCCTTGGCTGGCTAGACACCATGGTGCCCTGCTGGTAGGACTGTCCATAAGAGGGCCCCATCAGAAGTGCTCCAGGACTCTGCGTTTTGAGCAGAAGGTGGAGTGGCAGCCCCAGAGGAGACTCAGCCATTCAGCCACTCAGCAAATGCTTCCTGGGCACTTACTCAAAGCCCCTGTCCTCCTATCGGTTGCTCTGGGAAGCCCAGAAGGGCAGGTGCCCTCAGGTCCCTGCTCCAGGTCCTGCCCAGCAGCTGTGGGCATGCATGCCCAGCCTCTCTGCACTGTTATTAGCCATTTCAGAACAAGTTTGCTTTCCTGACATTCGCCAGACCTAAGTGATGGGTGCCCCCAGACAGTTACATTCCCTGCTCATGGCCTTGCTTGGTGCAGCCACAGGGCCTCCTCACCCCGTCTTAGCTCATTTTCTGTTGCTGTAACAGAATGCCGGGGACTGGGCAATTTGTAGGAATGAGGTTAATTTGGCTCTGTGTTTTGCAGGCTGGGAGGCCCAAGGCTGAGCGGTTGTTTTTGGCGAGGCCCTTGTGCTGTTACGACTCATGGAGAAAAGAGGAAGGGCAGTGGGTGACAGGGAGGAGAGGGCCAGCTCCCTGGAAAGCTGACTCCTCCGCAGAGAAGCCATCAGTGTCCCAGGAGGGCCCCACCTCACACCCCTGGCCCTCCTGAGCAATTACCGTTCCACTGCACCAGCACGGGGGGACACACTCATCATACTATCCCCAAAGTGGACGGAATGTGTGTGTTTAAGTGTGTGCGTGTGTATGAACATGAGTGAGCGTGCACAGGTGTGCACTGTGTGTGAGCTCTGAGTGCACGCATACACGCGCATGTATGTGGGCGTGTGCTTGTCCTAATCCTGGGTGCTCACCATGGGGTCAGCCACATGCACAGATGCTGCCCAGCAAAGCAGATGAGTGCAGGGCCAGGTGCAGTGAGAGCTATGGTGAGGGCTCCAGGTGGGGACAGCTCCAGCCAGCTGTGGGGATATGTTCACTGAAGACTCAGAGATGGGTCTCAGAGCGGTCCTGGGGTGAGCAGCTGTGGCAGGGCATGAGATCACCAGCTTTGACGCGCTCTGTCCAGACAGTGCAGCTCGTCCTGGCATTGCCCCTAGGCCATCTTCATCAAATCCTCCCCGTCCCAAACCAGGGCCCGCAGTGCCTTTTCTCAGCACAGGGCTTTGACTCTCTCATCTCACTTTTAGGGGTTCTCACATCAGCCCCTGGCACAAGCAGAGGAGGGTATGGTGCCCATTTCACAGATAGGGACACCAACCCGGGCCCAGAGAGATGGTCCTGCCCCAGGAGGTGGTGGGTGATGCAGCCTGCAGGCTGCACACATGGTTATCAAACACTGCCAACTCCAGGCAAGCCCTCCACTTCTGGGACGGTCAAGTCTCACTGACAGATTAAGGACGGCTTCCTGGAGCAGGCAGCCCTGAGCACAACTTAGAGCCAGTCAGTTCAGGGCCAAGACCATGCAGTGGCAGCTCCTCCCTCCTCTGGCTCTGAGCAAGCACCATCAGCTCCTGTTGGTGTGACCTGGGCAGGGTTCCTCGCACTGGGCTAATGTCCTTTCTACTCTGAAGATTTTAACTTTGTCTTGAGGTCCAGGTTCTGCCCTGCCCTGCCCTCGGCACGGAACTGCAGCTGTGAGGTGGCTGAGGGCCAGGGAGGGGCTGGATCCCAGCTCTGACCCCAGAAACACTCCTAGAGATGTTGGTCTTGGGAGCCTGGTGTCCTGAGCTTGCTCACTGGGTTGGACAAGAGGAGAGGACATAGGCCCCCAGCCTGGTGTCTGCAGAGACCCCAGAGGGCAGCTGATTCCCCAAGGTCTGACCCATCCAGCTCCCCAAGGGATCTTGTTAAAAGCCTGAGTGAGATGGAGTGCTGGAGCTGAGCCTCCGTGTGGTTCTTAATGGCTGACTTCAATTTGCAGGAGTAAGAGTAAGCTCAGTGGGAGACAAAAAACCATCGTCTGAGGGGAAAACAGCCAGATATTCACACAGCTAGAAAGGCTTCCTTTTGCTATCAGGGCTGGGTAGAAATGGGGCAGATGTCTTGTTCTCTCAGAGCCACACACTAGGTTAGCACACAGGACAGATGTTTGGTGCCATCACACAGTCCTGGTGATGTGCAGGAGTGCCATGTACAGTTGCTCAGGTTGTGTGCCTCCCAATTCTAAGTGCAGTCTTTGTGCTGTGTTATTTTGTATGTGGTTTGATATCATTTTCTCCCTTACTGCCATGACAAAAAGGCTCATATTACTGTTCTCGATGGCCCATTCTGTTCAAATGCACCCACATCTTAGAAGCTTTCCCAGAGTGCCTTGGGGAAGGTTGATTGCTGATTTCCTATTGTGATGAAATCCCTCCCTCCCCTGTCCCTGACCTCTGTGGTGTCACCTTGCTGCTCCTTCTGTCAGGAGTGGGGTCCACATTTGTACACCTCGACTCTGGGCCCTTTCACTTGCTTTGGTCAATGGACCAGTAGAAGATGGAGGGGTCTGTGCACTCAGGCAGAGAAGGGGCTCCCTGGGTCTGGGGTGTCCCTGGAAAGGAGGTGGGGGGAAGCTAGGGTTGGAGGGAAGCAGTGGAAGAGTGATGTGCACCCCTGGGGTGGGTGCAGCTAGGAGCCCCTGCCTGGGCCGGAGAGGCCTGTCCGTCTCCTTAGAGCAGTGTCAAAGGAAGTCACTAAGCAGGCAGGCTGGCCTCCTGCTGAAGGTATCGAAAGGTACAGTGGCAAGGTACAGTGAGCTGCAGGGGGGCTCTGGGCAGACACGTGGTGCGGGAAAATCACTTGTCTAATGCGGAGAGAACCTGGTGTGTTGGAGAAGGGAGTGGGTGTGGGAGGAAGACAGGCAGAGTGGGCATGGTAGGATCAGAAGTTGGCAGAGCGCCCGCTGCTGCCTTCCCTGGACCATCCCTTCTTATCTCAGCTTCTCGGAGTGACACTTCTGCCCTTGGTGGCTGGGCAAACCTCTGGGTCACAGGACCTGGCTGCTGCCCAGGTCCCACAGTTGGTGAGCCGGGGCTGGATCTGAGCAGTTATCCTCCAAGCCACAAGGTGCTGGGCAGCAGGCTGCCGTAACGAGGAGCAGGGCTTAGGTGGTTGGTGCAGAAGGGCCTCTCTCAATCTGAGTCCTACGGAAGCCAATACTGAGCTAAGGATGGAGCAGAGCCCAGCTTTGGGGGCAGTGGTCAGAACTGGAGAGAAGGGCAGGCTATGGCATTCTGTGGCAGTACTAACAAAGCACCCAAAGCAGAGCAGTGTTCATCCTCCTGTGGCCTAAGCCGGAGCCTGAGGTGCTGGCAGCACAGGGCCACACCCACTGCAGCCTGGGAGGATCCTCTCTGCCTGCCCAGCTCTGCAGGCTCCCTGTGTCCCCTGGATTACAGATGCATCACTTCGAGCTCTCCCTTTGTTGTCACATGGCTTCTTCCCCCTGAGTTGTGTCCAAGTTTCTTTTTTTTTTTTTAAGGACACTTTTAGGATTGATCAACACCCTCCTCCACCCTAATTCAGCATGACCTTGTTACCTTGATGACATCCACAAAGACCCACTTCCAAGTCAAGTCACAGTCACAGGTTCTGGGAGGCATGGCCCTTGGGGATTCTCCAACTGGGAACAGGAGCTGGTGCAGAAAGGAGAATGGCCTACAAACGGTGTGTGATCCAGGTGGCTGCTGCCCTGGGGACAGGCACTTGAGCCTACCGGGGGCCACCACGCGTGAAGGAGTCCATGTTTGTCCACAGCCCCGGCTAGCCTCTGCTGCAAGGCGATTCCCAGGCACTTCCTGCTTGCTTCGTGGGTGGAGCACAGGCAGGCAGGCAGCCAGAGGGCGCTGAGGGGCTTCCTGAGTCCCCTCCTCTCCACCATCAATTGCCCTTGCCTACAGAGGACTTCTCCCTGTTTCTTCCTTGGGACCTGATACCAGGACGGGGAGGGATTTATCTGGCTAGCAGGCAGCCTGGGCTGTTAGCTCCCTGACCCCCGCCCCCCCTTGTGGATTGGTCTGGGGAGAGCCGCTCTCCTACTATTTCTGGGAATATTTTTATTCATCGTTCATTTTGGCATTTATTGTTGACATTCCAAGAACAGTCAAACAAGATAAATGTCCCATCTGCACGACCCGCAGGCCGCTTGCCTCTCCATGCTGTAAATTCAATCCAATCTATTGGATAATGTCAGGGTGCCTGCAATGGTCTAGGTGTTGGAGGAGACCTGGGCCTAATGGGGAGGAGCACAGCTGCAGGAGGCCGATAAAGGCAGAGACAGATGCCACTGCACCTGACTAGCAAGTACTGGCCCTGGCTCCTTCTGCTGCAGTGCTCCATCTGCCCCTTCTGCGGCGGCCCTGCCCCCTTGTGCGAAGCTTTGAGCCTGGGTTCCTGAGGAAATCTGTGCAACGAGCTCTTGGTTCAGTGTTTTACCACTGTTGCTGCTGTTCTTACTCTTATGTGGCCACCTCTGAACTTTGGTTTCTCTACCTGGCATTGGGTGTGTATTTGTCACTGTTCTTCAGAGAAACAGAACCAATAGGATGGTAAGTGATGGATGAGTGGGTGGATGGGTGGATGGATGGGTGGGTGGATGAGTGGGTAGATAAACAGGTAGATAGGAAGATAGATAGATGATAGATAGATGGATAGGACTTTACTTCGAGGAAGTGGCGCACATGATTATAAGGGCTAAGTCCCTGGTCTACCCCTGCGATTTGGGGGCCCAGAAATGCCAGTGGTATAATTCAGTGCAAGTCTGAAGGTCTGGCACCAGGAGTGTCATGTGCAAGTGCAGGAGAAGATGAACATCCCAGCTTGAGAAGAGAGGACTGGTCCACTCTCCCACTGTTGTGCATGGACCCTCTGCAGGGTGGACAAGCCCTTCACTGGGGAGGGCTCTTCTTACTGAGTCTATGGAGTCACATTCTAGTATCTTCCTGGACCCCACCCCAGACACCCCCAGAATTAACATCCTGTCAGCTTTCTGGGCTTCCCTTAGCCCAGGGTGTCAGGTTGTCATATAAAATAAACCACTGCAGGATGACAATTTTCACAGCACAGGGCTGATGGTGCCATTTGGAAGTGAGTTAGATCCTTTGAGGTGCTCACACGCAGATGCCCAGTACACATGCTTGGGGTCCTCGCAGTGCTGGGGCCCAGGACTGTGCTCACCCTCTCTCCTCTTGGTGGTGGGCAGACCTCTCGCTCCCCATCCTTTCACTGGGTCCAAGGCCGGGGCTGAGGCCCTGGTGGGAGGACCTGTCCTGCACCTCAGGTGGCCACAGCCTGATCTGGGGCCCAAGGAGAAAGGGACAGCAGCAGACACCAGCCAGGTGGTTGATCTGAACAGGGCTTTTGGGTCCCCATGGCCATGTGGTGCTCACAGCAGGGGGATCTGGCAAAAGCTTTGGGGGGCAAGGTCAAAAGAAATAGAACCCATCTCCTCCACTGACCAGCTGTGTGACCTGAGGCAGGTTGCTTGACTGCTCTGAGCTTTGGGCTCCCTATCTGTAAAGCATGGGGTAAGCCTGAGACACCTGCCACAGGCTGGCATGGTGCCTGGTGGGCAGTAAGCACTTAGTAAGTGCAAGCTTTTTCTGGGATCATCTCCATTTTCCCGACAAGGAGACTGAGGCTCAGGACATTGTAGACTCATCCATAGCCCTTACCACATGAAGAGGGCTGGAATAAAGACTTCAGCCCCTTCCCAGGCTTTGTGAGCTGAGCATGTGAGAAGTTGTGCCTGGCGTAAGGAGAGATGACTGAGACGGGGCAGCTGGGGGGCAGCCAGGGGCTTCCTGGGAGGCTTGGCACCTAGGTAGAGGTTCCAAGGTTGACCACAACTTGGCCAGGGCATCTCATCCTCAAGGAGCCAGCTCTTTTGTGCCCATTTCCCAGCAGAGGAAACTGAGGCTCAGGAAGGATGTCTGCTACATGTGAGCACCTCAAGGCATCTACCTAACTCAGCTCCAAATGGCATCAGCAGCCCTGCCTGTGCCATGTAAATTGTCACCCTGCAGTGCTGAGGGTCTGCCAGGCTGCCCTGTCCCCCTGGCCTTCCTACTGTCTGCACCCAGTTCTGCCATGCACTGAAAATTCTGGAAGTGAGTCAGACGTGGTGGTGTATACCTGCCCTCCCAGCACTCTGGCGGGCAGGAGGATCATGAGTTTGAGTCCAGTCTGGGTAACTTAGTCACTTAGTGAAAGCCTGTCTTAAAATAAAAAGATAATGAAAGATCTGGAGATGTAGTTCAGTGTGAAAGTCCTGGATTCAGTCCCCAGTACCAAACAAACAAATAAAAAAGCCAGAAGATGGAGTGGCAGGAACGGGTGAGGGTTGGGCTCCCGAGTTCTCAGGGTTGGTGAAGAGGAGCATCTTCCAGTGGAGATGGAGTCCTTAGGGGCCACATGCCTGGCTCAGTGCTGAGGGTGAATTGCTGTCCAAGTTCCCATGGATCGAGGGTCGAGTCAGCATCCTTCCTGTCCCCAGGAGGGAGGCCGAGGGGGACAGGGGCAGAGCAGAGGAGGCATCTGGAGGAGGACTTGTGCAGAGGGCCTGCAACACAGGCAGCGATGAGAACAGAGTTCCCTGAAGCCCATGTCAATGTCCAGATGTGAACAATGGCAGGCCATGAACTGGGAGGTGGTGGGACCAGAATTGGACAGAATGGGCACCTGCCAGAAAGATTCTTGCTCGATCTTCACGGAAGGGAGTGAGTTCCCTGTCCCTTCAGGACCACAGGATGGCTCTGAGCTTGCACAAGTCTGAATGTAATGAAGTGGCTTGCCTTGGGGGTGCGACAGACAGCCCAGTGCTTGCAGACATGTACATCTGCACCTGGGCCCAAGCATGTGAATCTGAGCCCCACGGCTCCTTGCTCTCCGGTTCCCTCAGCTTCCTTGGTTGCTCTGGTCCATCTCCCACCAGGGAGGAGTGCTTTTGGACCTGAATGATAAGCTCCCAGGAGGGGAAGTAATGGTTACACACCTCCAGGGCCAGGAGCCTCACCACCTCACAGACACCTCACTATTTTGTGCACACCGAGGGACTGTGAGAAAGTCCCTCCTTGGACTAAGCCAAGCTTCTCTGTGTCCCAACCCCCAGCTGTTCTCAAAGCAGCCCTCTAGATGGCCACCTTCTCTGGTGGTGTTTCTGGTCTCCTAGTCTCGTTTTGGTCAACCTCGTTCAAGCATGATCAAATGAAGGCCACCCTCTCCAGCATGCCTGGTCTCACCAACACCTTCCTGTGCCCACAAACCCTGGTCTGGAGTGGAAGGCAGGAAAACAGCCTGTGCATGTGTGCACACACACAGAGCATAGGCATAGACACAGATACACTCATACACACGCATCCAGGTACACACATCATACACACACAGGTGCTCGAACATGCATGAACTCAGATATACACACACACAGACATAGATACACATATCACACTTGCACAGATGTGTGCTCACACGTTGACCCAGATACACAAAGAAGCAGCTGCACACATCACACACACACAAGCACGCACACATATGCACATAGACACATGCACAGATGCCGGTACACACATTACACACACAGATGCATACACACACCGACCAGATACACACCTGGATGCAGGCGCAAACATCACACAGAACACAGTGATGCAGGCATACACATGCAATGCATAGACTATGAGAAACACACGCATGTGAGACACACAGCACCTGCAGACACATGCACCTCCAGATGGGTCATGGTCTCTGGCTCCTGAGTAGCCCGATGCTGCTGTCCTATGTGCAAGGCTCACCGCTCCCATCTCCAAGCGAGGAGGAGGGCAGTCCTTCCCATAAGGTTTCTTTGGGGAGCCTTCGGCATTTTTCCCATATCCCTGCCTAAACATTAACCATTCATGGGCAAAGATGCCACCTCCTGTACCAGTGCATGTCTTGTTGGTTGCTGAGGGCTGGCGGGTACAGGATGGTCCTCCTGCACCCTGAAGTGGCTTTCTGGGACCCTATCCCTTGTGCTCTTGGCTGCTGGGCCCTCTCTAAGTCCAGGCTGGAGCAGGCTGGCAACTGATGTGTTTATTTGCCTGGCGGCGGGGTGGGTGGGAAGGCGCGAAGGTAATTGGTACATTTTGTAAGCAATCATCTCTTGGCGCCTTCTGCTGCAGTGTGCGGGTCGCCCAATCCCGTTAATCATGGCCTGGAGGCCCAGAGCCCCCATTGCCTGACAGCCTCATTTCTCTCCCCTGGAAGGATGGAGCTGCTCAGCCTCCCTAATGGTCTTATCTGTTATTCCCGGGCATACTCTCGCTCCTGGCGCACAGACGGAGACAGGGCCTGAGCACAGGGCCCAGTGAGTGGGCAAAGGAAAAAAGTAGGAAATAGTGTCAACTTGGAGCCTGCAGAGGGCGAGGTCCAGGTCGGGTTCCGGGGTCTCACCCTGACCAGTCCTCTGCACAATGCTTTTTACTTTTCACAGCAAAGGACCAGGCCAGAGAGGCTAATGCCTGAAGGAGGTCAGGCTGCCAGGTCAGCTGAGGCTCCATCCCAGCTTCCCCTGACTTTAGCTCCCATGTTAGGGATCAGCTATGGAATTTGGAAGCCAAATGCAAAATGAAAATTCAAGGTCCACTGTTAAAAAATTAATAATAATTTCAAGATAGCATTAAAACAAGAAGTGGGCTCCTGAGGGCTTGGGCCTCATGTGATTGCATAGGCCACGCATACTTGAAGCTGCCTGTCCATGTGTGAACCCACAAACATCACATGTGTGCACACATGCACACATCAGGCAGTGCCATGTGTCACAGCGAAGCTACTCAGGCTTAGGTTTGCTGATCCAGAGGCCATGAGCAAGGCTCCCTTCCTTCAGTGTCCTCACTTCTGAGACACAGCCCAACACTTGAAATATGATGGGGTCCTGTGGAGGGAGCTAGCTGGTACCCTACTGGGTACCTACTGGGAAACTGGACTGGCATCTTTATTGGTGCTGGTCTTAATGATGGAGATGTTGGCTATGCAAAGGAAGCACAAGAGCAAATTAATCCCTAGGTGACTCAGAAGAGGCACAGAGTGTGACTAATTCCCAAATTTAGTCCAGCACATACACTCACACATGGAAAGATCCACTGGGTACCAAGGCTTTGCAGGATGCTGACTTTATCTACTTAATGCTCCATTTGGGCCCAATCAGCTTCTTTATCCTAAGCATCCATTCATGATGCATTCATCCAACCACCCACGAATTCATCCATCCATCTACCCAACCATCTGTCCATTCATCCTCCATCCATCCATCCATCCATCAATTCATCCTCCACCCATCCACCCAGCTACCCATCCATCAACCATCTACTCAGACATCCACCAGTTTATTCACTCATTTACCCACCAACTCATCCATCATCCATCCACCTATCTACCAATTTATCCACTCTTTTAAGCACCCATCTACCCATTCATTTATTATCCAGCCATCCATCTGTGTATCCATCCATCCATCACCCACCAATACATCCACCCATTTATTCATCCATCCATCCTCCATCTACCCATTCATCCAGCCCCTACCATTTATCCAGCCAGCCAACTCTCATTCCTTCAGTAAGTGTGCACTGAGTTTTTCTTTCCCTTTGTATCGGCCCGTGAGGATCCACAGAGCCCTGCCCTAGGCCCTTCTGGGTGGACAGAGGGGTTAACTGTGTATAGTATGCTTCATTATCCAGGCTGTATGCTGCGGCCAGCTGAGGTGTGCGATGGGCCATGGAACTGGTGGCCAAGTTGGGGATGGACTACTGTTTGAGGAAGGCCTGGAGTAGGGGGGACTCACTGTGTCCTTTGGGCAGGGCACTCAATCTCTGTGCCTAGTTTCCTCACGTGAGTTACGGAGATAGTTATAACACATCTCCTGGGATTTCTATGGGGATTAAAAGTTAATTCTAGTCAAGTGTTTCAAACAGCAGTGGGCATATTGTCAATAAGTACCATGTTAACATGTGGCACACGTGTGGTTTCTAAATTTGTCTTTTACATTTAAAACTACTTTAGCTAGGTTGAAGGGTCTGTCTGGCCCCAGTCAAGAATCTAGTTAAGAGCAGGAGATGGGGAGAATATGCAAGACAGAGTAGACGCATGTGTAGCCTGTGTTGTGATGAACAGTGGGGTGAACCCTCCTAATCACTGGCCTTGAAAAGCATGGTTGGCATAGTCCTGGCAGTTTCTATTGCACACCAGGGCTTGAATGTATTATTCATTTGCTCATGGGCCGTCCAAGCTGAACATAAATCCTTGAATCCCATCACAGTTGGAGTAGTGATATGGATTGAGGAGACGGGTACACAGGAAGCTCAGAAAGGGAAGGCTGTTCCATTTGGAAATCAGAGGGCACAATGTACTCAAGCTGTTCCAAAAGGGTGTTCCTGGGGAGGAATGAGCCTGGGAAAGGGCTGAGGTGGCCACAGACTGGAGGTCATGTTACACGCTTCTGAGGATTGGCTGAGTTTGGAGCTGCCCTGTCCTGCCGGTGGGCAGACTGAGGGAGGTGGAAGTATGCCCCTCAGAAGACATGGTACACAAGCAGGCTCTGGGGCAGCTGAGTCAGCCCCTGAGTGAGACGGGCAAACTGCAGGCCAGATGACTAGGAGACATGACCCAAGTGATTGAGCAGCTGGGCTTTCCCAGGTCTGCAGCTCTTGGCTTCAGCTCTGTGCCATCTTGGTGGTCACAAAAGAGAGGGAGGGAGATGTTAGTAGTAGAGGGAGGTGCTGGGACCTTGTTTCTGGGTGAGAGACTTCCCCGCTTCCTTCCTGCAATTGATCTTCTATTGGTCCACTGAACATGTGCTGGCCGGATTTCCCAGAGCCCCCTCAAAGTAGAGTGGCACGCTTCCTGGGGATTGGGGCTGAGGGGCTGGCCGGGGAAGAGTTGGGCTGGCTAGGACTTACCAGGTAGGCAACCCTGTGTCTTCTCATGGCTTGCCTGGAGGAAAAATCTCTCTTGAGATCCACGGAGCTGGCCTTCATAGCAGATTTGCCCTTTGAGGGTTTGCACCTTGCCTGTGGAAGACAGGGACTCTGACCTGTGGGGCTCCTCTCTTCTGTCACACTCTCTGGCTCCCTCTGCTTCTGTGTCCCTTGGCCTGGCCTCTCTCCTCCTGGGGCATCCTGGGGCCCCTCTTCAGGCCAGATAACTCTGCTTCAAGTTGAATCAGCCTCTAGACTGAGTCCTATGTGTTTCCATTGGAGACTGGGGCCCTGCTGGCACCGGGCATGGGGTGCTCCTGGCTCTTGAAGCTGATGAGGAACCTCCTGACTTGGGGGTAGCCTGTTATGCACAAAGATGTCTTAACATCTGACCCAGGGGCTTTATTTGAGGGAGCACATGTTCCTTCAGCTCTGGCTATGTCTGTGGGGTGCTGGATGCTGTGTCCATCTCAGTCCAGGGTCTGGTCTATTACTGGTGTGTGTATCCTCAGCAGTATGATGGGAATATGGACATTGGAGCCTAGAGCCTGAGCTCTGGCTCCTCCACTTACTACTGTGAGTCCTTAAGCAAGTTACTAACCTCTCTGTTCCTCAGTTTCCCTGTCTATGAGTTGGAGGGGTCTCTATGTTGTGAGTTGACAATTCATGTGTAAGGTACTTAATTTCTCAAAAGCTCCGGTATGTATTGGCTGAGCTGGTGGGGGCACCCCTTCCACCTTGGTAGGCTGCTATGGCTGGGCACCTAGGCATCTGGGGTTTGTATCATTCTGTCTTCTAAAAGCTGTGGTCCTGGCCTCCCCTTTGGGGATCTGAAAATAAATGTGACCTGTCTGCCTCTATATGGAAGAACAAGGCTTTCTAAGATCAAACGAGGCTCTGACATCAACTCAAAGGGGTATCGATCTACTGGAGAGGCAGGAAGGTGTGGGACAGCTCTCCGTAGCAGGCCCCCTAAGAGAGATGAAAGCCTGGCCTGGTCAGTATCCTGAGTCCTGGCTGATTATGTTTAACCCTGTGAAAGGGCCCAACCTCTGGGCATGAGATCCAGTGGTTATAGAGATCCCGGGACCGATTATGAAGACCACCAGGGCTTACCTAGAAGGAGAGGGACTCAGCTGGTCAGCACCACGGACAGCTCCCAACACTTGGCAGTGTTTCCAAGGAGGTCAGGGCCAAGAGAGGCAGGGCCTACATCCCGTCAGATGACCATGGTTGGGATTGAGGTAAAAAAACACCCCACAGCTCCTAAGGGTTAGGAGCTGCCCCAACCCCCTTGACCAGCACACCAGGGCTCCCGCCACATCTCTCTGCTCCTCTGGCTGGGAGACACAGCCTGCCTGGGAGCAGCTGGGAGGAGGGGGCCCAGTCCCTAGCGCAGGGCTTCTCAGGGTGGGCAGGCAAATGGGGTCACATTGGGGTTGTTCAGGTCCCAGTAACAGTCTTCCTGAGAGATCCAAGTCTTCTGTGACCCAGGCCACCTTTCCGGAACCTGGCCAGCCCCTTATAATAGGGTGTGGATCACGCTGAAGTCCATAGTCTGGCTGTGCAGTAACCAGAGAGAGAACTCAGGCCTGCCCTTGTCTGCCTCTCAGGTCTGCCCCTGCAAAGTAGGGGACTGTCCAGGATCCCAGCTCTGTGGAGATGAGGCAATGTGGATGAAAACAACACTTAGTACAGAAAGTGCCAAGCACAGGGCAAGCATGGCTGTCCTAATCAGCACCTGTGATGTGCTCAGAATGATTTCCATAATGGCCCTTTGAGGAACTGGATCTCCCACCAGTTTTTGTGTGGTGGCCAGGTGCAGATCCATTCTGAATCCTGGCTTCCTCCTCTAGGAATTGGGCATGAACTCTTCCCCCTAAACAAGATTGTAGCTCCTTATCAAAGCCTCAAGGAGAGGCAGCTGGAGCCTGGAGGTGGCTGGGAGGGGTCACAAAGACCTTGTCTTCCTATGGACTTCAGGCCTGCTGCCTTTTGGGCTGGACATACTGAGGCTGGCTGTGTGGACAGACTTGCTCCCCAAAGGTCTGCTCCAGAACCTGCTTTGGAGGGCAGGCCTGCTTGATTGGATGACTTGGCAGGCTCAGTGTGGATGGGACCCATGGGAAGAGGGAGAGAAATATGGCCTCCTCTTAATGACCCCGTGGTGGCAGCCAGGGCATCAAACACGTAAGACGTTTATGCGTCCTAATAAAACAGAGGTTGTAATTCTTTCCCCATTCTTGGGCAGGACCTGGGGGACCAGTGTGCCCTCTGAGTCACCTCTGGGAGGAGAGTCTCCCTGCTTCCTTTAGGTGAACACAGTGGCAGGCAGCAAAATAAAGCTATACTCCTGGCCACTACAGGAGCCAGTAGTTGGATTTGGGGAAGGTTACTTGTTCAGCCAGTACGTTCCTCAGTGTACCGCAGTCTAGATGAGAAATGCCAGTGCAGTCCTAGGTATCAGTCCCCTCTCTCTGTTTCTTGCAGTCTGCATGGCATGGGAGGGGCACACTTGAGAGCAGACCAGAACAAATGTGGGTGCAGTGCGGGCTCCACCCACACCACAGGCCTCAGGGCCTGAGATACGGTGTGGGGCAAGGAACAATGCCTACTGTGAGCCAGTCCCTGCCCTAGTAGCCCAGTGGACCCAGCTCCCTGAGCCTTTGTGCTTGGGAGGTGGGGGGGCAGATGTCCCTGTGGGACCCTGAGACCTATGGCTCAGAGTTATGACGGAAGTGCCTGGCACAACTATGTGACAGGAGCAGAGACTGGAGTGATGCACTGCAAGGAAGGAGTTCTGGGAGCCCCCAGGAGCTGGAAGACAAGAGGTTGTCTGAGACGCTGTTCTCCTTTGTGCTTGTCCTGCATAAGGACTAACTAGGTCTGACCTGTTGGCTCCTATAACTCTGCTCAGCTGGCTCTGAGTGACATCCCATACATATTTGTCGGAAGCTTTAGCCTGGTGTGGGGACACACCTGTAATCCCAGCATTTTAGGAGGCTGAGGCAGATAACTCACAAGTTGGAGCCCAGCATGATCAACTTAACAACTTAGTGAGAACCTGCCTCAAAACCAAACCAAACCAAACCAAACCAAGCCAAATTAAACCAAACCCCCTCCCAGGATGGTCCTAGAGGCCATGCCCCCTTCCTAGGCAACCCTGGCAGGCAGGAGTGGCCTCAGTGCTGAAGCAGATCTGAGCCCTTGCTGGGGTCGGCATATGGGGCTCCAGGCTGCCAAGGCCTCCTTCCTGGAGGAACTCAGCCTTCCCCCAACTCTTCCTGAAGCCTGCATCCCCAGGGAGCAGTCATTGGGAGGCAGCGGCTGGCTCCATCTGTTGTGCACCAACCTCTCCACCTTGCTTTTGTGGACTTCCAGGGTCACTTTGGTGGGGGTGCATGCGCCAAGGACTGTACAGGGCCCAAGGGAGGGGAGAATATGCAGGGTGGGAACTGGATGGGAGGACAGGGGCCGGGCAGTGTGATGATCATGGGGTTGACATTGGCTATAAACTTTAATGGATGTAAAACTGGTTTTCGGTATTAAGCTTTACCGACCATTTAATACCCCTGGTCAGGTCCTGAGCAGGTGAGTGGCTTCTCTGCCCCAGCCACCCTCTCAGAGTTGTTTGACCAGAGGCTGCTCAGGATGCCTGGGGCCGCTGACATCTCCTTGGGGAAGGGTGGGGGCTGGGCAGCTGGTGGGAGGGGCCAAGCTTTGCCCTGAAGCTGGATGAGGAGCCTCATGGCCTTGAGCACGGCTGGGGGTGATTCTGTCCTCCAGAAGTGGGTGCAAACTTGTTCCTCAGTGCTGCTCCCAGCTTCAGCGCTGTCGAGGGGGGGAGTCTTCTCTCATCTGCAGATGGGGAAACTGAGGCATCACAAAGTGGTCATTAGTCACAAATTGTAAGTAGCTGACGCAGTGGGCCCCTGTGGGACACACAGCAGGTTTTCCATGGTGGGGCACTTCCCATCCCTAGCTGTGAGAGTGGGAGCATCCAAATGCTCCTTCCAGACAGCGGGTGCAGCTCAGATGTTGAGTATCCTGTCCCCCCATGCCACACGGGCCCCTCACAGCCCCTTGGGTCACCAGCTCTGTCCAGACTGGGGCCTGGACCCCTCTCATGGTGATCTTGCCTGTTCTTGGGGCTATGACTCATCCCTGGGTGGGGTGGGGGGGCTGCTTCTGGAAGCAAGAAACTTGGGGCCCTGGCTGCCTCTAGAAGGCCAGTGGGGCTGTTTCCAACTGGGGTACTGTCCAGGCTCAAGGAGGCAGCTGAAGGCGCCCACAGGGCCCTAGTCCTTCATTCATTCATGTATCCAGCATCAATTAGGCAGCTGCTATGTGCTAGAACCCCTGACAGCAGTATATATCAGGGACATATCCTGTCCTTCAGGGAGAGAGGAAGCCCAATGGATAGTCCCAGCCCAGAGTGGGAGGGATGTCCCATGGTGGGGAACCCAAGGGCTCATGGGAACCAAGAAGGCAGGCGACATGTGGTGGTAACCCTCTTACTGGGTATTGAGGGATGAGTAGGAGTTCATCAGGAAGAGAAAAGGAAGACTGTTCAGGGCATAGTGAACAGCCTGTGCAACAGTACTGAGCACCAGCCTCTCAAGCTTCAGATAACCCTGAGAGGAATCAAGAGAGGGGCAGATGTGCTGAGTCCAGAGGGGAGGAGGTGTCACCTACTGGATGGGTTTGCATTTGGGCAGGCTTCGTGGAGCAGGTACCCTGAAGCACTGGGAGGGTGGCAGGTGGGCATTCCAGCTGCAGGGACAGTGGGTCCTCCCCACTCCTCAGCCTCTGCCTTCCCTGGAGGACAATTGGGGGTCTCCACACCTGTGTGTGTCACAGCAGAGGGACCTGGTGTGCCAGCAATAGACAGACCAGGGACCTGTCCCTTGATCCTTGGACTCAGGCACCCTGGCCCAGAGGTGGGCGGGGTCCAGTCCTGGAGTCCTGAGGAGGCAGTGGTCCTTGCAGAGGTACAAGATGGTGCCAGGCCTGGCTCTGGGACCACAGCTGACCCTGTAACAGTTGTCACTGACAAAGCTTCGAGTGGCTGGGACCCGGGCAGTGTCAAGGCCTGGGGAGGGTCCTGGCCCTGACCCTTGCCAGGGGTCCTTGTAGGTTTCATGGTGGAACAGTGGCAGCTCAAGGAGATCAAGGGACTCGCTGAAGGTCCAACACCCTAAGCAGCATTGCCAGGACTTGAACCCTGTTCTCTGGTGGCAGATGCCACACTGCCCCTGAAAGAGGTGCTGAAGCCCCTGTCCTTGAGTGGCATTGGCTCTAGAGATGAGCTCTGTGACCCTCATTCCGTGGTGACTTCTCAGCCCCAGGCCTCAGTTTCCACACTTGTCAAGGGGGAGGCTGACCCACATGCTGTCTGGCTCCCTGATGGCTGGCACTATCTGCCACGTGGGACCATCACCGCTGTCCCAGCCCTGATCCTAACCCCAAATGCCTGCTGGGAGACATGAGCCTGGGCTCCCTCCAGGAGCCAGCCTAGGGAGAGAAGTTTGGCACTGGCTTCCAAACTCAACACGACACTCTCGCCCGGAGCTATGGTGGCAGATGGCAGCTGACAAGTGGAATAAATTAGGGTGCGATTACTTTCTAGCGGGCGTCACATGGAGCAGTGGGAGTGAAGCCCTGTAGTTCAGCATGTGGGCTGGGCTGGATTGGAGGAGGGGCCACCAGAGTCCTCCTACTTCTGGGACAGCGCTGCTGCTCGGGCTTCAGCCTGCTGACACTGTGCGTTATGGTTCTGGGTGCCACTGATGAAGGTGCAGCTCAGAAGGGCCCAGTTCACTGTCATCATCCCTTCCCACCTGCCACAGAAGCCAGGCACTCCAGGCAGACCCTGTCCTGGGAGTGGGCGACCCCTGTCCCTTGTCCGCAGCACTGTTTGGCAGGCTGCAACCTTCTCAAGTGCAATAACAGCTTGGTACTTTGGGATTCTCAGAGCTGGGTTTGTCTGTTCATCTAAGAATGATTTCCTGACAGTGGTGCATGCTTTGTAATTCTGGCTGTTCAGGAAGCTGAGCCAGGAAGGTCACAAGTTCAAGGCCAGCCTGGGCAATGTAAGATGATCCTGTCTTAAAGTAAAAAGGGCAGGGGTTGTAGCTCAGGGCTGCCTTGGTTCAGTCCCCAGCACTGCAAAATCAATAAACAAAAGCCCCGCAATAACAACAAAACCATCTCCTGAGAGCTCGGTAAGGCAGAGGCTGTTGGATTCATAGTCAGCCAGACCTGAGCTGTCACTGCCTTGGGAGAGGACTGCGGCTCACACTTCAGGTGACAGGGCCCATCTGGCCCTTGTGAATGGCCAGCCTGGTAAGGTACTTGCAGGTGCAATCACACTCAGTCTGGTGACCCCTGTCAGCATGAGACTGAGGTCCTCCCATTTTGCAGAGGTAGAAGCCAGGCATACCAAGGGCATGGGGCTCACTGGGGCCCAGCAAGGTGAGCGTTCATGTGTGGGCTCTGGCATGGTCCTGCCCCAGCCCTGTGGGAAGGCGGCAACACAAACAGGCCTGTGGTGCTTGTGGTGACAAGCACCAGGTGCTCGGGAGCTCAGAGAAGGAGGATAGACCTCTTTGCGAAGGTGGTCTTTGATCAGAGACCACAGTGAAGAGGAGGGGTGAGCTTGGCTGAAGCATAGGGACTGAGAGTGATCATAGGAGGGGGTCATGGAGTGCCAGGGTCCTGTCTACCATGGATACCTGCTGTGGCTCCTAAACCCTAACCCAGTGACACCTCCACCCTCGGTCTGGGTCTTCTACTGGACACTGCCAGACTTCATGGTGGTCTGCAATATGTCACCTACAAATTCCCAGTCCCATGAGCCCTGAAGATGTCATCATCTGACACTGCAGCTCCACCAGCTTAGACCCTGGCACCTGTCCTACTGTCTCTGCGTCCTGCGTAAGGCAAGAATCTGTCTTATCCTGGGACCCCTCCAGGGCCTCTGCTTCCATCTCCTCCTCCTGCCCCAAGCTTCCCGAGGCCATCCATCAGGAGTGTGTCCTGTGCCTTCCCCTTGCTATCCTAGGTGGTGAGCAAGGCTGGTGGTGAGTCTGGCTTTAGACCAGCTGAGTTTGGGGCGGCCTTGGGACCTCTAGGGAGGTGAGATTCCTTTGTGTGGAGCTGGCAGAGACACCTGGCTGGGAAGAGAACCCCACAGATGGAGCCTGGTCAGATAATCCCCGGGCAGAAGGAGGGGAAGTAGTAGGGGAGCAAGCCTGCTGCATGGATCCCCAGGCCAGTGCCTAGGCATGGCCACCTCTGCTATGTGACCAGATCCAGCTCTTGCTTCTGCCCGTAGGTGTAGCCGCCCCAGAGGTAGCTCAGGATTTGTGAGAATCATGATGAATTGGTTGAGAGTCACAACTTATTTGAACTCAGTTACCAGCAAAGGAAAGAAATGAGTCAGCGCACGAGGCATGGCTGTGTGCCCATCCCTTGGGAGGTGCTGGTAGCTGGTCTTCCCTCCCTACACCTGGGTGTTGAGTCAGGAGGACCTCAGGAGGGGCTGGTAGGGCCTTGGCCCCATGGTTGGACACAGGGCAGATGGGGGAACTGGGGTACTACTGGTCCCAAATTTTCTTCTTTTGTAGAAATCTGACCCTCTAGGAAGGGTTTGTAGACACTGAGCCTGACTTTTGTTACTCTTTGGGCCCTGTTTCTGGTCATAGATCCAGCCCTGATCCCCTCATATACTGATCCCTCATTCTGGCTACAGGCTGACCACCGACCCTGGTCACACTGAGCCCTGATCCTCACTACAGACTAAGTTGTGGTCCTGGTCACTAAGCCCTGACACTGGTCATGGCCTGAGTCTTGATCTCTTCTTATCAAACTCCCCTGAAAGAGATCACAGTCTGCCCACAGGGTGAGGCTGTGCTTAAGTAGCTTTTAGCTCTAAGGTTGGGCCATTTGTGTCTAGGAAGCTGAGAACCCCCATTTGGGGCACCCCAGAAGGGCTTCCTCCAACTGCTGCTGGCCTCTAGGAACCCCAAGAACACTGGCCGGGTAGAGAGAGGGCTGTGTGAGTGTGGGTGTGGCAAGCACAGAGGTCAGAGGGCTGAGAGCCAGTCAGCTGGGACGGCAGAGGCCTGCAGGGTCCAAGGCAGACATCGATCTCCTCTCCCTTCTGAGGGGCCTTTTGGCATCCTGAGTTCCTGGAAGGTCCCCACAGTGGCCCTGGGTACTCTGACCTCTGTGGTGGCAGCTCAGCTCCCTGCCCTTTTCTGCAACCCTGGCCACTGTGGGCCCCACCTGCTGTTGGAGAAGTGGCTTCTGCATCGCAGGACAAGGTGGGGCCCTGAGCTCCATGGGCCTGGACCCAAAACCTACCCTCCGTAGCGTACTGTAGCCTGAAGAAAGAGGAGGAGAGAGTCAGAGCAAAGAAGTGGAGGGGCCAGAGGTAAGGGGTAAGGGTTGGGAAAATGAGAAGACATTCTAGGACAAATCCCTTTCCCCTTCAAAGATGTGCATAACCATTTGGAACTTTGATTGCAAGTAGAAGAACACGAAACTCCAAAGGGCATAAGCAGGAAAGGGCATTATTTCCTCATGAAAGACCAGGGTTCAGGGTCAGCTTGATCCAGATCATAGCAGTATCTATAGCACTTGGTCTCTGTTTCTTTGATCTTCTGGGGTGGGTGCAAGCCAGAACCCCATGAGGGCAGCAGGTAGCCAGCTGCTCCTGCCCAAATTCCTTCCGGGTCAGGGTGAATGGCACATGGAGAATCTCTGCACAACAGTCTTCCCCCATTTATAGGGACCATACTGACCACCTGGTGTCACAGGCCACTGTGGCCTGTTAGGCCCTGACTGGCTCACTTTTAGTCTTATGGCTTCAGGGAAAGGAGAAGGGTCCCTCAAAGAAGCCCAGGTTCCCCTTTGCTCATGGGCAGCACTGTCTTGTGGGCCCCTATCCCTGTGTCCCCATCCCCAGCCCAGGCCCAGGTCTCCCTGAACGATGAGGTCCATAGGGTCCACGGGGGAGGAGGTCTCCACCAAACTTGAAGAGGGAGAGGCCTCGGGCCACAAGAAGACCCAGCATTCACAAGGCATTCTGGGAAGGCAAGGATCACTGTAGCAAGACCATGCACAACCTGGGGAGATGAGCTGGCAGCCCCTGGTGGGACCGGACTAGAGCTTAAGGCCATCAGTGGAGGGAGAAGGACCTGCAGCTGGGGCCTCACTGATGGAAGCTCAGAGCCAGGAAGTGGCTGGGTCCCCTACTGAGAGCTAGGCTCTTCCTGGGCACAAGGGGCTCCCGTGCTCCCTTCCATATGGGTTCCTTTCCTCAAAAGTGCAGATGGCCCCCTCCAGGGGCCGAGGACAAGGCCCATCCATCCATCCCAGAGAGACGGACTGGGAAGCGGATGCTGACCATGCTTCCCTGTTGCTGCCTCTTGCAGCACTAATTACAAGGATGTCCCTGAACACAGCTCATGGCTAAGTCCTTCATTATAGGATCTGTCATGGAAGAAAAATGTTACATTTTGCTTCTAAGGTTTTTCTTTGATCTTACAGGGGAGGGGGAAAAAAAAAGAAAGAAAAGGAAAAACGAAGTGACAAAAATCTGCCCATGGAGTAAGGTCTTGGGCAGAGAGGGCCTGAGGATATAGCAAGAGTCCTGGGTCACCCCTGTCCAGTCCCACTTTGTACCCTTTCTGGATGGCCTGTTCTAGGTGGGATCCTGTGTCAGCTACTGCCACAGTGCTGCTGGGTAGCAAAGTGGCCCAACTTAGTGGCTTAAAGCAGCAAGCACTGCTGCTTTCTCTTGAGTTCAGGGTGGGCCCAAGAGGTCTACCTCTCCTGGGGTATTTGGGGCATCTGCCATCACCTGGGGGCTGGCTGACCTGGGCTGGGATGATGGGATAGGCTAGGCTGTGCCTCACAGGATGCTGAACCCCAGGAGCCTGGTCTGGCTTGTTCTCGTGCTGTGTGCTTTGTCCTGAGGCCCAGGCTTAGGACTAGCCCATCTACTGAATTCTGCTGGCCAGATTGAGTCCCAGGCTGACTGCCTCCGGAGGAGAGGGGAGGCCCAGGAGCAAATGGCTCTAAGTGGAGCAATGGGCTCAGTGTGCGTTCCCAAAGTCACAAGTTGAAACCCGGCCTTGAGGTGATGGTGGTAGGAGGTGACCCTTCGAAGGTGGGGTCAATGCCCTTACAGATGGTGGTGAGGGTGGGGTCACTGCCACCCTGAGAGCTGCCTGTGCCATCTGCCATGGGAGGGGACACTAGGAGAAGGCACTTCTTCAGGCCAGATGCTGCCCTCAGAACCTACCCCGAGGGTTCCTGAGCTCAGGCTGCATCCTGAGAGGGGGAAGTGTCAGGGTTAGGAGCCGCACTGTAAGAGGCGGGATTCTGTCACAGTGGCCTGCAGGGATTGATGCAAATGGTAACAAGAGGAGCTGGCTTCCCTGGGCTCCAGAGACTGCAGCCGGCCTTGAGAGGCTCTGTTTGAGAGTGTGCAAGGGGTCCGGCAGGAGGTGGACAGTGGGAAGGTTCCTGCACAGTGCCATCACCTTCCTGTGGCACGGCCTGTGGCCCCTGCTGCCTGCAAACACATGGCTGTATGGGGCCTTGATGGCAACAGGAGTGAAATCAGCCTTTTGCGTATGCCCGCCACCCAGTGCCCAGACATTGTGAAAAGGACCAAGTTCCTCTTTCTTGGTTCAGCCCCAGCCTCACTTCCTCCTGGAAGCCCTCCCTGACAGTCACGGAGCCCGTGAGTCTCTCTTGAAGGAAGTGCACAACAGACTCCAGAGCTAGAGAGGGTGGGTGCAAATTCTGCCGGGGCGTGTCCCTGCTGCAGGACCTGGGTGGGCCACTCAGGCTCTCTGTGCTGACAATGAGGACAGAGGGCCACACCCAAGGTGGCCGGAAGACACAGGCTCGAAGCTGTCCAGGACAAATGGTGAGGGTGCGGGGCCTTCTCTCTCAGGACAGGTCTCGACAGAGCATCCCCGAGCAGGCTGGTGGCTGCCTGGGGCAGGGCTGGCACCTGCCTCCTGGGAACGGGGTTTCCTCTTGGGGTGATGAAAATGTTCTGGGACAGACAGAGGTGGCAACACACCAAGCGCTGCGGAGTTGTATGCTTTATAGTGATTAATTTTATCTGCTGCGAACTTTTAGAAAAAGTGTTAGCTGGAATTTTTCACCAGAACTTCCACCGATGCAAAGTGAATGCTGACAGTGCATTGACGGCGGGAGGTGCTGGTACGTGGTGTGGGCGCCTTCTCTTCTCACAGAGTCTGCATTCCAGTGCCTCATTTATTCATTCAGCAAACTCCTGCTCATGCTTATTTAGCCTCATAATGTGCCATCTCTCAAGGGCAGGCTCCTGCGTGGGGCTGATGGCTGTTAGCTGCCTACTGACCCCAGGCCTTGCTGCCTCTCAGCCACCCCAGTCCATGTGGCTGGGCCCAGGGATGCCCAGGAACCAGTCCTGCCTCGGTCTCATCTTTCTTGCTTGGCCCCTGGCTGTCCACAGGTTCTTGTTGGATCAAATGCGGTGGGGGGCCCATCTCTCCAAGACTCCCTGGGTTCCATCCCGTCTCTGGGAAGCCCCTAAATGCCAACACCCCCAGAACCTGGCAGCCGATTGCATGGCCCCTCCCTGGAAATGGAGGTCGGCCCTGCAGGACTGGGTCCCCCTTCTACCATCCTCCCAGGCTTGTTCCATGGTTTTATGACTCAACTCCACAGTTATTCTTGAGTGTGCAGTGATTCTATTCTGGGCGGCTCGGATGGGTTTTGATTATATGACTCGTTTCTGTGATCCCATTATTTTACTCTATGATCTGGGTGTACTATTCTGCTATTATCCTCCATGATCTCATGATTCTCTGGGTCCCATGGAGAAGTGTTGAGAATCTGGGGCTGGAACAGGAAGAAGGGGAGCAGATCTGTGAGCTGTGTGGACTCCAGCCTGGGATGCTGCTCCCCGACACACTGTCCTGCCCCCATCTGCCCAGAGGGGGTGGTGGTTGGTGTAGGGTAGGAATGGGCGTCCATAGAGTGCCCTTTGGAACCTCCTCCTCTGTTACCTCCCTGCTTTCCTCCTTCCAGCATCACCACCTCCCCTTTGGGCTGGGGACCTGCAGCTTGACTTATCCAGAAGGAATAAAAACCTTCAGATTCACTTTTCTGACCATGGTAAGAGACTGGCTAGGTGGTCGTCTCTCCTCGGGTTCTCACAGAGTCCAGGTCAAGAGCTGCTCAGACTCAGGGGTGTGATGTGAGCATACCAGGCAAGGCTGGTCCTGGAATGACACTGGCTTGTGGTTGCCCAGACCCCTCCTCAGCGGCTTCTTAAGGGCCTAGCCTCCCCTTCCTTCCAGGCCCAGTGGGTTTGGGCTTGTCTGCCCAAACCTGTGCTTCTTGGCAAGCCACTGAGGCAGTCTGGGGCCCTCAGGCCTAGAGGCCACGGACCAAGTCTCCTGTGGAGCAGTTCCTGGAACTGTGAGGCTCTGCCCTGAACCTTTTCTCAGGAACCTCAGGCTTTCCCCAGCCCCTCCTGCACACTGACCCCTCTGTTTTCCAGCACCCCTTTTCTTCTGACTGTGGATGGTGTCAGGAGGGCCACAGTGGAGCTTTGGAAATGGCTCTAATTCAGCTCCCGGAGGCTGTAGTGCTGTGATCCTTTCTCAGAGCCTTAGCTCCCTCCTCTGCCCTGCACCCTGACACACAGTGGGTACCCTTCACTGAACAGCTGTTGGGCTGTCTCCTCACCCCCCAACAGAGGTTTGTCCTGGCCCAACAGTCTTCCTTGACTGGCGGTGATGCTCTTTTCCCAGGGTGACACCCACACTCTGGACTGCTGCGCCAAGGTGGACAGATGGTCACCAGGCACACTCCTGGGCTCCTGTGGGTCTGCAGTCCCTTCTTCCCTGGCCTGTTTACTTCCTGAAACTTCTCTGAAGCTCCCCACTCCCAGATCACAGCAAAGGGATCCCTGTCTGGGGATCCCTGACTAGAACACTTGATCCCAGGGGTTGCCCCAGGAATTGGGTCTTAAGAAAGTGATGTTTGATGCAGCTCCTTTGCCTGCCTGGACCCCATCACTGGGACAGATGGGTGCGGATGTCACAGCTCTTCTGCCAGATGAAAGAGTATTGTCCAGGCAGGAGAGGGCAGGTGAGCGAGCAGGGAGGTGGGCAAGGGGACTGAGGCTGATGCAGGTCTCTTTCTCTGTCTCTGTCTCTGTATGGGTTGATTTGGGGAGTATCATAGCTATGCCCAGCATGCAATAGGGCAAGTTGCTAAGAGCCATTGATGCATGGAGAGAAAATGACAGTCTCAGATCTGTTAATCATCATTTGAAGTGCATCGCAGGGGCTCAGGACTCCTGGGAAGCACCGGGAGGGAAACTATTGCCTTTCAGTTAGCCAAATGAGTGGACTGGACTTGGGGAGGCAGGGCACTGGAGCAGGGAGCTCAGTCTCCCTCTGCAGTTGAAGCCCAACAGGGAAGGAGCAGGTCCTGAGACTGGGTGGACTTCTGGTGGTGCACTGAGAATCCTGACCCCTGTGCTGGCGTTCTGAGATCCAGCCCATGCCTCCATGGATGGCCACTTATAGGGATCAAGTAGAGCAGATGCCTGTGGGAAGGTGTGGTTCCTGTGGAGTAACTTTCCAGACCTGGGTGAAAGTCAGGAAAGCCAGCTGGAAGCACTGGGCCACCTAGCAGTGACAGTGTTTTGACTTGCAGAGCCTGGGAGGAGCCTGGGCTTGGCTTGGTGTTGCAGGAGGAAGGGCTTCGGGCATGGGATAGCTTGTTCTTGGGAGTGATCTCTGATGCTGGACTTAACCCCTTCCAAGGCTCCTGGTTCCTGGAGGGTTCTGGTTAAATGCAGAGGAGATGCCAATCTGTGTGGCAAACTGTGGAGGAAGGAATGGAGAGGCTCTGAGGGGTAGACATGCCATAATAGTTCTGCGGGCCCCCAGGGGATGAGGATCACCTGGTGTGGAGAAGTCCTGGGCCCCCTGTGCTGGAGCCAGTTGCAGGAGGTGCAGCCACAGAGTGGGGCTTCCAGGAGCAATGGGGTGATGTGTCCCAGGCTTTTGAGGCCTGTGGCAGCCCTACACTACAGGAAGGAATCCCGCTGTGGCTAGCCAGGTGGGGTGGCAGCAGCATCTCCCCTGCAAGGAAGTGTAACATTGGCTTCTGGTACCCTGTGCACCTGGCGAGGTGACTGGGCAGCTCAGAAGATTCTTGCTGATTGACAGCGTCCATAGGAATCCTGAAGATGTGAGCTGAAGGCTGAGGTCAGCTGCTAGCTGCCAGGCCCAGCAAGTTCTCAGACCCAGAGACCGTCAGGATGAGTAACAGCCAGTTCCCACGGCGGTGGGTGCTGTAACAACATCTCCACCTTCCCCAAGGGGCTGGGGCCTAGGGAGGCCATTTGCCAAAGGGGAGATCCACAGAGGCTCTGAGGCACAGGCTGTGGAGTAGGGTGGCCCTATGCCTGCGGTCCAAGGCCCCCTCTTAGGCAGCTGTGAAGCAGGACTCGGGGCCCAGGTACTGGGTCCTGGCTATACCCCCTTAGCAGGGTGTCCTCTAGTCTGCCCACATAGGCCTGCCCACCCTTAACAATGCTGGTGGCTGAGCTCCTCTGCAAAGGACACGGTGGCCCTCTGTCTTCTCCCTGGTGCTCTTGGCGCTGTCCTAGCAGTGACCACTCCCACCTAGCTGTACAGCCATGTGCTTATGAGTTGGTTTCCCCACTGTTTACAGTCTGCAGAGCATGGCAGCATGGCCTTTGTCCCCCATCCCCTCATCTGCAGTGTTGGGCATGGTGCCAGGTGTCACAGGTGTGCACGGAGCAAGAGGCCCTTCTGCTGTTCTTTACCAGGAGCTTCATCTTGTGGCCTGTCCACTAATGCCACACACCCTTTCTGTGACCTCTGTCCCTGTGCTGCCTGGCAGGACAGCAGCAGGCTGGGCTAATAGCAGAGCATAGCAGCCAGGTGCTGTGCTCTGGGAAGTTTTGATGACTGGCGAGCCAGGCTACTTTGAATCTTTCTCCCTTCGGAAATGTGTTGGTTCTGTCCTTGGCTCTCTGTGCTTGAACCCTAAGTTCAGTGATCTGTGTTTGGATGGTACGTGGACTGTCACCTCTCCGACCTGTCCAGTGACACTCTGAGGACCCTGCAGGCCTGGATGGCTCAGAGAAGCCCCTCAAATGCTTTGTTTGGGATGTGGATGCATCTGGTATGGTAGCACTGGCTGAGCTCTGCTCCTGAGGCTTGTCTTGGGCACCTGGTCCCCTTGAGTATGAGGCCCTACACACTGGTCCTCTCCTGGGGTTCCCCATGAGTGCTGAGACATGGGCTCTGAGTTCTTCAGCATCTTTCCAAAGTCCCTCAGCTCATGAGGGCCCCAGCCTGGACCTGAGCCCATGTTCCTCCTCCAGCCCCATGCTCTTCCCCCTTCTCCAGCCTCTGCAGCACATGGCTGCCTGAGTGCTGGCCCTGCCCTTCAGAAGCTCTAGGTCTTTATGGAGGCCAAGGAAGACCTGGAGGCACAGTGAAGAGCTGAGCCAGGCAGGAGCCTAGGAGGCTTCTGAGGATTGGTGACTGGCAGAGAAACAAGACAGGCCTTGGCCACAGCAAGTGTGCTTCCCGTGAATAGGACAGCCATCTGCCAGCTTTCCCTGTGTACTGCAAGGGAGCCATGGCTATCAGTAGGACAATCACAGTTCATATGAGTGCGTCATTGAAGTGTCACCGATCCTTGGTCCGGAGGATGCTGTGCTGCTGAGATACCCAGTTTGGATTTTCAGCTGTGCCTATCCAGGGCCTGGGGATGGCTCTGGATCCTTGGGCTGTGCTTGGGAACATGGGTGTGGCTGATGCCAGTCTCAGTTCTGTCATGTGAGGGATATGTGTGTGTGCACACAGGCAGGAGAGCAGGTGTCTGGGTGCTACTGTAGCATCCTGCTCTTCCTTTCTGATAACACTCACCATGGCTGGTCTCCTTCACCAACTGCCAGACCCCAAAGCTCAGCATTCTTCCCATGCTGCAGGGGAGGAAGCTGAAGCTCTGGGAAAGTACCAACTGAAGGCCATGAAGGCCACTCCCCTTCCAGGTGGCAAGGCCAAGCTTCGAACTCTGGCCTGGGGGATCCAGGAGTCATAAGGCCAGGGCCCGTGACGTGTTGATGGGAGCCAGCCTGACAAGATAGACCTGGGTGAACCTGGCTCCTTCATCTTCGGTCTGTGTGACCCTGGGAAAATCTTGGAGCATCTCTGAGTCTCAGTTTCCTTATCTGCAAAGTGGGCATCAGGTTCACAGCCCTGTCTGCATTGTGAATCCAAAAGGTAATGAAACAAACAAGCCCACTTGCAATCTATTTAGCAGCGCTGCAACCTGATGATGTATGTGGGTCTCTTCCTCACCCCTGTGGGCACTTGTGGGCTTTGCCACAGAGCTGTCTGCATCTGTGCCCAGAGCACCCCATGTGGCTGTTCTGTGACACATGCCTTATGACATACTGCACTATATCACTTTTCTAATATCCCAAATGTCCCTGGTTCATGAGCCTTCTGGCCCCAGGCCTGGGACTAGAGAGAGACATGAAATGACAGTAGTCACTCATGGCTGCATGGGGGCTTCTGGAGCAGGACATGGTGGCGCAGGACTGATAGCACTTTTCTGTCAGCACTGGCCCCTTGTTCCTGCAGCAGACCCGGCAAGTGGCCATCCACCAAGGTGGCAGGTGCTGTCTTTGCAAGGGGACTGTTCAACTTGCAAATGAGACCTCAGTGTTTCTAGCCCTCAGCGGTCTCCTGTCCCTGAAGCAGGGAGTGGGCAGGGCAGGGGCACACCCCTGGAGAGTCAGTACTGTTTCGAATGCCAGCAGCCCCAGCTCCTGGTCCTTTGGGGGTGCCCAGCCCCCACTCTGAAGATGGGAGTGTGCTCATAACAGGAGGTGCCTATGACTAATGTGGATCATCACTCTCACTTCCCCAGGGCCTCCTCCCAGAGCCTTCACGGGATCCCATGGAGAGTGACTGCCTCACTCAGCAGAATGGAGCCATGTGTGGGGCGTCGAGGGGCACACACCCTTTGCTGACCATGAGGAGACATCTTTGGCCTCCCTGGGGCCGTGAGGGGAGTCCTGAGCCTCGAGGGCAGCCCCCAGCTACTGCACTGTGTGGAGTGGGCCTGTGCCCAGCCAGGCTTCCTCATGCTCCCACCTTAGCCTCTCTGAGCCTCATTTTTCTGCCTGATAAGTGGGGCCATTTGCTTCCCTCCAAGGGAGCCTCAGCCTGCGGAGGCCGTCCCCGTCAGAGCCTACCCGCTCTGGCCCACAGTGGGCCATGACCCTCATTTCTCATCCTCCCTTCTTGTCCTCAGGATGAGGCCTGTGTCCCTAGTGGTGTGTGTGTGGGTTCCTGGGATTAGTTGAGTATTTCTATCTGGGCTTAGTGCTGAGTTCCAGGGGAGCATCTGATCCCAGGCACAGGCTTTCCTTCCTGATTCTAGGTTGTGTGGGTCCAGCTCTGCTCCATTCCCTCTGAGAGATCAGGGACTTGCCACTGCCTCCTTCAGAGCTGGACTTTTCCCTTCATGTCATTCTTCTGTGGAGAACTGAGACTTACCCCTTCCTTCCCTGAGCTGCCTGCTCCAGTGTCTTCTGGACAACTCATAAATCCCTTTCCCTTACCTCTGCCCCAGGAAACCTTCACGGCAGCCTCTCTCCCTCGGTGTCCAGTGCACTGAGCACTTGTTAATCACGGGGACGAGACGGTGCCTCATTATTCCTGTCAGGAATAGGGCAGCCTGGCAGTGGCCACACATTCTGGACAGCCTCACCCATGGGTGTACTTGGGGGTTAGGGGAGAAGACAGTGACCCTGGCACACTCTCCTGGGGCTGCCCGACCAGATGTAGAGCAGAGCTGAAGATGTTGGTGGGGCCTGTGGTGTGTTGGACAAAAGTGACATGTCGGCAGCTGTGATCTCTCAGTGGCTGGCTGATCACTGTCTGTGGCTGGACTGTGAGGGCCTGAGTTCCATGGAATGGCAGCAGTGAGCATGCATGAGGGCTTTTTGCTTCTTCCGGGATGGCTGTGACATCTCCCATCTCATGAGCTGCTTTTACAATGTGACTTTGACAGTCTTCTCCATAAGAGGTGGGTCTTTGCCTTCCTCCCACGTATCCTGATAGCATTCTGACTAGGGCAGAAATGATGCGACGCAACCTCAAGCCTACGTTATAAAAGATGATACAGCTCTGCCTGGTTCTTGAGGACACTCGTTGATGGGCCCCAGTGTCATGCTGTGAGGAGGATCCAGTGGCCAGCAGAGAGGCCACGTGGAGAACTGAATCCCAGACCATGGCCTTGCAGAGCTGCTGCCGCCAGACACACTGGGAAATCACTTCAAGAGGGCACTGGAGGGTCCCTTCTTAGGCCCAATGAGAATGCTGGTGGTCTCCCCAGCTGGCTTTGGCACCTTTCTCCTGTGGCATACCACTCTGATTGACCTGAGGATCTGAGCCATTCTTCCCAGGCTCTGGACAGCAGTCCTCCTGGCTACGCTGGATAGCAAACACGCTCTTAACCCCGAGTAGAGACCAGCACACTGAGGCTGATGGATTTACAAGGGGCAGGACCAGGGTGAGGCCTCATATGCTCCTCTGGGAGCCCTGCTTTTGGCCCGTGTACCCCAGAAGTGGTATCTTGGCTGGCACAGCTCTCAGGCTCTCGGTGGTGGGACCCCCTTCCCCTCCCAGGCTCCATCCTGAGGCTCAGGATCTGCAGGCTCCAGAGCAGAGGTCAGGGCCCTGATCCCAGCAGATGGTCTTTTCCAGCACTTCTCCACTTTCACAGAGGAGGATCGAGGCTGCTGCACATCCCTGGAGGGACCCATTGCCTGGAGAGTTGGCATCTGCACCTCTCATTACGAGATGCTAATCTCCTCATGCCTCGGTTTCCTCATTTGAGCAATGGGCTGGGTGCTGAGAGCTGCTTGGTTGTGGGGGAGGGGCTGTGGAGTACACAACACCGTACTGGCTGCAGCAAGCCAGAGTGGGGGAGTCATGGTCATCGGAACGTATCACTTTCCCTCCTGGCTCCTCACGCAGACTCATTATTCCTCTGCCTCTTTGCAGTGACATTTAATCTATGCAGGGCTGGCGGATGCTTTATTTTTGGAGCTGGCTTGGATTTGGGAGGGATTGCTAGCTATGTCCCCTGGGAGAGGATTTAAGAGCAAATATTACTGTTTCTCATTGGAGGCGTCTGGGCCTCCTGCAAGGCGCCTGCCCTGCTGTACCTACCACTGCCTTGTTTGCTGATTGCTTGCCAGGCCCAGTCCTGCTCACGTTCTCAGAAGGAGCCTACTGGATCTGGGAAGTTCATCTCTCCCACCGGCCTCAGTTTCTCCATCTGCACATGTGTGAGGGCAGATGTCACAGTCTCTGCTGGTTTGACATCTTCATAGCTGCATGGGTGGAGCTGACCCTCTGGGGAAGGACAAGCAGCCACATTCCTGCAGCTGATCTGGGGGTGGTGTGGTTTGCATATTATTTGCATGAATATGTATGCAGATTTCATAAAGGCTCTAGCTCCAGGCATTTAAGAAAATTCCAACAGACAGATCCAAGCAAAATACCCACAATTGTCCTAGACCTGAAGGCAGCTCCACTGACCTTGTCCTGCAAATCACATTCTCTGCATTTTCTCACTGGGCCCCCCTCAGAGCATCAGGAGGGATCAGATCAGGTGTCCGTGTCCCCTAGTCCAGCCAAAGCAGCTGAGATTGCCCTGTGGGTCAGGGAGGAGAGGATTCCCAGGTTAGAGGTCAGGGTTCCTGCAGCCCCTGTCCCAGCCTATCTCCTCTGGCAGCCAGAGTTCCTCTTGGGTCCCCCAGGAGCAAGAGCGATGAGCCTTTCTTTCAGGACAAGACTGCACTCCTGTCCCAGGACTCAAGAGTCAGCCACCTGCCCTCACCTCATCCACCACCTTCTCTTGCTCATTTTACATTAAATTGCTCTCACATTTAACATTATAAAGCTGACTATACCCCCAACCCCAACCAAACTCAGAAAACCAGACATCCTTGTGGCTTCTCTGTGCACTTGAAATACACAAGTTCCGTAAAAGCATGGTCCAGCACCTTCCACCCAGCACCTCCAATTCCAGCACTTCCAACTGTGGATCCCTCATTTTCACATGTTCTGCTCCCCCCTCTCTGCTCTACAGCCTGGGCTCTGGCCCATTGCCTGGAGGTCAGAACCTCCATCAGAGACTGTCAATGACAGTCCTTTCATGGCAGTGGGTGACACAGTTCAGTGTGTAGCCTTGCTTAACCCTGTCTCCTCAAGGGCTTAGGCCTGCCTCCTGCACCCGGAGCTGGCACACAGTACATGCTCACAGAATGCAGGCATGCACAACTGTGCAGGATTCCTGCTTTCGGTCAAACACCCACAGCCTGCAGCTCCCACAGGCCAGCCTGCCC
>NW_004624735.1:14771467-14819410 GCF_000247695.1 Heterocephalus glaber | reverse complement strand
CCCCCCCCCCCCCCCGCCACAGTAGGCTCAACCTGAGCAGGAAGGGGCATCTTCGACATTCATGTCTGGACAGGAATTATGGTGTGGCAGTGGCTCTGGCATTCATCTGCATTCAGTATGTACTTTAGGGGCTTAGGGAAGAGGGGAGGGAGTGAAAGAGGAGTCCTCTGCCGTTCTGTCCCAAGAGTGGGAAAGCTGAGGCCCTGCCCCCATCATCTGGAGGTACATGATCCTCTCTGAGTGGGAGTGAGTGGTCTCAGAGTGAGGGACCATGCCCTTCACGGCTCCCCCTGATCTTAGTGGACCTTGCACCGTCCACAGGTGGTGGCCCTTCCTCCCCACAGAGAACGTCCCTCCTGCTCTCTTGCCTGCACCCAGCCTTGGTCCCTCTGAGGAGCTCTCATTGGTGCTGGGCAGGTGGCAAGAGCCTGGAGTTTCAGGATCCAGCATGGGATGATCCCACTGACCCCTGCTGCCTGTGCCCAGACTCGCACCCTGTGTCCTGTCTTGGCCCCTGCTGGGTGGCCACAGGATCCTTGGAAGATGGGAAGGGGAAGAATGGTCTGGAGTGCGTGCTCCCAGCACTGTTCCCCTCAGTTGGGTCTCTGCCCTTCTGCAGGGGGTGAGGCCCCCCTATCCCGGGCCCACTCCTGTCACTGCCATCCCTTTGGCTCCTGCAGGTTTCCATGCTGCTCCTGCCCTAAAACCAGCAGGTTTCTGCTCCCACCACAGCCACTCTCTGTAACTCAGGTCCTCTGTGGCCCTGGACCTTCCCACCCTCTATGCAAGGCTGTTCTCAAGCCCTCTCTGGTGACCTCCCAACCTGTCCTCCCTTCCTACCTCATTGCCAGCCCATCTATGCACCTCATGGCTTCATGACCCAGCCCCCGCCCCGTAAACACCTGACTGTCTTGAGGTCTGTGCTGTGGTCACTCTACTCTGTCCTCGTGCAGCAAGCTGTAGGTCAGCATGTAAATGAATGGGCATGACTGTGTCAACAAAACTTTATTTACAACAGAGACCTTGCTAGACTCTATTTACAGGCTGTGGGATGGTGACTCTCAGTAGAGGGGAACCTCTTTGTTCCTGCTCCAGCCCTGCAGAAATAAGCCTTGCTATCAGGTGGCCTTGTGCCCTCAGATGGGAGGTCAGGAAGGGCTTCCTGGAAGAGGTGGTGCTGCGTTGTCTTGAAATTGCAGGTGTTACCCAGAGAAGGGAACAGGAAGGGACCCAGAGGGAAGAAGTTTTCTCTTTAAAGGAAGGGTGGTGAGTGGCAGAGGGGAAGGGGCTGGAGTCTGTAAATTGCAGAGTGAATGGCTGTCAAAGTTCCCAAAACCATGATGAATGTGCTGGGCTCCCAGCTCTGGCCCCTGTGTTCCTGAGTGATGGTGATTTATGATGGCTGAGCTTTTTCTTAAACAAGTGCTTTTTGGAGAAAAAAAGAAAGGTCACAGCAAGTTAGGCCGCACATATCTTGTCGTGTTCTCCACCAGCCAGCAATTCCCTTTGAAAGTGGCAGAGCTGGTGAGGGGGTTGGCTGCCAGGAGTGGGCACTAGTGCCAAAGTCACACATGTAGGGATGGCTGAAGCAGCACATCGGGCCAGCTGGGGCTCAAGTGAGGCTCCTGCAGTTGGTGACAGGGGCAGGAGCCCAGAGTCCGGATGATGAGACCTAAGCTGAGCAGGGGACATCAATATGCTGGGGAAGGGAAGGGGTGGTTGGCGGGCGAGGAAGGTGGGCAGCTCAGCCTGTGCTGGCCGGCGTTGGAGGCAGTGCCCTGATGCAGGCAGACCCCGTGGTGAACCCTCCACACCTGGCAGACATGGGCAAACCTGTCCCTGCCCCTTGGTGGTATGTAGCTCTGGGCAGCTTGCTCACCCTCTGGGATTTGGACCATCATAGATGTCATTGCCACCGGAAGTCCATTCCACACACTTCCTCTATGTCTGCTCCTTGACCTGTTCTCAGCTGGGTGTGGTATGTGCCCAGAATATGCTGTGGTGGTGGATTCCAGACCACTCTGTGTTGTCTTTATTGTTGGATGGGCAGGAAGGATGTGGGGAGTGGGGCTGAAATGGGGTGCAACCTGGAGATTGGAGGATAGCCAGGGGAGCTGGTTAACTTCTGCATATCTCCCTGTAGGTTGATCCCTGATTTGGGGCTCAGGAGGACCAGAAAATATGCAGACAGAGGAATCAGGTTCATGAATGGGTTTTGCGCCAGCTTCCAACAGATTAAGGCATAGCAGCTCTGGGAAAGCATGCAGGGAAGGAGACAGAGAAACTGTCTCTTGCCGTCAGCAGGCACCTCAGGATAGCACTGGAGTGTGACATTTTCATGGTAGGGATCTGGGTCCACCAAAGCCCAAGGGATTCATCAAGGTGAACAGTTCATGCACCTGACTCTAAATGCCCACTGCTTAGCCAGGGGCTGGTGGAGCAGCTGAGGGCGAGAACAAGGCTGTGGTGCCCAGGAGCCCCTGGTGGCTTTGGCCCAGGGTCTGGTCCACTGCTTTCAGCCAGGTTTTCTGTGGCTTCAGAGATGTCCTGTAGCTCATGTGGCCTCTGAAAGAGGCCTGTCCCCCTGGAACCTCAGCATGTAACCTATTTTGGAGTACATGTATTTGCAGATGTAATTAAAGTAAGGAAAACAAATCTCTTGAGATGAGGTAAGGAGGCCCTGGCCACAATGACTGTTATCCTCATGAAAAGAGGAGACAGAGACACAGAAGAGAGGCCACACGAAGATGCAGCAGAGGCCTGGGCTATGCAGGGAGGCCTGAGCCATCAGTGCTTGAAGATGCCAGAAAGTTTTCCCCCAGAGCCTTTAAGGTGGCCCTACAACACCTCAACCACAGATTCTTGGCCCCCAGAACTGATTTGAACCTTAATTCTCTCCCCGAGGAGCAGGTCTGTATCTTTGGGCAAGTCTGTTAACTTCTCCGAGTCTCAGTTTTTCTCCCCCAGAATCAAGATGAAACAGGATGCTGAGACATTTAAAGCTCATGGTGTGTGTGAAATGTTCCGGCTCAGCACCCATTCTAAATTTCACTTCCATGGTCCCCAGGGCTGCTTCCCACCAGTTGGCCTTGGAGTGAGCCAAGGGAGGCCCTCAGGGGACACAATATAGGGTGATGCTCACTTCCCAGTGTCCATCCTGCCCTTGCACAACAGGGAACTGGTACCACCTTAAATGCAGGCTCTGTGTTCTAGTTCTGCCTGCAAGCCTGCCCTTGGCCAACCCAGAAGACTCCTGAAGCCCCAACACTGCCCAACCTGAAGGAGAAGCCCTGGCCTATGTCCTCTGTGCTTCCTTCTCCCACAATGGCCAATCTGCACACAGTCCTAAAGGTAGCACCCTGGCTGTGAGCTCCTGTTCCTTCAGGGCCCTGGGGATGTAGTGCAAAGGTCCTCACTCCTTCCCTTCGCCTGTTATCTCCTTTCCACTGGCAAGGTACAGCTTGTCCCTGCTGCTTGCAATGACTCAGGAGACAACTGGGGGCCTGGATGGGCCTAGGGCAGCCTCCCAGGATGAGGAATGGCAGGGAGAATGGGTGAGGAGAGATCCTGCCAGCCTGCATCTGGGGACAAGGATACCAAGTCAGGTGTATAGGACTCTTGTCCTGCAGTGTATAGGACAACTTCCGGGAGCAGGCAGCAGGGGTACCAGCTGGTCCCACTGTGTCGGGGCGGGCTTATTGCAGTTTTGCTCCACCACTGTCCTGCAGCCCCTGAGCCACAAAGCTGTAGATGCCTCTTCACCTGTACAGTGGGTCCACAGGCCCGGCTGCCGGCAGCTCATCACAAGTAGTGAGGCTTCATCAGTGCCAGCTCAGTAAACACGCTTTTCCTCTGGTCCTTTCTTATAATAATTATAGCACAAGGGCCTTCTGTAGCTGCCGCAAGTGTAGACATCAGAGATTACAGATTCAGAAGCACCAGGCTCTCAGATTCCAGGTTTCTGGGCTGCTCTCGAACCCTCTTCTGTGGCAGCAGCTGGGTGAGGTCCTGTGGCCTGGTGCCAGCTCCCACAGGGGCCCCACCCTTCCTCTCCTGGTGGCTGCAGCTTCCTTCTTCCTCACCTGCTCTGCACGGTGATGGGAGTGCAGGAGGGGCACACCTGTGCAGAGGTGCAACTGTTAGTTTTCTGGATGTTTTTCAACTTCAAAGTTTCATCCTGCTGGGGATTTGTTGGCTTCAGGGCAAGGACAAAAACTGGGCAGGGGTGACTCAGCAGAGGATTGTCTTTGTTTCTACATGGGCACCGATGCATGTCTTCAGGAGGAGCCAGCAGGCCTGGAGCCTCCCTCATGTCCAAGAGCAGGTGAGCTTCACCAGACTCCCGGGCATGGCCCTGGTGATGGGGCTCAGAGGGAAGGTGAGGCTCAGAGAGGCTGTTGGGATCTTGAGCGGCACCTGCCTTGATGTCCTGCCTTCTAGCACAAGATTGGATCCTAGAAATGAAGAGGGGACTGGGAGCTGATCTGGTCCTATCACCATTTCTGCCAAGGGGAGGGACATTTTGGCCTAAGGAGACCACAGCTCAGGGAGTAGGAGCAGCCGTCTCATCCCCAGACAGCAGCATCAGGGCCACCAAGCCTGGCCCTCACCTCCAGAGCTCTGCTCTTTCTAGTGTCACCCAGAGAGGTTGCTTCCTCTGCCCAAGACTGTCAAGTGTCACATCTGCCCCTGTGTCCCTAGGTTTCCTCATGCAATTGGCATCCCCACCCCAGGACTGTGGAGGAGCAACACAATTATGACATAGGAGAAACTCCATGTGTTGTGGGAACAATGGGCCGAAGAGGTGTAGAAGAAGGAGGTGCTGCTTCTGCCCCCACCACCCCAACAGGGTGAGACTTGGCGCCCGCCTGGGCCTCTCTGGGTTCTGCTCTGTCCTTCTTGCCCCTCTTGGCCTGTCCTCCCCCATGGCTCCTATGTACAGTTCAGGCACCTGGCCCAGGTGATGTTTCTTCTCTGCCAAGTAATTCTTACGCAGGACGGGGAGAGAGAATTTTGGCTGTTCGTTTCCCTTCCTGGGGGGCTTTCATGCAGTGGTGCACCCACATTGGAGGGTCTGGGTCTGGGAGTAGAAGCCTTGCTGTGGCCAGGAGCCTGGGTTCTGGAAGGGCCAAGTGCAAAGAGAGCTGCCTCATCCCGCTGGACTCAGTTTGCAACAACAGGGGCCGCTATACCATAAAAATCCCTAAATAGACTGACCCAAGACCCTGGAATTAAGTTAAAAGCTACAGCTATTGATGTTTTTTAAAAAAATAGCATTTAGTAGGAAGCAAAGAGATGTTTTGCTCAAGATGCTCCTTTCCTTTTTGGGGGGTTACGGTTTATTGATTTCTGCACTGAAATAGTGCTTTTGACGTTTTAAAATAGAATCCTAGGCGAAGATATCCCAGGCTTGGGACTTAAGTGGTAATTGATGTGGCTCTTCATAAACTCGCCTTAAAAACAAGATGCTTGGGATCTACTTCCCCTGCTGGCTCCAGCTTCTCTTGCTCTCCACTTTGTCTGCCACCCTTGGGCAAAGCTTGAGGTCTAAAAGAGGTAGAGGGAAATTGTGATCACTGTCTCCTCAGTCGGGGACGGGGGGGCTATGTTTTCTCTTCTCCACTGCCAGATGTGGTGGGAGAGAGAGCAATGCTACCAGTAAAATCCTCAGCAGCAGGTATGGGGTCCACAAGGCTGCACTGGTTCCCTCTGATGAGGTCCCTCTGCACCCTGCACCCGGCCTCCCTATTGGGAGCACCTACTGCACAGTTCCTGGGAGCTTTGGAAAGCTTGGTGAAGTTCCCAGGCCTTGGGGAAGACCACCTAGAAAGGCGTAATTCCAAGGTGGTGGTCGCATCCTGTCCATTCGCTGTCCGAGGCCCAGTTCCTAGGCTCTCTGCGCTGAGGCTGCTTCTCCATTGGCCCCAAAGACACCCGAGCCCTGCTGGCGTTGCTGGGCTGCTGCTGAGGGACAGTGAGGCAGAGGCTCTGGGCAGGGTCATGGGCGGCTGCTCTGCTCTCTGCTATGTTTCTCACTGGCCCAGAAAGGTGGCTAGGAGCCATGGACTGAATGTGTGTGCCTCCTAGTGTGTCCAAGTCCTAATGCACAAGGGAATGATACTAGGTGTTGGGGCCTTTGAGAACCGATGAGGTCGTGATGGAGGAGCCCCTGAGGATGAGAACTCTCTACAACGAGACTCCAGAGAGCTTCCTCCCGCCTCTCACCCCCTGGAGACACAGTGGTGACAAGGTGCCCTTTGTGAACGAAGACTTGACCATCAGCAGACACCTAGTCAACTGGCACCTTGATCTTGGACTTCAGCCTCCAGAGCTGTGAGAAGTAAATGCTGTGGTGTATAACCACCCAGGCCATGGTATTGTGCTGCAGCAGCCTGAACAGCAAGCCTTTGAGGACTTGGCTTAGCATGCAAGGCGTTTGGGGGAGGCCAGGGTCCACCTCACACCGTCAGCAGCTGGGCTGTTGCTCTATGTTCTCAGAGCTGCCTACAGGGCTTGGTGCAGCCGTGTGTGGCTGCAGAGTGGCTTACACACTTTAGGGCTGGTTTGCAGACCTCAGAGGCCCTGTGAGGACCACAGCCAACCCAGAGTCAGGGCCGAGCCTGAAGATAGCCTCCCAGAGGAGAGGATAGAGGGACGTTATGGTTTGGATCTTGAGTGTCCTGAGAGGTCCATGTGTTAAAGGTCCCCAGTGTGGCACCACTGGGAGGTGGTGCAGCCTTTAAGAGGTGACTCTTACTAGGGGCTCTTTAGGCCATCAGAGGCGCTTGTCCTTGAAGGGGTTAGGGGATGCTGGCCCCCTCCTGGCTCTCTTTTGCTTTCTGCCTGTGAAATGAGTGGCTCTCTGCAGGTCATGCACCACCCGGGCACAGGCCCCAAAGCCACACGGCCAGTCAATCATGGGCTGAGACCTCCATAACTGTCAGCCAAATCAACTTTGGCTCTTTATAACTTGGCTGTCTCAAATACTGTTATAGTGGCAGAAAGCTAATGAAAAGAGCCATGGGGAGTTAACCCCCCAGGGATCCAAGGACACCAGGGCTGATCCAGTGTCCAAGCAGCTGTAGAGTGGAAATGGCCAGATGGTCAGGGGTTGTGCGGGCTTTTTCAGGGCTGATACTGGTATGCTTCCATCCCTGGCCCTGACGGGGCCCTTGTTGTGGGGTGGTCAGGAGACCCTCAGAGCAGAAGGGCTAATGATGACAGAAACAGTCAGTATCCATGGTGCTCTCTGAGCAGGCAGAGACTTGTGTCTTACATGTTTCCCATCCAATCTTTCCAGAAGCTCTGGGCTGCAGGTGCAACCTCCTGTTTTATGCTAGGTCAAGTGAGGCAGAGAGGGTGAGCTGGGCCCTGGAGGCTGGCAGCTCTGGAGTGGCAGGGCTGAGTCTAAAGGCAGAGGGCACAGTGGTGGGGCTTCAGGTGGCCTCCATGGACCACCGCTACTCGGACTTGCCTGGGTGGGGTGCTGGGGGAGTAGGGACTGGACCAGGACCTGGTGGGAGCTGATGGAACCCACGGGAGGGAGGCCAGAGAGAAAGATGCCAGGTAGGCAACCAGAGGAGGGTCTCGTGTGTTCTGGGACTCAGCAGCCACCTTCCTGCTGCCTTGGGCCCCAGCTGCCTCCACTGCCTGGAGCCCCATCCTGCTCAGCACCCTCCCCACCAGACTGCTGGTCTTCACCTTTGTCTAACTGGTAGTTGTGGCCCTTTCAGGTGGCCCTTGGCTGAGTGGTCTCCTGCACATCTGCCTTTCACCTTGTCTGCCTCCTTGTGGTTCAGGACGCCTGCCCCCTCAGCTGGACCAAGAGAAGGGCGAAGTGCAGGGTGGGGAGAAGACTGGGTGGAGATGCATGGGCAGGGTGGGGGCTGGATGGTGGGGACCAGGGATGGAGGAGAGAGCTGGGGGTGCACCACCCTCTCTGTGGAAGTGGGCTTTCCTTCGGGCCATGGGGTGTCATTGGAAGCCTCTGCAGAGCTGGTGAGGGCTGAGCTGGGCAGTGAGTCCTTTCTTGCCCCGTTGGGGAACATATGGTGCTGCTCCTAGCCCTCATCAGCAGGCCTTGTGTCTGGGGCCTGGATCATTAGCTGTCAGCTGGCCGACAGTGATGTTGAGCAGATGTCAGTGAGAAGTTTGCTGCTGTGTACTTGAGTATCATGTTTTCTTATTTTTATTTGCAACCTCTGCCCTTTCTTCTTCTGCATCCTCCTTCTCTCCAGTGGAGGGCAGGGAACCATTGCATAGCAGGGCCAGGTGCCCACACTCCCAGGTCCCCAAAGGCAATCAGGAGCCCTTGGGTCACCAATAGCCCTGTGTCCAGGGTGAGGGGCCTGGCCAGCAAGCACATGATCCTACAGCAGGGATGGCTGTGGGGCAGCCTGCCCAGTTTGTGGATCAAGGACTCGCCTGTCTTTAGTTCTCTCCCAGCTTACCAGTAAGTGGCTCAGACAACTGTCTAAACTTGGAGGAGCCTGTGACTTTCCAAGGTCACAGTGTGAGCAAAGCCTCCTCAGTGGGTCCTGGACACCTCATCCCCTTGTGTCTTGCCTGGGACCTGGTGGCTTCATCTTCCTCTCTCTGGGAAGGCTCTGACTTCAGAAACAAGGAGATGGATGGGGATGGGTGGGAGAGCAGAGGCCTTGGCTGTGAGCCATGTTCAGATTTTTCCTGGACATTGGGACTCCCAGCCATGCACCTGCCTTCTGTCTTGAACGATGCCCCACCTAGGCTCAGGCACTAGTCCCTTCTCTGGGAACTGGTCCTTCTTCTCAGGGTTCCACTTCTGTGATGGGGCCAAATCTGTCGGTTGCTAGCCTCCTTCACAGGACAGCACCTGGGAGCATATAGGAAGACCTGACTCCTGTGTACTATGGGTCCTGGGTACCCTGGGCCCAATGAGAGCCTTGGTGGTGAAGGCCAGGTGACAGCAGTGGCTGATGGCAATATCAACAGCCTGCCTGGCAGGTCTGGGCAGAGCTGACTTGGCTGCAGAAGGGAGGGACACCGTGCTGAATGCCACTGCATGGAAGATCAAATGGCTGGCAGCTGTAGGCCAGGTTGTCCCAGGATGAGTTCTAGATGCCATGGAGTGTGGATGGGCCACAGTGTGGGAAGAGCAGGAAAAACAGGGGGTTTTCTGACTCTGCTCACTGAAGCTGCTGGGCTGGGGAGAGAGGGTGGCAAGGGTGGTGATGTTCAGGAGGCAAGAGGATGCATGGCCCAGGCTTGTAAGCCTCGTATAGGAAAGGAGTGTGTGTGTGTGTGTGTGTGTGTGTGTGTGTGTGTGTGGTGTCTGCATGAGCACACATGTGCTATGTACATGGTCCATATGTACACTGTGCAGTGAATATATACTGTGCAGTGCACGCACACACATGGGAACAGGTGTGCATGTCCATGAATTATATGTGTATGGTATGTGTGTAGTGTTCATGTGGCCTGGGTGGGCAGGTGCTGACCCCTGCCTGCTGTGATCCTTTGAAGTCCAGGAGTGTTTATTGACACTCCACTAATCATTTTACCCAGCTGACCCTTTCTTTTTTTTTTGAATAAATTTTATTGGTACATTTTAGGTATACAATATAACGACATTGATCATTGGAAATTTGTACCTTTACATAATCTATCTTGGTTCTTATCTTTTCCCCTTTGCCTTGCCCTCCCTAACTGACCCTTTCTATTTGTCCCAGCTGCTGAACCTTCATGGATGAGGGAACTGAGGTACAGCAAGGTAGGGAATAGGCCCAAAGTCACGTGCCGAAAAGCACAGAGCTACCCCAGTCAGCATTGAGGAAACGGGGTCCTGCCCAGGGGGACCTGGGTGCCAGCAGGGTCTGTAGGTGCCATGAGGAGCCATAGTCATTTCTGGGGAGGGCACTTCTGTGCTGGCTCAGATACTCCACAGCAATGGACCCTGAGACAGCACCTGGGAAGCCTTCTCTGGCTCTTCCCTTGCCATGGCTTGTGGCCACCAGGAGCTTCCTCAAAAGGAAAGGGGCCTCCTCCTTCCAGGCTTTCCCTTTCCTTTCTTTGTAAGATGCCCAAGAGACCAGTCTTTACTTCGGTAAAACCCAGGTGGGGTGAAGACAGGAGCTTGGGTCTGGATGAGCTAAGTGTGGGAGCTTGGATGTAGGGTTGGGGGGCATCTAAGAGGGTTGGACATTAAAGCACAGCAGATGATGTCAGAGTTATAGTGGCTCCAAGAGCTGAGTGATATGAGCTGGGCAGGTTCTGCAGCTCCCCTCCTGGTAGGTGACCTCTCAGCCAGACTGGGAGAGAGGTGGGCTCTGTTGTCACATGGCTGGGTCTTGTGGGCATGGGAGCATCCTTGACAGCTGGGCAAGGTGGCACAGTCAGCCAGTGCTGGCAGAGGCAAAAAGGGCAATGTGGAGGAGGGCAGCCTGCAGAACTGCTGCTTGTGTCCCTGGCATCTGCCTGTGCTCAGCATTGCCTAGGGGAGCTGTGTGGCCTTGAGCTGCCTGAGCATCTGGGCATCTTTAGGTGTGTCTTAGTTACTTTTCTTGTTGCTGAGACAAAATATCTGACACTGACAAGTTAAAGGAGGAAAGGTTTATTTCAGCTTGCATATTGTAGAGGTTTCAGTCCAAAGTCTGCTAGCTCCAAGGCAGGGTTACATGACAAAGGGGCATTGCAGAGGAGAAATGGTTCATGGTGTGTCAGGCAGAAGGCAGTGAGCAGTGAAGCATTCATTAACAAGCCTGCCTTTCCCTTTTATCCCATCCAGGCTACAAGCCTTTTGGGTAGTGCCACCCACACCCAGAGTGAGGCATCTGTCTTCAGTAAATCCATTCAGCCACACCCAGAACTATGCCAATTCCAATCTAATTTAGTACCACACACCCTTAATCCCAGCATCATATGCCCTAGATCCAGGGAGCTCTGAAAAGTCCCACCTATGATCAACTGAATGGGGCTTTAGGGTGACATCTAGATATAAACCATAACAAGATGCCACATGGTGCTGTGGAATTGATGCCCACCCTCTTGGCATGGAGTCCTTCTCCCCATGGTGCATGTCACTTTGAAGCCAGCCTGTGCCAGCCTCCACCCAGGTATGGGGAGAAGAGGGTGTGGTCCTGCCTCAAACACTCCTCACCTTCCCCACTGGGCTCCTGATGAAGGAGAAAGCCATCCTCAGGGAACAACCAAGGCCAAAGTTTGGGAGCTTGTGCTTATCAGAGAAAATGAAGGTAGATGATGCTTAAATCTTGCCCCCAGGGGGTCCCTGCCTCTTATCAGCAGGCCTCCAGGCCCTGTGGGCAGATAGGCCTGCCAGCTCCCTGAATATGTGAGAAGGAGGGGCTCCTGGGAAGGAGAGAGAATCAGAAGCCCCTGGTTTTCAAAAAGAACCCTCAGGGTTGAAGAGAAACCCCACCATAAGGAGGGGTAACCACTCTGCCTTTTCCCTCTTTGCAGTCAATCCTGTATGTGAATGATTAATAATAACTTCAAAAGTTTTCCATGCTTGTTTTTCTCACAGTGGGTCAAATAGTTCTGCTTGAATTCACTTCCTCTGATATTATCATGCTTGAGATGTAAGAAACCCTTCAGGTGGTTGGAAATAAGCATTTGAAATTGGTGTCCAAATGGTACTCTGAGTAAAACTGAGGTCCTGGGCAGACTGTGATGGGGGCCACGCATCCTGCAGAATCGGGTGCTGCCCAGTCTGGTGTGAAGCTGAACAGAGGGGCTCTGGACAGACAGCCTCATTCTCCTAAGTTCCCTCAGGGCATTCTTGTACCTCCTTAGTACCCGGTCACAGGCCTGCTTCTCTCTTGCCTGGTAGTGACACTTGCAGCCCATCTGTGAATTCTAAAAGCAGTGGATGGGGCCGAAAGATGGATTAGCAAAATACTGCAAGATGTTTTAAGTCAATGCCCAGGCCTGGGGCAGCTTGGAGGGTTCAGCTGTCCACCTTGCCCCTGGTTCCTGGGCTCCTATTTGATTAGATTGAGAGAAGTTGTCAAAGCAGGTAGCAGGGTCTAAGGACCTGAATGGCCTTCTGGGAATGGTTCCTCACACACACCTGGCAGTCTCACCTGAGGCCACAAGTTCCCCAGCTCATTGGTTGGCTCCATGATGATTGTGTGTGGCCCTGCTCCTACGGAGCTGTGGTCTTCAAAACTGGATGCTCATTTCTGGGATATGCAGGACCACCACCAGGCAGCAGAGAGGCTTAGCATTTCTTTTAGGGTAATTTTTTTGCTAACTACGGAACTGCATTAATAGCATTAAGGGAGCAATTGCTCTGTTCTTTGGCTTCCTCTCTGTGTTGGTGGTCATGCTCTGGGGACACCATTGTACTGCTGAGAGCAGAGAGATTAGCAGTAGCATCTCGGCCCTCCTTCTTTTTCTGTGTTTTCTTTTTTGTGCTTTATGGGTTCCTAGTTACCTTGGTTTCCTCTTTGAATTCTTAGCTGTTCAATCCAGCAGATACCTGCAAAGGGTCCTTTCTGCCCGTCAGCAGGGTTGCTTCCAGAGGAACTTTTCTGTGCCTCCCTCACCAGGCATATGGCTTCCTATGCTCTCTCTTCCCTTTTCTATAGCAGCAGCCAGCAGCCGGGGAGATGGGGCTGCTCTGACAGCTTGGGTCCTGGAGTGATCACAGCAGAGGGAGCCCCCTCAACAATCTTGGTGCGCACAGAGTATCAGTGAGAAACAGCCTCTAGGAGTTTCAAAATACTGAGATTTCAAAGTGCTGTTTGATTCTGCAGTATAATCTAGCCTGTGCTGGCTCATACACATTCCAAAGACACCTTTGTTGAAGAGGATGCCAGTGTACAAACCCAGGAAGCAGCTGAAGTGATGCTCTTCCTCATCCTGCTGGCAGAGCTCTGTCTGCAAACATCAAACTCCAACATTATTAATCTGATCAACTTTGAGAAAAGACAAAAAAAAAAAACCAACTTCAACTAATTGGACCACAGGCATCCTCAACTAAATATTATGTGTAGTATAATATTATATATAATATTATTATGTATAGGACACATCTACCTTTCAGTACGGGGTGGCTTCTTAGAGGACTTATGAACAAGCCAGTGTACGTGCCCAAGAGGCGTGCCTTTCCACTTTGTGGGGAGAAAGGGGAAAATGTTTGGAGCCCAAGGCTGTGGGTAGCTCAGGTGATGACGGGATGCGATGATCTTCCTGGAGTCACCCTACAGAATGGAACACTGAGGATGCACTCGACCCTTCATTTTGAACCCTGGGTTTCCTAAGTCACTTGAGGACCTGCTCAGGCTGCCATGAGGCCCTGTACCCAGGAGGAGGCCACTCCATACCCTCCACATGCTCCCCTGTCCCAGCCAGAGGAACCTCCCCCCAATTTTGCAGTGCTAGTTGAACACTTACCCATCTGTGAGCAGCTTCTGAGTACTTACGGGGTGCCGAGTACCAGGAGACAGTTGAGCCTACCAGGGCCACGGCCCCAAACCTCTCCCTGCTCTCACTCCTCAATGTGGCCACTTTTCCCATGAGTGCAGTGCTAGCTCTCGTCATCCATGGCATCCCCAGAGGTGTCATCCCTTTATCTCTTTTTATCCCCTATGTACACACAGATCTGTGGGTTTTCTAACTCATTATAAAGCAGTGCAAATCACTTCCTGGAAACAAAACATCTTGTGATGAAACCCAACATGAAAGAGATGTTGAGCAAAGCCATTCAGGGTAAGCTACAGGGGCAGGCCTGGCAGAAGCCACTGGGAAGAGTCCAAGGCCAAGATCTGACCTCCTCGGCACCCTGGTCCCCCTTCCTGGGCTCTCTGAGGTGCTCTGCAGTTTGAAATGCTGAGCATCTCCAGGGCTTCCTCTGTGCCCAGGAGCCCTGTGTCTAGATGCTCCCTCTGTGCCTGCCTACTCCCTTTGTCTAGCTACTTTCCTTAAGTCCAGCTGCTCCCTCTGAATCCGACTTCTCCTTCTGCATCCAACTGTTCCCTCTGTGTACAACTGCTCCCTCTGTATCCATGCACCCTGTGTCTAGGTGTGGTGCTATGGCCCTATAGCACGTGGAACCCTATTCGCACAAATACCTCTACAGCCATGGACCTCGAGGCAAATGCATCAGAGTCCCCTGGGAGTTGGCTGGCTTCAGGACCTGAGCCTGTCAGCTTGGGCCATGTGTCACGAGCACAGTACTGCTTGCCCCAGGGTGAAGCAGGATTGGACCCACACTCCAGCCTCAGCCTTCCTTGTCCCTGAGCTTGTCCTGCGCACATTCCTCCTCAGCGTGCCTAGGACCCTCAGGCTGCCTTAGATTCGGCCTGCTGGAATCTTCAGCTTGAAACCCTGGTGTTACTTTAAGGCTGGGCTCCATCCTTTCTTTTGGGGTGAGGAGTTGCTGTGTGTCTAGCTTCTCTTTCCCCTTCTGCAGAGGAAAGGGTCCAGGACTTTGCTCTGAGCCTTCCCTGTCACTCTCCTAGCCCTGGATTCACAACGGCTGTGTCCCTTGACGACACAGAGTGGGGAATATCAAGATTTCCTGGCCTATTATAGGAAACAGTGCCCCAGGCCACTGTGATTGGCTCAGGTGTGGACATATGACTGGGCTCTGTCCAATTAGAGCATGTCCCTGATGGTGTGGAAGCTCTCTCTGCTGCTGGATTTGGGCCTGGAAGAGGTGAATGGAACTGATGGGGCTGGATTGTTGCCATGCAGAGCCTGGGAAAGAAACCAATGAGGAGGTGAGCTGAAGCCTGGTCCTGATGGCATCATCAGACCCCTGGATCCAGCCACGCCTGAGTCGCATGTCAACACTGACAGCACTGGAAACTTTTTTGAGCCAGGCTCTCTGTTTCTTGTCCCAGGGTAGAGATGGTGTGGCTTCAAGCCTGGCTTTTCAGTGACAATGATCTTCCATCGGTCCTCGACCCTGCTCACTTGTCTCCATCTTCCTTCTCCAAGAACTGGGCTGCCAATGCTGTTTAACTTTGCAGGATGAAAACCAGAGGTGGAAGGTGGGGGCTAAGCAAAATGATTCTGTGAAAATGCTTTAGCACCTTGTAACTATTAAAATCATGGATGTGACTTCTTCCCTCACTCACCCAACCAGAGCTCTCTGCTCACTGTGTGTCCTCTTCCTGTGCCTGAGCAGAGGAGACGCCCCACCTGGGTGCCCTCCACATCCTTTCTCCCTGCACCCTTCCCTCCATGGGGTCTGTGGAACTCTTCTTCACCATCAAAACTAGCAGCAGGCCTCTCCCCCAGAGTGCCTGCCAGCCTCCGGGCACCTCCTCTTGGCTGGCTCAGACATGGTCCCTTGGCATGAGGCCCAGCATGCTCTGGGCCCCTTGCTATGGTCTCTTATGTGGACACTGGCTTCTTCTGGACCAGGGACTTGATCTTTCCCTTTCTACCATCCAGCTGGTCCAAGATGGACATTTGAATTACAAATAGGTAAATGGCTAAATACAAAACTAGGCTCCCTGGCAGGTGGGATTCTCAATTGCTTTGGTAGACTTTGAAGTATGAGTGTGCTCTTCTCCCACTGTAAGGAAAAGACCTGAGCATTGTCAGAGACTCTTTGGATTCCAGGTGCTTTGCATATATTGATGCAGATCCTAGTGCAATGTGTCAGTGCCCTCATTGGATACAAGAGACCCTGAGGCACAGGGAAGATACATGGCTGCTCAAGGTCTCCAGTAAATGGGGGGCAGAGTCAGGTTCCCTGTCTCACAGCCGGGACACATGGTGGCTACTATTTGGGTCCCTGCTCAGTCTGATGCTCAAGAAGGGCATTCACTGTGGCTCCAGTCACAGAGAGCTGTCATGTCTTGCTGGAGGTGTCTCTAGACACTAGTGGCCCAGAGACTGCCTGGCTCCTGGAGACATCCAGCTGCTCCTTCCAGCATCAGGTAGGTTGGTTAGTTAAAGAGTACAATGAACCCTTGAGTTACGACCAGCCTGACATATGACCAACTAGAATTATGACCAGAATTTTATTTTTAACTTATGACCAAAGTCTTGAGTTATGATCTGAATGCTAGCTGCTTATGCTTCCAGATAGTCTCAGATACAGATTTAAAGAGTTCTGGAAGGAACATTACCACATCTTTTCCTGTGTGGGGTTAATTGAGAAATCCTGGGCCAATGTTTTTCTTAAGGACACAGAGATCTGCCTGTATAGAGGAGAGAGAGACTTTGAAGGCTGTGTAGAGGAGCCTGAGCCTTCAAGCGACAACTTGAGTTACAACCAGCTCTTGGGAATGAATTGGGTTTGGGTTCATAAGTTAAGGGTCCACTGTAATTCCCAGGTACTAAGCAACAGACCCGGGGCCAGGCTCAGTGGCTCAGCTGTTTATCAAATTTCAGAGTGTGGATCAGTCTGGTTTCAGGCATGCAGGACAGGATTTCTGAGAAGCTGGCTTGGTCCCGTTACCCAAACTAAAGATAAAACCATACAGCTGGCTGGAAAATGAGCAGTGCTGTCCGGCTCTGGACTGGAAGGCAGGTGCTGCTGTATGTTCATCGCTGGCTGCAGATGGGCTGCAAAAGGTGCTCTGCAAACAGAAGCCAGGGTGGCCAGCCTGCAGGGTGCTGTGACATGAAGGTGGCATGCCTGTGTCCCCTCCATGTGCCACCCGGGGCAGTCTCCATGGCACCATGGAGGGACCACTGGACTGGGAGTCTGTATCTGAGGGGCAGCTGGAGGGAGCACAGAACTGGGTGGCTGCTGTGGGGACTTGAGGTCTGGAAGCATCGGATTATGCACTTCCTGTTAGAAGTCACCCTAGGTGACTCGTCTCTCCTAAACACCCACCCCCAAAACCCAAAACATCCTCAAGAGAACTGAAGGGAAGTTTAATGGGGTACTGGGGTTGGCGCACCCTGGCTGGTGGGTGGTGTGCGTCACTGGAGCTGAGTTGGCTCAGTCAAGTCAGAGCCTGGAAGAGCTCTACCTGCGGGGTTGAAGCCCTGCATCCTCCCTGCTGTGACGCTGATCTAAGGACTTGTTGGGGAACTGTTTTCCCATCTGGGAAATGAGGGGGATCCTGAGGAGCTCCTGGCACAATTCTGCTCCAAGCAGGCTCTGGAGCAAAGAAATGCTCCCGAGACACCTGCCTGCCTGGGGAACCCTCTGAGGGCCACAGTCCTGCTAGTCCTGGGCTCTTCCTCAGGAGCTGCTTCCCTGGGAGAAGCTGAAGGCTCTGGGTCCAGCTAGCCCTGACTCGTGAATTTGACCTTGAGCAATCTGATTTATCTCCGAGGCTGAACTGTCCTCCTCAGCACAGTGAGGTGAAAGACAGCACAGTCGAGGTGGGCTGTGCAGAGAAAGGTGTCCCAAGGCCCTGCGTTGTCTTCTGGGGGTGGCCTGGCCCTGAGGGCTCCATAGCTGATTGCAGAGGAGGTACAGGGGCAGATAAGGGGGTGTGGTGATGCAGGTGACCCCACAGTCATTCCCGAGAAGCCTGGCCACTCCTGAGCCCTGAGGATTTCCAAGAATCCTTGGAGCATTTGGGTGGATTCTTCTCCCACTCCAATTCCTCTGATCAGGCCTGACCTGAGGACTGGTGTATCCCTTATTGCCAGCCTGTGTGCCGGGTGGGGCGGCAGGGAGCCCAGGTGGGGTTTGTGGCACAGACCTTGAGGGCGAAGCTCCCAGGGAGCTGACAAAGACAGGACAGTGGGTGTCCTTTGGAGAGTGAGGTCTCTCTTGTAGCCATGTCTCCAGGTCAACGTGAGCTCTCCTGCTGTGAACCCTGGAGCGTGGTTGGCTCTCTGCTGGCTATTCACCCTTCAATGGCCTTGGCCTGGGCCTCAGATTTCCAGGCATGCTATTGGAATTAGGACCTGTACCCTGGAAGTTGTTGGGAAGAATAAATTAGGCATTCATTTAGCAAATATCTAGCTGGGAGCAGTAGGACACCTTTCAGAGATGGCCCGAGGCAATGAAAAACCCACCCCAGTGTCCACAGCAGCAGCTTCTGCAACCCCAGGATCAGAAGGTTTGGGGAGGGGCTGCAGCTCTTCCTGGAGGCTGGGCCCTGAAGATAGCCACTGAGTGTCTACGGCCCTAGATGCCATGCTCTGCCTTTTCCAGCTATCTCCCCAGCATGCGCAGGCCATGAACGTGGAGTCCCAGTTTCCTCTCCTTCCCTGGCTCTGTATCTCCAAAAGGCTGTGGGCAGGGGTGGTGCTGAACCCCATTCCCCCCGACTGAGGCACCTCTCAGCACAGCCCACGTCCCCCTGAGCCCCACATCATCTGGAAGCCGAGGCTCAGAAATAAGAGTGGAGAAGATTAGATATTAATTTAATTTAGTTAGGGTTCTAATTGTCAGGAGAAACTTCTTATGCACTAACATTAATTTATTTTCACTTAGGGCCAGTTATGCTAATTCAAATCCACTTTAAGTATTAAAACACTGATATTGTGAATCAGATAATAAAACTGATTAAGGAAGTGGGGGAGGCAGGAAAGGATTCTGGGGTAGCGGAAAGTCACTTCTGCACAGGAAGAGGAGGTGCCTCATCATCTGTACAGGGTGAGGCAGGTCTGTGTGTCTCTGCAGGACCGAGTTGTGGCCCTTACTGGGTATGGAACTCAGAGCCCAGCACTGCATGCCAGGCCTGGCAGGATGTCATGACCCGACATGAGACGATGCTGACCCTTGCCTCAGTTACTTGGTCATTGTCATGTGCTAACGGAGCATCTGCTGTGGCCCTGGTACGGGGTGAGGCCCAGGGATCAGGAGTGGGCTTGGTTGTGGAGGGCAAGGGTATTGAGGCTGCCATGCAGGGCCCAGTGAGCTGGGTCAGGCCAGAACTGGGTGGGTAAGGACCAGATGCAGCATAAAGGGAGGCAGCAGCAGGCAACTCGTAGGGTTGGCCACACCCACCACTGTAGGTGACCATACCCACCACTGCCCCTTAAAGACAGGTATCTGGCTAAGGCATCATCCAAGAGGAGAGAGACTAGCATTGACCTCCCTCTGCTACCTCTGCCACTTCTGGACCAACCTCATTTCAGGGTCCGTGCCTTTACAGTGGCACCCTGAGATTGTCCCTGCACAGAGCACACTCTGTATGGATAGAGCAAAGGGCCTGGGGCCAGGAGCCCCAAATGGACGAAAGAGGTCAAGTACCTGGACCCTGGCACAGAGCACCTTCAGGGTGCGACACTCCCTCCCTATAGACTCAGAGCCAAGAGGCAGGCCGGAAGGGAGCTGGAAAATGTCCCTAATGCAAACCCCTCTCATATGCTCAGTAGATGCTTGTCACACGAATGAAGGACTGTCAGTGCAGAATGAACTCGGTTAGAACTCTCTCCTGTCTAAGACCAGGAGCAAGACCTGGGGTGCTCAAGGTTCCAGCTGCCCTTCAGGCTGAGCCCCGCCTGCTTCAGAATAGGGGTGGGGCACAGGCAGCAGCAGTCCAGATGGTGTCCTGGTTCAATGACTAGCACGGTCAACCTGGGACCTTGAGTGGGAGCTGCAGCCTCTGAGCCTCACCTCGGGCCATAGTGGGCCCTGAGCAACAGTGGCAGAGCCCCCCTGGACCAGAGAAAGAGCTTCTTCTCTGCTTTCTGGGAGAGTGAGCGGAAGGGGCTCAGGGAGGAGATGGGGTGCTAGTGTGGCCAGTGGTGCCTGGAGGCCCAAGCCCAGTGGGGGCAAGAGAGGGCAGGACAGATGCCTGAAAAACTCCACTTGGGAGTGTGTTATACTGCGCCGTCACTGGACCCTTTTGAACCATGTGGCTTTGGGCAAGGCAGCTAACCTCTCTGGACCTTGATGGCCCCACTGGCCAAATGAGGCTGGGGGATGGGTGTGCCCTCCCCCATGGCTTGTCTCTGGCTGCAGTGCTTGCTCAGGCTGTGCCTGGGGAGAGCTGAGTCTTCGGTGTGGGGGCGGCAGGAGCAGGGCCCCTATTTGCCATTGATGTGACTCATCAGGTGTTGACAGTGAGTCATTGGGAGGGAGGTAAGGAATGGCTTCCTGGTTCCAGTATGTGAATCTGAACATGGTACCTGACAGTACATTCTGGGAGGCTGCAGACCAGGCCTCTCCATGATGCCCCTGGTGGCTCTATCCCTCCCCTGGGGCCTCACTGTGATCAGGGATCCTGAGACCTGGTGACCCTCTTTTCCTGGTGCCTTGGTTTACAAATGAAAAGGGTGAGTCCAGGGAGGATCTTGGCAGGGACAGCAGGAACCCCCAGGACACTGCATGTAGGCTGTCCACAGTGATGCCAGATCATACGATTTGGGGAACACAACCTTGACTGTGGGTTAAGACAGAGGGTGGGTAAATGGGTGGATGTGAGTTGGTGAGAGGATGAATGGATAAATATGTGGATGGGTATAAGAGGTAGGGAGATGAATGGGTGTATGTGTGGGTGGGTTAAAAAGGTACAGGGATATAAAGATGGGTAGATGGTTGGAGAGATGAATGAATAGATACTCAGGTGGATGAAGGACAAATAGATGAAGGAGTAGGCAGGTGGGAGGATGAATGGTGGGTGGATAGCTACACGGGTGGGTTTGAAAGTGAGTGGATGGATATGGATTAGATGGGTTGTGGGTGGATGAGTGGTAGATGAATGGGTGGGAGGATGGATGGATGAGTTGGTAGGAAGGGAAGGTGGATGTAGAAGTACATGGGGATGGAAATCTGTGGATGGGAGGTAGACGAGCAGAAGTAAGGTGGGTGGATGAATAGATGAGTAGGTGAGTGGATAGGAGAATGAGTGGATTTGGGGTGAGTGGATGGATAGTGGTGACCTTTCTAATAATGAGACTTTAAGCTTCCATTCCTGTTAGCAATTGGATGGGAATCTATGTGCAAGGCAAATGCCACTGGTCAATGGAAACCCTGGCTTTAATTTTTTTTTTTACCCTGTCACTGTGTGACTTCTGGCAAGTCACCTACCCTCTTCAGTTCCTCAACTGTAAAATAAAAGGCTGAGTAATTGACTTCTAAAGCGTCTTTGCTTTGGTAAAGTTTAAGGCAACTCCTTCCCTCTCTACCCTCGGCCCCTCCTCCCTACCACCTCCTAGGCGAGGGTCCCTTTACCTCTCCCTCTGGCATGTCTCAGATGCAGGCCTTCTTAATTGACCCATGATGAAGGCCTGGCAGGTGGCCTTGCTGTGACCCCTTCTGGTGTAGGGCCTAACCATACCAGCTTCCTAGCCAGACTTGAGCAGGGATATGGCTGGGATTCAGACTGTCGTTTAAGTCCTGCTGAGGGATGTCTGTCTACTTGACTGCCCTAGCTGAGGACGTGGCCATGTCTGCAGCCCCAGACAGCTGCCACATGGTCATGGTGGTCACTGTTGGCTATTAATGTGGTTATTGTTAATTATTATTTTTGATAACATCAAAGTGTCAGTATTCATCTGGACACCCTGTCTTTCAATCAATCTGTCCATCACGTGGATGTGGCCAAAACTGTAGGTATCCATGGCACAGGTAGGAAAGGAAGAGAAACGCTGGCATTTCCTCAATGGTGATCACCGAAGACAACATAATTCCTGGCTGCAAATGGGCCTGTAGGCTCAGAACACAGCATGGTGGTGTCGAGCTGACCTGGGTCTCGGCCTCCACTGGCTGGGATCCCTCCTCTCTCTGCCCCTGGAGGTGTGCTATCCTCTGGCCTGTTTCTTCCTATGTAAACCAGGAGGTCACTATCCACCTTCCAGCAGGTTTGTGAAGATACAAACAAGGAATGTCCCCTGAATATACTGAATGTCAGTATAGTGCCTGCCACAGTCCTGCATGTGATAAGATCTCTGTCCCTCCCTTCCAGTCTGTATACATGGTTGTGGGTGGGGCAGATGACTCAGGCCCTTCTGCTGGGCCCCCACCCATGCATGGTGGCTTCCCTGGGACCCAGGGCCCAGTGTGGACCATTACAAACAGACATCCATGTGTTTGATGCCATGTCCTTTCTCTGGGCCTTGATTTCTCCTTTGATAAATGCATGTGAGAGGGGTTAGTGTTAGTGATGTTTTCCTTTAGCCCTGCCTCTTGGCCTCAGTCTGTACGGAGGGAGCATTGTACTGCACGGCTCCACTGTGCCAGGTTCCGTGTGCCTGACCCTTCTTGTCCTTCTAGGGCTCCTGGCTCCTGGTCCCAGGCCCTTTGCTCCAAGACACCAGAGCAGCCACCTTCGCATTGTGTGCAAGGTGGAATTTGATGACTCCAACTAAGTAGACAACTCTTGTCACTTATGACTGAAGCCTAGGTTTCTTGGAGAGGTGGGCCCAGCTGAGGCCCAGGGCTGGGATGCAAGGAATCTAGTGCATTTCCAGGTCACTGAACCTGGAAATAAGGCTGGGTGCCACTGCAGGAGAAGAAGACCCTGAAATGGCCCAGAAGTGGCAAAGGTGGTCTCTCTTCTTGGACGATGCCTTGGCTAGGCACTTGTCTTTGGAGGGCAATGGTGGGTATGGCCAGCCCCTGGTGCTGCCTGCTGTCACCTTTTTCCATGCTGGAACTCATCCTTGATCACATGAAGAGTCCTTGTTTGGGCCTGGACTTTGAAGTCACTTGCCCTCTGTGGACCTCAGTGTCTTCCTCTGGGAACGAGAGCAGGGGGGAACAGGAAGGCCCTGCAGGCTGGTGGGTGTGTTCTGCCTGCTGTTAGAGAGATGGAGGTATGGTGGCAGGCATGGTTGGACTGTGAGGTACAGAGCCCATTTACAAGTTTGTTGGGGTGCGAGAACCAGGGAGCGGTTCCCAGGTGAGCTGAGGATCCCTGCCCCATCTGCTTCTCCTTAGCAAAGTAACCCCAGCCTGTGCTTTGGAGACCTTTGTATTTATGACTTTTTCCATGGGGAAATGTGACAAGCAGGTGGCCTGGCCTCATGGTGGTCTGGGGGCAGCAGGTGCTGCCCGGTGGCCAGGTCTGCTCAGTGTGGCTAGGGAGGCCAGGCAGGCTGTGCTTTGAAGGAAATATGTCCAGGACTGGGATGCTGGGAAGCTAGAAGGGGCAGGCAGGAGGATCCGGCATGGCCAGATTGTGGTGCCTTCGTTGGGTCTCAGCTTCTGGGTCACCTGTGTGGCTTCTCTGGCCTCACGTCTGACCTGCAAGGTATCACATGTCCCTCTCCATCGTGGACTTGGCTGCGATGGCTGGACAGTGGCTCCAGAGTCATTCCTATGTTGGGCAGCTTGGCTCCCAGCCAGCCTCTGGGTGGCAGTGGTGGCCCAGCTTCCTCCCCGAAGCCAAGGTTCTGCCCCAGGATCCTGCTTTTAAGGGACTGTGCCTGCCTGAGGCTGGGCATTTCTGGGACTGCCTGGTATTCGGGGAAGGGGGAGGCAGTATGGGGTCAGAGATCACAGCAGCAGCCAGCCCTTTGCCTGCCTGCAGGTGATTATTGGGTTGCGGTGGCTTGCTGGTCCACAGCCCCATGATCTGCACCATCTGTGAAGCCCTGTGGAGCCAGTCGTGTACCCGCATCCTGGGTCTCTAAGTCCTTCTGCAGCCCCCATGCGGAGCTGTGACACTACACCTTGGAAGTCCTTGAGAACCAGAGTCCTTGGAGAATACTTTATGATATGCATGTCATGAATTCCCGCAGCCTTGAGTTGGCTGCCTCTGTGGTGGGGGCCTGTTAGGACCTGGGAAGAGGGTGGTGGGAACTAGCTCATGTCTTCCAAAGAGACCTTGTTTGTCGGCCTGGGGCCCTCCTGGCAGAAGGGACAATAGTGGCCCAGTCACCAAGACTGGAACATGCAGTCGTTTCTATGATTGGTGCCTCCAGTATGAGTAGGGCTGGGGAACAGCCTGTAGCAGGATCCTCAGCCAAGGATGATGTTATCCCTAGGGGAGGTGGGCCATGTGTGTGATGGCTGTCAATGTCCTGAGACAGGTTTTATTGCCACCAATGGGATGAGGGGGTGCTACTGGTAACCAGTAGGGTGAGGGCAGTGATGAGGCTGAGTCCTGCACAGGATGCCCTGGCCACGAAGAACTGCCTGGCCCCAGGCTCAGTGTGAGAGAGGTGAAAAGCCAGGAGTGGAGGGAGAGGGTTCTGGGTGCAGCCCTCTGAGCAGCTTTGGGAGTGTGAGGGAGCAAGGCTGACAGCCTGCCCAAGATGCTGCCAAGCAGGCAAGGAAGACGGCAGTAGGATGCAGTGACTCAGCAGGAGCTGTGCTGGGGACAGAGGGAAGGCCAGGTGGAAAGCATGGTGCCTGCCAGGGAGGGTGAAGCAGAGGACATGGTGCCTTTGAAGGAGGACAGGTGTGGAACTGGCCAGGCTCAGGCAGACTGTGAGGGAGGTGCAGAAAGGTGGATGCTGGGGGCCTTGAACATCACATCTGGAGCCTGGACCAATGTGGAAGGTCATGGGCTAAGGAAGAGGAGAAGCCCCGCTTCCAGGCAACACGCTGGTGGCTCATAAACTCAGAAGTGGCAGCAGCAGGCTGGGGTGCTTTGGTGGAAAACCCGGACCCTGCCCCAGCTGCTGCTGAGCAGCAGAGGGACAGTGAGCATAATCATTCCCAAGACTTGCCCGAGGACACTTTCTGCCTCATTTACAAGGGAACACGCTGGTTTAAAGAATGGGCTCTGATTGGGGGCACTCTGAGAAAGGACGACTCCACCTCCAGTGGCCTCCAAGGTCCTCTAAGAAATCATACACAAAGGAGCTCAGCAAAGGCAACCTCTGCACACAGGGGTCACAGGATCATCAGATGTGCTGCAGGCATTAGCCACACAGTGTTCGACACGCTGTCCAGGGAGGCAGCTGTTATTGAGGGCCATCATGTGTCTTGGTTAGGACGTGTGAAAGCCTCCCCTTCTGCCCTGTCCCCTCCCCAGTCCCCATGCTCCTGCTGCAGCTCTGTCCCCTGGGAGGAGCTCAGGCAGTAAGAAAAACGATGAGTCTGGAGATGTGGGGGAGGGCTGTTTGTTTGTAGGGCTACTATGCATGGCCCTGTCCCCTCAGGCAGTAAGAGTGTACACCACCAAGCTCTGGAACACAGAATCTCCTCTGCCATGTTCTTTGGGTCAAAAAAGGTCCCAGTGTTTTAGTCACTTTCCCATGGCTGAAGTAAAATACCCTATACCCACAAGTTAAAGCTCAAGGTTTCAAGGAGTCAGCCCATGGTTGGCTGGCTCTAAGGCAGAAACACATGGCGGAGTAAAACCGATCAATTTCTGATCAGAGAGAAAGGAGGAGTTGTAAACAAGAACACACCCTTCCACTCACACTCCCAGGGACCCACCTCCAACCAGCACTCATTTCCTAACAGCTCTGAACTCATAAATGAATGAAACCACTAATGAGGATAGCACCCCCCGATCTGATAATCACCTCCCCAAATTCCCACCTCTGACCACATGAGACTTGGGGTGATATTTTAGATCTAAACCATAACGCCCGGGCAGCCTTGGTTCCCAAGAGGGGCAAGGCCTCATACACTGACAGAGTCCCTTCACTGGGGAGGTCCCACCCGCTGCCTGCCACCTGGCAGCCCTGTCTAGGTGGGTGTTGATATGGTGGGGGTTTGGTCAGGGGAGAGGTTGGTGGACTTTAGAAGCTCCTCACTCCGCCATTAATGCATGTCCTGAAGGAGGAGATAAGGAGATGACACTTAGAGGATGAAGAGCCAGCTGAACTATGAAGAGTGTAGGGAAAAACATTCTTGGCAAGGAACAGCACTGAGGGTGGCCTCGAGTAGTGCCACCCTCCGATGACAGTGAACTTTCTGGGAAGAGAGTGGGAGAAGAAAGCAGTTGTTGCTGCTTCAAGGACCCTCCTCATGTTCAACAACATTTTCCATTATGTTCTTTGAAGTCTGCTTCATTGGAGGTTGAGGTTAAATACAGGCCTGCTTCTCTGGGGCCAGGGCCTTGTCCAGGCCCCAACCTGGGGCATAAGGGACAATGACAGCCATGAGAGACAGCAGTGGTACTTTTGTCAGGGCTAAGCCTGGTGTTTCTGGGGCCAGGGGCCGGATGCTATGAGAACAGTTTCGGGGTGGAACTGGATGGAAGGCCACAGCATAAACCCTGACCTCTACCTAGACTGGCCCCGCAGTGGGGGCTGTCACTCCTGGGAGGTGACTTGGGTGTGCACTGGTTGGAGGACTGGGGTGGTGAGCAGGATACATACAGCCCACCACGAGGGACCTGCTCACGGGGGCTGGGCATCAGGGAGGGTCCTGGCCACACAGCGGGCACAGGTCGAGACCTTGTCCTCTGGAGCTGTCTACACCTGGAAGCTGCCCACCCAGGTGGCCCTGGAGCCACTCTGTCTCTGCCACAGACTAGAGGCTCCCGAGGGCACCATACCTCTGTCCCCTGCTCTGGATGGGCTGCTGCGTATCCCGTATCCGCCTGTGTTTATCTCTAACTGCTGTTTCCATGTTTCTGGAATAAGTTCCTCCCACCTCCGCCACTTTTTTTTTTAACTTTCCATTTTCTGTGAGTGAATCCGCCTCCCGGTGCTGGCCTCTTGGTTCGTTTAGAGCAATCACTTCTAAGCTCGAAAATAACCAAGTTGGAAGAAGAAAAAGACCTAAAAAAAGGGACAAAATCTCCATCCCACAGCCGTCCGTCCGAGGGAGATTTCCTTATCTCCTGCCCACAGTCTGCGGGCTGTGTGTGCTTAATAACCACAGATCTTGTCCTCTGTGGAGAACATGATGGCCTGCCAGGCAGGCACAGCCCTAGGCGCGGAGCTGGCTGGGTGAACCTCGCAGCCCTGCCCCACTTCTTGCCTCCTGGAGCAGCTGGTGCAACAGCAGGCCAAGCCCTTACCCCACAAGCCAGGCTGCTGGGAAAGAGGGATGAGGGCACAGCAGGCACAGCCCCATGGCTTCTGGCAGCTCCTAAAATGGGCAGGTCTCAAAGACCCATTTTACAGATGGAGAAACTGAGGCCCAGAGAGGAGCCAGAGTATCCCCAGTGGGTGTGGGGCCCAGGAAAGAAGACATAGCAAGGGAGGCGGGATGTTCAGAGCACCTGAGGAGGGAATGGGCTCTGGGCCACGCTGGGAGAGTATGCAGGCTGTGCACTGAACAAATTATGGCCAAACTTGGGATGCTCGTTCTCCAGCCCCATTGCCCTTACCTGGAAGGTGGCAACTGCCCCTGCTTGGACGGGGCTGGCCAAGATGGGCACCCAGACCTGCCAACTTAAGTTCTACCCTCCTCAGCTTCTCCTGACTAGTGGAGTTCAATCAAAACATGAAATCTCTGGTGATGGTGCTTGCCTGTAATTCCAGCACTTTACAAGGCTGAGGTAGGAAGATCATAAGATCAAATCCAGGCTGGGCAACTTAGCAACTTAATAAGATCATGTCTCAAAAAATAAAAACAAGGCTGGGGATATAGCTCAGTATAAAGGACCTGGGATCAATCCTCAGTACAACAAACAAACAAACAACAAAACCCAAAACATGAAATCTCTGGCTCTGCACTGCTTCCTCTGCTGTGGGAGATTGAGCTCCATGGGCTGAGCTCCTTGTTCCGAGCACCCTGCAGGCCTCTGAGGAGGGGTTCCTCTTCTCCCCTTTGCACCAGAGGATCTGGCCTTGGAGTGGAGTGTGGAGAATGTGAGGAGGCCAGACAGGCCTTCCAGAATGCATCTCAGGACGGGACGCTTCCTCCGATGACTGAATGAGGAGCAGTGTTTCAGTACTGGGCAGACTGGTGGAGGGGGCTGTGCCCTGGGCCATGGCACCCAGCTCCTGGAGAGGGCAGCCCTGCTCTCCTCCAGTGGCTGCTGACAGAGGTGCAACCCCCAGAAGGCCACTTGCTGCCTGGCGCTGCATGGCCTCAGGGGTGCAGCACAAGCCCTTCTGGTGGTGCCTGGGGTCCAGGGCCACTTCAAAGCTTGCAGGTATAAGAGGGGTGTTGGCAATGTGGAACGACATGAGTGAAGACCCACAGGCCATGTAATGGGGACTTTAGCCCCCAAAGTGGAGACTCACTGCTGGGATCCTGGAGCTCAAGTTGGCCCAGCTGTCCTCTCCCTCCTCCTTTCTCCTCTTGGCAGTTGCTTGGCCACCAAACTAGTAGGTCCAGAGGTGGCTTTTGCTAGGGGATGGGCCCATCTGACTCATAGCCAGCCCTGAGTCCCATTCACAATGCAAGGTGGGTCCACAGTCAACCTGGAGACAGGAGCCACTGGCAGTAACAGCCACTTTTCCTGCGGAGAGAGGATGTTGGGATTTCCCTGCTGAACAATCCTCATGGTCTCAAGGCCAAGTCTCAGCCTGCAGAGACTACATGACTTCCCTCTCCCTAGCGGGGCATCCCTTGCTTCTGGTGTTTGGGTGGGCACTGTCTGTACCCAACCTGCTGCAGCACAGCTCTGAGGTCTGCAAGGAGGGGCAGCCCAGAGCCCTGCCTGGCATGAGAGAAAGGGACCAATCCAGGGGTCCCTGAGTTCCATAGCAAAGCACATCCATGATTCTCCCACAAGACAATCTCAAGAATGAAGGGCCAAGGGCCTCTACTCTGAGCTGGAGCTGAGTATGGGGAAGAAGGTACAGGAAGGCCCGTGGCAGCTCTGGCCTGTGCCCCTTCCTGCTGCCACATTGACTCTCTGGGAAGGTCCCAGCCCCACAGCAGGGTTCCTCATGGGGTCCAGGAGGAATGGGACTGGTGACTGTGAGGAGGTGGCTAGGCTCTGGAGCATTGTAGCAGCCCCTGAAACAGTTGTGCTGGCAACTGCCATGTAGTCTGGTCCTGGGGCAGGGGGCACTGAGGGCATTAGGGAAACAGCAGGACCTCTGCCGGGCAAGAAGCCCCCTGGCAGGTGGGCTGGGAATCAAGGGGCCCCCCGAGATGAGAGCCCAACAGGGAGGAGTGCAGGGGCCTCCTGGAGGTCGTAGAGGAAAAGGCAGGCAGAAAGGGTGGGTGAAGACACTCTAGGCTCAGTGGGACATTTTTTGTGATGACAGCCACCTGTGTCCTGATCAAGAAGACACCCAGGGGTGGAGGGATGATGGGGATAAAGGTAAGGCCAGGAGATCCCCACCATGGTGTGCATGGCAAGAACCCTGAGCCAGGGATGCCTCTGAGTCCGGGGTGTTAAATTGCTCCCTCATCTACTTCCAGCCCACCTAGGCAGGGACTGAGGTGGAGTTCGGCCTTGACCATCCCAGAAGTGGGGCCTCAGAGGTAGGCTGGGTCCTGGGGTGCCCATCTATGTCATCCTGGGTGGGACAGAACAACAGGATGGGGCAACTGAGCTCACACTCAGATCTCTGACTACTGCAAGTCACCTCAGGTTCTTGGCATGTGACAAGTCACACTTGTAGGATGGTGTGGTGTCCAGTGGTTCCAGGCTCTTATGCGATTTGAAAAATTGGTTGGGACAAAAAATGAACTTGAAAACATAGTGTTTATTTAACGTAAAAGCAGGGGAAGGAAGAGAAGGGAAGAAAAGTGGAATGCAAAATGAAAAAAATGCCCCCCACTTAGGCCAGGCCACTGCAACAACAAGAGGGCACCAGCGGCCATGAAGTCAATGGTCTGCCTTCTATATCCTTCTTCTGAGGTCAAATTGGGGTGCCAGAGAATGGTATTCCGCATTGTGATTTGATAGCAATCCATGACCGACAGTTCGTACCCTATTGTCCAGCCTCCTTTCCATGTCCTAATCTCCCACCTTAATATCACACGCCTTCCAGAAGCCAGGGGAACTGGACCAGAGGCCTGAGACCATGCAGCATGCACTGCTCTCTGGCATCCCTCACAGAGAGGCCCGGGCTCTGTGTTTCCATCAGCAGGGTTTGGGGGGAGTGGTGAGGTTTTGCGCCCCTCTGCCTGGCCCTCATTTGGGTGAGGATGGCTGTCTGGACTGTCTCACCATCACGATTGCAGAGTGGTATTTTCCACATCCATTGCCTGTTTGTGGAAAGATATCTTTGCCTCTGATCTTGTTCCCTTCCTGCTGAAGAATGTTGGGACCGAAGTTGGGGTGCTTTGTGTGGGAGAGATACAGCGAGGTCACACATTTGAGATGACTGAAGCATTGAAATCAAGTGCCTGGGGCATGAGCCAGAAGAACCCTGCATGTGACAGGCATCTTTGCGTGAGATGGGCATGTCTGATCTTTGGGGAGGGCTGGAGTGGGAGCAGCCTGGGGGTCCCAGTTGGCCCCGTCATCACCTCTTCACTGGCTGCTGTGCTTTGACCCACCCGCACCAGTGCCGGATGCCCACAGGAGCCTTTCACCTCTCGGGACTCCCTGTAGATGCCTGAACGTTTCAGAGTTTTCTGAAAGTTTCTGTCTCAGGTGTGGAGTGTCCATATCCCCTGCTTCTGTGGGTCTCTCCGCAGATACCCTCCCAGGTGAGTGTTGTCATCCTCATCTTGGAAGGCAGGTCATTAGGCACTGAGCAGGTTGCTCCAGCTCTCTAGCTAACCCTGTACACTGGTCATTGTTTTCCACATCTCCCTAGTGTGGACATCATACCTGGTTACCCCGGTGCTTCCCACCACGCTCTTTTAAAAACTAATCATTCATTAGTACAAGTAGTATTTTAATCATTATTATGAGGCAACCTCCACCTGAGCTGAGGCAGAGAAAGCCATACAATAAGCCCCGTGAGCCAGCCTCCACTCTGATGAGGCCCGTCTTTATTAGCCCATGTCAGGAGACCGCCGTGTTCCACCATGTGATGGTTTGAAGCAAATCCCAGGCTTCATTTCATTTATCTCATCTATTTCAATATGTTCCCATAAAAGATATGATTCTTTAAAAAAACCCAACCAGCCATGAGCTCAGCCACACCCCCAGGAGGTGATACTCAATGTTCAGCTCCTCCCACTGTCCCTTCCAAATAAGGTCTAAGGTTTTGTTTTTGTGACATTAAAGTCTCCTTTAATCTATGGATTCCTTTTCATCTCTTTTTATCTCTTACTATACGGCAGTGAAGAAACTGGATTGTCGGTGGGGTGTCCTACATTCCAGATTGTCCCCACTGCATCCTCTTAGATTGGTCCCCGTGAGCAGGAAGTGGCCTGCAGAACTGCCTTGTGGGTGGTGCTGGGTCTCCCCATGTGGGTACATGGGGCCTGGTGGCCTCTGTGATATTGTAGCTGTAGACCATCAATACCCACATCCATTAACTCATTAGAGGTTCCAAAATGGGGCTATCACTTTACTTTCTCCACAAAGAGACATTGTACTGCAAGGAAAAATTGCAAGATGTACCCAGCTGCTTTGAGGAGAGGTCCAGCAGCAGCCTTCAGTACAGTCTTCCATGTCCCTCTCCAAGCCCCAGCAAGTGCTAGGCCATGTGTAGACATCCCACTTCACTCTTTTCTTCACAAAATAAATTGGATCACATCCGATGCATTGATCTGTAGCATGCTACATTCACTTAAAGTTATAAATTATGAACATTTTCCATGTCACTGCATAGAGAGCTACTCATCTTTCATCCATAAACATTTCAGCATGTATCTCTGAAAGATGAGGGCTCCTAAAAATATACAACCATGCTGCCACTGTCCCACTTTCCTATGGAAAGGACAATATTTTATTAATATTAGGCATGTCCAACCAGGCTTCAGATTTCCCTGATTACATCATGTATTTTTTTTTACAGGATTTTTACTGAAATTATTTTCAAAATAAGGCCCACATGTAATCAAGGGTTCTCTCCCGTCTTAGTTTATAAGCCTCTCTCTCTGTCTCTGCCTCTCTCTCTCTCTCTCCCCCTCCCTCTCCTTCTCTCTTTCTGTCTTTCCTGGGGGGTATTTGTGGAGGATATAGCCCCGACCCATAGCCCTCCAAAAGCCAGAGGCTCAGCCTCCAGGATGGATGAAATGGAGTCCAAAGTCAAACTTTGTTGAAACCAGAAGCCTCTCGTCCCCATTGGAGAGGTGACCCTGGACACTGTGACAGGCTGCTGAAGTTTACTGTCAGTACCTCAAGGTGTCCTTCTCTGCCTCTCCCTGCTCTGTACTTCTCCACGTTGCCAACCCGACAGGTAAAAAGCAAAGTCAGGTAGGCTGGGGCAGCAATGGAATCTGAGAATCTCCAGGGACAGGCAGAGAGCTGGCATCCTGTACAGTGGGGGAAGCCCAAGCTGGGGTTGAGGTTGCTCACAGGGCCGGGGCCTCTCAGCTGGCTCACAGCCGAGCCTCTGGGAGGCCCACGGGATTCGCCTGCCTTCCACACCTGCAGCTTGGCTTGTGTGTACAAACACCCCATTACGCCTGATTACAAACCATTAGCGCAATTAGGGCAGCCCCTCCACCTCGGGGCTCAGAGCAGCTGTGTTGGGGGCCTGGGGCAGAATAGCAAACAGCTTACTCCTGGGTGGGTGCGGCAGGCGCTCAGCTCTCCAGGGCTCTGGGAGCCTGGTCTTCCTGGGCTGAGGCACCCTCTAGACTCTGTCAGTCAGCAGTTCCTGGGCTCTAGTATATCAGGGCAGAGGTAGGGTGGAGCCAGGGGCCAGACAGGAGTTACCTGGTGGGCAGATTCCTTCTCCTCTTGCCTCCCTCTGTGGGGAAAGCTGCCCTCTCCACCAGGCTGCTCTCCCTGCAAGCTACAAATGTTTGGGGCTAGGGACTCCTTTGATGGTGGCCATCCTGAACACGATAGGACATCAACTCCGTCCCTGGCCTCTACCCTCCAGATGCCAGCAACATTCTCCTCTCTGGGAGTATTAACCAAAAATGCTTCCAGACATTGTCAAGCATCCCCTGGGGAAGCCTGGTTTCCCACCATGTATCCTTCTGCTCACTCAGGGGCCAACCCTCCCTGGGAATTATTGCCAGCTCAGTCTTCTGTTGTACCTACTTTGTTGCTGTCAATGCTGCAGCAGCTCCCTCTCTCCCTCCCACTCCCTCCTCTCTTTTATCCACCAGAGGAAGTCTTTCAATTCCAAACACTTAGTCACCTCTGCCCTGTCGCCCCCAGGGATGCCTGAGTAAGAGAGACCCCACATTGTCACTCCCTTGACCCTGCACGCGGAGCTGGCAGCCCCAGCCTGCTGGACTCAAAGAGGCCATTTGAGGTACACACTCGCCCAGGGGGAAAGAAAAGAGGCTGGGGATGTTTGTTCTGGGACTTGGGAGCCACGTGTAGCGCTTCAGAGCTCGTCCAGGGGCATCTTCTGCAGGCTGCCCCCAGCACCACGTGGATGGATCCTGCTTTGCACTCAGCCCAGCCCCAGTATTGCTGTCTGTATTTTAATGACCATGTTTTACTAATTCTGAGACAATCGCTTTTCCAAATTCCAACTCGTCTGAGGTTGGGGTGCATCTTGGGGTTGTTGGGGTCTCACAATTGCCGGGGTCCCAGAGGTAATCAGGAGGGGGCTGCCATGGCCTGCTCATGTGTAGATTTGAATTTGGTGGTGGCTGATGAGGGTTGACTTCAATTACGCACAGGATTCTTCACCCCTTGTCTCCTTGCATCTTGGAACAGGGTTTTTGTTGCTTCTCCCATACAAACGTGGAGTCTGTCCCTAAGGAGACCAGCTGTTATGGTTTATATCTAGATGTCACCCAAAGCCTCACTGTCTCATAGGTGGGGCTTTGGGGAGGTGATTGAATCATGCAGGTGGATTAGCCCTCTGATGAGTTTATAGCTAAGTGTGATATTGGGAGGTGAAGGCTGGTCTGAGGAGGTGAGTCACTGGGGATGTGGCTTAGAAGGTTTATCTCCCTCCCTCCTCCCTTAATTGTCTCTTTCTGCTTCCTGCCTGCATGCCACGAGCAGCTTTTCGCTGCAATGCCCCTCTGTCATGAGGCCCTACCTTGGAGCCAGCTCACTATGGATTGAAACCTCTAAAAATTGTGAACCAAAATAGACCTTTCTTCCTTTACTTTGTGGGTGTCAGGTATTGTGTCTCAGCTGTGAGAAAGTAAATAAGACCTTAACCCTTTTGGTTTTCTGGAACTGAGGGCATTTTGGACATATGGGACATTCAGGGCTAATACTGGGAAAATATGACTAAATCAAGGCAAGCTGGTCCTATTGTTCTCTATTTCTTGAGGTAGGGTTGGCTCTGTGCCTCCATTTTGCTGATGGAACATGCCCAGTTGTGTGCTACTAAACGGTTCCCTTCCCTACCCTACCCCACCCCTGATTTGTAGTGCTGAATAATTCCTATCACAGCTGATTTCCAGCTACCAGTATGATGTCATGGAACCAGAGTTGGAAAGAGGGGCAGTGGAAGTGACCTTGTATAGGTCACAGAGCTTAGCTTTAAGTGCCTTTGTGGGCTTCTGTTCTGACACTGCATCCATCCTAAGGGCAGTCCCAAGCAAGTCCACTGGTAGATGAAATCATACAGATGGATCCAAGTTGCATGGCCCAGCCAAGACTGCTCCGAACTAGCCCACAGCCAGCTGAGTCCTGCAGAGCTGCCCATACAACCCGGAGCTAACTTCAGACCCAGGAGGGAGGCCTGAAAGGACTGGAACACAGGCTGAGCCTTAGCCTCCTAAGCTCCTTGTTAAGTTCTACTGTTTTGGGCAATTGCATGAGTTTATTTGTATTATTTTAAGTGATTCTTTGTTTTGCTGCTGTTTGTTATACAGCAACAGCTAACTGATACACGGCTGTTTGTATAGTTTTCCCTTCAGTTATATGTATTGTTGATATATTACACAGGTTGGGTCTAATTGTCATTTGAAGTTTCTACTCTGATTTGTCATGGAGTGGGGATTGTCACACAGCAATGCACAGACAGAACTCTAGGGTTTCTGTGTATATAGGGAAAGCAAATCTTCATCTGTGAAGGAAAGGTCACAGTTTCTGTTTTCTTGCAAAGCAGCAACCAGTTGCTTTCTGTGCTCAGAGAGAGGACAAGTGTTCAGTTTAGGATGAGGATATATATGAGGCCCAGCTGGCACAGGTGGTGCAGAGCAGTGGAAGGCAGAAGAAATCATCTAGCACCTTCCAAGAAATGGAAGTAATTTCCAAGCTGAAAGAGGCCAGTGCGACACTCCATGTAGCATGCAGAACTGTCATGAGGCACCGTGTCTTGACTTAATTGGTGGTGTCTTTGTGCCATGTGGAAACATGGCATTTTAGGATTAATGGTAGCTTCCATTTGGCAAAATAGAGCATCTTTTATGTCTTTATCTTCACACTGGGCCACCAACTCCAAGGTTTGCCAGTGATGCTGGCTTTTCCTTTCACAGGGCCAAGAGCTAGATGTGGGACAGAGCTGTTGTAATTAATCCCACTGGCTGGAATGTCAAACAGAGAGCCACAACCTCAGCACTCATCGCTCTGATCACAGGGTGTGGGGCAGAGTTTCCATCCCTGTTCTTCTACTTCCTGTTGGTTCGCACTCAGAGGAATCCCCAAGACACAGCAGTGCAGGTGTCACTGGTACTCACTGGCAGATGAGGAAAGAGAGGACTTGCCAGGCTTCCATGAGTGGCCTGGGTAGCCCTGAGGCCCCACACCTAGTAGGATGCTCTGCAGTCACCTCATTGAAGCAGGGTCTCATGTATTTATCCTATTCCAGGCCCTGCAAAATTTCCAGCTGAGCCAGGAAGTGGCCTTCTGGGAGCCCACAGAAGGAAGGGCTGGCTCCCCAGCTTGGGAGCACTCTTGTTCCTGGCTGTGGGACCTGAGCACATGCCCATGGGATGCATGACAATCCTGATCCCCAGGACCACTGCCCACTGCAGTGGCCTGTCCTGGCTGCACCTCACCCAGGCCTGGCAGGTGTGATGCCCATGGTTTGTGGGGGCCTTTTCCTCTGGGCTGAGGCTGCCCACCCTCCTAGCAGCAGCCAAGTTCATGTTGGTGACAGGTATTAGCTAGGGAGCTTGTAAGTGGTTTAGCTTCAGGTGGAAGTCCGTGTGGACACTGTCATCCCCCTCAGTCAATATGTGAGCTACTGCCTGGGATGGCAGAGACCCTGACCTGAGAAGGAGCTGCCTTTGACTGTAGATCCTGTCATGACCACTCAGCTTCCTTCGTCCAGAGGTGAGCACTAGGGCTTGTGGACCCTCAATGCCTCAGTGCACTCCCACTTTAGCCCAAGTCCAAATGCCAACATCTGAGGAGCAGAGGGAAGGGTCAACCTTGAGATGGGCTGGAAGTGAACAGTGCTAATGGATGTTTATTTCAAGAGAGTTGACTCGCTAGACTGCTTAGGGCCACTGTGGGGACACGAATGCCACTGTAGCCCAGGAGCAAAAAGGTATCTTTCTCTAGTGCATTTCTGCAATTTCACTCTGGCTTGACTGTGAGGGGCAGGCAGAGAATTCAGCCCCGTCCTGGGGCCCTGGGAGAGCAGCGAAGGCCCAATGAGCCATAGGCACAGCCATGATGCCTCCCTCTGCAAGTGTCTCTGAGGCCCTGAAACCTGGGTGCAGGGTCCCCTGCTGTAAACTGCAGGGAAAGGGCTGTACCTGGCCACCCATGTCCCCTCACTCTTCTCTGTGCACACAATCTTCAGATGGTCAGGGGCTAGAAATTAGGGTTATAGCCAGAGGCAGGGCTCAGTCTAGATCAGAGCCAGGGGTTAACCCATGCCAGGATCAGGGCTCTGCCTATGAGAAGATTAGGGCTTAGCTCCTTGCCAGGGTCAGGGCACAATATGGACCAGGATCAAGGATAAGTATGGACCAAGATCAGGACTCAGTATAATTTTCAGGGGGCAGGGGTAGGATCAGGCATCAGTTTGAGGTTGGAAGCCAGGGTGTATGTCCACTTTGAGGGCCACTCTGGCCTCTGTATGGTGTCTGTGCCAGAGCCTGCACTGTTCTCATCTTCCCACAGCCCAGGCAGCACTGGGCAAGTGCAGCCTGTGCAGCTTCCTGAGCATCAACCAGTGAGGTGTGGAGAGCAGTCCTTTCCTGGCTGACAGACCGCTGATGAGCTGGACAGTGGGAGAAGTGCTGCACTTAAAGTGGGCTCTGACCCAGGCTCAGGAAGGCCCAGCTTCCCCCTTCTGCATCCTGGCCTGGCTTAAGAGCGATCCTCCTCTGGAGACCCTAGGCCCCGGGAGAGGGGAGGGAGCTACAGAGGCTTTGGTTCCGCTGGCTCCTCCAAGGGGTCTGTCTGCACACCCTCCCTCTTTCAAGGACTTGCTGGGAAGCAGGCCATGTGCTGCTTTATTAAAACTGTTCATCAAAGAGAAATGGAAAAAATAGGAGGTGTAGGAGGGAAGATGAGGAGGTGGAGGATGAAGCTGTCTAGGTGTGGAGTGGAAATGTCTCCTTCAGGCCAAGTAGAGTAAGGTTGGAGAGTCTTCTTCTGCACATAATGGCTCTGCCCCGGTTTCCTTTCAGTGTTTAGACTGTGAAGGTCTGGAGCTGGATGTTCCTGAACATTGACAGTGGTGAAGAGTCACAGAACTTACCAGATTCAAGCTCTACTTCCATGGACATTATCTCATTTCATTTGCACCTTTGCCTGTGGGCGGGAACTACTCTTATAGATGAGGAAGTTGACTTGTAGAGAGGCTCAGCAGGTCGTCCAATTTCAACCCAGCCATCCATAGAAGCCCCCATGTCAGTGGTCAGGCCTGCCAGTGAGTATTCGTCCAGGCCTGGTTGTCACAGGCCCTTACCTCTGGCCTTGTCTCTGTCCTATGGGTAAGCATGATTTTTATTTCCATTTTACAGATGAGAAAACCGAGGCCCAAGGCTACTCTGGGGGACACCAGAAAACAGTTCAGTCTCTCTGTGCTGTGTAACTTGGGACAGCCAATGCTGGCTCCTGCCTTTGGTGTGACCATGAGCAACCTTATGCACCCAGCCCAGCTAGCTTCTTCATCTGAATTTATAGATTGGGTCCTCCAGGGCATCTGGGCATCCATACCATGTGACCTTATATGTAGACCCCAGACCAGCCTCTCAGATGCTGGCTGTCACCGTGGGAGGAGACTCTGCTAAGTGCAGTGGGCTGTGGGGTCCTAGTGCCTCCCACAGGTCCACATATGCCCAAGAGTCCTGGGGTGTGTGCCGACTGCCCTGTGCGGATGAGGTTTAAGGGCCCTGAGAGCTTGCTGATGGTGTAGGCTGCACGTTGTGGCAGTACTGCCGGGAGGAGGTGAGGGTGAGCACAGGAGAGTAAGACTATACTATTAGCACCCAGCAGCGTCGTCAGCAACACCACCACTGTGATCATCATCACACCATAGTAGGGGCAGGGTGGCCACCTGGGAGTTGGGGTTCTCCAGGCAGGGGCTGAGTGCTATGCCTGGTGATCCCATCTTTCCTCACCTGGACTTGAAAGGCAGAGCTCACTGTCATTGTCCCAGCATGCACACAAGGACTCTGGAGCTCAGAGAGGCCAGGCAGCCCTGCCTAAGTCCAGCATCAGGACAGGCCAGGGCTGCCCAAGAGGGACCTCTGCTGCCCACACACACAGCACTCTCACCCACAGTCACAAACTCTCTCCTGGCCTTCGGCCAGTGCGTGACAACTAGCAAGGGGGTACAGTGGCAGTTGGCACTGTCACACCTCCCTTGTCAACCTTGGGTCTCTGGCTGGTCACAAGCCGCAGCCTATCTGGCCTGAGCAGAGGTAGTGGTTGCCCATGAGCCCTGCACAGCCCCAGGTGCTGCTAAGTAGGGTGGGCTGGGGCCGGGCACCATGTGCCTCCTGGTCACCTCTGCTCTTTCCTGCTGGGCAGCATGGCTGCTGTCCAGGGCTCCTCAGCAGTGAACAGGGTGCCCGTCCGTAGGCAATGCACCCTCAGCAATGAAGGGTGCATGGTGACTCAGTGGGACAGTGTACTCAGGTGCTCTGAGATGTGAGCCATTGTTGGGTGGCCCTGATATTGTGGGACAGTGGTGCGGAGGGTTCCAAGGGATGTGGGGGGCGGGGGGATTGCCCATTTCTTGATCATTTCACAGAACTACCTTTTGTTCCATTGACTTTGCTCTATTCTTTTTCTGTTTTCAACTGCATTGATTTCAGCTCTTTTATTTTGTTACCTTCTGCCTGCTTTGGGTTTATCTGCTCTTCTTTTTCTAGGGTCTTGAGGCAGGAGCGTAGATCAGTGCTATGGGACCCTTCTTCTTTTCTAAGGTAAGCGCATAGTGCTAGAAGATTCCCTCTGACCACTGCTTTAACTGGGTCCTATGAATTTTGATACATTATATTTTCGTTTTTATTTGGTCAATGTATTTTACAAAATTTCCCTTGAGACTTCCTCTTTGACTCACGGATTATTTTCTGAATGTCTGGAGATTTTCATGTTTTGTGACAGAGTCCAGTTGGCTCCATTGTGCTGAAGACTACACTCCATGATGTCCTGCTTTTTAATTTGCTAAGGTTTACTTCATGCCCCAGGACCTGTTCTGTCTTGGTCCATGTTCTGTGGGCTTCAGAAAGAATGCATGGTCTGTTGTTGGACAGAGGAGTCCATCAATGCTGAGTTGCTTTACATCGTTGCTATACTCGTGTCTAGTTATTTTATGGCCTATAGAAGAGGACTGATACCTCCAACTGTAACTGTGGATTGTCTGTTTTTCCTTTCAGTTCTCTGTTTTTGGTTCTGCAATTTGCAGCTCTATTGTTTGCTGCATATACATTTAGGGTTGCTATTTTTTTGGTGAATTGACATCTTTATCGCTGTATTCTGTCACTCTCATTTTAGAGCCACACTTTATCTGACATGTGGTAAGCAATCCTGCTTCCTATAGACTGATATTTGCGCATGTATTCCTTTGATCTTCCATTGGCCAGTCTCCTTACACTGGACCGAATCTATTGTAGGCAGCCTCTGGTCAGGCCATGTGGCTTAAATCCTCTGTGTCATTCTATCTTCCAATTGGTGAATTTAGGTAATTTACATTTAATGTAATTCTTAATATGTCAGGGCTGCCAATTTAGTTTTGTTTTCTGTTTATTCTCTGTTTTTTCTCATCTTTTTTTCTGCCTTCTTATGGATTACTTGAATGGCCCTTTAAAAATAATTTCATTTTTGATCTATCTGTCATGTTTTAGAGCAATGCCTCTTCGTAGTTTAGTGGTCGCTGTAAGAATGATATAATGTACATAACTTTTCACAGCCTATTGGTGTCATCGTATTATTCATTTGAGGAAAGAAAGACAACATACTTCCTTTTGTGTTCCTTTATTTTCCCTGTTTATAATGAGTTTAAAACATCTGTACCCAAATTTAGAGCCCTAACAATGTTATAATATTTACTTGAACTATCAAAACTAACATAGTAAACTTACAAGGAGAAGGAAAATTTACTGCATTTAGCCACATTTCATTTTTTCTGTTGTTTTTCCTTCCTGTTGATGTTCCACGATTCCCATTTTTACCATTTCCTTTCTGTTTAAATAAACGCCACCAGCCATTCCTCACAGGCAGGACTGCTGGTGACAAATTCCCCTAGTTTTCCTCCTTCCGAGAGAATGTCTTGATTTCCATTTCATTCCTGAAGGGAGCTTTCGCTGGATATATGATTCTGGGGTGACAACTCATTTCTTCCTGTATTTGAAAAATGTGGTGTCACTTCCTTCCAGCCCCCAAGATTCCTGGTGAGAAATGTACTGTCATCCCGTTTACTTTTTCCTGCAGATAAGGTCTTGCTCTTCTCTGGATGCTTTTGAGATCTCTCTTCCTGCCTCTCTCTCATCTTGTTTTTAGAAGATTTGTGGGTTTCTTTGGGATCATCTTGTTTGGGGCTCATGCATATTCTTGAATCTGTGTGTTTATGTCTTGCCTAATTTCGGAAGTCTCCAGCCATGATTTTTTCAAATACATTTTCAGGCCTCCTCCTCTTTACCCTTTCTTCCAGGACTCTGAGGAGACAGTGTGGTCTTTCACTGCAGTCTACAAGTTCCTGATGTGTCTCATTTTCCAGCACCTTCCCTTCCGTTGCCCAGACTGGCTGAGCCCCCTTGAACCTTTAAGTGTGGACTCTCCCCTCTGGCCTCCTCGTTCTGCTGGGGAGCCACACAGTGAGTTTTTAAATTTTTGTGGTTGTAATTTGTAGTTCTAAAATTCAGTTTGGTTCTTCTTTCTATCTTCTTTTTTTTTTTTTTACTGGAACTTTCTATTTCTCTGCTGATGCTTTCTATTGTGTCATTGGTGGCAGGCATGTACATGACTGCTCGACAACACTCTTTATGACAGCTGCCTTAAACTCTTCCTGGTAATTCTAATATCTGTCATCTCTGGGCCAGCCCCTCTCAATTGTCATTTATCACTCATTTTGAGATCGTCCTGGCTGTCACTGTGACCAGTGCCTCCTGATGGAAACCTGGACATCTTTGGCATCATGTTTTGACATGCTGGATCCTATGTAAGCCTCTGTTTTGGTCACCTCTGATACTGTTCTGTGGGAGGGCATGCCACCTTCCTGCTGCCAGGTGACATGGATGTCCAGGTGCTCTGTGGGCATCTGTTGGCATCATGTGTTGCTGATGACATTGTGTGGGGCCTTGTTGCTCTGGTAGGAATGAAGATCATGGGTCCCCACTGGACTTTTCTGAGGCCACTCTGATGGGGCAGGGGGAGGGCAGTGACAGGGACATTCAGAGGGACAAGAAGGAAGCAGAAGAGATGGCAATAAGAAATGTAGAAAGCAGAGAGAAGCCAAGAGTGAAGTTTCTGTAGTGTAAGGTCAAGGTATGGGGCAGAGAGAAGACTCCATGAAATGGAGACAAAGTCAGCCTGCATGACTGGGGACTCACAATCACTTTCTAGTCCTCTGTTACTACCTGCTAGCACTTTGCACCCTCTCCAGTCACTTAGTTTATCTAACTGGAGGGTGAGTTCACATATGCATGTATAGATGCATGTGTGTGTGTGCATGTGTGTGGGGATATGTGTGTGCATATGAACATAAGGGCACTGCATATACACACACTGTCTGCCTTCCTTCTGAGAGTGTGGACTCTAGCACCGGTTGCTTTCTTTTGTATCCATCCCTTTGCTGGTCACAAAGTGAACTCTCAGGATGTATCATCAAATTAATGAACTCTGAATAAAGAGGACATGGACATGTGCATTCTATCAACAGGAGCAGAAAATAGCTGATGGGCCATGTCCCTGCCCCTACTTGTGTGAGGGTTTTGTGTGTGTGTGTGTGTGTGTGTGTGTGTGTGTTTTCTGCTTCGTGCTGGTCAGATCCAAGGGTGTGGAGGGACCAGCGAGGGTGACAGCCAGACATGGAGGCAGCAGGCACTGAGTCTTGCTTCCTGGAAGAGATTTGGCCCTGTGGTGTGGAAGATTTTAAGATATTCACACCCTCAAATGCAGTAATTCCCTTCTATGGTGTATCATTACAAAATAATTGCACCAGAGCCTGTGAATGTGCAGGGAGGTGTAGTGGGCCCTGCTGGTTAGAGGCTACTGTCTGCTGCAAAGCTGGAAATGAACAAAACGTCCACGGGCAGCAGGGCTGTTAAGTAGAGGATGCCAGGTCCAAAGCACAGATTCCCTGAAGTCAGCAAGGCAGTGTGGATTTGCGTTTATTGATGTAGAAAAATGCTCGTGGGGTATATTATTGCATGGAAGGCAGAGCATGGAGACTATGGGTTGTGTGTCCCAGGTGGGGCCACTGTAAAGCTCTCTCTTCCCCAACACTCTAGCTCTCCAGGTATGAATAAGAATAATGGAAAATACAAAGATTAAAAACCTATTTACTGCTGTGTTAAGGGTGCCAGAGAACGAGATCGTCAGTAATTTTTTTTCATTTCATCCTTCCTTTAGGTATCGTCTTAGTTTTTTATTTTATGTTTTTTACAGTCAGTGCTTATTACTTTAATAACCCTAAAAACGTTATTTTTGTATTGAAAGTGATTCTTCTGTGCTCAGTGATGACAGTGGGGCCTTGTTGATGGAACTCCTCTGAACTCACCACAAGGAAGGAAATCTATTCATGGCATTGCCTGAGCCCTGGGAGGCTGGCCCTGCGGGGGGTGTGTTCAGGTAGACACTGAACCACTCCAGTCTCTGCCTTTTTACTTCTTAATTTCTGTTTTTATGATGCTGGGGATTAAACCCTAGGACCTCATACAAGTTGGGCATGCGCTCTGCTACTGCATACAGATTTGGGGGGATACTACTCAACTCACTACAAGCTCCCAGTAGTTTCACGCACTAAAAAGGAACCCCTTTTCCCTCAATCATGTGAAAGAGTAGCTGCTCTCACCACCTCTCTCTAGTCCCATCCGTTGGAGGCAATGTGTGATATCCTGCTTTGTCTGGGCCAAGCTGCCCCGACACCCCAGCTCTGGACTGAGTGGGCAGCCCAGGTTTGCTCATAGTAGCGGTGTGGCCCCCTGCTGGCTTGTGCCTACTTCTCTTGGGGAATAGGCTCAGAGCAGCCCTAAGACTTGCAGCCCAAGGATGTTTTTGCAGTAATCACAGAAGCTTGTCATGTGGAGCCATCAGACCCTCCCCAGGGCTTCTGGGATGTGGGGTGTCAGACTTTGAGGACAACTGGCCATCAGGTTTGGGCTTGCCACTGTTTCTGTCTCACTGTTCTTACTGTCGCTTAACATAAAGAACCTTTTTCTTCTAGAATAATTTTAGATTTTCAAATGTTTTCCAAAGACAATAGAGAGAGTTCCTGGGTACCTACCCTCGGTTTCTCCTGTAATTAACATTTGTATCACTGTGGCACATCTTTCAGGACTAAGGAAGTGGTCTTGGTTCAGTGCTATTAGCTAAGCTTTACACTCAATTAACAGTTACTCAGTAGTTACCTGTGCTTCTTTAGTCTCTCAGGATGATGCTCCCCTTGGCAGTGATATTTTCTCAGATTTTCTTTGCTTTTGGTGCTCAGTCTTTTGTGGAGCGTGAATATCTCAGTGTGTTTCCAGCCAGGATGAACTGGGACACACATCCCTCGGAACCCACCAAACTAAGGTGGATTCACCTCACAGCCTACTGCCAACATGACCTGTCATGCTGTTGACTTTGTCATCTGCCTGAGGTCATATGTCAGGTTTCTCCACATTCCTTTCTGTGCTGTATGCTTTTAAGGAGAGGCACTGTATATAGCTCCAGTTGAGATGTGGGAGTTATGCTCCATGCCTTAGAGGGAGAAGTATTCCTTACTCATTTTTTTTTTTTTTGGTACTGGGGATTGAACTCGGGACCTTGGGCTTTCGAGGCAGGCAGCAGAACCACTAAGCTAAATCCCTGGCCCCAGAGAAGGATTCCTAAAACGTAAAACATTTGAGACGTTTGACATGGATGACTTGCTGTATGTACATAGGTATGTTCTGCCTGCCTATCCATCTATCTATCTATCTATTTCTGATCAGATACTCTCCTTCTTGGAAGTATCTGCATTTCTGATAAGAGAGAGTTCCTTGCTGTCTTATAGGAAGCTTGGGAGGCCAAGTGGATACGGCTGTGGTTTAGATTAGCAAAGGGTAGGTTGTATTTGAGCTGTGGAGTCCTGGTGGTGGTATCCGCCCTGAAGATGTCATGCTGCCCAGATCTGATCAGAAAGCTCCTCTTGCCTTGCCTCAGGGCCTTTGTACTTGTTGGTGGCTGCTCCAGGTCTTCCCACACTACTTCCCTTCAGTTCCTAGCTCAAGTGAGCAGGCCCTTCTTCAGGTAGCCTTTTTTTTGCCGCTCTTGACTCAGAGCCCTGTCCACACCCTTCTTAGGCCTTGTCCCAAACCCCACCAAAGGTGGGGCTTTGTTCCCACCTCCCTCACTGCTGCCCTGTAGGACTGTGACTGGTGACTGGTGCTACCTCTCCATGCAGTCCTGGTGCTGGTGGGGATGATCCTGGCTGCCAGCTGCAGAAACAGCCTTAGCACAGAGACAAAAGGCTCACGTGTATTCTCTGGGACTCTGGGTTTTGATTTCAGCCTCAAAAGAGTGAGCAGCCTTGGTTTGATCACAGCTGGGCAGGCAGCTTTATTATGCAAAGGGAAATTTGCTGAAGTTGCAGTTGGAACTGGGGAGGGAGAAGGAGGTCTTTGCTTTGGTTGAATCTCCAGGGTACCCTCCCCTGATGCCCATGTAAGTATTTCCAGACTCTGCTAGGTCCCTCTTGCCTCTTTCTTCTACACATACTTTCCTAATCTCCCCAAAGGGACACCAGGTATACTGTAGGCTGCTCAGGCTCACTCTTTAGGGCAGCAGTACTGAGATAAAAGAAATTGAACTCACTTACAGAGCGCCTCACATGGCACATCAGGCCCACCTCCCTATTTTCTAGATAAGGAAATGGGATCAGCATAGCCCTGGTCAAGCTGCTCAGTCTGTGGGTCTCTGTTGTGACAGCTGGAGTGGATGTAGTCAGACTCCTTCCAGTCCTAGCTCTGTTCCTTGTAGGCAGTGTGCCCTGGGTAAACCCCAGGATTCCTCTGAGCTGTCCCCTTCCCTAGAAAACGGAGGCCACATGGCCCTAGTGAACCTTAAACAAGGGCCACCACAGAAAGATCATGGGCCTTGGTGGGCACAGAGACCCACACTGAGGCGGCTGCTCCCAGACCCCCTCACAGGTGTGGAATAGTGCCCCAGCCGGTCTTGTCATCTGCCCTATGTGACATTCCTCATAGTGACCCATGAGGGCTTTCCCTTAGGAGGCACAGAGCCAGTGTGCAGGGCCTCATCTCTGGACAGCAGGCAGGAGGTGCCAGGTCCCTGGCCATGTGGAGCAGTGGTGAAAGGTTCACATTTCTGCTGTACATCAGGAGAATTCAGAAACATCTTCCTTCTGGGACACAAGGACAGAAAGAACTAGGGGAAGCCTCCCATGTAGGCAGCACCATCTGCCTCATCTCTATATTTGCCCTCTGCAGGTACGGGACCCTTTGTCACAGGAGGGTTCTGGGGTCCTGTGGAGTACGGGACAGAGTACAGACTCCTGCAGGTGGGAACAGCTCCCATACCTCAGGCCTCAGTGAGGTACCTCCTGCAGCCAGGCCCATGGCTGGGGCTTCTGGCACTGTCTGCATCATTGGGAGTGAGTTACTGCTCAGCCCTGGGCTGGCCACTGAGATGGGATGGCAAGTGCTCTAATTACCAAATGTCCTGCATGATTAACTAGGAAATTAATAGGCCAAATACTCCCTTTCCACCTGGCGAGCATCTCGGAATCCCATAAACATGCTGGAATCCAAATGCCGAGGAATGGCTTGGCTCCATCCCCCATCCATCAGCTCTTTGCAATTTATGGTCTTTCCAGAGAGCCTCTTCTGGTGCCAAGACCTCATTTGGCAAGGTGGAAACTGGGTCTCAGTGCCCACCTGCTCCCTCACCACCAACTCCCAACCCAGCTCTGGATACTGGGTCCGGGCCTGGGCCTTGGGAGTAGGGTGGTACAGGATGGGCTCACTTCCCAGCCCCACCTCCTCACGATCCTGGGTGTCACCTCCTAAGCTTCTGCTTCCCTACCTGTGCAATGGAAGTGAGGTTGTCCATTTGTGCCTCCTGAGGGCTAGAGCGGAGGATGGGTGTGAACTTTTAGCAGTAGCTACTTCCTACCTTGCCTGTGTCCTTGCCCACTGAGGGATTGGTGAGTCTGAGGCTTTGGCCCTCTGTCCTTGGTGGGGGGCACTGCACCATAAAGGGTGGTTTTTCCTTGTCCCGAGTGTCCCCTGAACACTCTGGCAGGCAGCAGTGGCTCCCCACCCTCTTCCCCTCTTGTTCACCCCTGCCAGGGGTCAGGCCCTGCTTCACTGGCTCTGTCTCAGAGTGCAAGCTGTGCCTTATCCTTGGGTGCAGAGCCCTCTGTTGCATTTGAGTTCTTTCCCATTCCAGCCCCTTCCTGGAATGCAGCTCTTTCTCACCCTGTCACCAGGCAGATTTTGTCCTCTTGGCTTTAATTCCAGCATGGGCTCTGCAAGGAGGGATGAAGGGGAGGAAGGTGAGGGATAGGACATAGGCATCCCAGCTGCCATGCAGGACAGAGCCTGAGATGTGACAGGGCTGATCTGGAAGGATGTGGAAGATGAACCACCTACCTAGTCCTGGCCTCAAATCTTAAAGGAACATAAATGGAGGCTCACAAGTCACAGGGCAGGCATCCTGGCCCTGGTACCCCTGCACTGTTCCCCTTCAGGAGGATGATGGGATCACAGAACACCCCCGCCCCCCAGACTGCTGCCCTCCTGGACTTCATCTTCTGCCTCCATGATTCCATCTCACAGGCGAGAGGATAACAAAGGCACTTCATTGTTCAGGCCGGTGAGTGACCAGCATGTCACAGGCAATGGGGACAACCTGGAGTCTGGAGTCCAGCCAGCCTGCGCCTGCATCTCCTGCTATTGCTCACTCCCTGGAGCACCATTTAAAGGTGTCAAATCTTGGTGGCTGGGCTTATTCACCTGCAGTATGCAATGAAGTCTGCTTTTCTGAGAACAGCAGCAGGGGGAGATCCTTTAGACCCTAAAACAGCATCAGGCAGATCCAGGGTCCAAGGGAGTCCTTCCTTGGGGGACAGTCAGCAGGGGTAGGGGACAGTGGGGCAATGGCTGAGCAGCAGAGAGGCCAGGTGAGCCGGGACCAGCCCTGGGACAGCATTTCCAGAAGGGGAGCTGGAGAGTCCTGTAGGCGGTCATTCACCAAGTGTATCCCATGGGCAGTGACTTGGCTTATTTTGAGGTCATTTCCTGTTGCGATGAACTTAGAGCATTTTGAGGATTTAGCTCATTTGTTCCTCTGGAAGTAAATTTGCAGCCCATGGCTCATTCCAGCCATGGCCAAGGAGGAGGGCAGAAGGCAGGCTGGGTTAGACAAGGGCACTGGGGCTGGGCGGATGGGCTCTGGGGGTGGGCTTGAAGTGTGCTTTATTCAGCCCGCCTCCACCCTCTCACCACCTGGTGGAATTCCATCAGGATTAGCGTTAAGCACAGTTTAAAAAAAATCAGGGCACAGAAAAGCGAGAATTAAGTAGAATTTAATATTCATCATGCCTCAGGAGAGAAAAGATTTCCTAAGTTTAGAACTAATACAAGGAACCAGGAGAGAAAATATGGACAGGCCTGACTGTATAAAAATGAAAACTGTGTGCCTGTCAAAATTAAACCACCCAACAAAGAGACCAAAAAAAAAAAAAAAAAAAAGCCTGGAAAATATATTT
>NW_004624735.1:14690852-14760103 GCF_000247695.1 Heterocephalus glaber | reverse complement strand
TGAGAAATTATTTCTGATTTCATTTTTTCCAGATCCCCTTTTGTTGCCAGTTCAGTGGGTCCAGGTGGTTGAGTATCAGAGTGTTCCATCTTATTTCCCTTTGGGGTTGCTGTAGGTGGTCTGGAAGTGTGGTTTTGAGACTTACTTATGTGTTTTCTCATTTCGACTCGGGGGCGGGGTGGGCTCTTGGCGCCTGCACGGATAACCTCCTCTGTGGTAGGAGAGGTGGGACGGGGCCGGGAACTGTGGTAGGGATGGTGGCCCAAAAGCCCTTTCTTGTGGGCTGGGAGCAGCAGGAGTGATGGTGGCCCGGAAGCCCCTTCCTCTGGTCCAGGAACAGTGGGATGGCGGTTCAGAAGCCCCTACCTCTGGGCCAGGAGTGGTGGGAGGGATGGTGCCCAGGAAGCCCCTTCCTCTGGACCAGGAGCAGTGGGACGGTGGCTCAGAAGCCCCTACCTCTGGGCCGGGAGCAGTGGGACTCAGTACCATGGTCTGGTGGTCTGGTGTCCTCTGCATCTTTGTAGTGTGGAACCAGGTGGCTGTACAGAGGAGCGGGGTGGGGGGTGTCCAGTGTATTGTTGCCAGGGCGTGGGCTGGTTTGGTATGTTCTGCTGGACTCGGGACCTCGGTAAGATGTCTGCAGACCTGCCTGTCTGCAGCGGGCTGATTCGGCCTGTTCCGCGTGACTCGGGACCTCAGAGTCTTTCTTCTTGATCCAGCTGTGTGGTGGCTTGGGGGCTGTCAATCTTCACTTGGTCCTACCCACTGCCTAAAGCTAATTGGTACAGAGACAGCTACCCAACTCAATCTGGGCCAATCATAGTATTTTTCTGGAATTTTCTTGTTACTAAAGAAGAGCCCTGGTTTGAACTTCAGTGTGAGCTGCAGTCCTCACTTTCCTCCAAGTGGTGAGAGAAGGAGGTTGAACTCAGAAGGAAGAGTGTATCTCCAAGGGCTGTGCTTATGGGGTTCCACTACAGGTTGGGGACTAAATGTCCCTTACAGGCCTCCTTTGTCACCCAGTTTGAGGCAACCAGTTGTGGTCTTTCTCACTGTTGTGTGGTGGACATGTTTCTTCCTGATACTTCCTGTGGTTTTCTTATTGTTCCCCTGCACATTTGCTGGGACAGCACATGGCCCTAAGTATACACTTAGTACTCACAGTCTAAGCAGATGAATACTGACTGTCTTAGGGACTGGTTGAATAACTGTCCTTGGGTGCTGTGAGCCAATACATCCTTTTTGTTTCAGTTTGTGTGTGCTTTGTTTCTACACCTTGCAACAAAAAGCCTGAAAAATAGAACATCTGTGGCCTTTGGATAGTCTGTCTCCTTAGCCCCTGGGCATCTGATTTTACACCAGAAAAGGCAGAAGAGATGATAGAACCACTCAGGGACAATGGGGACTAGATGCCTGCCTACCTCTCACCCAGCTTGAGGAGCTCAATGTGGGCATTGAGGGCCCTGAGATCTGGGCCACCCCTCCCAGGCACAGGGAGGGAACAAGGAAGAGCTCAGCCTCTCTTAGCATCTGTCTTTCCATGTGGAAATGCAGACTCCATGAAGTCATCCTTTGAGCCCACAGAGAGCTTCTCTAATAGTCCAAATAGATACTCTTCTTGCTCAAAGTGCATTGAGCTCCTACAGAAGGTCTGGCCACATGTCGGGTGATGACTCTGGGAGGCTGAGCTCTTCTGCAGACGATGGTGCTGAAGGTCAGGGAGGCTCTTTGGATTCCCCATGTTGCCTCCCCTTGGAGGCAAAACCTTGGTTGGTCCAATTTCTTGGGTTGTGCTTGGACCCCTCTGTAACCTCCCTGCAATCCACTTTTGAGCCTCCATGATGTCACTGCATGTCCCCTGAGATATCATCTGAATGTCAGAAAGGATGACAGGCCATAAAGGTGAGTTCACATGTTGGATGTCATGCAGCAGATTGTCAGGGGAAGGCAAGGAGCAGGCTGGACATCTGCTCCAAGTCTCAGCCCTCACATCCATCTTTGCCTGGGCAGCCCGGGGGCTCCGTGCCACCCACGAGCTAGTTGGGGCAGAGGGAGTGTTGAGGGGGGCAGCCTGCCTGTGCCACCAAGCCATGTGCTGCTGTGTGCAGGAGTGACAGAGCTAATTTCCCAAACACCATCTGAGCTGAGTGCATGTTGATGAGGATGATGGTTTTTTAAATTTTAAATTAGAAATTACATTTTTCCCTTGCCAAAATAAAGATGAGAAATCCAATGAATCTGGTTTGGAAAGGGGCTGGATCCAGGGAGAATGTGTCTGCCAGACTCTCTGTTGAGCAAACAGACTGGAGCCTGGTGTGTTTGTGGAGGTCGGTCCCAGGTCCAGGCTCCCAGTTCTCTGCACCTTGGCCTGTGGCTTACACCGGCCACAGTCAGGCAGGTGGACTTGGGCCACAGTGCTCAGCTGTGGGCAAGAAGCTGGCTGTGGCCAGAACCTCTGTGCCCATCCCTGGGAAGAGGGCTTGTTCCTCTTCTACTTGGGGAATCGCTGTGGGACATGAGGCTCCCAGGAGGCAGCCGCTATCTCACTGTCACTTTCTCCTGTAGCTGGTGCAAGGGTAGGGCATGCCAGCTTTGTCCGCAGGGAAACACTGGCATGTGGAATACAGAGGCAGGAATAAGGCCATCCAGGCGCAGAAGCTCCGCAGCATGGAGGAGGAACAGTGAACCCTGCAGAAGTTGCTCTCTCAGCTCTGGAGGGTCCATCTTCCACGGTGGCACTGGCTTTGGCTCCCACACATCCTACAACGCTGAGCGTGTTGCCAGGGTGGGGCCCAGCACCATTCTCCCATGGAGTCACCCAAAGACCCTTGGGGAAACTGAGGCCCAGGAACTGGACTGGAGGTGTGAGATAATAAGGAAGTTGGTGGGAAAGGGCACCCTTCCTGTGCAGTCATCAGGGCCCTATGGTCGGGGGGCTGGATGTAGTGGGTTGTGGTGGGTTGCTGCCTGAGGACCCCTCTCCACCATGGCCAGTGGTCAGCCCAGAGAGTCTCCTCCAGGGAAAGCTACCATTTGCTCTAGCGATGTCTTCCTTCTTTAATCACAGCCTCCTTCTGGTAGGCCTGCTGTCAGGCTACAGAACCCACCATGGAACTGTCTATAGATGGCCATGTGCCTATGCTCTCTGCCACTCCTCTGGGCATGTTTTAATTTGCATTGTCTGGACCCCCTACAGGCCTCTCTCATGGAAGCTTCCAGAATGGAATGTGCAAGGGTAACTGGTCTATTTTTGATGAGCCCCCAGCCCTGCCTGGGGAGCCCGATCACAACATTCTGTCAGCCACCCTGTGCCTGCTATAGTCTGGCTGGCTCCTACCCCCAGCCCCTCCTGCTCAGAGGAGCCCCAGGCTGCACTGACCCTCTGTGCTTACCTGCAGGCCTCCTCTGGGCCCTATGCCAGGGCTCCCACCTGTCTCCATTGCCTGCCATGAGGCCTGGGCCTGGCTGGTGTGGAGCAGAATGCTTTGTGAACTGTGGAGAGTCCAGTGGGCTCTGTAGGCAGAGATCTTGGCCTTTGGGGACCTGATGATGCTGGTGCCATGGGCACCACCCCCCATGAGGCTGCCCAGAGCTGTGGGAACCCTCCTCTGTGGGCCAGGATCTATGCTCTGCCCCAGACCTCACGGGCCTCCTGCACTCCGGGAGAAGGTGAGAGGAGCTTGCTCTGTGCAGCCCCTGGCCTCCCACTGTGGGTGGTTGTGACCTTGCAGGCAGGCACAGGGATTACAGGAGGCAGCCCCACCACTTCCCTGAACTGCTGGTCAGTCACACTGCAGACGGTGCAGAAGGATATCATAAAAGGGACCACTCACTTTATTCCTGGGTTGTCATTTTATCTCTGCACAGAAAGCTTTCCTGTCCATTGGTCTTAGATAGATGCAGGCATCAGCATGAGCCTTGGCTATCAGCTCCGACAGCATCACAAGCTTCCTATCTCCTGGCACTGTCAGCAGAGTGTTGGTTGGAAATGATGGTTATTTGCAGAGGTCCAGAAAGACATGCCCAGTGCACAGAGGCAGCCCACAGAGTCCTAGCTAGCCCTGGTCTTCCTCCTGGACACCCAGCCCTGTGGTGACTGAAGGTCCCTGTGTTCCTGCACAGAGCTGGCTTTGGGGTCAAGGATGTGACCCAACCTCAGAGGGGCCCTTGCTGCCTCTGCCTGACAATGCGTTCTTTCCCATACCCACAGGCTTTCCTCCCCTGGGAAATCAGCCTGGGAGCCTCTGCTTGGAGCCTTGCCCTCACTGGTGGTGGTGACATCATGGTCCCTACAGAGCTGGGTTCCATTTCCAGGGGTTGGCCAGCTGGTTGTCAAATGCCAGTGGCTTGACACCAGTTGTCCGGGAGTGTGAATGCCAGAGAAACTGCCCAGCTTCAAGGCAGAGCTTTCCTGTCCTTGGTGGAAAACCAGCTGGCCAGCCCTGCTCTGCCTTTGTCCGTCTTGGTACTCTGGTCATGAGCAGATAAGACCTTCGTTCACAGCCACCACTGCTCCTTTCCCCAAGGGGCCTACCTCGGTCTCATCCCTTCCCTCATCCTCGCTCTGGGCCCTGGAGAACCTCCCCTGGGAGCTCTGCTCTTCAGAGATGAAGGGCCACGTCCAGGAAAGGTGGCCTGACCTTGGAGGTCCCTCCTGTTGGGCTCCCTGTGCTCCTCCAGCCTGCAAAGCCTTACCCAAGGCCTAGCAGAAAGTAGCCTCCTTCTGTAGTTCTCCAGTACCCTGAAACCTGGCAGGAGACCTCTTTCTTCCTCGATCTCCTTTCCTGGGCTGTCCTTCACCTGACATGGGGCTGGGAGGCAGGCCCTGTCCCAGCCCCTGTGTCCTGCAGCCTTGGGCCAGCTGCCTGCCTGGCAGAGACTGAGCCATCCTGGGATATGGACCACTATCTTCTTTCTGGCTTTGTGTGAAGGGACAAAGAGCTTCAGGGCAGATGACAAACTGTCTGGGGGGAAAGTATGAAGTACCTGTGGCCAGGGCTGTTTGTCTAAACATCCAGGAAGGGACTTTGAGTCCCTACCCAAAGGTGGGGTTAAGGGAAGAGGCATCCAGCTGGCAGGGCATGCAGCTCCTTGGTGTGAGGAGTGGGCTGGCCATGCCCAGTACAGTGGGCACCAGGGAGGGATGTCGCTTGGAGCCACTACACATCGAACTGGCCCTCAATTGGACTGTCCCTGGGCTCCAGGCCCTGAGCTCTTGGCCTGGCAGATACACTCCCCAGGGACTTCAGGGCTGGTAGAGGAGCCCACAGAACACCTCACCAGATTTCTGCCCTCTGCCTGGATCCCCCAGAAAACAGTCACAAAAAGAAAATGACCTTTGGAGTTGTGGTCCAGCACTTGCAGCCTGTGGAGAAGTGGCCAAGTGACTTGGCTCTGCTGAGCTTCTTCCTCATTTCACCACAGAACAGTGAGGCCGAGACTGCAGGAAGTACAGACCTGTAGCATAAGAGGGCTGTGGGATAGGTCAGACAGCCATATATGTGGGGCACCCAACCTGGGACTGCCTGTCTGCACACCAGACACTCACTGGGTAGCCAGGCTCCTTCCTAAGCCCTGGGTAGCTGATGTCCCTCTGAGAGCATGGGCTCCTTGTATGGGAGGAGGGAGGTTGGAGTCTTGCCTGGCAGTGAGGCACAGTTGCCCTCATCCTGCCTGGGCTGGGAGCCACTCAGTGGATAAGCCCTTCTTGCATGCTCCATGCCAGTCTGTTGTCAGGACTGGGCAGGCAGAAGCTTTGCTGAGCCTGTAGACTTGCTCCTGGACTGCAAAATCTCTGTGAATGACAGAGGTTCAGGCCCAGCTTAGGGGAGTTCACAGAGATTTATCTGGGAAGCTGGGCTCTAGAGAGAGGCTGTGACTGTCATATCCTGGGGGAGAGTCGACGTGGGGTGTTATGCTCAGCTTAGCTGCACTGGAGGAGAAATGGCCAGCGTCTTCTATGTCTCAGTTCTCAGACTCTCAGAAGATACTACCTCCCAAGAACCCCTGGCCATCAATGGCCTAAGAGTGGCAAAGGGATAGGTGTAAGGAAGTGATCACCCAGTAGAGTTAAGAGGCTGAGCCCTGACCCTGGCCACACACTGAGCGCTGACTGCGATCACAAGGGAGCTCTGAGTCCAGTCACACTCTGAGCCCTGACCCCAGTTGCATGCTGGGCCCTGACCCAGGTTGTACCCTAAGTCTTGACCCTGGTCAAACACTGAACCTTGGCTGAGCCCTGTCCTGCTGCCTCTGACCTGTTCCAGCAGGGAAGCTGGAGCCTGCACATGGTATGAGCTTGGCTAAGGCAGCTCTTCTTCACCTCTAGGACCCTGGTCCAAGCACACTGTCTCTCCATGTGGGAAAATGAGTCCTTGCACCTGAAGGCTGGCATTCTTCTATAAGTTTCTAGATTTGAAGACTCTGTCTGGTTTTCCTGCAGTTGACAGCAGGAGATTCCATAGGAGATATCTGTGGGAAGGCTTGGTGATGCTCATCTCAGGGCCTTCTGCCCCAGGCTCATTTCACGATGAGCAGTGGCATAGCGAGAATCATTAACCCACTTTCCAGATGAGGAAACTGAGGCCCAGGAGAAGGCTTCTCAACATCTCCCTGGGAATGGTTGGTCCCGAGGGACACAGCCTCCTCCAGTCATGACTCTCTGCTCACAACCGACTCAGGGTCCCTGCACCTCATGGGGGGTCCTTGAACCTCTAGGGGCTCCCACCCCAGCTGCCATGCCCATAAGCTCTGGTCAGCTGGTTCCTAATGGGCACACAGGAAGATGCCTCATGAGTTAAAGGGAGGTCCTGCTGGCTCAGAGGGCCCAGGATTCAACCTTGGCTGTGATCTTGCACTGTGCCTGTCCTGGGATGTGATCCATGTACAGAAAAGCAGAGGTGGACTGGGCCCTGTGTCTGTGCTGGGGCCTTCCTCTGTGTCTCTGTCCTTTGGGGAGCAGAAACCGAATCCATCTCCACTGCCACTCTCACCTCTCTCCAAACCTCTCAGATTTAGGCCCAAAGCAGAGTGAGAATCTCTTGGGTACCTGGAACAGAACCAAGCAGTCATTATAGTTAAGCAATCAAGTGTCATCCTCCTTCACTCCCCCTCCAAGTCCTCTAGAGTCCTGGGGGCCAAATGGACAGAAATGCAGTTGAGGCCCTGGGTCTGTGCCAGCAGGGCAGACAGTGAGCCCCTATGGGGCCAGCATGCCAGTCTCAACATATCCTCTGCTCTCCTCCCCATAAATACGCAGCCTTTAAAATTTAATAAAAAGCATACCAATTATAAAGGCTATTTACTCGGCTACATCCATCACAGGCCATGGCGTGTTTATGCCTGAACACCTGATTTTGGCTCGTAAGTCACTTTTACACCCTCTTTAGGTGCTAACGACCCCCATAAGCTGGAGGCCTGCTCAAGTGTAGGAAGCCACCTTTTCTAGCCTAGGAAGTCCTATTGCCTTGAGGGAAGCTGGAACCCCAGGATTGGGCCTGGAGTCCCTGGCCTCTGGCCTGGCTCACTGGGCAGTGGACAATGGAACCTCTCTTCTTCCCAGAATCTTCCCCAGACTCTCCCCAGAGGGCTCCTCTGCCTTCCCAAACACCAGTAAGGAAAGCATTCAGCATCTCACCCTCTGCAGCAGAGACATGGGAGCTGCCACACACAGACCTGTCTTGGTAGCCAGGGGTCCCAGGGGATTAGGTGCTTGTCCTCTTGTAGTGCTAGAGTCCCTGTTGGAACAGACGACAAGGAAGACAGGAAGGTGACCTGTGGGTGAGTGTGAGGACACAGGCCTCGCACCTAGACCTTGTCACCCATATGTTAGAGGATCCTGTTGATCAGAGGACTGAGGAGACATCATGCGTAGGAGAACACAGTGGCTACAAGGTATAGGAGGAGGTGGAAGGGAGGAGAACAGTGTCCAGTTTACATAATTGGCTCTTCTATCTGTCCCAACCCCACGTGGCTGGATGTTGGTCTCTGGACCTTTTTGATGTAAGCTTAAGTGACCCAGTGTGTATCAGTGATGTCATGGTACAGCCGGCACTCCCTCTGTCTCCTGCCTTCTTTCAGTGGCATCCATCCACCAGAGGGTTTGACTCAGAAGCTAAGTGCACAGACTCGGAGATGAGATCCAGCTGGATGTGAGTTCCACCTCTGCCACTTGGTGTATGAGGCTGGACAGGTCACTTAGCGGTTTTGCGCTTCAGGTTTCTTAGGATAACCCAAATGCCATAGTAAATACCTTACAGAGTTAGAGAGGTATTCTTGAAAGTATACACAATAGCTGGTGCTGGAGTAGCCACATTGGACTACAACAAAACTCTAGGATCAGGAGGGAACAAGATCATCAGCAAAGACAGTTTTATCTCTAGTGGCTGGATTCTAAATTCTTCTAAAATATGGGATGTTGGTGATGTTGGGGTGTAGATACAGTGTGGGATAGAGGCGCTGCTCTGCTTTGGCTGTGTGAGGTGGCAAGTGCTAGATGGTCTCTGTGGTCAGATGGCTTGTCCCTAGTGGGCCCACAGTGCACCTCCCGCAGGGGTCACCTCGGGGAGAGACACCGGGAATAAGCTGGGTGGCAAATTGCCTGCCATGCAGCAGGGCTCACGGTAGCTGGGCAAGATGACTGTTAAGTGCTTGCTGTGTACAAAGTGATCAACTAAACAATGTGCACAGTTCCTTCTACTTAATCCTCCCAACTTCATGCTGGAGCTTTTTCAAAACCCTTCACACACATTTCCCATTTCACCATTTGCAACAGTGAGATTTGGTGGCAAATTACAGAACTCAAACCAGCAGAGGCCTCAATAAGAGAGAAGCTTATTTCTCCCTCTCTAGAAGGCCTGGAGACAGGCAACCCAGGCCTGAGAAAGTGACTGCTTCACAGACATCTCAGGGACCAGGCCCCTTGGATCCTCTTGTTCACTAAGCATGGCCTCTGGTCCCAAAGCCACTTCATGGAAAAATAGGGGTGCTGTGGTCTCCGCATCAGCATCTAGAGCACAGGAAGGGAGAGGTGAGATAGCAGTAGCAGCTGAATGCTCCATCGGGTCCCTTGCAGTGACTTTAGTACTCCGCTTACGTATTATTAGCCAGCATTTTTGTCATGTGGCTACATCTAGCTGCAAGGAAAGATGGGATATGTAGTCTTTTCCTTCAGACTGTTTGTGCCTCACTAAACAGTGAATTCAAGAAAGATGCAGTAGCACATCCCAGCTATTCAGAAGGCTGAGGGTGAAGGATCACAAGTTCCACCCGGGCAACTTATTGAGACCTTGTCTCAAGGTGGGGAGGCTGGGTATAGCTCAGTGGTAAAGTGCTTGCCTGGCATGTACAAGGCCCTGGGTTCAATTCCCAGCCAACACACACACAGACCGAAAGGAAAGAAGAGGAGAACAGGCATTGCAGAAGAACCAGTCACCTCTGATCTGCCAACATTTGACTGCTTTAGTATCTTTTTGGCAGCTTATCTAGGGAGGCTATCCCTTAACTGGAAGCAGGATATCTAGTCTCATAACAGCTGGTATTTGGGGCTGGGTAGTTATTTTTTCTGGGGTGGAAGAGTTCGGTCATCATGGGCACCATGGAATGCCGATGTCAAGCAGCATTCTTGGCTCCCACCTACTAGATGCCAGTGGCACCTTTCATTTGTGATAATCAAAAATTGCAAAATGTCCTTGGGAACTGGGGCTGGAGGCAAATTGTCCCCAAATATGAATCTCTGATGTAAGCAAATACAAAAACAAGATCCCCAGACAGAAAAGCCTTTCAGAGAAATCACAAAAACGGCAGGGGGAACTTCCCCATGCTTACCTGCCTTCCACCCTTTCCTGCTGGCATCCTTGGTACATGCCTGCAGGGAGGAGGAGGTCAGCATTCAAAGTGCCCTCTCTCACTGTGGGCTGAAAGCAGGCAGTGGGCTTAGTTTGTCCCATGCACCATGTGAACCTGGGCTGGATATTGTCGAAGTGTGACATTAAACCCACACTAGGAGCTGGACATTCAGAACCAAGTAGAACTGAGTATTGAGATGATTTAAAAGGGGAGGACATCTTTAGATGAGGGACAATGGATGAAATCACAAAAGGAATGATGACTGGTTGAATGATAGAAAACCCAGACACTTCTGTATGCCAGCAAGTGCACAAAAAGCAACGTGTGAAGTGCAACTACCACGTGGAAAGAAAAATTCTCCACAAACACAGTGTCCTAAGGGTTAATATCTTAGAGTGTAACAAGTTTATAAAATGTCCTAAGTAACACACATACAACCTCAAATAGATTACTGGCCAAAGTACGTGCTTCCCAATCCACAGAAATCATAAATATAACTAGGAAGCAAACACAGAAAAAAATCCTCCCTCACTAGTAATAAAGGAAATGCACATGAAGACAAGTACTGATTCTTGTTAACACTGGGAGCGGACATTAAAGTCTGGCAATGTCCGATCTGTGCTTTTGGGCTGGAATCTGCGCGCTCACGACTGAGCTGGGCACAGGCAGGGGCCACCCCAGGAGCAGGCAATTGGTGACATGCATCATGCTTGTACAAATGCTCCCTGATACCGGCAAGTTAATTGCTAGGATGCTGTCCTGAGGAAGTAATCCTAAATACAAAAATACATATTTGTAGCAAAATAATTAGAAACAACCTAGTGTTTGGACATGGGGGAAATGTTTAAGTAAACTGTGGTTTATCCACTTGAAAGAATATTACAGCCATTAAAAAATAATGTTTGCTCAGAGTCTGTACAGAGAACGCTTGGAGGGAACAAAAAAACATGATTCTAACAGGTAATATGATACAATTCCAACAATGTGAAATAAAGAAATCACCACCATATTAAAAAAGGCTGTGAAACAAAATGTTATTAAAAACAATGAAAGGACCTGCCTCCAATACTCACCAGAGTTGTTTTTGTGTGGCGGAGTGCAGCAAAAGCTTTCTTTATTTTACTTAGTCTTAGTTATTTTCTGACTTTTCCTGTACTAGGTCTGCTTTACTTTTTATAAGACAAGACAGACATATATTTTGCAGAAGCCTGGCTAACTGCAAAACAAATGGCAGTGCCTGATGATCATTGTAGGAACCAGGACTACTCCAAGATTTGTAAGTTGTGAAAAACAAATGACAGTGGAGGGCAAATCAGGTGAGCTCACAGCATCCTGGCTTTCCTGTCCCCCGACACAGGGACTCCATCCTTGGAGCTAGGCAGGCCAGGCAGGTGTGAACATGCTTAATAAATTCATGCAGGCAAGAAGGTGTTGGCCTCCAGGGACAACATGGAGTAGAACACACCACCACACTCACGGGTATGTGTAGAGTCGCACATGTGTGCTGTAAACTTGATGGATGCTTGTGTAAAAGGCACTTCCCCTGGCGCCAGCCTGGGAGAGGGATAAGATTTTACATTAACAACCCAGCAGCTGTCCTGGCTTCAGACTCTAATTGTCACATCTGGACAGTCACTAGGAGTCCCCTTTGTGCCTCTCTGGTCCCAGTTTAATTATTAGTCATCTCTCAGTTTGGGTGAGGCTTTGCAGGGTCACTTTGGCCTGCCTACTCTCTGAAGGGATATCACATTGCCACGTGGTGGCCAGCCCCGGTTCTCAGACATGCCCACATGCTGCACTCACTGCTCAGAATCCGGAAACAACCGATGGTCTGGAGGCCTGTGACACAACCTAATTTCACTCAGAGCAAGCTGCAGGTCACTGAGAGGCCTGGGACTGCCTGGAAAGGTGCTGTTTCCTGGACAATAGGACAGTTTCTTGGAGGCCACAGGGCACACCATGGTTCATCAGAGTGCCTGAGCGAATCAGACCACCACCCCTTTGCATATGTGGCCAGGGCCTGTAGGAAACTGGGCTCAACTGAGTGTCCCAGACAAGGGCAGGAATGCCGCAGCTGGCCTTTTCCACTGGCCAGAAGTGGCTCCACTGACACTTCTGCCACCAGCAGCCCCTGGCACACAGGGGTGCTGTGGGGTCAGCTGCATAGGGATTTTGTGTCTGGATGGGGAGCATTACAGATGTGACCAAGTTAAAGTTCATGAGGTGGGAGTTGCTCCTAGATAATGCTAGTGGCCCAGTGACACCCTAAGGTTCCTATGGAGAGAAGCAGGTGAGGCCTGACATGGAGGTGAGCTATCCTCCATGTAGACATGGGAGGGATGCCATGAGTGTGTAGGGGAGAGGCCTTAATACTAGGTGCCTGTGGGGCTGGAAAAGTGGGAAGCAGATGGTCCCCCGGAGCCTCTGAGGAAACCAGCCCTGTCCACACCTTCATTTTAGATTTTAGATCGCCAGAGCCGTGAAGGAATAAATGTGTGGTTGTTAAAGCCTCAACATAGCTGAATTCGTGGTTCTCTTGAGGGGGAGACAGGTGAGGAGGTGGATAGATGGTACATAATAAGCAATAGATAATAGATGACCAATGAGTGAGAGAGAGAGATGTTAGATACAGATAAAATGTTCTAGTACAAACACACATACATGTACATTCCCATGACAGGCTATAGCTTCAAGACAGCCACAACAAGTACCTCCCACCCACATGTGCTGTCTACCAAGAGAGCCCTTGACTTTGCATTGTCATGGGCTGGGATCTGTGCTCCCTCTCCTTGAATTTGTGACCACAGGCCTGATCACAGTCTCACAGACGGATGTGACACTGGAGTGTGTCACACCAGATTATGGGACTCTGGCCTAGTCCTCTGGGCCACCTAGAAATCTGGCTAGTGCCAACATCCAGGCACGAAAAGACAGGTTTTCAGGGACTCCATTCCTAAAGACTGTCTCCACTGAGGCTCAGTGGAGCAGACCTGAGCTGTCATTGAGCTCTGCCCAAATTTCAGGTTCTTTTTTTTGGTAATGGGGATTGAACTTGGGTCCTTGAGCTTGCGCAGCAGGTGGTGAAACCACTGAGCTAAATCCCCAGCCCTCACATTTCAAATTCTTGAGCAAAATAAATGTTTTTGTTGTTTCAAGCCACTAAGTTTTGAGGTGGTTGTCTACACAGCAATGGGCAATTTAAAAATTCTGCAGCTCCGTTCACTGAAGAAGCCTGAGACCATGGCACCCCACTCATGATGAGACACCCAGAGCTTGAGTCTAAAGATCTTTCTCCACCCAGGAGCTAGGTGTCCTGGGCAGGGAGGCATAGGACATGCCTGGAGCAGCTTGTGTAGGAAAGCAAGGTATGCTCATGGAGTGTGAGAACAGGTCAGGGCACAGAGGCTGGCCTGAAGGATCTCTTATGTTGTGGGTCTAAAATGTCCTTCAAAAGCCTAGTTATGTTGAAAGCTGATGCAGTCATGTGCAGAGGTGGGGTTTGGAAAGTGATGGATCATTACAGTGCTAACCATTGCTGAGCTCATAGTGGAATGGAATTTTAGGGGGTCGGGCCTGGTTCAAGGGAATGGGTCACAGGAGGTGACCTTAGGAAATCTATCTGATATCCTCCACCTCCTCTCTTGCTTTTTCTTGCTCCTTCTGCTTCCTGGCTGCAGTGAGGTGCGCAGCTTTCCTCCACCATGCTCTTCTGCCATAATGTTCCTGCTTTACCACAGGTCCAAAAACAATGGAGCCAGCCAGCCACAGACTGAGACCTCTGAAACCATAAGCCAAAATAAAACTTTCCTCCCCTTAACTGACTTCTGCATGTATTTGGTCACAGTGATGGCAAGGTAGTTGACACCATTAATGATGACTGTAGTATGCATATTATCACACACCAGAAGGACAGGCAGCTGGGCGTGTGCATAGATATACATCAAGGAGGGAGCAAGTAGGGGATGTGACAGCCAGCACCACCTATATATCAAAGCACCCCACCCTGGCCCCTCACTCCCCTATATCACGAAGTCACTGGGGTGTTCCTGGAAAAGGAATCTCTGTGAGGGAGCACTGGCTGACCTGTCTCTCTGGAAGAACTGCCTCTCTTATGGGACAGGTGGGGGCACATGGGGGCAGTGTCCCTGAGATTGCTCATGCAAAGCGTGAGGAGAGGGAGAGCTCTTCCAGGCGAGGTGCAGCTATGACCTGCTCCCACCCTCTCCTGCCCTCCCACCCCGTCCCCTCCAGCCTGACACAGAGCTTTCTTCCTGCTGAGGTGAGCCTTGCTTCTCTAGAAGCCAGGGCTGTGAGCGGCATGGGGAAACATGGAGTCAAGGAGCAGGAGGTCTAGGTTTAGTGCATAAGGCTTGTTCTGAGACTCAGTTTCCCCAAAGGATCTAGTATAGAGGGGGTCCCATGGTGTTAGTGAGTGACCTAGGTTCCTTTGCTGGGATCATATCTACCCCAGGCCCCCTCAGCCTGGATCTTTGGCTTTCATCAGAGTGAGCGGTCCAGGGGACATGGTTGGGACACACATCCCCACTTTAGGGCCAAGGATTACAGAGGTAGCTTGCCTGCCTCAGAGTGCTTTGTCCCCAGTCCCATGGGTGTAGGGATACCAAGGCCCATCTTTCTCTAGGTCTTTCTCTGGTGCTAAGAGGCTACTTCCTCTGCAGGGTTTTGGAGACACACAAGCTGGGAGTGGGGCTGGACTCTGGTCTCTCAGCCAGCACCCTGCTGGCCTTTGAATGCCAAGTGGTGCCCTTTTCAGGCATCTGGGGAGGTAGAGAGGAGCCACAGGCAAGTGTGTGCACAGAAACAGTAGGGTGAAGTCCCCAAGCTTGGGAATGAGGGGATCTGAATCCAGGCTCTCTTGGCCTTCTCCCGCTGTAGGGACTCTGCAGGGAGCCTCACACCCCAGGACCTCACTTCCTTCCCTGTGCAGTGTACAACGTGGGCACCTGGGCCGAGGGAGGAAGGGCTGTTGGCATGACGGTGCAATGTCACGTGGTTTCCTGCTCTGCTAGGGACAGTAGGGGGGTCAAAGGGCTGGGCCTGACAGAATAGCCCAGGCTGGATAGTCAGAGAGGAAAACTGAAAGATGGGGTGGTGGTGGGAGGGGAGAGGGAGACAGAGAGAGAGAGAGAGCTGCCCAGGCCTAGGTATTCCCTGGTTTGGGAGTGGACAGCAGCCCTGGATGAGCCTGCCACCTGCCGTCCCCTTGTCACCTCTGCTTCTCCCTCCAGGACGGGCCCAGGTAGCAGACGCAGCAGCCTGGATGACGCCAGTCACTAGCCAGGCCTGTCTACCAATGACTCCATGGCCACCTGATGGGTTCTAGGCTTCTATTCTTTTCCCACACAACCACTTCCCCATCACTCTCTTTGTGAAAGGGTATTGGGCAGAGGTGTCAGAAGTCCTGGGTGTGAGGTAACCTCTGCGTTGTGGAAACTTCCAAGAGCCAGGAAGGAACCTTGGGTACCCGCTCTTCAAAACAGGGCCATGACACCCTGGGCAACCCTGAGGGCCATGAGGTTGGGGTGGATCCCAGGGCTGGGAAGTTATGGGTCACAGGCTTGTGAGGACCCAAGTCAAGGACACAGTGCCTTCCTACCAGGGGAGTCCCCGCCATCCAGGGAACAGACAAGAGGCCAGCAGCCAAGGGGCTGTTCTTGGGCAGGGAGCATCTTGTCCCTAAGAGCTACTCGTGACCTGGACAGAAGAGTCCATTGCCTCAAACATCCTTCCCAGAGTACCTGCCTCTTTCCGTCCCTCTAGGTGGGGTCCAGGTGCCACAAGACCAGGCACAGCTTGGTTTGTGCCAAAGGGGAGCCTCCTCCGGCCTTGCTGTCCTCGGAGAGTTCTCTCTGTCATGTGGTGGGGCTCTGGCCACGGCTGAGGGCTGCAGGTGAGGGACCCAGCTCTGGGACTAGAGATGGAGGCAGTGCTGCTGAGCCCCGAGGACATGGAGAAAGTGCCTGAGGCCCGAGCCCTGGTGTGGATACCAGTGTGCGAACAGGGTCACATAGCTGGACAGGGCAGCTGGTTCCACCTTGGGGCCTCCTCAGCTTTTGGGAGCCAAATGCATGTTGGTCTCTTCTGCTCCTCAGTGAGATGGGGCCCTGGGGCTGTGGCAGACTGGTCACTTTCATAAATGTGAGAGATGGTGCTTGATATAATGGTGGTTCTCCCTGGGCTGCTTTCTCCCACATGGCTATCAGGGAGGAGCCAGGCTCCAACCCTTGCCAATGTTTAGCCTCTGTGATGGTCATGCATGTCAATGTGGGTAGGTACAGTCCCCAGTGTCCCATTAGACACTGACCTGAATGTTGCCAGGGAAGAGTTTTATAGATGTGGTTAGTGTCTACTCTGTTGACTGCAAGCAAAGGACAGCGTAGTATTTCACTGTCTGGTCGGCCTCACTCAATCAGTGGAAGGGCGCATAGACAAGACAAAGAGTGTCTGAGGAAGAAATGGTGCCTCTGCCTGCATCATCAGTGCCTGCCCCTGGCCCCAGACTGCTACCTGGTGTCCACCACCATCCCCTGCTGCCTGCCTGCCCCTGCTTGCTGCCTGCCTGTCCGACAGACTTGGCATACAGAACACATCTCTCAGTGCGCCTGTAACCCGCTAGCTCAGTGCCACTGGAGAGCTCTGGCTGCTGCAGCCTCTGGTCACCCACCTCTGTGCCATTTAGCAGGCCACCAGCTCAGAGGGTCCTGTGGGCCAGGACTGGCAGTGGCCACAGTCTCACCTCTGCATTTCTTGAATGAACCTCGACAAACAGCCACACTGAGGGTGGCTGGCACATGGCCAACTGTCCAGGAAGGAGAGTGTGTTGGCTGCAGTGCTAGGTGACAGTCACCGCATGCATACCTAACTACTCTCTCATGGATCCGGGTCCCTGCACCTGGGGTCAGCAGGTCTTGGCTGGGTCTGCTCAGGTCTCGCAGGCTGTGATGGAGGCATCTATGGGACTGTGGCACTTGCTTCCCAGGGTCAAAGAGGAGAGGGTCTCTGCTGTTTGCCAACTGTGGCCTTAGGGAGGGACCAGCTGGGCTGCTAGGATGACACCCCTCTGGTTCAACTCAAAGCCAGACTGGCTGGGGCCTTCCCTGCCTCTGTGCCTTCCCATTTGGCCCAGTCAAGAGGGTGATGTCCCCCCTATCTGCAGGAAAGGCGGCGTGGAAGGCCTGCCTGGCCGCAGTGAGTTCTGCACACCATGGAGAGCAGGTGTGCTGGCCAGAGGCCCATGGAGAAGGGGGTGTGAACTGGCCAGGGCTGGACACTCTTCCTACCAGCTCTGCCTGCCAGGCCGGGTGAGGGATGCTGGAGATGTTTGGTGAATGGTCTGAAATTGAGCTGGCTTTTTCCTCACTGTTCCAGGAAGGGTCTACCTGAGGGGCAGGGGAGGAAGGGGGAGACAGACAGAAAGAGGAGGAGGGAGAGGGAGCCAGTGAGTGGTGGAGGGCTGTGCAGGGATGGTGGAGGGGCTTCCTCCGGCACTGGCAGCAAAGTCACACGCTGTAAAACAGCCTAACGACTGTCTCCTTTCTCACAAACCACTCTCTCCCTCCAGCAGCTCCCTTGTGATGTCCCAAATGTAAGCACTCCCAAGCCTGTCAGGGCCTCCGAGTGCCTGCAGGTTTGTCACTGAGACCTCAGACAGTGGCCAACCCCTGGACCACAGGATGACCTCTTTCAGACCTGGCTGTTTCCTTCCCTCCCCGGCTGGAGGTATTGCCTGAGTCACCACTTGATCATCTGAGCCAGGCTAGGTGCCGCCTGCCAGGGCTCTGGGTGAGGAGACAGCCAGGGAGCCACCTCTGAGGCCCAGATGACAGCCCCTTTCCTCTCTGGGCTTGTACTCTCGCTTTCTCTTCCGACCCAGTTCTTCAAGCACTGTGGGAGCCTCTGAGATCTGTCATCGCCCTCTTAGCCTCTCAGTAGGCTGTCAGGGTGCTGGGGACAAGGGGTAATTCTCACCTAATTCAGGGAGGCCTCCCCTAAACTCCCTCCAGCACCTGAACCCACTTCCTTCCAGGACAGCAGGAATGTTGGGCACTGTGCTGTCTGAAGGGCACACGCCTCAGGATCAGGCCTCACTCCCAGGGTGAAAAGGGCAGGGCTGCCTGGGCCACCTCTGGTGATGGGTGGGGACAGGTGGTCGGGCAGGTCTGCAGCCCGCGACGTTACGGGGAGAATGGGGTCAGAGGAGTGCAGCCTCCCTGGAAAAAGGATTCAGATCCCAGGGAAAGGGATCGTGGGGGTAAAACAGGAGAGTCAGCAGTGGGTGACACATGTGGGCAGCAGGCACCACAGGTCTGCAAGAGCAGCCAGAGGGCATCACTGAAGGAAGTGCCTGGAACCTAGGGTGTGGACCTGGATATGCCCAGGGGGACGCGGCAGAGTCAGGACTCAGCCTGGGCACCTAGAACCCAGCCCAGGGCGGGGCGTGTCTCAGGAAGCTTCTCAGAGGCTGTGCTTCCTTACACCGGGCAGGCCAGTGTGGCCTGTCCTGAGCACCGCAGCCCTCCCTCCCTGTCTCTATGGCCTGTACCATGCTTCTCACCTGCTCACAGTATGCTCCCTCCTCCTGGTCTGAGCCCTTCCCTGACTCCTCTGGGCAGGACAAAAAGGTCCTCCGTGACCTCCGACCTCTGCTCCTCTGGGTGCTCCCCCAGCCCAGAGCTCCTGCCCGGCCTTGTTCCCTGGCTCTCCGCACGGCTCACGCACAAGAAGCTTGCCAGGTACCTGCGAGGGTCTGAATGCTCTTCCCAGCCCCACAGCTCCAAGTTCCTCACCCTGCATCCCAGTGGCGAGGACCCTGGTGCCCTCTAGGCTTCCTCCACAAAGGGCCCCTGAGCCAAGACAGGCTTCTCCCCCTTCCTCTTCAGCACCCTTTCTCCTTTCCTCATCTTTCTCTCCCTCCCACTCTCCCTCCCTCCCCCTTTCCTTCTCTCTACCCCTACCCCCCGACATTGCCTGGCATATCCTAGGAATTTCATAAATATTTGTTTGCAAAGGGAAGGAGGGGGACTCTTGGGGTACTCTGCCATGCAGGGCTCCCTGACAGACGGCACCCTATAGGCTAGGTTCGGCTGGTCTTGGGGGGTGCAGCACTTCTACTCTGCTTCCCTCTGAGCCCTATTCTGCATCAGCCCTGGGTGACAAAGAAAAGAACACTGGCATTACCCACCTGCAAAGAGAGGGGGTGGCAGGCAGTCCCCAGGCCTCCCAGCCCCAAAAGCTCTTCTATTTATAACACAAGCCCCGAGTTGGCAATTGCTATTCAACTCAGGGGAGGCTGTGAAATAAAATTGTGTAACAGAATTTATTCTTCCCAGTCCGCTTATTAAATCTCACCTCAGAACATGCTCTCCGAGTCTGGAGACTTCTTGGCATCTCCTTGGGGCCGGCTCACCAAGCAGTCACCTGCTTGGGTCCCTCAGGTTGCCTAGAACAGTTTATCAGTTGGCATCTCAAATAGATTTGCTCATCTTTTGAGCAGCAGAGGAATGCTCGCCCCACATCCTGGGAAGGAGACTCAATGGTTGCTGGGGCTTTGTGGGCAGGAGAGGGGTGGACTGGCGCTGGGCACTGGCACTAAACTGGCCTTTAGGGTGGACCAGGGCTCGGGCTCTGCCGAGGTGTTCACACTGCCCAGTCCACTGACTTTCACTCACTGCCTATTAGCAGGTACTGTGCCTGAGCTCCCAGGTAGCTAGGCCAGCTCTGTGTGCTTTCAGACGCTCCCTCTGCCCTACCCACCTGAACTCAGCAGTCCTGAGGTCCCACCCTCCAGAATGCTGTGAACTTTGCTTCCCTGAGGTTCAGCAGACTTTGGGGCCAGTGGGTCTCAGAGGTTGCCTCCAAAGTCCAGAGCCTGGAGTAAGAGGTCATGTAAAACATGGTGGGCAGGTCCTTCTCCACCTTCTTCCCCTTCCTTCCCCGCCAAAGCCTGCTTCAGATGCATAGGAACAGCTCCATGCGAGCTGAAGAGGTCTCAGCGAATGCCCTACCAACTCGAAGCTCTTTTCTCAAATGAGCCCACGGAGCAGCAGAATCGCTCCTCAAACCCTCGTCTTCCGGGAGAGCATTCTCAGGATGCATGCCTATAACCCTACCAAGGCACTAAGTGGCAATTCCCTGAGCAGGATTATGCTTCAGTGCAGACAGCTGTGCTCTATCAGGACGTGGCTAGTTTCTTGCCTTGCATCACAGCAACTTCTGGCCCCGCCAGTGGTGAGCAGGGCCCAACGCAGGCCTGTGGGTGGGTGAGCTGCTCTGACACTAGCTCTTCCGAACCTCTCTGCCCTGCTACAGTCCTCCTGGGCCCCTGGAGCAGAGCCAGCCTGGAATGCAGATGAAGGAGGCAGCCAACCACCCACACAGCCTGTGACAGGCAGTATTTTTAGAGCAATTTCTCCAGTATTTCCTTACAGGAGTTTGGGCTTGTGGGGGAAAGGCCCTGCTCTGCATACTCCTTCTCAGATGCAGCACCAGCCTACTGCATCTTTGAAGCATGGGCATTTTGGCACCCCATTCTGCAGGTAGGTAAGCTGAGGTCCAGATTTTGCAAGTGGCAGTCAGGATGCAACCCTGATCCCAAAGATCCCACCCTTAGGCCAGCTCTATCTTCTGGCACTCTGTAAGGGTGGACAGGCCGTGCAGTGGCTAGTGTCCTTGTGGTCACAGGCAGCTGCCCTGAAAGATGGCTTTCAGGGAGGGAGGCAGGTTATCCAGGAGTCTAGGGGAGTTGTAGCTCTCAGCATCATGGACAGGGCCACAGGCCTCAACCTGGAAACTTGGGGCCCTGACTACAACACAACATGAGAAAACAGTCTGACAAATGCCTGGGGTTTGTGGGCCAAGGCTTTGCCTTTGTACTTAGTGTTCAGCTGAATGGATGTTTCCCATATTCAGTGAGGCCCAGCCTCTCGCGATGATGTGGTAGAGGAGATAATCATGATAATAGCATGTGGTGAGAGGCGCTGAGCTTCCCCTACCTCTCAACTCCCAGGAGCTCAGCTGCCCCTGTGGATGGGCCAGTACTGCCAATGCCTCACCTGCCCTGAGAGATGAGGGGGCTTTGAGCTGACCTGTCAGGAGCAGGAGGGGCTTGAGGGAGGGGCTCCTCATTGCTCCCCAACCCTGGTGTGATGTGGGCAGGGCCCTTGTCCTGTTAGATTTCCTATCTGCACCCAGGTAGGACTTAGAGACCGCTGGGTGTTGTCCAGCACTATGCTTCTCAGACCACCTACGGGGTGATTTGTGAGCAGGCTTTGTAAACTGTAGAGTGCCGTGCAGTGATAGGCCACTCTTTTGCCTAGCTAGGGTGACTACACCTGGGATTCCCCAGGTGGACCCTCTCTCCCACAAGCCTCCTGGGGTGATTCTGAGCCTTCTTTTCCTTTTCTGGTCTTGGTCACACACTCCCTACACAGGTGGGGAGTACCCACTTGGGCAGGTTAGGGAAGCCATGGGCTGCAAGACATGTGGTTTTTTTGTTGTTGTTCTTTTTTGTTTTTTAACCAGGAAATTGGAACAGAAGGCAGAGGAGATGGAGTGAAGTAGGGAGAAGCAGAGGGGGCACCACCGAGGCTGAGGCGGTGGGGCTCCTTCTGCAGTCAGGATCTCCAAAGCAACACATTTGTCAGAATTATGACCCAATTAGGCAGCAATACCCGGTGTCTATGACTGCCACACACATAATCACTGGTGATATCACTTAGTGACGAACAGCTGAGTGATGAGGCAGGCTGGGATTGGTGTGTGTGGGGGTTGGTGTGGGCTTCTACTGATGCCCGGAAGTCTTTTCTTCTGATTCACATGTTCTGTTGGTATCGGTTGGTGGCTTGTCATGGGTGGACTGGGATGATGAGACCAATCCAAAGTGTACTTTGATTCTGTCCCTTCAACTCTGATCACCTGGGTCACTGCAAGACACCTGTCTAGGTCTCTTCGATACACTCTGGGCTTTCACACATGTGATGGGCAGAAGTGAAGGGCATGTTTATACAACCAGGGTCAGGCGTGTCCCCTGCTATGATGACCCAGATCCCACCATCTCTTGCTCTTTCTCCTGTCCTCTGCTCTGAGCTTTGCTGCTTGCCCTTTGTGTTTACCATCCTCTCTTTCAGTTTGCCTTCCCTGAGCACCCAGTCCTGACCAAGTTCAGCTCAGGTGAGGGGTCCCTGGTCTCCTGTAGGTCAGGACTCGCCCATGCTCTACCCTCATGGGCCATGTCAGCTGCCACAGATTACCTCTAACTCACTCTCATGTCACTAGTGAGGTTGGTAGACGAACGTCGCCTGTTCCTGCCTGAAGTATGAGCTGGCTTCAGGTGAGGGTCCCCTGCCCCTCACCCTTCTCTGGAGAAACTGATCCAGATCCTTCCCGCTACTATGTTATCCACAAACTTTTCCACATGGTGCCAATGTGCCTGCTCGCCCTCTTCCCAGATGGGATGCTGTGCTCTTGTTACACAATCGTAGTGTGTGTTTGCCCACTCCTCGAAGGGGTCCCCAGAACCTGTTACCCCATGTGAACAGCAAAGCAGTCTCTGGGGTGTCTGACTGGGTACTACCTTCCCTTTCCCAGATGAGGAAATGGAGCCAAGGTTGAGCAGTGTCTACAGTGGAGCCTGGTGGGAATGGGGTCTTGGGCCCCCCACCCAAACCCCTGCACTCCACTCCAGGCCCGTGGCCCCCTCTAAGCTGGACTCTCCCAGCTAGGCTTGTTCCAGCCCTCAAAGACAGGATCAGTGAATGGTATAGCCCACAGATGTTATTGGGTAGAGGGAGAGAAGATTAATTAGCTCTCGTTAGTCTGGAAGTCAATTCATGGGATTCAATGCAATGAGGATTCAATACAGAAGGTTGTTGGCAAATTGGAGGAGATTCAAACCAAACAGTGTGGGCTCTGGAGGGACAGAGCATGGTGGGTGAAGGAAGGACTGCTCAGGCTTCGACTCAGTGCCTGGGTGGGGCTCACGGAGGTCCTAATCGGCAGCTGTCTACCAGCATCAGCTTCTCACCTCAGTGCTCTGCTAGGTGATCCTTCAATGTCCCGTTTTGCATATGGGCACAGTGAAGCTGCTGGGGCCACGGAGCCTGACCAAGTACATAGCTGCACTGATCAAGGCTGGGACAGTGGAGCCAGAATTGGATCTTGCCTACCTCCCTCCCCTTCCCTGGGCCTCTTTGGCTCCGGGCTACCTCTGTAAGGGCCCTGGCCCTTGGATCTGGGCCTCCTGGGCCTCCTGGGTCCTCCTCTCTGTCAGCCAGCCCTCGTGGCAGGTGTCATTGTCAGGAGGCCTGAGAAGACCACTGGGCCTTAGCAGGAAGTTCCGGTTGTGCCTGGACCTGCCACTCCGGCCTGGGGTGTGGGTGAGACCCCATCTCCCAGTCCTCTCATGAGGTTCTCGTAACATGACAGCCACCTATGCAGAGCTATGGGCTACTGTTTCACCCTCTGTGAGCTGGAAGGAGAGCAGAATAGTAATGCCAGCCTCCTGGGCTATTGATGAGGAACGAATGGACCTCCTTGTGCACACCGCTTTGTCCAAAGCCTGGGTTGTGCAGGGTGGATGGTTTCCCACATGACAGTGGGGAGGGGAGCATGGGCCAGCGGGGGGGAAGTGGGTGGGATGGGCTAGGGGCTGGGTGGTAGCCGGGCCACATGGTGAGGTGCTCAGGGACCTTGAGCAGGGCCAGCACCTCCCAGCCCCACATGCTGGATCTGCAGGTGAGCGGCTCAGTCTCCTGGTGGCCTGCCAATTCCCCGGGGCCACGGGCCAGCCCTGCCCCACAGAGCTGTCTGGCCTGGTGTGAAAATGAAGATTGATCATGGCGGAAAGGCAGCCCCAGCTCTGCAGAGCCAGCCGGGAGTTGCAGAAATACAGAGCCTCATTATTATTTTAAGTGTTACTCAGCTGCTTTATTGAATTCTCCAAGTCAGGAAAAATTCTGGCGAGATAAGAAGTTGACATTTTCAGAAGCAGCAGCAAGAACTGTGCAGGCGTTGGGGACAGAGCGCAGTGCCTGCTTGGCATGAGAATGTCTCAGCCTACCACCCACCACCCATGGCCACGGGCACACGTATGGCACGCTGACTCAGGCCGAAGGACGCGCAGCCAGTCTTGCATACCAGCTGGGAGAAAACCCAGCCACCGTCCACCCCCCCATGCCTGCCTGCCTTTGTTGAGCACCTACTGTGTGCCAGACTGGGATACACTTTTTTTGTATCAGTGCAATGATGGGGACGTAACAAGACAGTCCTGTGGATTAGCATGAGTGGGAAGCAGTGGAGGGAGCACAGAGACCCCGGGGAGGCCATCAGCCTCCCCAAAGCCACCAGGCCCCCAGGCAGAGCCCATGTCTGCCTCACTGCCCATCAAGGTCTCTGTCCCGGAGCAGGGCCTGGCAAGGAGGACATGATCGACAAATACAGGAGTGTGTAAGGAAGAAATGGCAATTCTGTGATAGCCAGGGGAAACTCTGCTCTGGTCTCAAGGACAGTGTAGGTTTTCCAGTGGACGTTGTCCTCAGGGGTGATGGCTGGACACAAGTCTCCTGGGATGGCCCAGCCAGCCAGCATGGGAGGGGGCAGAGGAGGAGGATGGGGTCTGGCCACTTCCTCAGACCACAGCTTGAGCCTGGGCTCAGGCTGGGGACAAAATGCATCCTAAACTAGTATTTCCTGGGAGTGAATGGATGGCATAACTCTGACACAAGGACAGCAGAGGGATGCAGGTTCCAGATCCATGTCCTTGGTGGAGTGTCTTCTGGGACATGGAGTGTCCCTAAACAAACTGAGATCGAGATCATTGTCCTGCCTTCCTCTGTGGCCTTTCCCTTGTACACAGACACACACAGACAAACAGAGGCATGCAGACACACACTCGTACTAATACGGAGGAGTGCATGCGCAGACACGCAGGCCCAGGCCCCTCCTGGTCACTCAGCCCCCTGTACTGCTGGCCTTGCCCCCGACCCTGTGTGCCCTGGCCTTCATGTGAGCAGACAGATGATGCCAGCTCCTCTTTGGAGTCTGGTGTCTGAGCAGAGAACCCATGCATGCCTCAGGTGGATGCTCCGAGTGTGGCCTGGGCCATCAGCCAGGGCAGCAGGTCCTAGTGTAGATGGGGCTACAGGTCTGAGCTCTGGAGATGCACACTGGCTACAACTCGGCCAATGCAGGTTGCCCTGCGAAGCAGCAGAGAAGCTACACGTCCTGCATGGTGAGAGGCGGCTGGTGTGGACCTTTCTCACATCGTGACCCATTCACAAACCTGCCTGCCTGACAACTCATCCCTGTGATGCCTTTGTCTAAGGACTAATTCATTCCCAGGACAGACAGATATTGGGCACTGCTGTGTAGTGTCTTTGTGAAGAACGGCGCTGAGACCATGGCAAGGACTGTCCTTATTTACAGCCCACCTCACAGGCCCTAGGCATGAACTTCTGCCCGCTGCCCTGTGCCAACTGGCCCTTGAGCCTGACTGATGCTTGTCCTAGAACCTGCCTCCCTCCCACCCCTCCAGTCCCTGTGCAGGCAACTCCAGGCTGGGGACCCTTTGCGCCTTTTCCTGGCAACTTTAAGGGTCTGCCCTGAACCAGGGGCGAGAGAAATGCCTCTCTGGACCGGCTGACCTCATCTTCTTTGGAGCTTCTGGACTGCAGGTCTCTGGTCCCAGCCACTGATGCCTCCCTGGGGTTTGCCTTGTCCTGGGTTTCTCTTTGGCTGGTGGGCATGTCTGCCTTTCCCACTTAACAAGCGCAGTGAGGGCAGGAACCTTGGCCGCCTGCATTCCTAGCTCAGGGTAAGCGTTCATAGTGGAGTAAATGAGTAGATTATGTACTATGTACTATGTATTATGCATTACAGGCCTGGGCACTGGAATCCATGCCTGCAGCAGGTGCTGACTGCCCTGGCCCCCAGGACACCATAGCCCTCTACTGGGGATGGAGGTTGGAAGGAGCTGCCTGACACCGGCTGGCTTTGGTTTATGCCTCTGTGGAAACTTAAGAGGGGAAGTGCCATCCTCCCCAACAGGGCCAAAGGCAGGAATGGGGAGGGTCCCTCCTGCTGCCAATGGCTCCAGAGATAATCTCTCCCGGATATTGACAGCACAGTCCCCAGGGACTTTAATATTGCGGCTCCATGGGGACACTGAGATGTCTGCTGTTGCTAAGCGGCTCCGGATCCACCAAGCCTGGGCGTGGGAGGAGCCGACTCAGCCATCCATCTGCCCTTCCTTATGAAGCGCACTGGCTCCTTCACTGACTCATTCATCCATTCCACCCTCTCTACATGCTCATCCAATGTCCATTCACTCACTTAGCCATCTGCCTGTCACTTCTCTGTGGATTCATGCATCTACCCACCTACCTGGCTATTTATCATCAGGTTTGACAAACTTCTACTATGTACTAGGCCTTACATCCAGTGACACACAGATGCGGTGATGTGTCCACTGCCTGCCAGGAGCTGAAAAGTCAAATAGGGAAATGCTGCTGCTGGTGACCACCGTGGCAGTGATGGTGATTGTGATGTGACAGGGAAGCTGCTGCTGGTGAAGGTGGTGACAATGACGATGCTGGGGATGATGATGGTAACATGATGATGGTAATTACGATGGTGGTGAAAACAGTGATGATGGTGATGGTGACAGTTATAACAGTGATGATGGTGGTAATGATACTGCCAGTGGTGAGGGTGACAATAGTCATGATGGTAGTAGTGATGCTGCTGAGAGTAATTAACATGTCTGAGCACATAACATCTGGCAGGCAGCCTTCTAAGTCTTCTGCATACATTAGTTCCCCTGGACTAATCTATGATATAGGCCTAATAAACTCACCTTTTATAGTTGAGGAAACTGAGGTCTAGAGAGGGCAAGTAATGTCCCCAAGGTCGTATGAATATTTGTTGTTAGAGGATCAACCGGGTGTTGGTCACCATGCAGTGCCATGACGGTCTTGAGGTGGTCCGGGCCCCAGGGTACCTCTTGGAGGGAAGAGGAATCAACTCTGCCTAGGAGCTGTCTGGGGAGGCCTCCCAGAGGAGCAGCATTTATCTGGGTCATGAAGGAGGTAGGGGGAGGATATTATACCATGGGGCAGGGGCAGAGGGCATGCAAATAGGGCTGTTATGGAAGGGATTGCTGAGCCCAGGGAGCCCAAGGAGTGTGTGGTGAGACTTGAGAAGGAGGGCATTAATGTGGCATGTCACCAGCACAGGGGCTGGGCAGACTCCCACTCTCCCACTGGGCTTGGACGTGACTAGTAGAGAGGAAGTTACCTGGTGCAAAGACCATGTCTAGGAAGTGCTGGTGTCTGGTCAGGCAGCAGGGGACTGGAGGAGTTGCCTGCACAGGGGCCAGCTCCACTGCCAGCCATACAGGAGTCTAGTAAGAGCTGCGATTGTGGCCAACAGCTGGCTGGGTTCACAGGGTCAGGGCCATGCCCCAAGAGAGACTAGGGTCCATCTGGAAACTCCAGGGGATATTTACGGTCTGAGGTCAATATACAAACCCTCCAGGGATGGTGCCAAGACAGTGGGTGGGAAGGGTCAGTAGATCCTCGCAGATCCGCACCTCTGCCTCGCAGGCACTGCTACCTTGGTGGCCTGGCCACACTGCCTACTCAGAGTTGCCCATCAGTGGGAGGCAAGAGAATAGGGGTAAAATGTGGCTGACCTTGGCTTGGCAGGATCCCCTAAGCCATGACATTCTCATCTCTGACAAAGAGCTGCCTAACCCCCATCCATTGGGGGTGCCATTGTCACACTATTTGAAGCTCCCTTTGGTGGGGACACCACCTCGATTTTCCCAGGAGCAGGCCCACCAGATTCCTCCTGACCTTGAGCAGTCTCCCTCTTTCCAGGCCCCAGTTTGCTTGGGTGTTACACAGGGGTTCGAAACTCGCTGGACTCCAGAGCTTCCCAGGCCGGGGATTCCCTGGGAGGCCAACTGAGTCAGGCATGAGGTTTTCCAGTGGATCCTTCATCTGGAACCTTGTGGGTGGCCCTGGAAAGCCTGCGCTGAGATGGGAGGTACTGAGTCCACCCTGGAGCTCTCACCACCAGACCTGGAGCAGAAAGCAAGATGGTGCATTAGGAAATGATCTGTAGCTCCCCAAGCAGAAGGGAATATTGACACGGTTATTTTTAGCATTATTAAAATAAGTCTGTTTTGCTCCTTTTCTTTGCTCCTCTCCCAGGCTCAATCTCAGCTTCCAGATTGAATGTGTGTGTGTGTCCCTGTCCAGGCCCAGGAGCCCAGGGAGCCTCTGCGGCGCAATCAAAATGTTAATGAGCCCCTGATTGCGTCTCTGGATGCCTCTGTTCCTCCATTCCTCTGCCCTCCCAAATGTCGCTGGGCCCTGGTGGAGCCCTGGGGAGCAGCACCCATGTGCTGGAAAATGAGACCTCAGCTTAACGCTCTGTGGAAACAGTCCATGGGACGCTTGGAGAACATGGGCTTTGGTTTGGCCCTGATCCTTTGCTCTGGTCCCCATCCCTGCAGCTTGCTCCTGCAAGAGGTTGGGTTGGAGCTGAGCTGAAAAACCACATCCATAGTACTGAGCCTGGCTGACCTAGACCAGGTCCCTGACATGGGTAGATCAGAGCTGATGTGGGGATGGACAGTCTCTCATCTGAGATCCTCTAAGACAGAGGAAGTGCGGCACATGAGACAGAAGCCTGCCTGGCGGTCACTGTGCGCCCTCCCGCAGCTCTGTCACTGAGCGTGCTACTGGGGCAGATGACAGTGGCTCTGACACAGGACAGGGAACCCTGAACTATTACCTGCATAGCCAGTTCATACATCACCCTGTTGCCTGTTCCACCCAGGACTAAGTTGTGATGGGTCACCATGGTAAGCAAGAGTGGGCACAGGCCAGTCATCATGGGCTCTGGGGCAGAGAGGCTGGTGACCAACGATGTGCAGGGCACAGGAGACATGTGGTGCTGGGAGGACATTGATAGGGCATCCATACCTCAGGAATGCAATCTCAGACAATAGGAATAGCTCATGCAAAGGCCCCGTGGGCACACATGATGCTCCAAAAGAGCCAAGTACACTGGCATTGACGTGGTTAGGGATACTTAGGCAAGACCATGGAGGGGGCCTGAGGCAGTGGTGGCAGGACGGGCAGCTGTGGAACATAGCAATGGTGGGCCAGAAGGATATGGAGGCAGCAGGCAGGAGATCCAGACATCTGGGGAGAGGCAGTCATGGTGGCCTGGGTTCATGGAGTAATGGAGGCCAAAGACATCAACACTCAGGAGTGACACTGAAGTATTCTGACCAACACAGCCATTGTCCTGGGTCAAATGAGAAGGTGAGGGAAGCCCAGCTGGGCAGTGGCATGGCATGTAGAGCCCAAACAAGTGCAATACCACCACTGCCATGGGGGCTGCCCAAGTGGGCTGAGGGAACTGGGCTGGCAAGGGCCTGGGTAAGCTGGGTTAGTTAAGCATAAGCATGTTAGCTGGATCCTGTTCTCCATCTCTTTCTGCATCATCACTTCTGTGTGGCATTGGTCACCACTTGGCCAATATCTCATAGACCCTTGTCACACTGGTCAGGTGTATTCCATGAGGGAGGCATCAAGTTTTCCTGTTCATAGCTGATCCCCAGCATCCAACTCCTACCCATATCAGGGGCTCACAGAATAGGTGTTCCATATCTGAGTGGAGAGCAGTCAGTGGCCACTCTGGGCACCCAGCTGACCCCTTAGCCAGGGAGGTACAATGTAGCTAAAGCTCTCAGGACTCTTTCTTCCCTGGTGTCTCCCCACAGTCATGAGAGCCCCTGACCTGTCTGGCCTGCTAGCTCCAGTATGTGTGGGAGTGGGTGACAAGGGCCTGGGATCATCTGTGAGGCTTTGTGGCTTCTAGGAATGAGGAAGGGTGCCCTTGGGGCCACACTGTGGGGTCTCTCATGCACCTGACAAGCCCACTCCCTCATCCAGCCAGTCCTCAGGGGTTGACACTGGTCTTCAATCTGCCCCGGGTCAAGGGTCAGAACACTGCAGGTTCTCTAGGTGCCCAGGAGGGTGGCAGGGGGGGACACACTGGGGAAGGACCTCTGAAGGAGTTTTTGGTGAGAACAGAGGCTTCCTGCTGTTCCTGCATCTCCCATGGAATCCTGGTCTTCTCAGAGTAGTGCTCTGGCCCCTCCCAGGTGTGAAGGGGACATTGTCCTGCATTAAAGCCCAGTGCCCTGCTACCTGCTCATCTGGCAGAGCCAAGTCCTCCCCGGGGCACCCAAGGCCAGCGATAGGGAGAGGAAACACTCAGATCCTGGGGAGGGCAACAGGGTCCCTGAAGGTAGGTCTCTTGGGTGCACAGTGGGGTTCACATTCTGACACTGGTGCCCACTGGCTATGTGCACTGGGTGGCCATTCATCCCCTCTGGGCCTCTGAGTCCCTCTGTGAGTGAGCAGGGATGTACCTGCTTCCAGGTGAGGCTCTAAGGCTTCAGTTAGTGTCGGTGCGTAAAGCTCCATATTTTATGCCCATCCTACCCTGTTTCCCCTCGGGGTGCTGGCCAGGACTCTTGCCCAAACTGAAATCCAATCTTAGGTACTGGATGGGTAGCAGCCCACAGGGCCAGATGTGGGGTTACTGCCAAGCATGGAAATGTGCACCCAGCTTTCCTCCTGACTGTGAGCCCACCCCCCATCATCAGGATTCCCTGAAGCTTTGGGGAGCATTTGCTTTGCCAGCACTGGGTCCTCAACCCCCCCCCCCTTGCCCACCAAGGCAGCGTGCCACCGGGGAATGGGTGTGCAACAGAAAGTGGAGTTACCCAAGGCCCCAGAGGCCCACCCCGCTCCATGCTGACAACCCACACTTTCTACCTCCATCCCCACCTCCCAGAATCTGGGGGAGACTCTGTCCAGTCAGCCTTGGCGCCTCCCACCCCAGCCCTGCCAGGGAATTTCTGGGGCGTCCTTGGAGTTGGTACCCTGATCTCACAGCACACCCTCCCCGCTTCTTTTTCCAACATGCACCAACTCTTAGTGGCCCCTTCATTCAGACTGTCCCTCAGCCAAGTTCGAGACTCAACTCCCACCTTCATGGGCTTCCAAGGTCCCGTGCCAGGCCAGACCTCCCTGGGCCACTTGGCTTCTTTGCCTCCTCAGGACACTGGCTTCTGCTCCCCCAACCCCAGCCCATGGTCCAGTGCCAGATCCCCATGGCCTCTGATATTCAAACTCTCGGCTGTTTCCTGACGTTCTCAGGTAAATCAGTAACAGAGGCATTAAGCTGCATTAAGGCTGCAGACTCCTCTCCTTTCACCCCCAAACATGTGCTCTGGCCACTAGTCTCCCCTTGGGTCTGGATACCCTTGCTGGGCCTCTGCCCTGCTGATGCACTGTCCTTTCTAGTCCTGGCCCAAATGTCACCTTCCTAAGGCCTCCTGCCTACCCCTCAGATGTCCTCTGCTCCTGTGCTCCTGGGGACTCCCTCAGCTGTCTCTGTCTGCATAGCACCTGAGGGTGGTCTGCTCTTGTCCCAGTGCAGCACTGTGTCAGGCACATGCAGGTGATTGCTGGGTATCTGCAGAACGCCTGGAACATGCGAGCCATGGGCAGCAGGTGCCTGAGACCATCTCCTCCCATGGTGACCTCCGCTCTCTGTGGATGACAGAAGCTAAACCCAGAGAAAACATAGAAACCTTACATTTATTCAATGCTCTACCCAGGCCAGCCAGGAACCAGAGGCTCCGAGAGGTTAAGAGTCTGACCTGAGGCTGCACAGTAGGCAAGAGGCAAAGACCAAGTGAGATCAACTTCTTGTGCCTCAGAGCTGCGCCAGAGCCACACTGGGCCCTGGGGCTGTCCCAACCACTCCTCCCTCCTTGAGGGGCCTCAGGCAGCTCCTCCTCCTGTGGACCTCTATCTCCTCTTGAAAGAGAGGGAGGTGTCTGGGCAGCCCCTCTCCGCCAGCTAGGGGCAACCGTGCACTGCTCTAAGAAGATACCTTCTCAGCCCCTGCAGGTCCTTCCCTGGGCCAGACACCTGGCTGTTATCGCTTCTCACTATCACTGCTGGAGGGTGGAGAGGGGCTGTCAATGGGCACTAACATGCTCACATCCCTTCCTTATAATTTCAGCAAGCACCCATCGAGTACCCACTGTGTGCAGGGCTCCATGGCCAGGCCCTCTTTGCAGGAGGCGTGTATGAGATTTTGTAGAGGAGTCCTTTCATTCCCCACCTGCTCTTCTCTGGGCACCCTCAGACCAGGTCTTGGCATAGTGGAGACCCTGGAGATGGCCCTTTAATTGCATAGAATGGTAAGGAAATGTTCGCAGCTCTCCTAGATGTTGCCATGGAGACCCCATTCTCCCTGTTGCCCCTCCTCCTCCTTGCAGCCTCCAGGGAAGAGGGGTCCTCCCTGAATAAGACTGGTAGCTCTGCAGGGGGCTCAGGGGTCTGCTGTCCCTTGGAGGACTCTCCTCACCCTATGGGGACCCAAAGCATCAAAAGAGCAACCTACCCAGTGCAGGAGGTTGGGGAAGGCATGGGGTGGCAGACTCCCTGAAGCAGGGTCCCAGCATGACACAGGGGCAAGAGAGAGCCAAGCCTCCCAGCTCCCTTGGGGTCCAACCATAATACAAAGAGGGTCCCAAGTGGTTTGGAGGTACCTGGGAGGTAGGAGAGCCAGCTGGGTCTTGCAGAGCCATAGATGGTGATGAGATGGCCCAGAGAGCTGGCTGTCACCCCCAAAATAGCACCCTTCCTAGCAGGGAGCTACTGGCTGGGGACTGGATCCAAGGCTGGGAGAAGGCCCAGCTGCCTCACCCTCATACTGAGGAAGAAAACACCAACCCTTGGACACTTTGCTGTCACCCAGGGCTGGTCTGGGGTTCTCAGCATCACCTCATGATAGCTCCAGTGAGTGTGTGCGTGTGTGTGTGTCTGTGCACACATGTCCTGTGTAGAGATGGGACTAGGACTGTGACCCTGTTGCTTAGAAACACTGCTTGCTTATAAAGCTGGGCTGCGCCTGACACGTCTCTGGAGCCTATACCTATGTCCTCCACTGAAGATGTTCTCTGGGCCAGGCATGTGCTGAGCAATGGTGCTACAGCTGAGAGAGAGAGTGAGGCAGATGGGTGCTTGCTAACCCCCGGGGATCAGGTCTGGGACAGATGCTAACTCCCCTGGCATCATATAAGTTGCAACCTAATTGCCATCATCAGAGTGGGCTCCCAGGTTGCCACATTTATCAGCCAGACCTTGTGCACGGGCTGCAGAGTGCACGGGGAGTGGAGAGGCCCTGGAACTGGAGGATCCCACTGTGGCCTGAGCCCTTGATGCCCCTCTGCTTCTTGCAGGGACCCCTGCCTTAGGGCTGGGGGAGCCAGTGAGGCCCAGGACTTCAAGGCACTCCCTACTCCTTCCTCCTATGAGAGAGGAGGCTATGGGGCCTCCCTGGCCTGTGACATTCTGCCCTTGTGTCCACACCAACAGTCCCACCCAACCTCACTACAGAGTGGAAAGGTGGTTAGGCCTCGACCTTGGGCTTCCGGAACCCCTGGCCTACCCACCATAGTGAGTGATGGATGTGGAGAGAGGAAGGCCAAACCTCAGCAGAAAATATTTCACAGGCATTTTGTTACCTGCCAAGGCACAAGCAGCAGCAGGAGTATCCTGGGTTTGCTGTGCTGGACATGCGCACACCTAACACGTGCCGTGCCCAGAGTAAACCACAGCCTTGTCTGAGTGTCAATCTCTTCATCTGCACAGGGTGAGGCAGGCCACGTGGTGACCCAAGCCCATGTGACCGGGACGTTCCAGGAGCCTCGTGTGCCATGGCCAGCCTGGGGACTGCTGTCTCACTTGAATGTCAAAGTGGAAATTAAAGCTCTCTTTCATGGTGTGTTGAGTGGTGACTTATTAGATCCCCAAAGGTTTAATAAGGAGAGGGAGTGGGAGGGCCGTGATGCCAGCCTCGTCCACCCAAGCTGAGGTCCCTGATGTTCACAGAGGTGTCTTTCAGCTCAAGGATCTTCTCAGAGAATGGCGGGCCTGTGTCCTCTGGCTGGGTGGTGTGTCCCAGGAGAGGAAACAGCAAGGATGGTGAGTATGACACTCTCATATTGTCCATTATGAGTTGTTCTCCAGGCTCTGGGGGCAGCAGAGGGCTCAGTCTCCTAGCCCCAGGGGAATGGGGCCACCCAATAGGCAGAGCGTGTGGTCAGAGGGGTCTGGTTGCCCCACCTTCAGCCCCAAGGCTGGACTCACCCTCTGGTGCATGGACTTACGGACCCTAGGTTCGCCAGACACAACTGCAGACACCTTAGCCTGTCATCTAGCCAAGGACATCAAGCAGAGGTCGTGGGAAAAAAATCTGTAAGAAGCTGTGTTGCCCTGGGAAGATTGTTTCACCTCTCTGTGCTTCCATTTTCTTAACTGAAAGGTCTTCTCCCGTCCTAACCCTTCCTGCCAACTCGGCTCCCTCTGTGGGCCCTGTAGCACCCCAGGCACACTGTGTCCCTTAGTACAGCTCAGTCCCCCTTTCATCTGACCAAAGGCCTCCTGGCTTATCTCCTTCAGGGCGGGTCTGTCCCCCGTGCAGTACAGTGCAGTCTCAGAGGGTGGGTGGGGATTCAGGTGTATGCTCTGGAGAGTCACCATGTTTTGATGGCAGGGGTAGCAGCTGCCGGCCCAAGGAAGGAGGGGGCTGTGGAGCAGAGGGCAGAGTTGCTTACATTAACTTCCAGAGGCTGTGTCCTCCACAAGGGATGCTCCTAACTCAGCTGGAGCATATAGAAAGATGACTTTTAATAAACCATCGCGTTCAGCCCAGAATTGCTGCAAATGCAGGGGGAGGGGGTGGTGTCTCTTCCTCGCTGCGGTCCCCATCCTCCAGGAGACAGCAGGCAGCTGTCTTGTTTGGAGGACAATTTGTTGCTTCAGGTTGTCTTTGGGTTTTCGGAAGCATAGGCCTGTGATCAGGGTGGGGACTGGGTGGAGGGTGGCCCGGGCCCCTGTTAACAGAGAGGAGAGGGGACAGAGGCCTTGGGCCTGGAGGCTGGGTCTGGAGCTGCCTGTCTTCCTGGGTCCTGCGACTCAGTGGGCACCAAGCCAGTCCAGGCAGAGAATGTGCTCAGGACCCTGCGGCCTCTGTGTCAGGGCTGGGAACCAACTTGGGCTCCAAGCACCAGAACGTGGATCCCTGGATGAGGCCTGGGCTCCAGGTGCACCAAAGCTTCTGAAGTACCTGGGCCCTGACTTAATCTCCCTGACATCCCCCTGGGCCTGAAGCCTTTGGCTGTTGGGCTGGGCTCCAACTCTGACATGGCTGGGTCCTGCTGTGAGTCCATGCTGAGGCCTCAGGCAAATCACCTTTTCCACTGGCCTTAGTTTCCTGATCTGTAAGATGGGCCCCTCCTCACATTCCCAGCCTGACCTGCAGGATGGCCGTTGGACCTGGTGGGACCAAGGGTGTAGTATTTCTGTGTTCACAGACTGCCCATGAATGGCCTGCGCCCCTGTGGCAGCAGAGTGGGTAGAATCCAGATGTGGAACCCTCCCACGCACTCCTGATGGACCCCCTGGCACCAGCAGTACTACCGGGATGTTGGGGTGGCCCCTCCCAAGCACCCATACATTGTCCTCCCAGGAATAGCACAGGGCCGTTTCCCTTCCCAGATCGAGCATAAAGCTGTCTCCCTCCCCCCACCAGACCCTCTGAGGCCCTCAGGACACAGCTGTTCCTTCCAGATGTGCACCAGCTGGTGGTGGGTCCATCTGCTCACGCTGCCTTGGATTATCCTCTTGGGAGTTCTTACTAACCTCCCTTCTCATGGAGACATGGCTTGGCTGCATCCTCACACGTGGACAGTTCTGCCTTCCTCTCTCCTGCCTAGATCCTCCTCTGCCTGCTGCAGCCCTGCAGGCTGTCCTAGCCTGGGCCCCTGCCTCCCCACAGTCCCTCGTCGCCTGGGAAACCTGTCCTGTTCTGGCCCCAGTGGTGGCTGGCCAGACTCACCTGCCAGCCCTGAGCTTGAGGGCCCAGTCTGTTCTGCTGGGCTTCACTGGCTGGGACCCCACACGTGTCCTGGCTGTTGATCCCACTCCGCTCCTGTCTTTGCGCACAGATGTCACCCACAGGACAACTGGCACCCCTCATCCTGGCTGACCCTCATGCCTTTCTCACCCCTTCTCAGACTCAGCCTGGCCAGGCCGGGTCATCGTGTCCCTGGTACTGGGCTTGCTCTTTCTGCCCTGGGTGTAAAAGGGGGGAAAAGGAGAACCGAGAGCCCACACTGGCCTTATTTATTTTGCTGAGAAGCAATTTAGAAGGACATACAGGACTGGAACCATTTGAGCCCGGCCTTGAGAGACAAGCAGGAAAGCACCATTAGCTGGAGCATCTGCTAGTGTTTGTGCACTGCATAGTGTGGGTCTGGGTGGTCAGAGTGCCTCCTCCACCTGCTCTACGCCCTGTGGCCTCTGTGTCGGTTTTCTCATGGGAAAGTCATGGATGCCAGGAGTGGAGGACAAAGTGAGGTTCAGAGGCACCACCGGACCCTTGGCAGAGAGAGTAAACAGCACTTACCACCACCAGTTTCCATATACACATTATCAGCTCCACTTCGGAGCTCTGAAGACTGAGGCCCTTGAAGGTGAAGGTGGTCTGTCCAGGACTGCGGAGTGTGGAGGGGGTCTAGGAGGACCTGGCAGCCAGAGGGGCAGGCTCCATATCCAATGCTCAGTCTTGGGTCCTTGGCACTGGTGACTCCACAGGCTGATGGGGTGTGCGGCCGGGGACAGGGAAGCGGGTGAGGGATGGGTTCTGACTGCCAGAGACAGCAGGAACAGTCCCAATTCTCCCTGCCCCTTGCCCTGGTCCTCCCCCTCCACCCACACTTCATCCAGCCCCAACCTCCACCCCAGTTTTTCTGTCTCTCAGGGGATGGACCAATTTGAGGGCCCTTTCTGGCTCTGGGGTTGGCATATCCAGGTCCTATTCTACCTCTTCCAAAGATGGCCAATGATAGGAGAGAAGGCTCTGTGGCAGGTGGCTGGCATGACATCCTGGGCGCAGAGAGGCTGAATCTGGGGAAGGTTGGGACCCATGGCTAAGGAGCCCGGGCCCAACAGCTGTGGCTGGATGTACCGAGAAATGGCAGGGCCAGACTGCTGCACTAGGGACATCGTTTGTCTTTGGTGCCCTGGCCTTTCCTGTCCGTCTGTCAAACGTCGAGGCTGCTGCACATCCTTTGATCGGTTCTGCATATGAGAGCTCTTACCCACTAAGGACAAAAGCACTGAGAGGTTCATGGCCTGTAGGCCACGTAGTTAATTCAAAGAGCTTGGGGTGCACACAGGCTGTACCCCAATTTTACAGGCAGAGGTGCTGGAGACCAGGAAGGTGAACTGATTTGCTCCAAACACCCAGCATGACTGGCAGGTGAGTGTGCCAGATCTCGGCCCAGCAGGGGCAGTGTGCTATGAAGGGTTGCCCTAAGGCCTCCCCATCTCCCCTGGGAACTGCCTCAGGCCTCGCTCCTGGCCCCTCTACGCGCAGTACCATCTCTGGCTCACAGGGGGCGCTGAGGCCCCGCTACTGGCTTTGCGCCTGCCCAAACCCTGAAAAATTCGACTTGTGATATGCAAACGTGCCCGGGCTGTGTGTTTTTCCAATCAATAGAAGATGCTCAGTCCCCGAGATGTCACTACCAGAGTCTTCACACATCTGCATCGGAAGGATTCCAAATGCAAAGTCTTTTCCTGTTAGGGGGAAAAAAAATGTAAGAGAAAAAAAGGGAGAATTTGCCTGACAGATTAGAAAATGTTCCATTTCCCAGCATCCGAACGAAGTATTTGTGCTTGTCCTGCCAATTACACAGGCTGTGGAAGGGAAGCGGGTGCTCTGGGCTGGTCCCAGGGGGGAGCCTGAGGATAGCTGCGGCTGGGCAGCAGGCGCCGCCCTAGTTGGGTGCCAGCTCTGCCTCCCTCCACATTTGACCTTGAGAGGCCCCCTCCCCCCACACTTCTTTTGAACTCTGCTCCTCGGGGCTGGGAAACAGCTCTATGATGCTCTCCTGGTGAGATACTGAGAAGACCCCAGGGTTGCTCTTAGGCGAAGGCGCCTACAAACCCAATGGGTTAAGGTCATTACCTTCATTTGGAGTTTTCAAAGTGCCTTTGAAGTCCTTGACGGTCTGGTTTCCTTATGGGCCTTAAGAGGTGGGCACGAGCCAGACAGTGGACGGGGAGAGGGGAGATGACAGGGTGAAGGGCTTAATGGCCACTGGTTGCTGGCAGTGTGGAGGGACTGGGCCCCAGCCCTGCTCAAAGGCTGGCTGTGACCTGCAAAGACTGGCTTTTGGCCACGGAGCCCTGTGTAGGGGCCCAGGATGTCTGCAGAGGACACTGCAAACTTCTGTGGGCTCAAGGCAGTGCCCACCAGGATGGAAATCACAGAACACATGTCTGTTGGGTTGGTGAACAGAATCTGCAGACATGAGTGCTCGCCACTGTCTACAAGGCAGGCTTTAGCGCCTGGGGTGCAGAGTGGGGCTTCTTCTGATGTGAAATCAGAGACACCAGCTTTCCAGAACTCTCAGGGTTCTGGCCCTCACCCCAGCCGGCTCCTGGAGAGGTCTCCCCATTCAGCGGACAGCTCGGCCCCAGTCTTACTCAGGCCCAAGGTGCCTGCCCTTCCTGCACCTCTCCCTGCTCCCCTCCGCTCCAGCCACCACCACGTCCTGCCACCTTTCCTCCAGAACTTCATCTCCAGCGCCTACTTCTCTGCTTTCAGCTGCTTCTACTCCAGACTCAACACCGCAGTCCTGGAGGGACGACAGCAATCCCTCCCCATCTGATTCCCTGCTTGCTCTCTATCCTTCTAGTCCCTTTGCTGGTGATGGTCAGATCATCTTTTAAAAGCACAAAAGGACAAATCAGATCTACCTTCCCTCACATTCCTGCTAAACCTATATGGTGCCTCCAAACCCATCTGCTGCAGCCTGGCTCACCTGCATCCCTCCGCCCCTGGTATCCTCTGCTTCGGGATGGGGCACACCTTGCTCTGTGTACCTCTGTGGCTGAGTGTGACAGCCCCTGGCACGTATCAGGTGCTCACTAATGCTTGCTGGCTGATGACAGAGCTGGATGGAGAAGGGTGTGGAGCATGGAAGAGGAGGAGGAAGCTGGGGTCTGTGAAGATGGAGGATGGAGCAGCCTCTGGAGGGCTTCATATCTGTCAGAGAGATTGGCTGCACTGACGGAGTTCAGTCCCAGAGGGCTCCTCTAGGATCAGGCTGCCCTGTAGGGGCCATCCCTACTCTTCTAAGCCATGTCACTATAGGGCAAGCCACTCAGCTCCTTGGTGGGCCACCCTGTCCTCACTGGTGAGTGGAGCAGATGGCAGTGATGGAGGTTTGCTGTACGTGACTATGCACAGGGCTGGTGCCCAGCTTCCTTGAGGTCCTGTGGTCTGTGCTTGAGAGACATTCTCAGGAGCCCTGGGAGGACGGGGGTGGCAGACAGAGAGGCCAGGGATGAGGCTGTGGTGAAGTCAGGGGGACAGAAGGGTAGGAGATGAATTCCAGAGGTGCTCAGCTCCCTTGGAGAATGAGAGAGTACATGGTCCCTGGGCATCCTCTTTACTTTGGAGGATGGTGGGCCATGTGGTCTCAGCTGTCCTCAGCCCACCACATGGGCAGCACCCGCTCCTGGTGCACTGGGCGGGGGGCAAGGCAGGCTGGCACAGGGCAGGCCTCCAGCTCCCCCCCCAGGACTGCGCTGTTTCCTACCTGCTGCACCCTCCCGGCCCAGGCCCATCAAGTCTACCTGTACCTTCTGGTTCAGCAGGACCCTGTCATTTCCAGGTGGCCAGTTCCTGCTTACTTGGGACATGATCTCTGTTTTGCATATGACCGGGAAGAGCCTTGCTTTCAGGGGTGATGGACTCTCAGCTGCTTCTTTGGCCCCCAGAGCAGCCCCGCCCCCAAACACTCGCACTGTGACTTCCCTGGGGACTCTGGGCATGAGACAGACCACTGTATCCAGCGTACTTGGATGATTCTTGAAAGCAAATTATAGTGTGGGAAACCAGTACATTCTGAGTGCATTCAAGGAAGACTAGACATGAATCCAATTTGGGGGCATCTTTATACTGAGGTAAGTGACCAAGCCTCAGGAAACCTCAGTTTACCCATTTGTATGAGGGGAAATAGATGTCATTTTGCTGCCAAATGCACAGTGGGGCAGTCGCAGGGGTGCACATGGCCCTGAGACCTCATCATCTGTTGTCGGCCACTGGGCCATTCAGGGCTGTAGGCACCTGCACTCCTGCTAGTGGAGTGCCCTGTACCCTCACCTGGAGCACCCCCCTCCACTGCCCAGCCCTTTGCTGCCCCCCCACTGCTTCCCCTGCTCCATCCACCTGGAAGCGAAGGTCCAGCTCAGCTGATCGAGACCCGAGTGGGAGGGCATCCTCAGTGTGACCTTGAAGCAGCCCCATCCTCTTCTGGCCTCTGCAGCATTACAGGTGGGGCTTGAAGCCCCCGCCCCACTTCTCCTCCTCTTCCTCCTCTTCCGTCTTCTGTCCGCCCCTTCCTTCCTCTGCTCCTCCTCCTCCGGCTCTGCACTCTGCGTTTCCTCGGAATGACTCACATACTTCCTCCCACCTGCACCGCAGCTTCCCAGACCTTCACTTGCAGGGTCGTACTGTGTGCAGGTTCCAGCCCTTGGAGGTGCTCAGGCTCTGGCAGGCAGTGGGCGGTGACCCGTGGGGCAGCAGCAACCACTCCTTCCGCAGCCCAAGGCTGATGCCAGAGGAGTCCACCCTGTCTAGATTTCTGGACCTCTGGGACAGTGGAGAGAATCCAGTTTCGCCTTGTGATGCTAACTCACTGCTTGACCTTGGGTGAGATCCTTTCTCTCTGACTCCCTTTTCTCTTAAGCAAGCTGCACCCAGCAGGAGCTGGGGACCACTGGGCCTTTGGGTGTCCTCTCCCCATGGATTGCACCCCAGTTTAGCCCCTGGGATGGGCTGGAATGGAAAGGCAGGGATGTGTGGGCTGGCAGCCCCAGAAGTCCGCTAGAGTGTGTGGGCAGTCAGGCACTGTGGAGCCGGGCATGCTCCCCTGGGGCTCTGGCAGGTATGGGGACAGTATGTTTCGGGCACCTACCAGCTTCTCCTGTTTTCTCTGCCCCCCTGCCCCCAGCCCTGGGATTCAGGAGAAATTAAACCCATACTAGAACAGGTGACCCAGGCCTCATCCAATCACAGCCTAACATTCCCATGACCGTGAAGATTGGTAGAGGGGTGGGCACATGACCCAGGGAGAGCCAATGAGAGGCAGGGAGCTTTGATGGGCCTGAGGGGATGCTGGCTCCTTTCTCTAGAATCCAGGGCCCCCCCTCCCGCCCATCTCAGCCCTCAGGCAAAGCAGGAACACAGTGTCTCATTTTCCCAACCAGGAAACCAAGGCAAATAGGGTTTCATTTTAGACACTCTTAACTCAGCATCTGTGATGACACAGCTGCACTTTCCGTGCATGTATTATCTCATTTAATTCGCACAGTAGTTTTCAGGGTAGGTATTATTACTCCATCCTGTAGGATGAGAAACCGAGGTTTGGATCTGCCTGACCAAGGCCTTGTGCTGACCCCAGTTGTACTGTCCACCTAGAGAAGCAGAGCTCAGACTCCCCATCCTGGGTAGGACCCCCCAAAGTAGCCATGGAACCCTGAACCTCAGGTGCTTGAGCTGGCAAGCTCCAGAAGCAGGAGGTGCCTCCAAGCCCCACTCTGCCTGCTTGAGACCTCACTGCAGGGATGAGTGGCTTCCAGGAGCTGCCATAGTTCTAATCTCGGGCCAGAAATATGCTTGGAGGGGTCAGAGCACTTGCCATGGGATGGAGTGGAGACCTCACTCCCCAACCTGCAGGGTACATTCCAGCAGGGGTAGGTAGAGGAGCCAGGCTCCAGAGGCAGCAGCAACTACATCAATACTCCCTGCCTCCTGCTCTCAGCAGCCCACATGTAGTAGGTACTCAGTAAATATTTATTGAACAAAAAATAAGAGCATGAGCCCAAGGTGCAGATGGAGGATCTGAGCCTTAGCCTTTGCATCTCACCCAGCACAATCCCTAGGTCACTGACCCTGCTTTGTTCGCTGTAGCCACAGCTAGGGGCTGGGGCTCCTGCAAGGAAGCTGCTTTTGTGGAACCCTGGTTTGCAAAGCTTCCAGAGCCTAAGTCTGGGACTCAGCACCTTCTCTTCTGGAGCCAGGGCTGCACTGAACCTGCACTGTTGGCAGGAGGGAGACCCACAAGCCATGCTATGAGTCTGAAATCTGCTCTGTACCCATTCAGTGCATAATTTGGGGAGCAGTGGGGCAGCCTGCAAGAGGTTGGGGGGAAAGGACCCAGCGCAGAGTGGTTGATGCATACATTGGCAGCAGAAGAGCATACAGTGGATGGTGACAGGCTGGGTCAGTCAGGCTTTGGGAGGACCAAGACTGGCTCTGGTCAGATAGAGGAGGATGTAGATTTGCTGGAAAGGAGATGCAAGCCTCAGGGGCTGAGAAGGCCGGGCTAATGGCATGGCCTTGCTGGGTGGGGGTGGTTGGCAGTTGGGCAGTGACAGTGATTCAGGGCTGGAATTGAGGGTCTTGGCTGCCCTAGAGAACCTGACCTTCATTATCTAGGTGATCCTGATCATCTTCAAGCACTGAGCTCACAGTCCAGAGATGGGGCAAAGCCAGCCTTAGCTCAGTGCACTGGCTCCTTCCTGCCAGGCCTTCCGCCATGGTGGTGTCGAGATGAAAGAAGACAGCATGTGTAAGCAAGCTCAGTAGCAGCCTTTTTGGCTGTGGGCTGGCTTCCTTCAGACAGTGCACTGCCACTGAGTCATGGCATCCCTGCCAGGTAGAAGGGCAAGGGAGTGGCCACAGACCCAGCTTAGCTCGAGTTCAGCCTTGGAGCTGCTATGTGTTCGTTGCTGCATCAGGGCTCAACCTCAAGCCTCAGGCTTCCCATCTCTCCACTCAGAGGCTGGACTGGGACATCCCCAGCCTGCCTGTTGAGGGACACAGAGCTGGGACAAGGTCCTTCCTAGGGACCATGGGCAGAAGGTCATAGCCCGGAGCCTTGTGTCACCAGCCCAGGGACAAGGCAGGCTGCAATCAGAGAGATGGGGGATGTTACCTTATGTCAGCGGATTGTGTTCCTCATTCAACTCCAACTTCATTAAAAAGCCCATCGCTGATCCTCTTAAGGCACGGCTAGAGGGACAGAGATGGGGTGAGGCAGTGGTGGGCTGCCCTCCTTGGGGAGGCAGACAAAGCAATTTGCATATTTATGAAGTCTTTTCCATTTTGCCCAGGCCCGTGTGCACTAAGGGATGTCATATCTCATTTTAAGCTGGGATCTGTGCTCTGGGAGTGACAGCTCAAGCTGTCAGGCAGCCTCTCAAATATCTGGAGGGGACAAACAGCACTGGACTGAGTCCTACCCCAAATCAGCAGCAATGGGCTGTACAACTCTGGGTAGGTCATTTGGCCTCTATGGGCCTCAGCTTCCCTGAGCTGGAGTGAGGATGGACCACATCTGTAATGGGCAGCTGCTGGTGTGACTGCAGTGATGCCCTTATTGGTATTCATGTCCTCCTGGGGTGGGTGCGCCCATAACTCACTTCTGATTAAAGTCCACCAAAGTAAAGGGATGGTGCCTCTGAAGTTGGGCAATAAAGGACCACGACTTGGCCTTGCTCCTGTCCCTGTTGTCCTGTGGATTGCTCATTGTTGTGAAGCCAGCAAGTGGCGACATCTATGGAGGGGCAGCCTCTAGCAACAGGCAGTAAAGGACGAAGGAACAAATCCTGCCCACAGCCACCTGAGGGCCTGGATGGAGCCTCTCTGGTGGAGCCTCGAATGGTCATGGCCTGGACAGTAGCCCAGACACACCCAGTGCTGAGGACCCACCAAAGGTGCCCAGATGCTTCTCACAGAGCCTGCAAGATAGGGAGAGGTTGAAATTGAGTCGCTCAGTTTGGGCAGCAGGTGACTAAGGCAACACCCATGTCGAAGGGTTCCTAGGTCCTAGCTGCATGCCATGCTGTTGAGGACACCAGGTCAAACTCACGCTCAGGTGGTGCTTCCAAGAGGTGCTGTCTCACCCCTCTGGGACCAGGCTGAGTGTGGAGGGTGTGTCTGAGTCACCTTTGTGTCTCAGGTCCTAGAGAGGGATCCATGTTACAAGGATCAGGGAGCAATGGGTGTCCCATGGCATGGGCCTCCAAGTGCAGGACTCACTTGGGTGGCTTTCTGACAGAGTCCTGCTCATGTGCCTAGGCCTACTGTCAGCAGCTGACACATTCTGCTTGGGCTTTGCTCATCTCCCCAGCTCACCATCAGTTTTTCCCAAGGCTGGTCACCTTTCCCTAGGCCCAGTGTCACCCTGTTGCATCCTTCATCTTACATTCTGCATCCTGCAATTGCTAGAGCCTGGAACCTCGGCAGTTGGTTGGAAGATATTTGGGATCAGAGTAAATGAGCAAGTGGCCTAGGATTTTATTAAAAACTGAGATGATCTGATATGAGGATGACCTAAGAGTGTCCTGGAAATACTCTCTTCTTTCCTATCCATGCCCAAATGACTTTCCTTTAAGTCTCTTTTGCATAAAAGACCCCAAGTGCCCGTTTAAAAGGGAAGTGTGTGTGTGTGTGTGTGTGTGTGTGTGTGTGTGTGGACTTGTGCTCACATACCCTGCCACCTCTGACCACCTACAGTGTGCTAGAAGCTGGTTTCTTGTTAAGTAACCTGATACAAAGGAAGCCTCTTAGCCATGGAAAGAAGATCTTTGGCAGAACCTGGGGGATGCCACTGGGCTATCAGGAACTGGGGAAAACAGGCCAGGCTCTGCTCCTCTTGCCTACCCTCGAAGGACTGAGATGCTGGACAAGAGAGGACAGCTTGGACAAAGGGGCCTGGGCCCATTCTGAATCTTCAGGAGGCTGAGGTCCCTGAGGCAGGGCTGTCCGGCTGTGATTCCCTCCACAATGGTGAGGCCCCGTGTCTGAGCAGTCCACACATCAGCACAGGCTGCAGGTAGCAGCAGAACATTTGGCATGAGTTCGGGTGATGCGGGCTGATGTCAGTGTTACTCACTTCTGCTATCTTTACATTTCAGCTGCCACCTGTAGCCCCCGGCCCCTGCTGGACTGTGTAGCTCCAGAATGTGGAGAGAGCAAGCAAACGGGGACCTGCTCCTTCTTCATGTCTGGAATCAGATCTTTCCAAGAACACTAAAAATAACCTTTAAAAAAAATAATGCCAAGAAAAGCTGCATGTTGCTGGGCCGCGGTGCAGGAGGAGCTGCGAGAGGCCCTTCCCATCAGCAATGGCGCCATCTGGCCACGAGGCTCTGCTGCGGGGGAAGGAAAATTCTTGACTCATCCCTATTTTTAACTCTGCTTGTCTTAGGATCTGAGAGACACCAAAGCAAAGAGCATCGTGGGTGCCCCCCTGCTCACTCTCCTGGCCCTAGCTATAGGAGCCATCTCATTTGACTGACCCTGCCCCAACCCACAAACCAGCTTTCAAGGAGCTGCAGGGTCTGAGGGAGGAGACCCTCTGAATGGCCACAGGACCCGGCAGAGCAGCCCCTCTGAGTACCCAGCAGACATCGCAGGGTCCAGGTCCCCAGACAACACTGTGTCATTACATGTTCTACGTGGACACCAACTACTCTATCCCCACAGCCAGCTCCCTTGTCTACAGTACAAAGTGGCAAGTCACTGTGGCCCAGACTGAAGTACACCTACCCAGCCCTAAGGACCACCATATCACGGCTACCACTGGCATCTACAGCTTGCTCCTCACCCATGTCACAAAGCCATGATCAGCACCTAGGTCCACGCTGTTCAACACTGAGGCCAACTCAAATACCCAGGGCCAGGCACTGGGGCAGGGCAGACAGTGGAGGGAGGTCCCACCTCAGGAACCCTGGAATTAGGTACATCGTGGGGATTCCAGGTTTTGCAGACCAACCAAGTGCCTGGGAGAGATGGTGCATCTGTGGGGTCTCAACAGTAATGGCCCCGTGTCCCACGCCACTTCTTTCTGAACTCACTCTGGCCACAGATCTCTATTTCCACATCAGAGTTCCATGTACTGTAAGGGGCATCTCTAAATGATGTCCCCAAAGTTGAAAACCCTGTCACCTCCCCACAAGCTGGAAGCATGGCGTTGGCTCGTCGTGCTGGGATGGCAGCTCGGGACATGCCAACAGACTTCTGGTCTGCATACAGTGTTCTCCACACTCTACCTCCGGCAGTCCATCATCCTTGCCATTCTCTGAGTGTCCCCTTATCCAGCCTGGTCGTGGCCAGGGCTGGGAGCGGGAATGAGAATTAAGTGTAAGGCGGGATGCATGGTTCTTGGGCACAGATGTGACGTCACCAAGCTGGTTAGAGCAGTGTGGAGCTCCGACCTCATGCCTGCAGGATCCCAGAAGAGGGGCCAGACATGGCTCTCAGGATCTAGGACCAGCAGTGTGGACAGTGATCCCTGGCAGCCCCACCCTGGCCTTGCCCATTTGATTTCTGCAGACAGGTCTCCCCAGCCCATGGGGTTCACTTCGCCATGGGTGGCCAGCATCTCTCTCCCACACAACACCCCTGGAGAGGCGTGTGCTGCGTGCTGGACCTGTGGTTGGCTCAGGCCGCTCAGCTCAGGCGGATATGGGGGATGTTGTGCAGAAGTGATGACTCCAGCAGGGTGGCACAGGATCCACCTATTTCTCCCTAAAAGTTCCAACCCCTTGGCCCCACCAATCTCAGGGACACGCTTGTCTCTGGATGGGACAAAACCTCTGCAGGGCCTCCCCAGAACCTGCTATGTCAATAGTAGAGATCAATAAGACACCACGTACCTGTCCAGAGAACAAAGGAGCCCGGCAGGCTGCCCTCAGGGTGGGGCATGGGCAGCCAGTGGGCAGGGATGTTCCTCAGAGGCCTGGATTATGGTGGGTATGCAGAGTGGATGGGATCAGAGAGAACAGGCCAGCAGTGGAGACGCCAAGGCAGGATGATGGTTAGTATAGCTAGGCGGCTTCTGATCACCTTTTCCTGACTCCCTTGCTTGGCTCTCAGCAGGACCCAGGGTAGCCTGCTGGATTCCCAGCCTCACTGGCCACCAGAGGCCAGGGCAAGCCTCCAAGGAACCACGGAATAAGCCGTGCCTGAAGCCGGGGTCCTTCCTTCCTCTCAAAAGGAAGGGTAAATGCTTCACGGGACTCTCCCCACTGTGACCTTCAGTGCCTTCATCACTCCGACCCACATCTCTCTCTCTCCAGCCTCCTTGTCTCCTCCATGAAGACCATATTCCTGGTGGATCTTATTATTTTTTTCTTTTTTTCAGTACTGGGGATTGAACCCACGGCCTCTGCTCTGAGCTACATCTTCACCCTTCTTTTTTATTTTGAGACAGGGTCTTGCTCAGTTGCTAATTTGCTCAGGTTGAGCTTGAACTTGTGATTGTCCTGGATCAATCTCTCAGAGTGTTCGGATCATAGGCAGGTGCCACCATGCCCTGCTTAAATCCCATTCTTCAGGGGACTTTTACTCCAGGTAAAGGACTGGCCTGGATTGCTGGGTGTTTTCACTGTTCATGTTCTAGGAGACACCTTGGGTGGCAGGGGGCTCCTGGCTGATGGCTGACAGCCTGGCTTTGGAGTTTCAGGAACAGGTGTGGGTGGTGATTAGCCACAGCTTAGAGACAGGCTGTCTGGGCAGGGCTGGGGCTTTTGCTGGATTCTTCAAGCTTCTCAGCTCCTGGACAAATCCAACGGGGAGTCTGGAAGTTAGGAGTCAACCACAGTGAAGAGGGAGACAGGACCCCCAGGAACTCTTGTGTCGGGAGAATCAAGGGTGCTCCAGGCTGGGGTGAGTACTGGCATAGCATGGGGTGGGTCCCATTGACTCATGCCACACTCACTTCCCACACTGCAGCTCACAGGATGTGCTGGTCCCAGCTGGCCTCTCCTGTTCCATCCCCTGACCAATGTGAGTCAACTTCATTGATGAGGCTCCTGCAGGACACCGGGCACTGTCTGTGGGCAGGAGAAAATCAGGCAGCTGTGCCTGTGAGCACAAAGTCCTGGATGGAGCTGTTCTGGGGCCCAGTCCAGGCCCTCTTGCTGTGTGGCTCTGGGCATATTGCTATCCTCTCTGTAAGGCTCAGTTCCACTGCCTGGGGATGGTGGACAATTGCAAATGCCCTGTAGGGTCTCTGGGCTGAATGGGCTGCACACGTCCCTGGGGCTCAGCAGACCCTAAGTGGCTCTGTCATGGCAGCAACCAAATGGTGTGGCAATTTGTATCATTATTAGGTGTTTTACAAATACATGCTTCAGTTAATGTTCATAATAACCCGGTGGGGACTAATCCCCACTTCACTAGGAGAAGGGCACTCAGAGGTTAGTGAGATGGCTCGAGGCCACTCAGCTGAAGACAGAGTGTTTGGGCATGTGCAAGAAGGTAACAGGATGTCTGCAGTGACTGCTGAGTCCCAGACTGGGCAAAGTAGTGGAAGGGCCTGGCCACAGACTCTAGGTCCTTCTGCCCTGAATACAGAGCTGTTTGTGTTCTAGGAGACACCTTGGGTGGCAGGGGGCCCCTGTACCTGTGTCTTGACAGTGTCTGGCTGATGGCTGAGAGCCTGGCTTTGGAGTTTCAGGGCCAGGTCAAGCTTGTCTCCACCCTTGCTTGGCCACATGGTCTAGAGCTCTGTCTGCATTGTCAGCTTCTGCTGTGGAAACGGTGGCATGTCTTATCCTCAACTCCTGTTATGCAGAGGAGGTTACAGGACACAGCAAGGGGTAGGTGCTTGCTTAGTTGTGGGGTTTAGAAGTGGAAGTGGTACCTGCTGCTCTGCCTCTTGGAACCTCCCTGTGTGCCAGCCAAGCCCAGTGTGTCCTCATGCCAGAGGGTGCGAGGTGAGCATTGTGCATGCTCACCCTAGAGCCAGGATCTGGGTCACAATCAGGGTCTGGTGGGGAGGGTTGTGGTCAGCTTTCTGTTATAACAAGTACCTGAGATGACCAGCTTACAAAGAGGGTAGATTCATTGTGGCTGGCAGTTTTGGAAGTTGTAGTCCATGAGCAATTGGCACTCTTGCTTTTGGGCCTGTGATGAGGCAGCTTGTCACAGAGACAGTGTGTGGCAGAGCAAAAGCATGGACCTCATGGGCAGATAACAAGAGAGTGTGAAGGGGCTTGGATCCCTCAGACCCCCTCAAGTGCATGGCCCAATGACCTAAAGACCTCCCAGTAGGTCTCACCACTTCCAGGCACCATCATATCCCACTAGTATCACTTTAACACGTGGACTTTTAAGGGATACTTGTCCAAACTAGCAGGAGGTGAGACTGACTCCAAATAGCTTCTGGGAGAGTTCAGGGTCAGCTTAGTGGGTGGTAAGAAGAGCTGGGAGCCCTGAGATGATACCTGTTGCTGTCTGAGGTCATCATTCCCCCACTTAGCCCTGTCCCAGGGGCTCAGCAGTGAGGGGGCAGGCTCAGGCTCAGGGTCGGTGCATTTCCACAGAGGGAGGCCGAGTGTGCTCATTCTCAGTGCACCCTCAGAGCAGAGCTTGGGTTCCTCCACCCCATCCTTCCCTCCCAAGCTGCTGGCTGATAGTGGAAGGAAAAGAGGTCAGGGTCACCGTGTGAGTCCTTTTCCCAGTGCTGGGACAACATATCCAAAAGTCACAACATAAAGGAGGTTTATTTGGCTCCAGGTTTTCAGAGGATTCAGTTCATGGTCAGCCCACTCCAAGGGAGAAACAACATGCCAGAGGGGTGTGGCCGAGAAAAGCTACTCAATCCACTGAAGGAAGGAAACTGAGAGAAAAGGAAGGGAGGGGTCAGGGACAGGAATAAACCCTTCCAGGTTGAGTTCCTGAGGACCCATCCTCTCCAGCCACTCCCCACCTTCAAATGTCAGACTTCTGGGGGATATTTTAAATCCAAACTAAAATAGTCATTAATGGTGGAGACCCTGACAAGGGGCTGCCTTTCCTGATGGTCCCATGAGGTGCACTGGTGCTAAAAGGAGAGGTTGGTTTATGACCGGGTGCAGCATGGCCAGGGGAAGGTGCTGCACAATACCCACAGGTCTGAACCTTGTCCTCTTTGTCCTCTTGTTGTCTACTGTGGTTCCTGGCCAGTGGGCCTCTCTCAGGGCTCCTCAGCTCTCTGGGGCTGGGCTGTCCCTTAAGAGCTCTGAGAAAGCCTCATCTGGGAGAGTCTCATCCAGGACAGTGGCATGGGAGGCTGGTGAGAAATACCCTCAGCTCTTGCCTCCAGATTCCTAGGCTGTTGGCAACAGCCAGATCTCTGGGCCCTTTTGCTTCCAAGCAAGTGCTCTTGTTCTCCAGCGCTGGCAAGGGGTGGGCTAATGGCCCCAGGCCCTTGCAACAAAGCTCTTAGAGACTGGGCTCATGAGTAAGTCCTCTACCACCAGTCCCTGTGGCATAAACGCCATGCTTTGATGCATAATTGCTGGTTTCCTGCAAGCCGACCATTCAAAGGAGGAAAGAGAAAACCTCCTTCATTTTATCTGGAAGGCGGCAAGCGTGCACTCTGGCTCCCCTATGGTGGCAGCCTTTTCTGAGATCACAGCAACAGGCCAGCAATTAGACCCCAGCCTAGGAATCAATTGCAATTGCTAAAGAGCTTGCAAGGGCTGGCAATTGCACAGCTCAATTGCTGTAGGGGCCTCTGGGGTGGGTGACTAGCTCTATTATGCCCAGAGGAGGTGTTTACAGTTCAGGAGGGCAAGCAAGGCTGTCCAAAGCCCAGACAGAGGAGGCTCCTGCCAGGAGGGATCTTCAGCTCCCTGCAGACCCCACAGTGGGGCTGATCCCTGTCCTGAGAGAATCTCTACCCTCTCACACTCCTCCTGTGGCTTCCAGTGTTGCCTTTGCAGGTGTAGCTTGGCCATAGTGCTTGCCTACCCAGAACAAGGCCCTGGAATGACAAGGAACCGCAATGACACACAAAAATCAAATGCTGCCTTTGTGCCTTGGCCACAAATTCCTACCTGCAACCTGAATCCCTTGGCTCCCTCTTGCTCCTGCCTTTTAGACCTCTGTGTCATCACAGCCTCCCCTGTGTATCACCTGTCTTGGCCCTGCCCTTTCTCATCTCAGGAACATAGGGCCAGATACCCAGGAGCTCTGGCTCCACTGTGGCCTTTGACAGTGCACAACTGCCCTGCCCACACTGACTGTCCTCAGCCTGCAGCTGTCCCATGAAGATGTAGAATACCTAGGTGTGTGCCCTTCCTGCATCACAGTATGACTAGGACACCCCCTGTGTCTGAGGGGGCAGCCTCTGTAGGAGGCCCCTAAGCCAGGTTTCTCATGCCTTGAGTAAAGTCTTCCAACATACCTGTGATGGCATCCATTGCACCTGAGTGCTACCAGCTTGGGATTGGGCCCTGACTTCTGTATCTCTGCTTAGGCCCCAGTCCCAGCTGGTGGCCTCCACTCTCCTTTCTGGACCTCAGCTGCCGAGAACTTCCACCTCCATAACCTACTGCACCCCAGCCTGTTGGGGCCTGCGGGATGCTGCTGCCTGGGCCTCAGCACAGGGGCTTCTGTCACCCTTCAGGTCTCAGTCAGAAGACCACTGGCTCAGAAGTGTGATGATCCTCATGCCCCTTTCTGCTTGGGCCTGCAGATGTCCCCACCCTGGGATTCCCTTGTCCTCCCTGAATGTCACAACCTCTTTGTTTTCTTGCCTGAGCATTTGTCTCTAGCTGGACAGCACCCAGCAGAGTGTAAGTCCTCACCCAGGAGCATGGGCTGACATGTGGAGAGATAGGATGCCATGAGTGATCAGTGCTGGCTTTAGCCCCTTGGCCCCTGACAGATCTTCATTAAGGAAATGCTGCTTGGAACTCAATAGCCATGTCTTCCTTCTTGCTCCCAGCAGATACTGCTCTCTACAGCTGGTTGAGGTTGATGCAGTTCCAGGTTCCACCCTGGTGTCTAGGCAGGAAGGCACCAGGAACCATTTCCATGATCCCTCCTAGGAGAACTGCCAAGTGGCCAGAGGGGAGCACACAGGGGGATGGCTGGGGCAGGTAAGGGTGGGTCTCAGATGAGAAAGTGGGAGTGGGAGACAGAATCGCAGTTGTGGTAGCTGAGAGGAGGGGGGACCGGCTCACGGTGACCCCAGGCATCTAGCTTTGCTTATTAGAGGGCAGCCAGCAAGGGCCAGGTTTGGGGTTCATCTTGTCAGATGTACTAAGGAACAGGGCATATACAGGCAGCAGAGTGGGAAAATGAGGCTGAGTCTGGAAGGGCCCTGGGAGTCTCCCAGATAGTCCCTGTTAGAATGGCAGGTGTTTATCCAGCCCTCATCACATATGAGGCCTCTTCTCCCTTGAGCTAGCCATGGTGGGGGCCAGGGACATGGCGGTGATTAGGGACCTGCTGTCCCCAAAGGGGAAATGGAGCGAGGGTCTCTGGGCACAGTGGTCAAGTGTGCACAGTGGTATAAAAGGGGAAGACATCCAGCAAGGGTTCCCAGCTGCCATGCATACCTTAAAAGGGGTTCCCAGCAGGTGCAAGGACAAGTGGCAGGCAGCAAGGCTGGTGCAGGAGGCTGATGAGAAGGTGACGGGCATGGAGAGTGGGAGTGAGGGGTGGCATTTGTCCTGGGGCCTCATATGTGGAATTTAGGGATCAAGGCTGAAGCCACAAATATCCTGGGCTCGGGATGTAGAAATAAACAGTGGGGCTGGATGCCTGGATCCCACAGGTAAATGGCTCTCAAAGCCTAGTAGGACAGTGGACTGGGCCAGCCTCCCGGCTTAAAGCCAGGCAACCAGCCCCACTGCACCTACTTGCAAGAGGCAGTGACAAAGAAACACAAGACTAAGGGACCAAGTGGGGCCTGAGATGAGCCTTGGGGTAGTGGTAAGGTAAGTGGGAGGGGAAAAGAGAGACCCTCCAGCCTGAGGGATGGAGCACCATGGCCTTATGTACCTGGTTCTGTGATCTGGATGGTCATGATGATCTGGGGACAGACATCCAGCAAAGCAGGTAGAGTCAAAGGAGAGAGGAAGAGGAAAGCAAAGCAAACACACACTGACTCATTCCTCCCCGGACATGGCAAGACCCAGGAGCACTACAGTTTAGGGAAAGGCAGCCAGGGTAGCTGGAGCAGATGAGGACAGGTCTGGGATGAGAAAGTGGGAGGCAGAATCGCAGTTGTGGTGGCTGAGAGGAGGCGTCACTGGATCACTGTGACAATAGGTATCTGGCTTGCTTGCCAGAGGGCAGCCAGAGAAGGCCAGGTTTGGGTGGGAAGATGTGGCTTTGGGGTACATAGTCGGGACTGCCTTTCTGCCTCACTCCTGATGTTACCATTAGCTAGAAGGACTTGAATGATACAGGGACATGGGGAAAATAACTGAGGATGTTGTTACCTTCTTCTAGTGGTGTGGCCTCCTTCAATAAGAAGCTTAAAAAAATCAATAATGGGAACATGAATTCACTCCAGATAGAATAAACTTTGTAGAACAATCTGAGAAAGACTTTAAAACTAGTCTAAGTTACTTAAAGAGATGAATAAAGGTATGATTCTTATGAGAATGTATAGAAATTATGGGAGGAGAAGAGCAAAAAGAAACACAATTAAATAAATATGTATAATCAAATAAAAATCTTGGATATAAAGAAAAAAGTCATCAAACATGAAAGGGATAGATAGTGAAAGACTCAGGGAACATAAAATAGAGGAATGTTGAATTAGAGGGCCATGCTGAATGATTCACCCATAATACATCAGAGAGACACAAATATAAAAGCACAAAAGCAATTCACAGGGTGGGGAGGAGAGGAGAGGCAGGGAGGGAGGGAGAGAGAGAGAGAGAGAAGGAGAGAGAGTGAGAGAGATAGATGGACCCTTCCTCCCACTGGACAAAGTAGTTAAGAGGCAATTTTGAAGGAATAAAGGCTGGAGAGACATTAGTCCTCAAAGTGGGATATGTGGAGGCTTTTCCTTGAATATTCAGCCAAGTACTGATCAGACATGTCTCTGAAGAAACTGACAGGCTGGAGGAAGAACCTCTTGAATGGATTAGATGAGGGTGCCAGACATTCACAGGGCTAGGAAGTGTCTGCTGTACAAACTAGACCGGACCTCATGATTCTTAGGACACTGGGGAGCACACACAGAAAGGTCTCTTACCTCGAGCATAGGGGATAGTTAGCCATAGCTGGGGTCTGACCCTGCCCAAGAAATATTAACAGAAAGATATGTAAGTATTAGATGGTTTCCAAGTAACTTACCTGCATCCCAGACAAAGTTCAAAACTAGGGGAGCACAAAAGTATCAAGCAATCAAAAAACAATATTCGCAATGTCTTGCATTCTATAAAAAATTACCAAGCATGAAGAGAAGCAAGGTAAGACAATCCATAAAGAGGAGAAAAAATAATCAGTTGATAACAATCTAGAATATAGATATTAGAATTAGCAGACAGGTCACAAATGTATGTGTTCAAAAGTTAAGGAGAAATAGAACTAATGAGTATAAAATTTAATAATTGGAACAAAAGATTTTAATACAAGTATAGAATTTATAAGTGTGTGATTCAAGTCAAACTTCTAAACTCGAAAACTTTAACATGTGAGGTGAAAAGTATACTGCATAGGATTTGATATTGCAGGAAAAGAGGTTAGTGAACTTGAATACATAATGATAGAAGCCATCAAAATAAAAACGAAAGAGAAAAGAGAGTTTAAAAAATATGAAGATAAATTCACCAAGCAACATCTAATGGCTTAATACATGTTCAATTAAAGTTCACAAAAAAGGGAGCAGTAAAAAATATTTGAAGATATAATGGCAAAATAATTTCTCAATTAATGGAAACTAAAACCCCAGAATCCCAAGAAGTTCAATAAACCTGAAGTTCAAAAACAGAAAAAAATCGATGCCAAGGTACCTTGTAATCAGATTACTCAAAAGCAGCGATGAGGAGAAATCTCCAACATAGCCCTGTTTGTGGGGTGGGAGGGTATTCCACAAGGTAGGACAATAAGGATGACAGTCAATCTCAGAGCCAATAATGGAGGTGAGGAGACAGTGGAGCCAAATATGACATGCTGCAAAAAAGCTGTCAACCTAGAATCCAATACCTAGTGAATGTATCTTTCAAAAGGAAGGCGAAATAGAAACTTTTTTTAGACCCATAAAAGCTGAAAGCATTTATCACCAGGAGACTTATACTCCAAGTCCCTTAGTCAGAAGGTAAATGGCACACTGTGGAAATAGTAATCAGCTCACGAGAGCAGAGTGTAGGAAGACACGGTAGTAGGACAAACACAGACGATTTTTTTATTACTTAAATACCTTGGAAGGAAAATGGAATGCTAAATAAAATCACAGCCACAGTAAGAACATCTACACACATAGACATGTGGGGTGTGTAGCATACCTAAAAGCAGACTGCATGACAACATTGTCACAAAGCTGTGGGGATGGAATGAAAGTGTGCTGAAAGATTTTATTCTGTGCTTAAGAGATATATTGTCAGTCACCGAAGACAGACTGCAGAAGTTAAAGACATGTGCCAGAAACTTCAGAGAAGCCCTAAAATTACAAAACAAAAACTTAGATGTAATAAGTCAAGAAAGGATATTAAATAGGATCATAGAAATAACTAGTCAACACAAAAAGAGAAAAACGGATCAAAAAAATACAACTAGAAAACAAATAGCAAGAGGTCAGATTGGAAGTTACCCATACGAATAATAACATTAAATGAGGGAAAGGAGAGGTGAGTAGGCAGAGCACAGAGGATTTGTAGAGTAGTGACGCTATTCTGTCTGATATGGTAATGATGTATACATGACATTACACAATCGTCAAAAATCCATAGAACTGGGTAAAACAAAGAAGGAGCCCTACTGTTATCAATGGCCTTTAGTTAATACAATATACTGATACTTGATGCATGAATTTCATATTTCAAATTTAACAAATGTACTATACTGATGCAAAGTGTTAATAATGGAAATGCTAGGGTGGTGTCTCTGAGAGGTCTTTGCACTTTCTGTTCAATATTTTTTGTAAAACTACTCTATTAATTCAAAAAAGGCAGCTGGAATGGCTATATTAATATCATAAATGAGATTTCAGAGCAAAGAATATTACCAGGAATAAAAATATCACTTCAGAATGATACAGGGATCAGATCACCAAGAGGGCAAAACCCTAAATGTTCACACACCTAATAACAGAGCTTTGAGATATATGAAGAAAAGCAGACGTGCAAAAAGAGGCAGGAGAGTGCACAGTCCAGCTGGGGACCTCAGTGATCTCTCTCAAGAACAGACAGAACTCAGAGACCACAAAGCACTAAGTGCAAAGAAGACTGGGAATAATGCTGAACATTGACTTGATCTAATTCATATGTACAGAATAGTCCAGCACCCAGGGGAATATACATTGTTTTTATGAGTATCTGAAACACATATCAATCTAGACTATTTGAGGTCATAAAGCAACTTGCAATAAATGTAAAATAATTAAAGTCATATAAAACATGTTCTCTGACCATAATGGAAATAAACTGGGAATCAGGAACAGAAAGATATCTGAAATATCTCTAGATTTTCAAATGAAGTAAGATACTTGTAAAGTATACATGGGTCAAAGAGAAATTAGAAACTGTTCTAAACCAAGTTAATGGGGAGATATAACAAATCAGAATTTTGGGCAGTATTAGAGTGGAATGCAGGGAAATTAATAGCCACAATTGCCTATATTAGAAAATACAAAGGGCCTGATCTCAGTGCCTTCAGTTTTTACCCTAAGAAACTATAAACTGGAACAAATTAAACCCAAAGTGAGCTGAAGTGAAATCATAGATATTAGAATGAAAATTGGTGGACTTGAAAATATAAGAACAATAGAGAAAAGCTATGAAATAAAAAGCTAGTTTTGGAGATGAATAAAACTTACAAATTTATAATTACACTAATTAGTCTAATGACTAATTTTGAGAAGTCCCACTTTGCCACGCTCAAGATTTAGGGAGGAGACTTCCATCCACACAGATCCCAGATACTAAAAGAATAAAGTAATGGCATGATCCAACTTTTGCCAATAAATTTGACAACTTTGGTGAAATGGACAAATTCCTTGACAGACATAAATTCATTTAAGAAGAAATATGTCACCAGAATAACCCTGTATCTATAGGAGGAATTGAGTTTGTAGTTTAACAGTTTCCCACAATGAAACTAGTCCCAGGAGGCTTCACTGTTGAATTTTAAGAAGCATGTAGGGAAGAAATAATATCAATTCTGTAAACATGCTTTCCACAAAGTGGAACAAGAGATCGCTTATGTATAGCGATACATAAATTCCAAACATAATTGTATCAAATCAAATCTAATGAAATATAAAAAGGATAATATATCATGATCATGTAGAGTTTATTCACCAAGAATGCAAGATTGATTTAACATTTGAAAAGTCAATCAATCTAGTTTAGTGTTTTACAAGCTAAAAGGAAAAATTATATTATCATCCCAATAGGCTCAGAGAAGAATTTGACAAAATCCAACACCTATATTGTGATAAAAACTGTCAGCAAATAAGAGATAGGAAATGTCCTCAACCTGGTGAATGCTATCAATGAAATGCTTGCAACTAATGTCTTTCTCAATGATAAAGGTCATATGTACTCTCCTTCAGCTCAGAAGTAATACAAGGGCATCCTTCTCATCATTTCCAATCTGTACTATATTGAAAGCTGCAGTCACTGTAGCAGGGGTGAAAAAGAAACAAAAGTCATGCAGATTGGAAAGAGAGAAATAAATTTTCTTTATTCATAGACTACATGATTGTCTTCATAGAAAATCTGACGGGATCTTAAAAAATGTAACTCTATTAGCAGTAATAACTAAGCTCAGTGATGCTGTAGAATACAAGATCATTGTACAAAAACAATTGTATTTTTACATATTAGCAAGAAACAATTGGAAATTTAAAATGCCATTGTAAAAACATCAAAATTGTGAAATACTTACAAACAAATCTGATTAAACATAGGAAATACCTGTATGTTGAAAAACAACAAAACTGCAGAATGAAATAAGAAATATAAATAAATGGGGAGATATATCCTGTTTATGTTTCAGAAGACTCAGTATTGTTACAGTATTAATTCTCTCCAAATTGATTTATGAAATCAATGAAAGTTTTTTGTTTCCTTCTTTCTATTTTTTTTTTTTTAAATCCTAGGGATGAAACCCAGGGCCTCTCACATTCCCGGCAAATGCTCTACCATTGAGCTACATCCCTAGCCTAAGGAGTTCCTTTTTAAAGAAATTATTCAACAGATTCTAACATGCATAGAGGAATATAAAGGACTGAGAGTAACCAAAACAATTTTCAAAAACAAGCAAAAACCCCCCCAAAATTGGAAAACTAACACTACATGATTTTGAGTTATTATAAAACTACAGTTACATGACAGTGTTGTATTGGCACAAAGACAGATATATCAATGAAACAGAATAGAAAAGTTAAAAATAGACCTAAACACATATGGACAAATGATTTTCAAAAAGGTGTGAAAGCAATTGAGTGTGGAAAGGAAAATCTTTTCCACAAATGGTGCTGGAACAAAGAGACATTTCATCACATGCCCCTCCCAAAAAGGCAACTTAAATCTATTCCTTGCACAATATACAAAAATTATTTTTAAATGGATCAAAGACCTAAATATAAAATACAAAACTATAAAACTCCTAGGAGAAAACGTAAAGGAAAAAATCCTTTGTGACCTTGAGTTGGGCCTGGATTTCCTCTTATGGGACCTGAAACATAATAAAAGAACAAATTAGACTTTAACAAGATTTTAAACATGTGTTCTGAAAGACAGTGTTAAGGGAGTGGAGAAATAAGCCATAGACTAGAAAAAATATATTTTCAAGTTATCTATCTGACCAAGGACTTTAAATCACAATATAGAAAGAACCCTCAAAATTCAATAAAAAGAAAACAAAAAATGGGTGAAGGATTTGAATAGACACTTCAACAAAGGTACAAGGGGTGATCAAAAATACAGTGAATATGTAAATTCAAAAATTTTATTACAATGAAAGACATATTGCCATGAATCTCCTCAAAATATTCCCCCTTGCTTCCAACACGCTTATCCCATCATTCTTGTCACTTTCTGAAGCAGTTCTGGAGGTCCTCTTTTCTGACTATCTTTATTTGTGATCACAAATACAGCAAATGTTGCTGCCCAGTGCCATCCAATGGAAAGGCAGACTGGTGAAAATATTACAGTGTATTTTCATCTACTTTACTCACCTGAATCTGACTCTGAGTGACTTCTGGTTCTTCCCCACCGTCAAAATTAGCAAGAAAGATGAAAGTTTTGAATCAGTTCAGGGGCTCGTGGCACCCATAATAGTGCAATGAAAGACACTCATGAAAGAGGACTTCCAGAACTGCTTTAGAAAGTGGCAAGCAGGATTCGATAAGTGAGTTTGGAATGAGGGGATTATTTTGAGGGGATTAATGGCAATGCATCTTTTATTGTAATAAATTTTTAGAAATTTAAAGGTACTGTATTTTTAATCACACTTAGTGTAAGGATGTTAACAAGTGTCTGGAAAGATACACAATAACAATAATCATTAAGAAATGGAAACTAAAACTACAGTGAGCCACACCTGTTAGAATGGTCATAAGTGAAAAGACTGACATTTGCAAGTGTAGGGAAGATGGGGAGGACCCAGAGCTCTCACACTGCATGTAAGGGGGATGGCACAACCACTTTGGAAAAGAGTTTGATGCTTTCTTAAAAGTTAGATGTATCCCCACTCCATGATGCAGCTGTTCTCCCAGGGAGAGAAGAAAATGTGTCTCAGCAAAGCTTCCCCTTGAATAGTCACAGTAGATCTGTTTATAAAAGCTGAAACCTGCAGACAGCCCACCCATCAACCGGAGAATGGGCAGCAGGGGTGCATCTCATCATGCAAGTGAATACCACTGAGCCATAAAAAGGAGTGAGTTATGGATCCGTGTACAATGTGGCTAGATCATGCATAAATCCACACAGCAATGTGTATCGAATGGAAGAAGCCAGACCCCCCCCAATACAGAAACTCACTTCCTTTGCTGACATGAGAAAGTACATACAACTGATAAAGTATTGTTATCAGACTGTGAAGAACACGTACAAGTCAATGAGAAAAGACAGAGGACACCTTAACAGAAAAATGGGTAGGGAGTGTGAATAGCCAGTTCACAAAGGAGAAAGCAAATGGTAAATAAATACCTGAAAAGGAACTCGATCTCACTAGTCTTGGGGAAAATAATTAATTCAAAGTACAGTTTCACACCCAGCAAGGTGGCAAAGCTAGAAAGACCTGTCAGCAGGGACAGGTTGTCTGACCTGCCGCCCTTGAGAGGACTTCAGAACCACCTTGCTGGAAAACAGGCACAGCTGTGAAGTTGCTTATAGCCCAACAATGTCATTTCTCAAAAGTTCCTCACCCAGGTGGTGCCACTTGCCTGTAATGCTAACATTCTGAGAGGCTGAGGCAGGAGGATGGTAAGTTTGAGTCCAGCTTTGACAACTTAGCAAGGCCTTGTCTCAAAATAAAAAGGGTTGAGGGTGTAGCGCAGTGACAGAGCGCCACTGGGTTCAATCCCCAGTGCTGTAGAGGGAAAGAGAGAGAGGGCGGGGGAGAGGGAGAGAGAGAGAGAGAGGAAAAGAAACAAAGGAAAAAGAAAATTCCTCAGGACACAGAGAGATATGTCTAAGAGCACTCACTATGGCATCCTCATGCCAGCAAAACTGAGATCTGAGATGTCATGTTTCCATCCATTAACAGCACAGTGGACTAGCCCGGGGCAGTGTGCTTAGTGAAAGACCTGGTGCTACACTCCTGAGCTGGCGCTTCACTCATCAAGGTGGATAATCCTCGAGTGAAGGAGAAAGCCTCCCTGTGGTGTGTTGTGCACAGCAGCATACACCTATGCAAAGTTTAAAACCCTACAAAAAAGAAGCACATCAGGTATGGTTCATGAGAATATAAACATGTCATAGAGAAAAACACAAGTGAATGATAAATACCCAATTTCTGGCAAAGGGTGACAGGAACAAGGAGGGTAGCATAGTCCTGTCCTTCCCTCCCCTCTGAATCTCGGCTGTGGGTCTATGGATGATGGGCTGTTAGCTGGTGAGACATGGCAGAGGCTTGGACAAGCACGTCTCTGGCTGTCCAGTGAGGAGGGCATGTCCAGGCCGCCTGCAGATGCAGGAGGAAGTGAGACACACATGGGACAGAACCAATGTGCCCAGTCATCCTGGCCAAGACCAACAGCTAGTGAGCACCAGTCATGTGCAGCCCCTTCTCTCTGGTCATGTGCTGTGGCAGTTTGTGGCTGCTGGTGACGAACCATTTGAGAGGCAAAAGCTCACTGGTACATGTTCCTGGCTGTCACAGACACCATTGTGAAGGGCGTCCTCTGCAGGGTCCCTCATGGGTCTCCGCATGAGTTCCTGCGAGATCTGGTCCTGGGCATGGCTGCTGCACTCCAGCCTGTAGAGGTTCCACTGTGCTCCACCAACATGCTGTCTGCAGGGCAGAGACCACACCCTCCTAACAATGCCATTGTATGGGTACAGAGTAGGTGTATTAGCTTGTGCTTCCAGATACCTGGTGAAGTCCAGCACATCTTCCTGTGTTCCTTGGCCATTCAGGGGCTCCTGTTGCAAATGCCTCCCCATAGCCTTTGCTGCTTCTCAGTGGCCTCAGTATCTTCTTGGCCTACAGGGAGGCAGCTTGGGCTTCTGAGGGCTGAGGGCAGCCAGTACTACACAGATGTTATGCTCAGAGCTGGACTCACACCTGCCTTCTGGCCTGCTAGTTCCTCTCTTGCCTTCAACATGGGCTCCTCGGGCATGGGGGTGGTGGTGGAGCAGAATTCCCGGACACGTCCACCTCCCCAGGACACACCCACTTTCCTGGACACCTTCTGTCTGGGGACATGCCTGTTGCTCCACATCGGAAGCAATGAGATGCAGCCAGCATCTTCCTTCTCCCAGGACCCTGGTCAGTGGGACCGTGGACGTGCGTGTTCCTTCTGTGTGTTTCTGCTGAGCTGTCACTTGGACTATTACCTGTTGTTGCAATATATTATTGCCATGGACACTGCATGTTAGGTCTCAGTATCAGCAAAACGAGCCAAGGAAATGCATTTATTATTAACTTATGATGGATATAAGACTGGCTGCTTTCCAGATACTGGCCTTGGGAGAAACACAAGAGAAATGACCGCTACTCAAGGCCACCTCCCTCCCTATCTACCAGGAGAGGATGCTCAAGGCAGACCTGAAAATGATGAACAGAGAAGATGATGTCCCCGCTTCACCCTCTGTTCCATCACCCAGCACACAGTTTGTTCCCTCAGCTCACACCTGGAGCCCACCTGTGAGATGATGATGGTGACAGCCATGCCTGCCACGCTGCAGGCTTCCTCGTGCCAACTGTGGCTCCCTGGGTGCTCAGTGAGTAGTCTGCCTTGCACTCATCATGCCCTGTTTAATTTAATCTTTGCAACAGCTCAACACCAGGACTGCCGTTATCTGCATGAAATGGGGCCACTTAAAAGTATTGCACTCAGAGTTCTCATCCAAAACGTGGTAAGGCATGAGGCGGCGGAGGTGTGGATCAGCTCAATCCATCCCCCTACAGTATATGTGTTTGAAAACATCATGTTATGTGTGATAATGCATACAATTGTTATCAATTAAAATAAATTTAAAAATGCAAAAAATTGATATTTAGTTCCTTGTGATCCTAAAACACTGCACTGCAATACCATGTCTTGGCCTGGGGTGTATGTAGCTCAGTGCTAAAGCTCTTGCCTGATGTGCTCAGGACCCCAGGTTTGATCCCAGCCTCACAAAATAAATAAATAAAAAGAAATAAAAGAAAAAGTAAAACTCTATTTGCATTCATCTCACAGGAATCCTAGCCTTGTGGGACCCTAGCTTTCCATAAATTTTTAATATTTGCTCACCTTGAATAGTTTTTCAATATTTTTTTTCCCTAAATTTGCCTTAAAATAGTATTTATCTGGGTTACTGAGTTCTTGGTCAACCTCTTAAGATTTGTACCAGACAAGAGGCCCAGTCACCTACCTTAGGGACAGTTCTCTCCAGTCCCATGAGCTTGCACAGAGATAGGGGACAGTCCTGGCTGTGACCAGTAGCAAGAGAAGCCCTGGCTGAGGCCCTGTGCTCTGAGGGGACAAGTAGTTTAGAAACTGAACTGTCGGTAAGCTCCGGACTTGAAGTATGAACTTCCCCCTCTTTGGTGAACAATTGCACAGGAAACATTCACTCAAAGTGGTGGGTGGGCTGGGAGCAAAGCTGAGAAAGACATTATTTGTCCCACCCAAGGCCACCCCACCCCATCATAACCAGAAACTCCAAAGGTTTTTAAAAACTACAGCTGCCTTTGGGTACCAGACTCTGGTTACTCATCCCTTCTGGCTGCCCTGTCACTCACCATGGGTGCCAGAGGCGCCTCTGAGCCAAACTCCCTCAGCTTTGAATGGGGTCTGGCATATGAGTGGGGACTGCAGCAGGGGGTGGAGGTGTCACTTGGCTGGTGCTGCTATGGCCTGTGCCTTTGAGTGTCCAGGCTCCTGCCCCTCCACCACAGAACACACTTGTCATACTGCACCCTCAGAAACACTCCCTCCCTCCCTTCCCACTCCTTCCCTTTTTTGCTAGTTTATTCTTCCCCGTAACAGGCCTTACCACAAGCTGACTAGTGTGATAGACATGCTTGGATGTGTCTAATCCTCGTCAAGAGACTTAGAGTTGAATTAGAGCAGATGAATTCACCACGAGGCAGGGCAGGGGCTTATTTGCATTTCTGAAATGAGAAAACTGAGGCTCACAGCCAGTGGTCAGGGTGAGGGGGTCTTGAGTCTAAGGTCCTGGCCCAGTCCAGGCCAGGTGTAGAGGCAGTTGCTATGATCTTCAGGGACAAACGCAGAACGGAAGGAGTAAGCTGCTGTGCCGTCTTCCCCAAAGCAATTAATCACAGAATTGGAGAGGTAGGCCAGACAATTATGTCCTAGACAGAGGGGACGAGAAGGCGGGGTAGCAAAGCCAGAGCCTCGCACTGTGAGATTAATAAGCCTTTGGCATTTGGTTGGCATGCCAAGACTCAGGCAACTCTACCATCAGGCCATACCCCATCTGCCCCTCTGGAAAGTCCTGGGGCATAGGTCAGTGTTCCCTTGGTTACCCAGGGCACGGTCACACCAAGTGCAAAGGTTGCATCAGGATGCCTGGGCTCTGGGGACATCTGGCTCTTCTGAGCATGCTGGCAGCCTCTCCAAGAGGGATAGAGGCAGCAGCAACAGGGTCTGGGCTTGGCCTCTTACTGGCTGCTGACCCATGGCAAATGGAACTCTATGGCCTCCTTGGACAAGTGAGGATAATAAGGCTGGGTCTCTGGCTAGTGCAGGGTCAAAAGAGAATGTAGGAAAAGCCCTCAGGCATTCTCCCTCCATCAGTTTTCTGCCTGGTCCTTTCCTTCCTGGATTTCCTCTACAGCCTCTCTAGAAGCTGTAGTCCACTGGGCCTGTACCCACCATCTACCCCCACTGGCATGCCCCGAGGACAGTTCACCCCAGCCTGGGCTGCCCGTACCACCCACCCAACATCTTTAGAGCCCATCTTGGCATAGCTATCACAACCCACCCAAAGCAGTGGCCTCCCACACATGGCCACCTAAGCAGTATCCAGTGCTCATCTCCCTCTCTGGCTTGACCCTCTCACCCACCACTGGGCCATCTCCACCCTCCCATCTCAGCCAGCTGTGCCAGCCTCCTCCTCCAGGAACAGTGCAGGGATCCTGTCTTCCTCATTTGATTCAAGGTGAAGGGAATTCCCACAGGAAAGTGGTCCAGGTTATGAAGAAGTTATGTGAGAGCAACAGTCACTCATCATTATCTAGCAGGGATCCCTGGCTTGTTTCTTTTAGTCCTGGGGTCACACAGCAGCCAGTCCAAATGCATGTTCACCCCTGCTTCAGATGGGCAGAAGCAGCTTAGAGGTTAGCAGACACATGTGGTGGCTCTTTGGGTGCAGTTGGCTCTACTTCCAAGAGATGACTGGGGGTGGGCTGCTCCCCGGCCAGGGGAAAGTCTGTTGGCCCAGCTGCTCTGTGAAGCGGGGCATCACAGTGCCAAGACCCCTTCAGGAGTATGGTGCAGGGACATAAATGTCCCCGAACAGAAACGGGCCCTCTTTCTGGTGGGGTTGGGTCACCCCAGTGATCCTCTGTCCTGGTGGCCAGCTCCCTCCCTAGTTGCTGCAGGCACCTGGGAGGGGTGGGCTTCTGGGAACGCAAAACGCTTAAGTCTGCCCACATGCCTGGGAGTTACATGCCGGGGTCGCCTCTAGTCCCCCACAGAGCCCAAACTGCAACAGAGCCCAGATAGACACAAGCAGACAATAGTGTCATGAGGTGAAGTACAGCCAGATGCCCTCTAGGCAGTGCCAAGTCCTGTATCTGTAGGAGAAAGACTTGTCCCCAAAGCTGGTTCCCAAGACTAGCTCTCTTTCGCATAAGCCCAGAGGCTTTGTGCAGAGTGGGGCTATGGGCTGCAGGTGGCCCTTGTTCTGTCCTGAACAGCTCCTGCCCCTCGCTTGGTGGCTCTTTGCTTTCCCGCAGGGCCAGGATCTGAGTTCTCTAGGAAGAAGCCTCCATGATAGGATGCAAGGACATTCTGAGGGGTCATACTATCCTGACCTTGTCCCTCCTTCCCGGGAAGTTCCCTGCTTCCCTCCATGGAGCTGTGGCCATCTCTGGCCAATGAACTATGGGTCCAAGCATCACCTGCTGTATCCAGGTCCAGCCTGGGGATGGTAGAGACCCACTGAGCCTCATGCCACTGAGGGACAAAGACAACCCCATGCCCATGCCCAACCTTGACTTCTCTGTGTGAAGTAGGAGTGGTAGTAGCCACCCGAGGACTCTAGAGACCCTCAGAGGAAACTAGGCGGCAGCCCCAGAAAAGCAAGGCTCCTATCCCCTTCTCTCCAAGGGGCTTTGCAAACAGAGCCCTTCCCTTAGCTACATCCAAGCCTACACTGCTGCTGGGCAGGAAGGGTCCAGCTGTCCCCAAGGCCCAGCCCCCTCTCCCATCTCCATGGTCCCCCAGCCCCCAAATCGGGAGAGAAAAGGCCAGCCACAGAAGGAGAGAAGATTAGTCATGCGCTTGTGAGCGCTTTTCTTGGAGAGATCCCTAGTCTTCCCGGCCTCTTCAGGCCTTTGAGGAGCACCCTTGTTAGTGTCTTGAAGCTGCTTCCCTCCCTAACGCACTGGGACAGTGGGAGGGGGCGAAATCACCTTTCCTTCCCCACTCCTATCTCTGTGCGGCAGATGTGTGGGGAGCTTTTAAATACTAAATGGAAAGCCTGGAACCGCTGGACTTATGCAGGCAAATGCCTTTAATTCTTAATTTTCTCCCCCTCCTCTTTCTGGCTGTGCTTTCTGTTTAATTAGGGGAAAGAGAAAATTGTGACATCAACTCAAGGGCATCACCCGCCCGATGTGGTAAAAGCCAGGATTTAATCCCAGGCCCAGCCAGCACATCCCCCCTCAGCACATCAAATCTCCTTCAGGTTTGTGCAGTTGCAGATAAAGAGAACTCCAGGGCAGAGCAGGGAGGGGTTGGCCTTCCAGAGCCAAAATGAAAGATGAAGGGAGCAGCCAAATGTCACTCCTATGCTGTGCGCTTGGCTCTTTCCAGGGATGGGCAGAGGGACTGGACATGGGCTTCAGGGACTACCCAGCCCATGGTTGTGGAGAGGCTGGGGCTGTCAGGCTTGCCTTCATGGTTCTAGGAACCTGAGAGGGAGCAACAGGAAGGGGGAAGGAGCAACTGGGTAACTGAGGAGATGGATAGGGAAATCAACACATCCCTCCTTCCCTCTCCCCCTCCCCCCTCGGTCCCTCCCTCCCTCTCTTCTTTCCCCGCACTCCCCCCTTCTATTCACTCATTTCCCCTTTTGTGGCTCCATACATCCACTATCCACTTATTCTTTCCTTTGTCCATGTACCTATCTACTCATTTCTCCATCCATGCATGGCATGCACTTACCACCCTCTATCTATCTATCATCTATCCATGCACCATTCCTTCCTCCATCCTTCCTTCCATCCACACATTCCTCCTTCTATTCATCTATCTATCCATCCATCTAACTATTCAGTCCTTTATCCATGTGTCTATGCATTTATCCTTCCATCCATGCATGCATCCATTCCCATCCATCCATCCATTCATCCATCCATCCATCCATCCATCTGTCCATCCTGCTTCTCAGTAGAACAGGCTTCAGGTCCTTTCTGAGCACAGGGCTCTGTGCCAAGCAGCATGGACCTGTCTCCTTGGAGACAGACCGGAAAGCATGGCTGCATGTTTCCTGTGAGAGTGTCCCTCCAGGTGCCCTGGTCCCTCTCCTCTGTGGCTCTGTGATCTTGTGCCTCCCTCCCCTCATCCCTGTAGTGGGGATTGGGCCAGGGTGAAGAGGAGCAAAGAGTTGGTGCTGGGGGTAAATGTGTAGCCTTGTCATGGTGACAGAGGTACTATGTGAGAGGGGAACTTTTCACTGCTTTCACTAATGTGCCCAGCAATGTCTCCTGAACTCAACATCATGGGCTCTCCTCTCCTTTCCCACAGGCAGCTCAACCCCCTTGTTGGGCCCAGAAGAGAGGGTCCATATGGCTGTCTAAGTGTCATATCCAGTGTAGTGACCCCTCCTCCAAGCACACATGACTTGGTAATGTGAGCCCACCTGCCTAGAGGACACACTTGGACACCACTGGTGGCCTTGCTTCTGGTGCTCCCAGTCCAGTTGGATGAGAAGCCAGCTCCTATGGGAGATAACTTGGACCCAGGGACATGAGGATGAGCCAGGAGGGTGGCATTCAGGAGAGGGATTTTGTGCCCTAGGACTCACAGGACAAATCACCAATGGGCAAGAGAAGGAGAGGCTTCCAGCTGGCCAGCCCAGAGAGCGAGGGGCCAGTTTGGGAGCCATTTCTGGGTACCCAACAGACCTAGGCAAAGCTGGAGGCCTGAGCTCCTGGCTGGCAGGGGTCAAGACTCAGCCCTCAAAAGGTGCTCCCCAATGAGTGTTCCTGGCACAGTGAGGGGGTTGCTAAGTTTATGGTTCCTCTTGCCTCAAGTCGGAGAGGAGAGGGAACAGCACAAGGCAATGCCACATGACGGCCTCACTCTGCCTGCTCTAGCGTGTCTGTACTCATTGGACTAAAGAGCATCCTTATCTGAAAAAAGAGCAGCAGGTATGTTCCAGCTCCAACGTCTGTGCTGGGACACTTCTAGAACCACAATCTGGACTGGAGTCACCAGGATGCCCATCCCTGCTACTGCCTGCATCACCACCAGATGTCTGTATGTGTCTCACTCTATTGCTGCCTTTATCTCTGTCTCTGTCTCTGTCTCTTTCTTTGTCTCTATCCTGCCTCTGTGTTTCTGTTTCTCTCTAACACTGTCTCTGTCTCTATTATTGTCTCTGCCTCTGTCTTAACCTGGACTGCAGTTCCAGGTACTGGCAATTCCTGGATCCCTTTGGATTCAGGATGATCCCAGCACCATTTGGCTATGGGGTTGTCCGCTGGGAGCATTGCCCTTCTTGTCCCTCTGTGTCCCTGGGGATCTTCCACCATGCCCACTCATGCTGGTTACCTATGGCTGGGACCAATCACCCCAAAACTTAGCAGGTTTGAAGTGTCACCTGGGCCAAGTCCGAAGTTCCTGTGGATCAGGACCTGGGACAGCAGGGCTGGGAGGGGTAGACTTTGGTGCAGTCTCTCAAGAGCTGGTAGTCCAGGCATCAGCCAGCACAGCGGTCACTGGTCACTGAGAGGCTGGGCTAGGCCAGGAGCTGCCACCAAAATGACCCTCCAACAAGGCCTCTCCACAGCTGTGTGAAGCCCACCCAGTATGGGGGATGGAGCTGCTGAAAGTGAGTGGTCAGAGGCATGTGGAAGACATGTGTGAGACAGGGAGATAAGGAGGGAAAGAGAGAGGGAGAGAGACAGTCAAGAATGGGGGGGGGAGAGTCAAGCAGAGACAGAGACAGAGATGGGGAGAGAGCAAATGTGTGTGGGGGGAAGGAGAGGGAGAGAGAGGCAGACAGCAAGGGAAGGGAGAGGGGAGAGGGAGAGGGGAGAGGGAGAGGGAGGGAGGGAGAGAGAGAGACTTTGTGTGTGTGTGTGTGTGTGTGTGTGTGTGTGTGTGTGTG